>JAIFZK010000096.1:1372500-2005000 GCA_027481765.1 Tenualosa thibaudeaui
GAGACTGCTGTATTAAGACCGCTCCTCTGATAGATCTGACAGTGCTGGGGAAGTCTCACACTAAACGGCTGTTCCAAAAGGCCACCTCCACTTATGGAGTTCATTAGAGACTTAGAATACTACTACCACTATGGCTCTTCAGAGGCAGACCCTCCATATTTGCTGCCATGACGTAAAGAGTTTGACATGCTACACATCAGGCTGCTATCCCAAGCTTCGCTCTGAGACTTGTAAACTTGTGTGTATGTGTGGAAAACTCCTTGAGTATTGGGACCAAAAAAGACAAAGACACAGGGAATAGAGGGCCTTTTGAGTGTGAGTGTGAGTGTGAGTGTGAGTGTGTGTGTGTGTGTGTGTTTGTGTGTGTGAGTTTAACATTTTCATAACACTTTCATCCACTGACACATGTGCATTCACTCTCGCTGTCAGAAAGAGAGAGATAAAGTCAGCGTGTGAAAGAGAGATAGAGTTTAAGAGAGAGGGATGGTGAGAGAGCATAAAGAAGAGAGAAAGAGAGCATATGAAAGAGTGATGAGCAAGCGTTGATGAGAGAGAGAGAGAGAGAGAGAAAGAAAGAGAGAGGGGGGGAGGGCTGGAGTCCTGGGAGTATTTAAGAGGTATTAGCGGCTCTGCGGGACTCTGGCAGAGACGGATGCCCAGTGGCCGCCAGGCTGGGGCTCCATGCAGTGAGCAGTTTGGAGGGGACTTGGACGAGGGGAGGGGGGCGGAGTGGCGGCGAGATGGCCGCCGTGGTGACTGGGTGAAAAGGCCCCGCAGAGCCCCTTGCCGTCATTAACGCGGGCCACAGCAGGTCGCCACGGAAACCCAGAGGCAGCCCCAAGCAACTACCACTCACATATCTTTGTCTAAAACAGCTCTCTCGGCACTGACACAGGTCAGTATTTTTCTGCTCCTAAATGCAATGATGGACTATGTGATGAAAAGTTGAGATGTAAGACTCGTTTAAAGTGATGGTGTGATTATTATGAAGCCATTTACAGCTTATCATAAATATCTTTAATATCTTTGATGATTATTAATAATTTGAAGACCTCAGAGGACTTACATGTAAACTGGGGTGATAGGTTAGAAGGCCATTATCACAGAGGGTCACATATTTCTTCTTCCATTCTTTATTCAGGGATTTCCCACTCCTCTTTAAAAGGATTCCCTGGAAGAGGACGAGATAATGCAGAGATCATTAGCACAATCATAGAAAAAGAGATAATCAAGCAGGGTAAATGCATGTTAGTGTAAACACCTTCCTTAGTTACTTAAATGCACAAATGGAGAAAAACACTTCTTTTCCACACTGTGTTTCCTATACTTTTGTGCTGTATATGAAAAACTTTTACTTGCGCGACCTAGAAGGAACAAACAAAAACTGACAATGATTTTAGTACCAGCAGTAGGATCAGACAGAGCACAACGATCATTTCAATAGGCTGTAGATACTAGTGTTGGCCTGGGGAGGCAGAGGCAGCTACCCTGGGACTGTCCCAGGATCAGCAAAGGAGGTGAACTTTCGTAGACCTCTGCGGCAATGGATTAGGGATGCGTGTGATCTGTGCTCTTCAAAAGCCCAACCTGCTGGGTTCCAAAAGCCTCTCTGTTCCCTCACCTCTCATCTCCCCTAGGAAGCCGTGCCGAGGTGTCCTCTTATCTGCCCGCTAATGTGAGGAGCAAACAATGTAGGGTCCTCGGCTGGAAGTGGCCAAACACAGCAGCTTCGGTAATGGGAGGAAGTAAAGTTGAGGGAGGCGGTGGGGGGGTGGGTGGGTCATTAGGGGATTAGTGACGGTGGGATTGGGGAGGAGGTGGGTAGGATTGTGCTTTCCTTTCCACTTAGAAGTGTGTGTATATGTGTGTGGTGATGGGTGGGGTGGGGGGACTCAAATATTTTCATTGCCTGGCCCATCCTGCAGGGCTTCTAATCCGTATTAACACTTCAGGAGTTGACCCAGGCCGACCTCGGCATCAGGCTGCTGGCCTGACAATCAGCCTAATCTTCTCCTGCTTGATCTCAGCCCCTGAGCCCTCCCACGCTCCCAAAGCCCCATGGCCACAAAGTTAAGGCCAATTATAACATCTGTAGTTACTGAGATGCTTGCAGGACACTTTGAGGTGAACTGCCCAGGAAAGTTGAGCTTTTTGACTGTCTGTCTTTGTCTTAAAACTGACACATGGAAGTCAAAAAATCCAGAATAAAATTGCTTAGCGATCAAACTATTCATATAACGCAACTTGCTTGCTTGGTTGTTTGCTGACAAAGAGAGATGCAATATCCTCAAACCTGATTTCATTGGACTGCTATTGAAACCTCAAATTTGGAATCTAATTAGAAATAGAGGATATTGATGCTATATGACATCCAGAGCGAATACTGACTAACTCAGGATCTTAGCTTCTAAAGGTGAAGTAATATTTTAAACTTAATATTACTAATAACAGCTTGAACTGGCTATTACAACCAGTCACAGCAACAGAACTATTTCCTTGCTATAATAATACAAAAGGAAATCATAGGCTAATTAACAAAAGCTGAGAATTAACAATCAACATTTGATTGCCAGCTATATACCCATTCTTTTGCAATAGCCCAGCAATCATAAACAGCACATCTCCCCTCTTGCGCACAAATAATTGTGCCCCATGTATCTAGTAGGAACTGGAAGCTGTCAGGCTCATTACGAAGCTTTATGCAAGGCATTAGCGTGCTAAGCCTCCAACTTCACCAAGAAAATGACCATCCAGTGTGACAATCCTTTCTGAATCAAGCCACACTAATGGCCTATTCACTCCTGATTTGTTTAAATGGGAGTCGCGTTCCTACTCTGACTCTATTGACGTAATGGCGGTACTGAGAAATGGCCTGTCGCATCAAGCTTCTTCGTGGTGATGATCGCATGTTTCACAAGCAAATCTCTCACATGCCTTGTGTCCTGTATCGTACGAGGCGCAAATCTATGTATGTAATCAACGGGCGCATACCCCCCTTCATCAGCCCATTGTACAGCTCAAGATGGAGAATAAATCAATGTTACAAATGCAAAATTAATATGTGCACCATCAGTCACAGTAGTGATGAGAGTGGTGTGCAAGTCTCAGGCGGTTTCAATTCTACTCTGCTGAAGCAACCTCATCCAACTTGTGATTTGATTCTTTTGTGTGTGTTGTTTGGTCTTATTTTGAATTTCTAGTCAGAATTCCATTGCATTCTGATATGACATAGGGTCTAGGACCATGAAAAGTCTCCCATGCCGCCATTTGCTTCTGCCATGGTTGAGTTCATAATGGTGTCACTTTGAAGCCTGGTCGTCAGTCTTGTACAAACACCCATAAAGCGCTGAAACTCTGACACTCTCCTCAGTGTGAGAGCAAGGCGCTCACACACACACACAAACACACAAATGCAGAGGGGGGCTGCCTTTGCCCTCTCCTACCCTACTCCTGCTCTCACTGCCTGGCTCTATAACACTCCAGAAAGAGAAAATAAATAAAGCTGCATCCTGCCACGGTGGCTAAGTGATGGCCGACCCCATTGTGACAGACAGAGGGGTTGGGAGGAGCTCAGAGGGATGGTGTGTGTGTGTGTGTGTGTGGGGGGGGGGGGGGGGGTTCTCAGAGGTCCTACAACAAAAGCTCAGTGTGGACAGTCCTCTAGTACCCAAGTGTATTGTTGCCCTTATTTACCATTCTTCCAGGGGGACCGTGGGGTGGTGGTGGGGGGCTAGGAGGGCGGTAGGCGAGAGTATGTAATTTGCCCCAGTAGGGGGCAATTATGCTCACACTGCCACTTTGATCCTCCTGATTGTGCATTTGACTGGGCAGGCAATCGGCTACTTTCAGCCCACCGCAGCCCCCTTCTCAACAAACACCCCCATCCCCCTTTAACAAAACAAAAGCTCAGTGATACCTCAATCAACCACGACACAATCTAAGTAGTTTTCAGTAGCAAACCACAGAACTGGTCCAAACACACACACCTTCAGGCTAATAGATGAGCCAGGTAATGGTGACACTAGGTGACATTTTTTAACAGCTTGTTGTTTTTGGGGGGAAAGCAAATGTGTTGTGTTTTTTATTTTTCAATTTCACTCAAGCTAACTAAGCAAATAATACTAGAAATTTTAACAAAGCATTGTGCAATGACTGGTATTGGCATGAATAACATAAGTACACTGGAGAGATAGAGAGACAGAGAGAGAGAGAAATATAGACAGAGAGAGAGAGAGAGAGAGAGAGGGAGAGAGAGAGAGACTACATCTGTAATCAGGGCCAAGTCCAAGTCCACTTCCTGCCATTATAAATGCCTTGTAAATTGTAAATTAAGTTAATTTTATTTATTTATTTATTTATTTATTTATTTATTTATTTTTCCAGGGTGATTGAAGCTATTCTTTCTAGGTAGGATATCTTTACACAAACGAGGGCTACAGAAACTCACTGGGAATGACAAGAAGATGGTAAGATGTCTACTGTAAAAATAAATCATCTGAAATGTAGAAAATTTATATTGTGGTTTAGCATTAATATCTGAAATGGTTTTATATTTATATTTATATTTATATTTATAAATATTTAAACCCTTGATAAAAAAAATGTCAAGCCTGAGCAATGGAAACTACAAAAATATGAGAAAAGCGTAAACGTCAACTCTAAAAAATATTTTCTTAAAATAATTTCAAAGCACTTTAATTTTTAAGATAATTACACTTATAAATTGGTTTTTATCAAATCATGTTAATCTAAAGCAATTACGATTATGTTCAACAATGTGCGATTACCAAACTAACTGATCAAGAACCGTAGTTCATTTAATAACTAATAATTAAATACTGCCCTCTATGGGTTATTGGCAGTAGTGAATGAACACCTCAGTTCGATGAATACACACTTTGGAAAGCAAATACAACTGACCTGGCCATATCAGATGTTGATGAAACAATAATTAAATACACTATGATTGTTAAATAAATGATAATTCAAATAATCAGATCACAGAAAGGTGTGAGGTAGGTATGTAGTAAAGACTGTTTTCCCCTCAATCAAAATGCTATTCTAAATTCTGGGCTTGTGTGACACACATTATATTGACATGTTATATTTTGGTGTTCTTAGCATTACATGCAGAATATGTAACAGTGAATATACCCAAAGTGGGTAAGGGTCAGAGTAGATTATTTAGCAAACAACAACCCATTATTCACTGGACATTGATTCATTTCATATTTTATATTCTAAGAGAACATATACCAAATCATGACATTTGGTCTCCCAGCATTACTCACAGCAATGATTCTGGTAGAAGATAAATTGCTTCTCCTGAGGTATACATACTGAAGGCCTAGCTTTTTAGCACTTCCATTTCTTTCTTTGTGTCTTTTTTAAATTTGGCATCATTTTGTAATAAACCAAAGTAAATAATCATGTTGTGTGTCCTTCCAGTTACAAGAAAAAACTGCCAGGGTTGATAACCCATCACTGAAGGCTAAATCGCAAGGCTAGTTCAACCAAAGGACCCTAAGAAAAGCAAAAACTGACATGGTAATGCCTATAGTGATAGAAAAGTTGAAGATGCAAACACAAAGTGATTTTTTTTCACAAGAAATGTTGCATGCTATAATTTTAATTTAACGGGAAAACTAAGAGGAACAGTAATATTGACTCTTAGGGATTGTCTGACAAAATGTAGCTATTAATGTTTTTAGACTGGGCCCCCAGAGAGAAAGCCAGAGTGTCAACCATGAAACAATTTACCGTCGTCTCGCCTACTAAGCAATTCGTCTTCATTGGTAACGTGCATCAACACTGACCTCTGGTGTTCAAGAAGAACACTGCCAATGCTGTATTTTATGAGGAACACATGATGCCTCTAGCCAAGAAATCTAGATGTACCCTAGCAGTAGCAAATAGTTTTGCTCAGCAGGTATGTCTGACCACGCACCATAGGGCTTTTGTAGGTCTTCTACCATGACCATTGGTCATGTCCAGACTATACATTTTGATGTGTCTGCGCTGAACTGTGCCAAACACTGTTAGTCTTGAAGTTGTATACAGACTTCTGTTACAATACATTCTGGCTCTAACATATTATATTTACTACATATGCATTCACATATGCTGCTTGTGTACACATGTGTTTGCATGGATATGAATGCTGTGTGCATTGAGTATGTTGATCCTGAGCCAGAACTTTGTCTCATGTGAGTCTATACATTATGACTGAGATGACCAATATTTTAGTACTGCATCCATTTTGGTGATGGTATTTCAGGAGTATATTTGTTGGATAAAAGGAGGCATTGAAAGAATTCATCCATGATTTGATAAAATGACTAGCTAGCTACAGACAGTCAGCTACAGACCTCATCAGTGAGAGAGTTGGGTACTGGTAGTGTAGCGGCTAGGGAACCTGGCTAGCATGTTAGGGGCCTGGGATTTTGTGTATTTTTTAAAGTAAAGGTTATTGCACATGGAAACCTAAACATGTCCCTAAACCATAAACCTTTTTGCAATGCAAACATCTGTGGTTGTGTCACTGACCTGTTTGATGGGTATGGCCCTTCCACTGCCTATGCTGTCAGTTTTACTGTCAGTGCTCTTTGGCTGCTCGCTGGCTTTCCGCGACTGCAAGGAAACAAGACAGTCAGTTGGTCACAAGAGCACTGCACTGACACACAACAGTGTGGAGGGGGAGGAAGGGGAGGAAGAGGAGGAAGAGGAGGAGGAGGAGGAAGAGGAGGTAGAAAAAGAAGAAATGAAGAAAAAGAAGATCAAGGTGAGGTGTGTGTGTGTGAGTGTGTGTGTGTGCGTGCATGCGTGCCCATGTACGTTAGTGGGTATGCGTAAATGTGGGTTGTCAAAAAACCTAATGACTGGTAAGTGTGGATGTTGTGATGGGAAGTCAAAACTCAATGAGCAAAATGAATGACCAACAAAAATATAACTGAAATAAATATCTAAAATAAAATAAAATTAAAAAGTTGATCTTGAGAGGCTTTGAAAAGGACACACAGGCCAAACAACAGCACACAAAGCAGCACATTGACGTGCATCAAGAACAGGGAGCACAGAGAATACACACCAGGACAGACAAGAAGAAAAAAAGAACAGAAAGTAAACATCCCACACATACCCAAACAACAACAAACAAACAAATATAAAAAGACAAGAGTCATGACTCAACCCTGAACCACTGTGAGACTGTCCCACATAAACTATTTTACCTCCCTTCAAAATGGCCATTTTGTTTAGGTACCCTGACTAGTCACATCTAGCAACTCATTGATACTCATTTGTGAATTTCCATGAAGGGTAAGCATACAAGTTAGAGTTAGAGGGAGAAAACACACAAATGTTATTGTCATTTTTAACAGTATTGCAGACACCTCAGTGACAAGAGATTCGCCTGCAAAAAAGAAATAAATTGTTAAGAATTCTGGATCTTCCCAAGGAGTCATGACAGAAAGGTTAGGGTCATTGGTTCATCAGGAGAGCATGATATAATTTAGCCCAAAACACAACATAAGAAGTGGTCAGTGCTGGTCCACAGGAGCTGGAAAAACATGGTCACCAAGAAGATCTATTTTGAGAAAGAAAACCCACAAAAGAGAAAAACAAAAACAGCAAACATGTGAATTTGGTTATCAACATGACAGAACACAGATAAAAGCCACAACACCCTCCCCCACACACACACAACAGAACAACACCAAGACACCTGACATCTGCCCACCCAACCCACAGCATCTCTCCACAGTCACACCAACCATACAAGACGACTGGATGGGCTCACTCAACACAGGATGACATATGGCCACTCACCCATGGATTGAGTTGAGATCTGGGCTCAAAAGTAAATTTGCTCTGGTATATTTTTCAACATTTTATTATTGTATTTTTTCTATACAGACACCATACAACTCAAGTCACATGTTCACTTTTGAAATATTCAACAGGCTTAGCCAAACATTGCAGTTCCCACAAAAGAAAGCTAGGACAATAAAAGGCGCCATGTATTATATATTTCATATAGGTATATAATATACTTTCTATAGAATACCATTATGTAATTAAAATTCCATACAAGATATACAGCAGTCTATGTCAATTTTTTTGAATGATATAAAAGTGATTCTGTAACAGTTCATAATTTTTGACAGAACCTTTACGGAAATGAACTAAAAAGAAATTATTAAAAAGTAAAATTCTGACCAAAACAAATAAGGAAACCACAAGTAGACACTACATTCTTACAGGTCGGTGCAAACCATGATTGCAAACACTTATCATGGATAAAGTCATATACCTTGTTTTCAATTACTTTAATTTTAGCTTCCCTAGTCTACTTTTATGAAGGCCTTCATAAAACGCCCTGTCTTGGCTTTGTATCCTTTCAAGTTTGTTTCTTTTTTTAAAACCTGCCATAAAATGCTAAAAGGCCAAAAAAATCAACCATAATTCAAAGCAAAACACACAAGTCTGACAATTTTTTAATTTCAAAGTTGCTTTAAAAGGTATGAGCACAAATGTCCAATGCATTACTTATGCAGTGGCTGGATTATTGGTCTAGTTGTATGACTGTGATGCAAGAGTTAGCATGAACTGAGCATCAATGCAACAGCAAACACTTGAAACCAATGTGTATTTCCAAGCACTGACATTCAGTTCTGGCCAACCACCATGCAGATTTAAACTTGTGTAAACGATGTCAACTATGCATTAATGCAGTACTAAAACCATAATAATGCACAGATGTAGCGTGGTTACATTTTTTTGGCCTTGCACCTGTCATGAAGTGTTTTTTACACAGATCACCTTACGTTAACTCACACGCTCAACTTCGCGCCAGAAATTGAGCTGACATCACAGAAAAAGGCAAAAAAAAAGTTTAAGTCAGTTTAAGAAAAGAAAAAAAGAAAAGACTGGAAAACAATGAGTGACAGCGAGCATCTTGGCATGTGTTGTCCTAGAGTCCTCGTGCTTTTTTATGGCAAAGGCAGTGTGATGTAATGTCTTATGTTGGGTCTGTCCTTTTCATGGTCAGAATGTTCCCAGGGGTGTAAGGTGTGATTTTAGCACAGTGAGCGAGCAAGGAGGGGAGGGGGGTGGGGGGGGGGGGTGGGAAGGGGGGGTTGTTTAAGGTGAGGGAAGGGTCTTGTGGGTGGTAGAGGGATTTAGGGGTGTGGTGGGGTGTAAGGTTTGGAGTGATAGTCCAGGAGCTTGGAGAGCTCACACGCTACCTTAAGTGCAACTCAGGGGTTTGCTTCAGCTGATTCTCCATTTAAAAAATGTAAAAAAAAAAAAAAAAAAAATGGTCCTTGTTGACCACTGAGAGAAGCGCCTTACAGTATCTGTTCAGTGTTGCCTACTGTCATGCTCTTCCAAAAGGGAAAGGGGGGGTCAAAATGGCTGCCCAGTGGGGGCTCATGTAAACAGGAAGGATTGGGTCTGGTCACACCGCCCACCCCAAACCACCTTTGACTACTCCTTCTGAACAGGCCCCAGTCTCCCTCTCCACCATCAGTGATGGAGAGCCCTTGTTGATGGGCTGGTGAATATTAACCAAAACAAAAGACATTTCAGCTGAATATTCCTTTCCTTCGACCTGTCCTTGTATTTGATATCATGAAATTTAAAAAGACTTAAACCTCCTTCCATAAGAAGAGGCAGTGATTCATATAAAATGAAGATAAATAAACGGAACAGCATGGTTGCTAGGAAGGGGTGTTGCTAAGGAGGCTGGCAGGAGGGATCTATTTTACATAAACTGAAAACAACATCTATGGATACTGGAACAGTAAAAACAATAATTATGACAGCTCTGGAGATAATGGCAAGAATTGGGCCAGAGGGAGAGCTCAGGGCCATCCAGTATCCATGGAAGCACGGTTTAGTTTTCTTTCTTTACCCTATCCTGCCATCTAGTGGCTGCTGTAGGCATGGACGACAACATAGATGAAGGTTGAACCTTTTCCAGGGTTATGGAGTGAGACTTCATGGGACCTACTAGAGTAATACTTGCTTATTAGCTCATGAGAGCTATGTATGCTTTGCATGATCCATCCTTTTTAGCAAATGATCCGTTATGTACTGTGTGGAGATTGGGAACAAAAATAACTCAATCTAATATAAACAACTAGTTTGATCTGCAAGTAAAAAATAAATCACTATGTGCAACAGTTATTGGTCAGCTTTGCATTGTAATTTGGCGTGTAATTCTTGCTCCTTTGCTTTCCGTCATAAGCTCTGTGTGCTAAAAAACCATGTGGTGTCCAGATTAACTTAAGAGAACATTAAGGCCACTCTTACAACAAACTGACTAGTATAAAAAAAATACCTGGGTATACATGGTTCACGTTATAAGCAGGACATTAGACAAATTGAGTATTGACATTTCTCACAGATGAGGAATTGGCAAATGGTTGACTAAAGCGTATCAGTACTATTTAATTCTGCATATTGGAGACTTTTTTCTTTCAAAATGGAATGGCGAAAAAACTACAGTAATTGAAATAAATAAAAACAACAACAAAGCAGGAGGGGCTTAGCTTTTTGTTCTTTTGTTAAAATTCCACCATTGTGGTGATAATCAAGCTTATTACATTATTTGTATTATTTTTAAGTCTTGATTGACTTATTCACGCATTCACTCATTCATCCTATTCTTATTCTGAAGTGTCATTTGTGCTCAGATGAGGCCTGAAGGCCACCCACAACCCACCCTGCCCCACCCCACCCCAAATCCACCTTTTTTCTTTTCCTATCTCTCTCTCTCTCTCTCTCTCTCTCTCCCTCCCTCACTCCCATGTGTCACTGTGCTTCCCCAAACTCTCTGGGGGCCGGCTGCGTCCTCTCAGAAGGTCATGAGCTGAAACTCCCGCTCGGCCTGCCACTCGGGCACCCACACCGGGTAGGTGGCATGCTTCTGTGGCTCCATCACTCGCACGGGCACCGGGACGGGCACGGGCACGGGCACCTGGCCGGCCTCGTGCCTCTGGTGGTGGTGGGGGTGGTGGACAGGGCTACTCACCACCTACAAGCAGGGAAGGAGGGAGAAGAGTAGGAGAGGACAGGAGAGGAGAGGAGAGGAAGAGGAGAGAGGAGGAAAGGGAGGCTAGCACAAGGCAAAGGGACCAGAGGAGGAGAGGAGGACAGGAGAGCAGCAGACCCGCCCCGGCCGCTGCCGTGCGGTGCCGCTGGAACAGTGATCAAGGGGGCTAGCGGTGAAAAAGGGTGGAGGCATGCAATATGTGAGGCTTGTCCTGTAACAGACACTGGCTAGTGCTAGGCTTCAGATGCATAAAGAGGAGAGAGGGAGGAGAGGAGAGGAGAGGAGAGGAGAGAGGGAGGAGAGGAGAGGAGAGGAGAGAGACTGGGACAGGGGCAGGGGGAGGGGAATAAGGCAGCACTGCTGGGCTGGGGTTGGTGAGGGTGTGTGGGCTTCTCTTGGCACTCACTTAGAGGTGGGAGTTTTGGAGGGGGGCGGGTGGTAGTGATGTTCTTCCCTGAACAGGAGAAGAGGATTTAAATGTAAGGGACCAGGGATTAAGGGATCTCCCTTGGCATACCGCTGTCAAATGTGCTTTAAAAACCAAAAAAGAACAAACAGAACAACAAAAAGAACAGAAAATATGTCAAACGAAATAAATAAAAGAAATAAAAAGGAATATATCAACACATTGCGCTGAAATTCATGAAGAGTGCAGCCCTCCACATCAGGGAGTTCCTTTTGTTCATCCCCTTGGATTTCGCTTGTTCCATTTAGTTTGGTTTTCCGTATCTCTGAGTCACTCCATCAGCTCGGTTGCTTGCCTGCCTGCATGCGTGTGTGTGTGTGTGAGGGAACTACATGGAAGAGGGGGGGCTGCACATTTTAAAACTCTTGAGGAGGAAAAATGGACAGAGCAAAAGAGGGAGAGGAAGAGGAGGAGGAGGAGGAGGAGGAGGGCAGCTTTGGTTAAGACATAAGTGCTCGGCTGCGGCTCCCCCTGAAAGCCGAGGCCGGCCGATGGTGGTTGGCCGATGCTGGAGTGCGGCTAGGAGCGGGGCAAGGCGAGCGAGGCGCTGGGGGTAGGGGGGGTGGGTTGCGGCGCAGGGCAGATGGTGGTGGCAGTGGGGGGTGGTGGTGTGGAGGGGGGAGTAGACGGTCAATCAGTTAGGGCTGTTGGCCCTTTTCCCCCCAGTGCCACACACACACACACACACACACACCCCCCTTCCCAGTACACTCAAAGCCCAAAGCCCTCTAGTAGTGCGAGTGCGTGTTGCTCTGCATCAGCTGACGCATACTTACTGTGAAGATGTTGGAGCGGCGCTTGGACTGCTTGCGGATGGGCGTGGGCGTGTTGGAGGCGGCGATGGTCTCGATCCGCATCTCCCGTTGGCCCATGCTGGGCGTGGAGGGCACAGAGGATGAGTAGTCGTTGAAGGCTCCCCCGCCATTAGCCGCCTGCACACACACGCATCACGCACACACACACACGCGCACACACACACACAGAAACACACAGAGAGGAGAGGTGGAAAGACATGGAGATGTGGAAAAGAGAGAGGGAAACAGAGAGCAAAAGAGAGAGAAAGTTGGAGATGGGTTGATGAAGCAGGGGTATATGGTGTTTTCAACATGGAGGCAAGGAGATTACTGTCGAGGCAAGATAAGCAGAAACACACAAGACATACCACTCTATCTATACGAGCAGAGCATTACCTCAGGGGAGTTAAATAGTGGTATTAAAGGCTATGCATCTTACACCAAATAAAAAATACACACGACATGACTGACCATAGGGGTACAGAAATTCAAAGCACTGCACAGTATATAAACTATGTTTTCCATTACTAAAACACCCACACACAAATCCCTGGCATGCTTGGCGTGTGTGTGTGTGTGGGGGGGGGTGCGGAGCTTACCTGATTAATGTGGACGGAGGGGAGTGATGCAGCGGGAACCGACGAGTGGCTGGGAGAGTTGGGAAGGGACTTGCACGGGCCAATGGACAGCTGCTGCTTTTTCCTCAGGGCCACAACCTTCTGGGCCACTGTAAGCAAGAGAGAGAAAGACATTGCATGGCTCTTACAAACACACACATACTGTATGTACATGCACATTTGCACCAGCTGTCTTGCACAATGCCTTGACAACAGGTCTTAGTAACCAATCAGAGAACTGGAGAACAGAGAACCAATTAAAGAATTGAGAACCAGGTATCAAGTAGAACCGTGAATCTAATACTTCAGTCTACTAGAATCGTACAGCTCTGACCTCATCAATTCCTCTTATCAGTCATGTCATTTGAGAACTGGTCTTTCTGAAAGTAGAATTAAAAAAAGACAACACAGTTCTACATGATTTACCGCATCCTAATAAACCATTATGGCCATTATAAGAGCCTAATATCGGCTACATTATATGATTGTGTTTGATACTGAAAACCTGTGAAGACTACCTTCTCTACTGTAAGGAATTAATAAGAGAATCAATAAAGAATAGGAAAGGATAAGCAGGATTGACAATGGCAACAGTATTGATAATCCTATGATCTCAATCCAAACTTAGTTTCCAATTCTCACTGTAGCACAAGAAAAGAGCAAAGTCATCTAGTGGACCTCAGAGGCAGATGTTATCAGCGTAAACTCAGAGCTCAAACCAAAACTAAATAAAAAGCGTAATTATCACTGAAACAAATACTCTACCCCACGGTACTGCACTGATAAAAATATATGGGAAACTATATCCCTTAGATTGCAATATCGTACATCATGTTTTTTTTCCTCTAACCTTTACGAATGACATTTCCATGTGTTCCCACACTCACCGCGTCTCTTCTGACGTTTAGGGTGGTGGTGGGGGGGTGGGGGGCTTGCTGTCTGACATCACTACTTGCGATGACACAGCGTACAGCAGAACACCGTGAACGGAAAAACGCATGAGGCAGAGAACGTAGCATGACTCAGCAATCGGACTGTCTGATTTGTAATGCAGACAACGAGAGCAGTGATTAGCCTCTCTGGCCCCATCACCAGACTCTGGGTGGGCTGGAGCGACAACTGAAATATGAATAACAAAATGGTGGTGGTGGTGGTGGTGGTGGTTGGGGGGTGGGGGGGTGGGGGGGGGCGAGAAAGAGAGAGACAGACAGACAGACTGACAGAGAGAATGAGAAAGAGAGAGAGACAGAGAGAGAATGAGAAAGACACAGATGGAGAGAGAGAACTTAAAAGAGACAGAGACAGACAGAGGGGCAGACAAAAGGGCAAGTAGGGGGGAGAGCACTGCAGACATTTATGGCAGCAATGAGATGGCAGAAAGCAGAGGAGACTGGCAAAGACTACTGAGCAGACAGAAGGAGAAGACAGAGGAGAAGAGCAGCTTGCACGATGGGCTACCGACAGACCCAGAATTAAGCGCGTGACAGAGAGAGAGACGTGGGCGGAAAGCGAGAGGAATACAAGGGGAAGCGAAAGGCATAGAGGCCCCTCCTGGCTGGGCTGGGAATGAGGGAGCTGATAGTGAACGAGGCGCCAGCTCCCCTGCATTATTTAAACGCCGCCTCGGGATGCAATTACTGAGAGTCAGAAGAAAACTCCAGATGCCATCGAGAAGCGACGGTGCTGAGCAGCAGACCCACCCCCACCCTCGCCCACCTTTGCCCTCCCCCGCTCCCAGCTCTCTCCAGCTCTCCTTCTCTATTCCACCCACCAACCCCTGCACCCAATAAGCTCTAAGACGAGACAAGATGATGTTTAATAAGAAACGAAAAAAGAAAAGACCTTGGGGTATTCTGAAGTGACATTGGAAAGGCTTTCTGTGTTTGAGGTAAATATGAATTAAGATGAGGGCAGGCGAGAAGGGACATTTGTAACATCTATAAGATGCTATCTAGTGCTCGATGATCCATTCCAATAGAATCAGCGTGAACAAAATTGCAACATGTGCACATTTCTCCTGATAACAATGTGCAACCCAGCTGCTGAGCTGAGGTTGTTAGGGTGTGCTCACCATCCTGGAAGACTCTCTCCACGTTGAGGCCGTAGGTGGAGCAGGTCTCGTAGTAGGTGGAGCGCTTCAGGTCGTTGGAGAGCTTCCGAGCACGAGCGTCATCGATGACTCTGGGATTGGTGGCACTGATGGCATCTTGAGAGGACAGAGCAACAACTTGTGTGACACTGGCATAGACAGGCACAGGGTGTCAACCAGTTGATTTCCTCTTCTTGGATTCACAGGTCAATAACAGCATAATAACTCATACACAGAGTCCCTGAATATGACTAGTTTTCAGTAAAAATAATGATACTTCACAATACCCGCCTAAAAACTCCAATAGAACACTGAATTGCCACAGTTTTGCATTAACAAACTCCCAAAATGCACAGTGGTGAGCATTGCTGACATGTTAGTCACTAGTTAGTATGAGTGTGTGTTTGTGCGTCTCACCTTGTGTGCCCACCAACACCATGGGCACCTCATTTGCATTCCTGTAGCTGGACAGCCGCAGGAAGTAGTTGTAGACTGTCTGGAAACTTATCTCATCCTCCAGGCTGAAGACAAACACCACCGCATCCACCCACGCAGCAAACTGTCCAACACATACATAACATCTTATCACCACATAGTAGTCATTAAATGTGCTTCATCTTTAATGCTCCACTGATAACAACAGTGTGTTTTTAAAAGTGCAGTTCATCACATACATTACACACAGCTTGGCAGGGTAGCTCCCTCCAAAAATCCTACACCCTGCTTTCTTTCATGCAAATCAATAATCTGCTGCCAGTTAAAAAGGTCTGAAAACAAAGGTAGTTTCATTGACCACCAGAGGAGGGCAGTGTAGCTGCAGCATCTTTCCTCCACCTCCACCTCAATCTAATGTTCTCCTGCAGGAAGTATCTGAATGGCCAGTGCCATCAACCAAGTACATCTATAATATTGTGGTTCCAACACATGCCAGGAGACTTGGGCACAAACCCACAGGGCTTAACAGATGCTGATAACTCACAGTGGATGCTTGTCACATTTTAGGAACGCTAATCTGACTTCTACTTCTGTAACATTAATAGACACGCGCACACACACGCACACACATTCTGTCATGTTTGTCAAGTTGTGATGACGAGAATTCAAGCCACAGAGTTTTCCCTGAGCCACCTGCAGGAGAGGTATGTAACAGAGGTCCTTCCTTAGGGCATGCAAATTATATGGGATACCGGAGGCACAGTTCCCCATTCACTTCCACTGTGTATGCATGGTACACTGGTGCTGGCAAATGTGTCACATTCATCAGACTGCTACTCTTTGTGGAGCACACACAGGCTTTCCACTTGCCACACACACACACACACACACACACACACACACACACACACACACACACACAGCATAACTATCCCGCTACCCTTTAATAATGACAAATATGGCTACACCTGTAAGGATATTAATAAAACTTTTTTAATTACAATTTTTTTGGTTCCCAATAAGATCCTGATAGTTCAGCTGTACTAGAACATTAAAAAGGGAAGTACCTGTAGCTCTGGAGGTCCTCCTTCATCTCTGATCAGAAGCAGGTAGCTTTGTCCATCCACAACGATCTCCTTTTTAAATCGGCCCCCTGTGAGCAACAGACAGAAGTGGAGATGTGGAAAAGAGAAAGAAAAGAGAGAGGAAAAGAAGAGGAGAGAAAAGAGTGAGGGGAATAATGACAGAAAAAGTTGTGGGTCTCAGTAAGTAAAGATGTGGGTCTCAGTAAGATCTTAAGGTAGATCTGGGCCTCAGTAAGATCTTAAGGTAGACAGATCTTTGAAGATCCATCAAGGCAACTGGATTAAAGCGCTAACAATTGAAGAGCATCTTTTCAAAGATGGCGGAGGCGTTGATGCCTCCTCCTCGCTGGTAAAGTGTGAGAGGGCCAGAGAGTGGAACCAGCTCTTTTTAATTAATTTAATGAGGTTTTCACTTGCATCCATCACCCTCCATCTCCTGCAAACCATTTTTTGCCAAACGAGTCTCTCCTGGCGACCCAGCAAAGCTACAAAACATTCATAACACCATGATGACAGTCCGTAACTGAGGCAACCTCCTTTTCTAATGACCACAGGCTCCTAATGAAGCGGCGTGGATGGTTTTAATTTAGTATTCTTAAGAGGCCGTGACTCAAGTCACACCACAAAGGAGTCCAGAGTTTGGCAGAGTTACTGTCAGTGAAACAGAAGCAAGGCAAAAATTGGCACAAAAAAAAATAATGCTACACGTCCTGCATCATTTATTGGTGGCTCGTGCTTTTTGGTCTGATATACAGACTTCCCACTATTCACCCACTCAAGGCAGGGACATGTGCATGGTGGGAGGAGTACGCTTGGCAGAGGCACTATACATACATATATCCAAATTTATCCCCAACAGATTTAAAACCAGGACACGACAAGTACTTACAATATCGGGCAAAAAGTACCAGCACAGAAAAGAAATGAATTCCCTGTAGAGGAGGCAAAGAGCCAGAATGCCAAAAACAGCAATGTCAAAAAGATGCTCTACTGCAAAATCTGAATTCTGGATTCTTTTTTTAAAAGTCTGGTTGTGAGTGACTGATGTGTCATCACAGAGCTTGCTTCCTGGTGATCCTTGTTTACACCACAGCAGCTGCCACCACAGAGACCAGCAAAATATCTCTTCCCACATTGCAATGAAGTGATAAGCTATACAATAATCCCCCAGTACTCCACTCTTGCACTGGAGAAATAAAACGGAATTAAGTGTTAGAACCTAGAGGTTCAGGAAAGGGACAAAGAAAGACAGAAAGGAGAGAGAAGAGAGATGGAGAGAGAGAGAATCTCAGGCCTTTGTTCATGTCCGTGTTAAAGAAATGTATACTGGCCTTCAGCCTCTTCAGCAATCTCTCTCTCTCTCTCTCTCTCTTTCTTTCTCACACACACACGAACACACACATTCTCTCCTCAGCCAATGACTCTAAAAGCCCTGTCTGATGAAACTGACATCCCACTGAGAATAGCTCAAGTTAAATAGGTTTCTTTAAAAAAAAAAAAACACACAATCCATATGGGGAGAGATATAGGACATGGACATCGAACAGGAGCCCAGTTTCAGAGAGCGATTCTCACTTGTCTCAGCAGGCGACAAGAAGAAGAAAAAAAAACAGAGAGAGACATCTGCCCTGACTTAATTCTGCATGTGGCAGGAAAGGACGGCAGCTTTTGATGGTATTCCTGAGTCTGAAGGATTTTCACTGATGGAGCTGCAAAATCTGCCAAAGGTGATGCATTAATAAAGCAAAGGTGATGTATTAATAAAGCAAAGGTGATGCAGTAATAAAGCAAAGGTGATGCAGTAATAAAGCAAAGGTGATGTATTAATAACACAAAGGTGATGCATTAATAAAGCAAAGGTGATGTATTAATAACACAAAGGTGATGCAGTAATAAAGCAAAGGTGATGTATTAATAACACAAAGGTGATGTATTAATAACACAAAGGTGATGCCAGTTAATGCATAATACCACCATGACATTCTCCTGGGTAAACCAGACCTAGCATGAAGCATGTAGTGGGCTTTATATCATACACAACTAATTATAGAGTCTTCATTAAACCATATGAACCTATATCTTCCTTCAAATTCAGTTGCATTTAAAATAGTTTACAAGAAATATGTGTTCACTGCCTTTCTGACGAACAGTCTAGGCTTACCCAGGCTACCATGACATGACAATAAAAATTCAGACTTATTCAGATTTATTGCTACAAGGGCAGGGTGACCTAGGTTTCCAGAAGCAGGCTACTGTAAAAGAACCGCCTTTGCTTCACCTTGACACTCCATAAGCTGAATAGAGCCACTTCAGGACATATTTTCTGCAAAATCTGCCCAACTTCTCATTGTTCTCTGAGCTTTGCATGGCTACACGACAAATATCATATTTCCTGAGAGTGCTCAGAGCACAAGATAGCACTAGCATCTTTAATAGGACACTTTTATTTGAAGAAATATGGAGTACAAATTAAACACTAAACACACCAGGCTCTCTTTTGACGCGAAGCAAATTAATAAATAATATGGGACACATGTTTCCGCCACAGCTCCACATGCTATGAGGTAGTCAGACACTCAAACATCTACCAGCTCTTCTAAACCTGACTCATGGTCAAATGTGCTGTCTGCACAGTGTGGTTTACCCAGTCATGCCAGTCTGCGTGAGTAATGATAACCAAGTGCACAACTACATGACCTCACACCATTTAAACTTTAAAAAAAGTATGACTAAAAAAAATCAAATCAAATCAGTGTATTGCTTTTGTTAAAATCTTCAGTATTAACCACAGCATGTTGAGAGCAACACCAGTAATCCACCTGTATCAAAACGACTGTGGTACAGGAGTTAAATTTATGTTATGTTATGTTATGTTATTTATTTATTTATGTTCCCCCTTCCCAGCCGACACAGGAAAGTCATTTTGCAAAAAAAAGCCTTATTATGAGAGGATTATGTGTTTCAGCCTTCAGTCGGGTGAGGGATTCCAAAGCTGAGAAGCTTTGGGCTGTACAGCAAGCAAGCGGTTTACACAGAAAGCTTGCAATAAAGGTGTTTATAGGCTATTCATGGCACAGGATCAAAACTTCTGAAGATATGGCATCATCTAGCAAACACACACACACACACAAAGTACCATTTGAATGCAAATACACATACACACACACACACACAAAACAGCAGGACATACTCACAGTTGCCATAGCAAGACTGTTAGTACTGTTAGATTATGACAAAAGTATGTAAAGTATGTAATAAAGCATTTTTAAGATGTGGTAGGAGAGGAGGCAACACACCAACTGAGGTGTTAAAATAACGGCAAAAAAGTACTACATGACAACAAAAACAAAAGCTATTTTGAAGACTTCTGTCATTCCCCAAAACAAGATTGCTTCACAGTCACTCCACTAAACATAAGAAAAGAACGAGAAGTCAAATTACTATCCATTAAGACTAACTAAAACAAATCCTTCAGAACACATGAAATGAGCTTGCATCTCAGCTGGTGCAAATAAGTAGCACAATAATGAGGAAGCCCAAGCCATGATTCACCAAAGCTTTATTCCATCCATTGGAGCTTCTTTGAAAACTACAGCTCGAGACACCCCAGGAACGATAATGCATCAAGCACAGATCTGTTCTCGATTGGGGAAGAAATGTGACTATGTGGGTCACAGAAGGGAGGAGAAATCGCATGTGGCCATCTGTTTAGTAGTGACAGGCGAGCAACATTAGAAGTTACAAAAACTCAAATGAAAAATGTAAATGTACTTAATTACTGAACATATGAATCATTCAAGTCCATAAGTTCAAGCTACATTTCAAACTTAATCTCAAATTTAAAAATCACGTTGGACCCATTTTTGTCTTCAACCACAGTCAAGCCAATGTGACTTGTGTATAGGTGGACATTAAACTGTGGACCCTACTGGACCCCAGTGGAGGCTTATCAGCAGCTTAATCTTAGCTCCTCTTAAAATCCAGCTGGGTATGTGGATCACAGCATTCACCATCAGCTCCCTCCATCTCAGATAGGACCACTAAAAATTATTACTTTATCTCAGACTGTGCAAAACATAAACAAGGGCACTTATCAACATAAAAGCTCAGGCACACACACAAATTGCTACTTTAATTGCTTTGAAATGCCCATCTCTCAAACATATACTGTTCAGCTTTAAATTACCGTCAGTATGTTGTTTCCTGCATCTACATAGTAGGTGTGAGTTTAACAAATACTCCTATATTTTCTATCTGCTGGAACATCCATGGATTGATTCCAATTCAAACTAGAAGAGTGCAGACCTCCACCAAGGCAATATAGGGTCACTGACACAACACAAATTCCAGATGGTGTTTCGGATCACCGCACAAATTTAATCATCTGTTTCTTGTCCTAATACCCACCCCATTTCATCCAAATCCAAGAGTTATTTTGTACACAGACAAACAGACAGACTGGCAATCTCCTTGGCGACGGTAATACACAGACAGAAAAAAGAACAATAGTGTTTTCTGTGCTTGTGGTCACCCTACATCTTACAGGTAACATCTTGCCTTGAATATACAGTGTCAAATCATATATATAACAAATCATAACCCATTAGTAAGCCCATAAGTCAATCAACACTTCAGAAGCAGAATGTAGCTGTTGAGGTCAAGTATTGGCAAAGAATTATAAACTGTATCTTAAAGGATGCGACATAAAGATACCTCTGGCAATGTTTTTTTCTGAAAAGTATCCCTTGCTAGCAAGACATGTTGGTCTTAGCCTGACATTGGTATTAGCTATATCTAACAGGATATAAAAACCCTCAAAAAGCTGTCTTTTTTTTATTCAGACTTTTAGAAAATCTCTTCATTTGCAGAGTGTGTAAGCTGCCACTGCATTTACATCTCAATGCTTTCTGGGTAAATTGTGACATCACCTGGTTGATATTGATATTGTCTGTCACCTTGATTGGACTCAGCCAGGTGATGACACTTTTTACAACAATGGCAGCTTATGAGTGAAAGAATTTTCTAAACTTTCAAGAAAACCTAAAGCATTATAAGTGTTTTTAAATCATGTTTATGTAGCTGATGCCAAGGTCAATCTTATAAGGCCAACATGTCTTACTAGCCAGGGATCCCTTTAATATCGGTGTCCATTTTCTGTTACAATGCTTTGAGGGAGGAGGCGGAGACAGGACCAAACCCCCAGGCTTTGGCATGGACATACTTCAGATCATGGGCAGGTGTATTGTTCATCTGCCGCTGGTTTATCCCCCTACACACCCCGGACACACACACACACACACACACACACACACACACCTAGACCTTTTTACAGGCCCTATGCTTACCTTCAGGTGACTCCTCCTGAACATATGTTCCTGTCAGGTAGCGGTGCACCAGGGCTGACTTCCCGCTTGAAAGGTTCCCCACGATGCCCTGCCAGACGACAGCAGACAATGTTTACACACAGATTTCGACAAGCTCTCAGCAGGATGCCATTATTAGCTACCGATGTTCCGGCCATGGCACAGTGACCTTTTCCATTTGGAGGACGGTGCGTTCACAGTGAGGTGAGGACACAAAAGAGTGTTGAGAAAGAATGACATTTACATCATAACTCTAATACGTCTGCCAGTGCCATATCTGAAATCTCCCATTAAGCATACAGTTAGCTTGTATTTGGCATATAAATAAACACAATAACAGAGATAAGTCCTAAAAACAACTAACGTGATTTATTTGTGATTATGTTTTTAAAACTACTATGCTAGTGCACAGCAGGCTCATGGGAATCAGTACAAGTCAGCTGTATATTCACACTCCCACCAGGCTCAGCGCTCTCTACCTGGGAAATTATGGGAGGGACACATGTGTCTAATAAAACTCCATCTCCTCTCCTCTCCCCTGACTGCAGTGGCATCTGAACGGCTGGGCTGCTTTTCCACCCTCTGAAACCCCCACTGTACCGGATTTATTCTCACAGCTCTGCCAATTTCTGTCGGCATTGCTGCTGTGCCTCTGACCCATTCAGCTCCCTACTGCTCAAATGGCACAGAGACAGCACTGACCAACTGTGCGCCCATAGATCTCCTTAGAAGTAGCTGGAGAGAATAAAAGGTTGGCAAACCAAAGCACACAGTCTCAGCGGCTGAGGTAATATGACGTCACTAGCTGCACTGCTGGTGCAGGGCTTAACAACTACATAGCATTTTCTTTCTTTCTTTTTTTTAATTTTGTTTATCTAATTGCAAGTTTTCACCTTCAAGCTCGACGTTTACAAATAACGCATGAGCTAATGATATCACATAATGCATGAGTTAATGAAGCAAATGCAAGTGTGAAGCAATGCATTCTGTTTCTGGTAGTGAATTCATTCCCTGACACTCTAGGCAGTGAGATCTCTAATGAGGTGAATCCTAAATGGTTAAACCCAGCTGGGTGAGCTATGATGGCTGCACACCCATCAACCCACAACATTAAGCTGATCAAAAAGCAAAATGAAAGCCCCGATGAGATAGCAACAGCGAACACTAATGATGTGATTCTGCATATAGTGAACCCCAGAGCACATAGCTTTATGATCACGTAACTTTTATACATGTAGGGAGCTGGAAGAATTGGAAACAGACTCCTGTGAGCCCAAGAGAGGACTGTATCTAACCCAACCCGCTTTCACCACGCCTCCTCCTCACAGTCATGTGTGCCTGGGGGAAGGGCGTGAGGGCCAAGAGGAAAGGTGGGCAGGAGAGCCACACTCGTGTGATCCGGAGGAGGTTCAAACGGAGTGGAGCTGGGGTGAAGGCATGTTTTACTTTTCCCACTTTTGGGATTAACGTCAATGTCGGTAGTTCCCACAGGCAGGGGTGGATGAGCAAGTGTGTCTGGGGAGAACAAAGGCTCCAGCACGCAGTCAGCCCACTTCACCCCACTACTGCTATTACACTATCCCACCACACTGCACCACACCAGCCCCCTTCCCTTCCCCTCTGGCTGGAGGTCGTGGGTGGGCCACAAGTGTATACTTGGTGCTAATTGCAGGGGAGAGAGCTGTGTGCCGCCTTAAAAGTCAGAGGAAAAAACAGATCCTACAGAGCCAAGCCCTCCTTAAGACAGATAATGGAGACTTGTTGTGGGAGAGCCACACATTAACACAGTTAATAATAGCCTACAATAAATTGTCAGAGAATGCATGTGAATGTGTTTTATACAGTATATAGACTTAGTGAATCTAGGCAACAAGCTCATGCTTGTGATATTTTGGGTACATATTCTAGAGGTAGTAGAGGTGCTACTCTGAGATTAGACTTCTACACTATCACTACTGCAGCTGTTAATCTTTCACCCTACTACATATCTAAATAAAATGGCATGCTTCACATTCCACCGCCTTCCAGGACTCCTAACCAGGGCCTTCATTCAAATAACTTGTTTATGTTCAATCATTTACCTTCCATGTGACATTTTGTTCCAGTTTCCAAGCGTGTGCGCTTCCTTTTAAATATATTGTGCATGTTTATGTTTTAAATATATTGTGCATGTTAAATAGTTACTCAGTGACAAAACCAGGTGACCCAGGCAAGATGCAATCCATTATGGCAAAATACGGAGTCAACAGATAACAGTGCGAACAAAGATTGCTTTCTAACATGCCAGCCTGTTCCTCCATGGGGACATAAATGTTGAGGATCTTAATGGCAGTATGGATAAAGGCAGTCATGGGATGACCTAGTGTGATGGTTATGTATTAGCCTGCATGAGGGAGGGGAGATTTTTTAATTCACTCTCCCTTTTCTTCTGTTTTGACTGAGCAGTATTTTATATCAGAGAGTGTTTATATAAAAAATAACAAATTCAAGTACAAGGGCGATCAGTTGCTGAATTATCATATTCTGTGCATAATTTGTTTTAGCTCTTGGGCTTTTGTTATTCCAGAGCTGATTGAGGGCCACACAACTATTTTTCGCCATGTGAAGAGAGACTTTCATTACCCTTGGCCAGTACAAATTGTGCTCATGAGACGCAGGGAGCCAAAGCTTCTTATCGCTCATTCCCAGGTTTTCACACAGGTTAGTCAGTCCTTCTATTCATTAGTTCCTTTCATGGCCAAGACTGCTATGCTCAGAATTTCTTCCCTAACAGCTAAGGTATGATTCTGGTAGATTTCATGCTCAAACTGTAATAAACGTGAAATAACTCGTCCAGCTTTACCAAAATTACAACCAATATGGAAAATGACACCAGTATTTACAATTAAAGTTAAAACACATCTACCGGTATGTAGCTGTAATCATGTTTATTTATCCGGCTATATGGTGACAAACTCATTTTCTAGTTCAGAAAACTTACCACTTTGAGTTCTGGCACTGACCGACTCAATGTCCATTCCTGACTGTTGACAAAGGAGTCTGAAAAGAGAAGCAGAGAGGGCAAAGATTAACAACAGGAGCAAACCAACAGGCACCAGTAATAGAGGTCCAGGTGCCGTGGTACCATGAGGTAGAGCGGCGTGTACGCCTGATGTTACTGAAAATAAACATTTCTGCAGACATGCGTTTTTGGATTAGAACACAGATTCAGCTAAGGTCAGGTGTTCAGGAGGGGTTCCTGAAACACACACACAAACAAACACTTGACAAAAAGTCTGAATGTTAGCAGTGAAAGGTCAAGTTGCACTACTTTCTCTCAGGAGAAAAAGGTCCATGTACTCCATCACAAACTGCTTTTTCTATCATGACCTTTTTGGTAAATTCTTCATTTTCTTCCATCATAACAGTCACGTCTACCCATGCCAGAACATTTTCAGATATATATGACATGGAAGCCAACCAATTATAGCAATGGAGATGTGGATACAAAACCTGTATGTTCATTACATCCATAAATTAGGCCCTAAATAAATGCCGGTCATTCACAGATGAAAATGAATTTGATGAGCTCAAAACAGACGCCTGATATAGCGTATGCATATAAACAGGATGTGTTTTCTCAGAGAGTGTTTTTGTCATTGAGACAAAGTGTTTAGAATGACAGGTTGGGGCCATCCACCATTTTAACAGAAACTCAGATGAAGAGATATAGCAGGCACAGTCAAAACAAATATAGCGGAACAAGAGTATGCCGTCATGTTTCATTCAAACCCCAACACCTCCACATTTTCATTCAGGAGGCAGCACGCTTTATTTGTTTGCTTTCGTACAAACAGTCTGGGCCCTCTGCTTTCCTAGAGGCACTCAAATTCCACCCCTTTACGGAGGTGAGGCTTTCAATTTTAAAGCAAAACATGACACAAACCAGAAACCTAATAAACTTAAACGTTTCCTTCCTACTGCAAACCAAACGTCTGCCTGTCAGGTCACCTGATACTGTCTGAGGGGTAGTGGTTTGGGAGGCAAACTGTGTGCAGTGGAGGAGAGATTATTCCAATTACAAGTAAAAGGGACCAATCTTTATCATGTGGCTAATAAAGACAGCTAAGCTAAACAACATAAGGCTCATCAGCCAGAGAGGACCGAACAGGTTTAATGAGAGTTTTGCTGCTGTTTGAGAAGAGCGTACATACATTTTGCTCATTTAGACAAGATGTGGAGGGCTAGTCGGTGAGCACAGCCAAACCCAACTTCATTAGTAGCTGGTTCAGCGTGTCTTTCAGTACATGTTGGGGCCTGTCTGCAAACACTGTGCCTCCGCCTAAAGTTAAGGCTTTGAATTCTGGCGAATATCGATTCCCTCTCCACAGTGCTGCTGAGGCGAGCAGAGTGAAACAGGGTAAATTCTCAGTTATAAAAAAATACATCAAATATAATAACTTTTTCTAAGGTTGGAGAAAGTGTCTGGATAACAGAAATTCAAGATTTGTTTTCTTTTCGGTATTTGGTTCCCCTTTTCGTACGTGAGTGTGTGGCTTCCTAAGACTGTGTAGCCAAGTCATCATTAGCATCAATCTCACCCTTACAAAGGAGCAAACCCTGGTAACTCTCCTCAGTGAAACACTCACTAGCTGACTGGACACTACACTAATTGTGCAGGGTCATCTTAGACAAAGCAGGCCAGCATCGGATTCAAACAGCGTCCAGCAGGCCATCTTTGAGTCAAACCAAACACAAGTGGAAAGGCTGGGGAACACTAGGGATCCTTTCCTCATCTACAGTTTGAAAATCTTGAAAATGTAATACTGATTCGCTTGTCAAGGGGCATCAGTTTAATGATGTAGTTTTATTTGTCTTTGTAGATAACTGAGGTTGTGAGTATTTTAATGTATCACTGACCATAACTGAAATATGAGACAACAGCAAGAGGGTGTGCACCACACCATAAACACTACCCCATAATATGCTGACCTGCCTGCTCAAAACAACCTCAAAAATTAGGGGGGGAAAAAACAACCTTTCAACTCAGAGAGCTAAAAGGAGCTCCATGGAGAGCGACCAAAAATACACCAAAAATAGAAGCCTTCCTGGGGACCACAGTCATCACAATCATCTCTGCCTGTGATGACTCCAGAGTACACAGCCCCCTTTGTTCCTCGTGCAGGAGATGAGTGCTTGGCAGGGCCTGTACATTGTTTGCCTTGTTTTTCACTTCACTGCTCTTGTCTGCTCCAATCAAAATTACTATTCAACTGCAACGCACAGCGGCAGCATTAGAGATCTTTTTAACCCACCACTCATACAGTCAAAGGACTGCATGGGAAATATTGGAGAGTCCTCTGTGGATGAGACAGAGGGTGTGTGAGGAGCGTGTGTGTGTGTGTGTGCGCGCGCACATAAGTGTATGTTACAGAAAGGATGTATAGTATGTGCGTGTGGGAGAGAGAGGGCAAAGGAGAGAGGGAGGAGACTGCTTACCAGTCATGAAAGACACTAAGTCTGTGCGATGAGAGAGAGAGCGAGCGAGTGAGGGAGAGAGAATGAGGGAGATGGAGAGAGTTTGGCAGGAAGGGAGGGAAACATTCTAAGAAGAGTAAAGACAACATGAAGGAAGCGGGTGACTGTCCTTTGCCTGGTTTTGAGGTTTCGGATGCTTCCTTTCCCTTCGAGGGAAATTACAGAGCAAGTTGCAAACACAGGATTTCCATGGCCCATTTTTGGGTCTTGTTTGGAACTCTTCAACTTGCACCACCATACTCTCCCCGGCGACAGCTTTGCCAGCCTCTGCACCCGTGGGCCTTCTGCAACCAAAGCCTGCTTACACAGACCACTGACACAATCACCCGCCGTACTCTACATATCTCTCAGCTTCTCTACAGGCAGTCCTCTAAGCCTGTGAGTCAATCACAAGTCTCATAGACAACACTCCAAATCTGCACTACAGTCTGAGAGCTTATCTCGCTCAGGGGTGGAAGTAGAACGGATTCCTTACAAATGCTCCCTTCAATCTGATTCAGGGTCTGCACCTGAAAAAAGAGACCCCCCCCAGACCCAGACACAGCAAACCTTATTTGGCTTAGGTTCTGGTGAGGAAGCACAAGCACTTGGAATCCCAGTCTGTCACATGACAGTGATTTACAGCAGAGGGCAAATTCTTCGTGGCATCTCAGTCCACTCGCCTGTGTGCGCATGCAGCAGAAGGAGCCCAAGCCTAATGCTACAGAGAGTGCATGAGAAATGTAACACAGTTTAGAAACAACCATCAAAAGACTGAGAAGACTGATATTGCTCTGAAGCTCTCAGAATTTCAGAACGCTTCACAGAGTGGTTCACTCTTTGGCTTTGATGTATTGTTTCTTTCTGGTGTAGGATTTTTGGACTCATTTATGGTATATTCACAATATACATGTGCACTTACTTAATGCACAAGGGCACAAGGACATATCTGTCCTATGGCTCAAATAATTCTGTTCACTTGGTGCAGTTCACTGCAATGTTTGTTTGTGTCATGTAGTGGAGGTCACTGCTAATATTTATGAGTATGAGGATAAGCATCATAATAATTCACAAAGGCAATTGTGTATTTCATACTTATGGGTGTCAATTTTGATGAAACAATGTTTAGTATAAAACAAGTCCTCTGTTATCAGAGGATGTATGCCTCTTCTGCTGTTACTTTTGAGGGAATCATCTGCAGTAATGATCACACACTGCAGTAAGTGACATTTGAAAGCGAGGGAGAGTGTGACAGAGATGGAGGGAAATAATGGCTCGCCACAGACTCCTTAAGTCAGAGAGCATCATTTCCTGTTTGCGCGACATCTCCCCTGTGGCACATGAGTGCCAGCTTAATGAGAGAAGTTACCGCAGCGCTTTGCGGGGGGTGGGGGCGCTCCAGCTCTCTGCCTCGCTGGCGTACAACTTCAATGTCCTCCACTGGGAGAAGCTCCTGAAAGAGAATCTGCTGAGGTGACTCGGTGGCTGTCATAAACCATATCATTACAACGTCCAATCTGAGCACTGTAAACACTCACGCACGCTTCGGTTTCAGCTCCAGATGCAGGAGCTGCGGGAGAAACTGTGCCTTTTTGCTTGATTCCCCACTGCGAATAGCAATTGCATTAGCGCCAATGGGGCTGATACACCTCCCCCCCTACCCCACCCAAAATTTGTACTGCAGGGGTTCCAGCAGACGACTGAGACAACTTTGCCAACAGAGAGGAAGCGGGAGTCTGTTTGCTGCACCGATCAAGACTAAAAAACACGTCTTACCTTTTCCCACTTCACAGACATAAGACTGAGCCATCAAACCTTCAGAGGAACCAAACAGAGAGTTGATATTCTATAAAACTCCAAGGTGTACAGACTACAGCTATTTCATGTGGTATGACTGGAGCATAAGTTATTAGGGTGTCTGAGCAAATCACTGAACAATATTACAGACAAAGTAGTGTGCACTACTGTGACAAACCCTTAACAGGTTACTGTTAAAAAAAAAATAATTGTTTCACGCAAGCTTTGAAATGCAAAATGCCCATTTTCTTGTCAAAAAAAAGTCTGTGTGGAGTCTACGTACATGCCAGTAGGGACATGAGTTACATTAGCTACAGCCCTATGCTCTCTGTGTGTCTGTGTAAGCAACACATCAGTCATGCTTTGTATTGTTAAACTAGGCTAAGCTGAGTCATCGCCATCACACAAAACCAAACCCTACAGGACAAACCAAATCTACTGCTTCTTCTCCTCAGTCTCCTGCACAAGGCAGTCATGAGTGCTAACCCCACCAAGTCAGCCACCACACACACCCACAGGAGGAAGCCTTTTGTTCCCTGGCAGGTGAGGACAGGCATCACTGCCTCCTTAGGCCTTCCACAACAGGAGTGTGTGTGTGTGTGTGTGTGTGTGTGTGTGTGGTGGGGGTGCACTTTGACTCCCTTTGCTTTTCCCACAGGCGTCTTGTCAGGAGCTCTGGCAGGGGCAGGTAGGGGCAGGTGTGATGAGAGCCTGCCCTTAGCTTCACAACAAAACACTACCACAATAACAAAACAAACAGGGGAAAAAAGCACACCAATGTGAAGGGCAGGCACCTTGCACCGATGGACACTCCTACATTCCTCCTGCTGCTTGGGTGCTGAAGCACTACGCAAACAATGCGGCATTAAAGCAACGAAATCGACAACTGTTCAGCAAGGCTCGGTTTCCTTGGCAACAGAGTTTTGTGTAAAAATAAATAAATAAATGGTGTGACAAAAGACCGGCTGTTCACGAGCAATCAAAAATGCTGATTTGTTGTTTAAAGGGAGCACGAAAATTACAGTGCTCCTCCAGATCTGACATTTATGACACATGTGTTAGAATGCAAACACCCTTTATGCCAAAACAAAGGGCTCAGCTCATTCAGCTAACATTACATAAGACACAGGAATGTTTACCAAGAGCACTTGGCAGCTTGCTGACAATGTTTTGTTCCCCTACGACTGACCTTTTAAAAAAAAGTTATTGTTACTCATTCATAGAAGAAGTGAGAAGAGACAAAAGATTGTGATTGACCCAGGTAAATAAAAGGAGGTAACTAGCATAAGGACTGATTGCCAGAGTCTCTGACAGTATTGTCAGTGGTAAGGATTACTGTTTCAGCTCCAGTGCTTCACATCAATCCACCATGCATAAGCCCTCCTAACTTAGCACTGGAAAACAGCCAGAAGACATTCTAGTCTGTTTAACTCTTTTTTAACCCTAACTCTAACCCTAACCCTAACCCTACTCACTGTACCAGGTCATGTTATCATGTAAGCACTGAGTCTTAAAATAAACTTTGTGGCTGGGGTAACAAAAATGTGTTCTCCACCATTTCAGGTTTGGGGACACAAAATAAACTAATTAGTCTCCAGATTTGCCTGTGCACTGTACAAAGAGCTGCATCACGACTTCTGTTGCATTTAATATTGTGTGTCACTGTATTTGCATTTGCATCAGATATTCCAAAACAATGATTTTTCAGAATGCCATTCCAATAGCATTTAACTCAAGAGCACTGAAGACTAGAAATAATGAACGCTAAGAAAGCACAATGTGATCCCCTAACCTCTTCTGTCACCACAAACCTTTATACAGATTGCTTCAGACATTCACTAGATACATATCTGACAAGTGTTTTAAAGGCTCCAAGATTTTCCAAAGCACTGGTGACAACAGTGTTCTTTTAAAAATCCAAGTGGTCAGAACAAACTATCAGTACTCTACAGGAGAGATGAAAAAAAGTGGCTAGAGAGCGAGCACTCAGACAAACCATCCCCACTTAATATAAGTTATGTCTCTAGCCATTGTTGCATGAAGTGTATACAGTGCCCACACAGTTTAAGCTCTTCCCCTGTGAATATGGTGTTAATAAGGCTAAATTGCCTAATAATCCTCTTGCTCCCATTCTGTATAATGTAAATGCACCCCACTCAAAGCTGAATGGCTAAGAAGATACAGTCATTAATTTCACTTGAGCTTACCTTGAACTTTACTGGAGCCAGTGCTAGCCGCTAACATCTCTATGGTTACTAGTGGTGGCTTTTTTAGCCTCGCAGGGGGATAGGTGCCAACTGCCTGGCTGTCTGCATAGAGTTCAGATTTATTGCTGGTTGGCTGGTTTTTCCTCCTGAAACGATTGGCAATAAGTTGCCACAGGCTGGGCTCCTCAGGGGTCCTTTTGTCAGTGAGCTTGCCTGGGCGGATTGGGACCTCCATCACCTTGACCTTTCCTCTGCTCTGGCAATGAATGGACTGCATCTTGCCCTGCTCCTCGTCCTTCTCGTAAGCAGGTGACAGAGCTCTCCCTGTCAGGTAGGAGAACGGCTGAGCGGAACGCAACGTGTCTTGTCCGAAGCTCCTCGTGCGGCACCGCAGGCCCGACCCATGTTCCGGTTCAGAGTCAGTTTTGTTACGGTTGCGTCTGATGCGGAGACTGAGGCTCCGGCGTAGAGAGCTGAAGGTGCCTTTAGGGGCTTCGGGTTTAGCCATGCTGGTTGGAGGTGGAGCAGGGGGAGCAACAGACTCCCTCTCCTGCATCGGCTTGCTAAACAGTTTCCAGCGGAAGCCACCTCGAGACAGGCTGGGTGCTTCCTTGGCGAGCATATCCTGAGAGCCACCACGCTCTTTCAGCTCCAGGACAGTCATGCTGACGGGGCGCTGTTGTTTCCCCACACTCCTATTTCTCCTATGCAGGACACCGTCCTTCGGGAACGGTGGCAGGCAGAAGGCAGGCGGAAGCTCCGGCTTGAGGCCGTCGACGGCTCGGAGCTCTGCTCGACGGCTTCTGCGCAAAGGAGCCCCTGAAGAGCCTACACTACCAGTGGCAGGGTTAGAAAACAACTGGCCCGTTGAGGATGAGAAAGACCCAGGGTTGGCATTGCCCAGCATACACACACTCCTGGGTCTGTGAAGCTGTCCTTGTGGGCTACCACTGGGATTCCTTTGCGGCTGTCGCTTATCCGTCTCGGGTAGGGAGCCATACATGCTCACCACTCTCCTACTGCTGCCCAGGGGATGGCTGTTCCGTAAAGGTCTTCGCAGAACCACCTGGGGCCTGTTGGAGGGGTCCTCAGGATTAGCATTGCTACTTTTTCCCTCAAAATCCTTGACCTGTGAGAGAAAGCTGGACTCCCAAGCCTCTTCCTTCGTGTCTCTCGAACCCTTCGAGGCATCTGACTGAGAGAGCTGGTCGACTGAGTTTTCATGGAGAAGTTTAGCAAACCGGTCTGTCTTCATTCCAAGCTGTTTGTCATCCCTCCCCTTCCACCTCCACCTCTTACTCCCGGCTCCCAGCTCTGTTGAGCTGCTTGGGGAAAGCCACCTGCTGAGCTCCTGGTTGGTCACCCTACTCCCAAGCCTGGGGCTCTCTCCATGCCCTGGCACCTCTTGCTCTAGACTTTCAACCCCTCCTACTGCCGCTCCCCCTCCGCCGGCGCAGTCTGCCGCCCCATTCAGGAAGACAGAGACGTGGAGCACCGTCTTCCCAGATGGCTGTTGCCGGGCTGACAAGGGAGTAGCCTCGGGGAACACATCTGTGGCCCGGCTGCTAAGAACCAGCATGGCAGCACATGCACACATGCTCACTGCTGTACAGACAAGAACACACAAACATACATACACACACACCAACACAAACCACCTCCTCACACACACTGTCGCTGATACAAACTGAATTCTTTACAACTGCTCTCTCAGTTCCTCACTTCCAGGCTGCATTCCAGGAGCAAATTTAATCTGTAACCTTTGACATGTGAGAGGAGGGGGATAAGCAAACTTCAAACAAGTCTAGGCTTGACCTCTACGACATACCGGCAAAGCCCCTAGTCTTCATCGAAACGCAGACAACATTAGTGAGCGTCAACAGTCCAGCTTGGGCAAAGAAGCAGAGTTCCTTTGTGGTCTTGCAAAGAAAAAAAAGGAAGGTGCTGAAAGGAAAAAAATAGCAGGTTCATCATACAGGAAAGTCCTGGAAACTGGTCCAAAATTGGCTGCTTCTTGTGTTGTGGGCAGGTTGCAAGTTCTGAGCAGTCCTTTAGCCGGCGGGGCAGATAAATTCCTTAATCTTTCTGTGCATGGCATGAGGGAGTGAGCCTGTTTGAACTCACAGCTGCTTCTCCTGCCTTCCCTGGGTAGTGGCAAAACAAGGAATGGAATCCCTGGTTCTTCAAGCACTAGCGCATAGTTCCTCAACACACCTTTTAAAAGAGATTCCTCTGGCACCAGGAGGAAGGGAGCATTTCCAGTCGTCTCTCTCTTAGGCACCCCAACAATGACCAAAGGGTCCCACAAACCCCAATGAAAGGATACTTTGTACACCAAAGGGCCCCTCAATCTCTCACACCCCCTTTATTTCTCTCCCTCCCTCTCCCTTCTCCCTCTCTTTCTCTCTCCCTCTCTCCCTCCCTCCCTCACTCTAGCAACAGGGTTTTCCACCAATGGATGTTCCCGTCCAACTAAATGAGAAGGGAAAAAAGAGGCAAACAAAAACAGACAGCTCTTTTCCCATGCCCAAGGGTGGGGTGTGGGGAAGCACTGAGGCTTCAGTGGTGTGCCAAACCAGGTTTTAGACTGGGCCTGATGAAGCCAGAGTCCTTTCCAGATTCCTGAAAGGAGGAGGACCACCTACAACAGATACAGGTGGGCTTGAAGTTTACGCAGCAGAGGGGAGAAAGAAAGAAATGGGGAGGGGGGGGGCACTCAAATGGAGAAGGACCAACAAACAACTGGCACAATAGAAATTTTTTAGAAGATTTAGTGGAAATAATCTCATCATTGAAGACAATTTAAACTACCATGTGAAAAAGAACCATAGTTAATAGTTAGATAATAACTTTTTTGTACACTATGATTAAGACAGGGCAATCTAAATGCATCTTCTTCCCAAAGACAAGACAAGATAAGCACATATTTGCTGTGGCAGTCAGTCTGTTGTAACATACAAATTACATCTACATACATAACCCTAAGCTTTTCCATTTTAGAACTGACACAACTAAGGGAGTTATACTTCAAAGTTCAAAATGAAAGACAAGGCTTAAATTTGTGCTGTCGAAGATTTTTTATGGTTGGAGCCACCCACTGGGAACATCTTACTGGGTTTAAGCTATTGGAAACCATGAAGCTAGGAAATTATCAGATGATGGTGAGTGAGTCAAAAGATATCACCACCTGGTGGCTATGGTGAGTAATACTAATATATGTCCATTAACATTTCCACAACAACTGCGCTACTTGCATGATCCAAGACTACAGTAATAAAATATTATGTTTGCTATGTGTGGTATGCAGTTGTCCAACACAAAAAAGTAATGGCTGTAGGGTAGGAAGTGAACTTTAATTCAGGAGTAGATTTTGGTCCAAAACTAGCCATCAACTGCACCTAAAAGACATTAAAAATCCTTGCAAACAGGACAGTTGACAATAGAATTTATGTTTTTTTGGCAGTTGCTGAGTCCTTTTCACTTTCTTTATTCTTATGTGCTGGCCTATTACCCAGAGAGTTTGGAGCTACAGACACTGAACAAACACAATGTCCTCCATTTATAGAATGAGTAAGTTAATCAATAGAAAAAGGAGATCAAGATGGCAAATAATTTCTGTTCAGAGTTTCATCTAGAGCAGAAATTGCTTTTAAAAGTACAGGATATTCATGCTGAACTGGGGTTGCAGAAATATGAGCTGGAAGCTTCAGAACAAGACTGAAACAAATGAGAAAAACTATGTTCGTCTTCTAATTCAAGTGACATTCATTGGCTCCAAAATGAACCGCAGAGGAACTTTGACCGAAGAGTGCATACCAGAGTAAGTCACACACAGTGCTATGTTATGCAATGTGTCTGTAGAAGGTTCACAGGAATTTCTGTGGAGGTAGGTAAAATAAAGTGGTTTTTCTGCATACCTGAGTCTATAAAGCATGGGTTGGGAACGACAAGCACGTCTTCTGAGAGCAAGCAGTCCTCCTCACCCCACTGCACCTGTCTGGATCGCCGGCGGCCCCCAAAGCACATCATCACGCTCTGCAGTACACTCTGAAGGCCATCCACAACTATAAACACATCCACTCGTACTTGACAGGAGAAACATCCAAAATGCGGTCTGCAGTGCTACAATGTGCTGATGGTGGTGTTGTCGTTTTTTGGCCCAACCTGTCTTACGGAATTCAGGTTAGGTTTTTCTTCATTTCCCACACACTGACCAGTTTGGCAACAGTACCCTTGACTCAGCAACTCTCCCTGACTCCAACACTCAGCGTCTTGGCAGGCTGGCCGTGGCTTGAGTGACAACTCTAGGACACCACAGCAACTCTTGCCCCACAAGTGCTGCTGCCTGTGGCCAAGCATGCAAGGGACAGATGGAAGACGACTGTAAGTCCAGCAACGAGCAGATCATTCACACTGCTGCTAATCCCAAGAAGGCAGTGGGGTCCATATCCTTCCTAAATTTAACACTGGATTAGGCTAATCCCCAGTCATTGCAGAGATAGCATACCTGTGAAGTAAGATGACAACACTGACACACGCTCTGGCAAGCTGAATCACAGAGCCTCTCCAGGCGAGGGTAACACGGCAGTTGGAAAGTTTGTGTGAGAAATGAGAGAGAGAGGGAGATAAACACCCCAAACAGCCTTGGGCGTGTCCTCAGTGAAAAGCCCAGTGGTTGAGGTGTAGTGCACACTGTGGAGGCTTCCTATCATGCTTTTCCAGTTTTTCTAGAGTGTGATACACTGACAAAGGCGGACCCGTTCGTCTCCATTCCTCAATCTGTGAACAGCTGGCCTACCACAAACACACTTGATATCTGTTTTGTCATCACGACAGAATTGTTTTTTTTTTAACTCTTTTTTTTATACATTATGCTTCTTGTAAGAAATAATACAACACATATGTTGGTACCAAATCCAGAAGCAATCAAAGCAAAACAGTAAAGTTAAGTAAATTTAGCTATGGCACTGCGATTTAAAAAGCTTCAAACAAAAATATAACTATATATTAAGCAGCAATTACAAAAGTGCACTGGCATGTAAACTGGAAAATTACTGAGCACAATATACCCACTGGTAACTGATGAACCAATTAGTCTGTTTGAAACTGCTCTGTGTAGATTGCTGCCCAAAAGAAATGGGTACACTAAGTTACACAGCTTCAAAATATCTTTCTGAATTGTATCTAAGAGATGGCATGAATATTCACCAGGCAAGATTAATTTAATCAGATACCAGGAACATTATGTTGAGGCTTCAAAAGCACAGCAAATAAATATTAAATGAGAAAAGAAAACAAACTGCGTTTCTACCTCAGATTTAATGATGACGTTCTGTGGAAATGCATTTTCCCTCACTTGCAATCTGACTACCTTCTGAGAATACATTTGTTTGGGCACCCTTCAGGGAACTGAGGCCTACAAGTCTAATTAAAATAGTTTTTATAGCAGCTCACTCATTAAGAGCACGTAATGGAGTTCCTCTTTTTTTGCTGCTATTAACACATTCATGGAACCAGTGAGAAAGATGAGAGCAAGTGCTCCAATTCTTTTCCTACAGTTTAAGCTCCAGACATTTCATTTCTATTGTGACTCACTGGAACACATTCTGGTGCATGGACTAGAAGCCTAGTACTAGTCTAAAAGCCTAGTACTAGTTTATTGACAATGCTTAATCCATGTCAATAAACTAACCAATTTTGTGTTTGTATCCTGTGTTTGTGAGCACGCACGTGTCTGTGTGTGTGTGTGTGTGTGTGTGTGTGTGTATGTGTGTGTGTGAGAGAGAGAGAGAGAGAGAGAGAGAGAGTATATGTGAGTGAGAAAGTGAGAGAAAGCCTGGGAAAGCCTGCAGCAGCAGGGTTGAGAGAAACCTCCCTCTTAATAGTTACACATCAGCAACACATGATAAAACCCTGCACACACATTTATATATTTATGGCACATTCTTCACCTTCTATTCTCTCACTGTCTCTGGGCAACTATCTCTCAGCTCATCCTTACTACGTTAGTAAGCATCAGTTAATCGGGAATCATAGCTAATGCTGCAAATACACAGTTATAAAACTATTTATTTATTTATTTTAAAAAAGCAATAGGGCACAGATCTGCTGGATTTCAATGCACTGCAACACACACACACACACCTCTGTGAAATTACTGCTGTGTCTGTTTAATTTGGTTGCCATGTCATTTGCCCTTACTCAGTTGCTTTTTCAGTTCTTTGTTTTACCTCGGAGCGGTAGGCCACTTAATTCTACATGCCTTCTAAACTAAGGAACCTTTCATAACTACATTTCTGAGCAAATGCATTTTGTTTCCCTATTTAGCGTTTTGATACCCACTGACTACCTCATGGACACATGCAAATGAGAAAACACATAGGGTAATGGCCGCCTCAGAAAGCTGAGGGACGGCCCTACTCATTAGACCCCACACACTCCACCTGCTGCCACCACATGGGGGCAGTCACGTGCCTTCTGGAGGAATCTACTGGAAAGAGCTCACTCCTCTATCCTCTCACTGCAAGACGACAAGAGCTGAGGGAAAGTCAGGAGACCAGGCAAGGCCCACTTACATAAGCGCAGGCAGACACATACACACACACACACACACACATTCACCCGCTTCAACTACTGTCCAGGTAAGCCCCCACTCATCCGTACCACAGCAGTGATCTGGAAGAACTCTCACTGCAGTGACCAGCCTGGCCAAATGTGTGGAGAGACAGAGAGCCAACTAGAGAAAAAGAGAAAATTAGAGACAGAGAGAAAGGATGAGGATGTTGCAGCAATGTTACACAACATGGCAGGGGCTTTGCAATAGACGGAGAGAAGCTTCTGGTGTCTCCCCATAACTGGAGAATACAGTTAATTACTGCGCAAATGGAACTCAAGAACAGCTCTGGGCACTGCTGCAGAGGTGGAGAAAGAAGGCACAGATTTGCAGATTTGATGTTAAGCTCACCTGAAACGAACTCCCTTTCAATGGCTTTGAGACAGAAGCCAGAATTTGCATCCCTTATGTCTACAAAATAGCTGATGGCCGCTTAGAGAAACCAAGCCTTCAGCATCTTGAAAATGTCGTTTGATTCATTTGGGATCCCTACGTCTCTGCTTGTTCCATTTGTTCCAATAGTAATGCCCATTCATTTTAATTTACATTCACATTTAGCAAATGCTTTTATTCAAAGCGACTTAAATTAATCAATTAGTTCACGGCCAGTCTCCCCTAGGGTTAAGTGCCTTGCTCAAGGGCACAACGGTGGTAGCCGGTACTAATGATTTCATTACTGTTTCTTTTGCACAGTAAATGTTAAAATTACCACAAAAAATGAATGACATCCATCCAACAACACATTGGGAATAGCTACATTCTGAATTAGAGGCCATTAAATAGATGCAAAATGCTCCACTGACAAGATAAAAAACATTCATTAGGCGATGAGTTGACCAATAGGCAAATGGCTAATTTAGCCATCTGATGTCAGCTCAGAGGCAGCAGCAGAACAGAAACACATGCATTTCCCACTCTGTTTCAAATGATTGCTGAATCCATTCTTAACAACTCAAAAGCAGTCCGACTGCAAGACAATTAACCAAGGATCACATGAGGAAACTGCCTTGTTTACAATGACGAGGCATTACTGTGGCTACATACACACACCGAAAAGAACAATGATCTAAATATCTTTAAAATCTCATACAGCACCATGACAACAGCAGTCCACTTTCTGCACAGATCTTCATGTGCACTATGGGCAGTGACATCACAAAACAGATCATTCTAGTACAATTTTTATAAAATGCATAGGCTGTTTCTAGTCAACATTATAGAGTAGTGACATGATCTTAATATGCATAATTGTAGCTGAACAAGAAGAGGTTCAAGGTGGTGTCTCCATCTTTCCATTTCTGTCTACCATCTTTCTTGTAAAGGCAGCCAAGCAGGCCTCTAGAGGGTTGTCTCTATGTTCGTCATTGGAGGCAAGCAGAGACAGTGTAATTAGCCTCCCTGGTGGCAGACGACTCTTTTAGGCCCATTGAGCGTCAAGCAATTGAGTCAAATGCAAACTGCCCTCCACAGAAATGGAACGTGACTCAGAGGTGGAAAGCGATACACATTTCAACTCCGCCCCCCTCCCCACACCACACACACAGAGATGTCTCTTACGCACTTACCACTATCATCACTAATGTAATGCTCTACAGCACTACCACCACCACCATCATCAACATCACCATCACATCATCACCTCCATCATCAACATCATCATCACCATCACCTCCATCATCAGCATCTGGAGATGCAGTAAGAGTGAGCTTTCCCTCCCCTGGCTGTTCGTCACCATGGCAATGGGAGCTTTCATTCACATCTGTGCTGTTCCCTGACATGCACCTGCAGCATGAAAAATACATGAAAGTAGCACTGGACTCACAACAAACACCCGTCTCCCAAACCAATGTACAAATGAACAAGCACCTCTCAAGTCTGGGACTGGTGTTTACTCCCAATGCCTGTGCGTGTGTGTGTGTATGCATGTCTCTGAGTGTGTTCAGAACTCAAAAAACAATGTTCATTTTGGCCACGATGGCATAGCTTTAACTTTCATCATCTTATGTCATACATTATATCATTACATAAATGCATCAAAACATAATTCACATCACCAGTCAACAGAGTTGATGTCAGTGTGCAGTGTTTTTCTGAGGAAACAGCTTGCAGGCCAGAGGCACTGCCAGCCTAAATACATCTCCACTGCAGTGCCACTTCATGACATCCCACCAGATTAGCAGGGAACTATGAGAGAATCTGGATGAAGGATATGAAAAAGGACATTTCAGGGTACTCTTAATTTGTGTGTCTCAGGGCAGTGACAACATTAAGGGCTTCCAAGGACAGAGCTGAACTTCGTGTTAAGGACACAAGGATCTGGCAGGAGCAGTGAGCAAGAGAACTGACCCTCTCATTGCCATAACAACTTCTGTCTCAATGGTCAGCAATTCTTGTGTATGTATTTACATGACATACTCATATGGAAGCATTCCTAACACTGTATACATATTATCAGTCATTAGAATGCAGTAGTTCAAGTGGCACATTTAAACAGTTTAGCTTTTTAATTTTTTTCACACTTGTGTGTGTCTTTGTCTGATAACCAACAGTCGTGTTTAAAAATGTGAAAATAAAACCTTCTTTGTCTGAAATGTGTGGGAACAAGAAAACAGCACAGAATTTCTCCCTGGAATCATGCTAATAATGTGGCAGTTTTTTCCATGTATCTTGCTGCTATGATCCCATCTGCAGTGTATCTGCCAACTGGCATTCTTCAGCTTCATGGCAGGACCCAGTTAAAATGTGTGTGTGTGTGAGTACAGGAGCAACACAAATCAGTCTTTCAGATCGCAGCAAAGGCATCCATGAGGGTCCGTAAACAGCTAAATTAGTGTAGACTGTGCCATTGATTGAGAGGGTCTACCTTTAACAACAAGTTAACCTGACGAGCAGAACTCCCAGAGCAGTCATTCAGGAGAACAGACACACATGCACGCACGCACGCACGGAAAAGCAACATAAACACACAAAGAAAAGGGAATGAGTGGTGGTGGATAGAGCAGAGCTGATGGTAATTATGCTTGCAGTAGTGGTGTTGCGCGTGGGCGTTGAGCTTTTTAAAATTCAGCTGCTCTGCCGACTTGCGCACGTCACAATTCCTCCACTGCAGAGAAAATGATAGGCTTGAGGATGTCTGTGGGAGGCTGGGAGAGAGTGTGTGAGAGAGAGAGGGAGGCAGTGAGGGAGAGAGAGCTGCAAAATAGGAGAAGAAGAGAGATAGTGAGAGACACAAAGAAAGAAAGGAGCCAAAGAGAGCAAAACAGAGAAGGGGGGTGGGTTGGGGGGCATATAGATGAGTGAAATATTCTGGAACCTTCCATTTCTGGAGAACAGTGATTAGGAAGCTCGACAACACATTTGCCTGCATAGCTTCCATGGACAACCCCAGCTCCCCCTACTCACGGCATGACAAAGAGACACACAGGCACCATGCCACCTTGACCACCAGGTTGCTGACCACCCACAGTAGCATTTCATCCTTGCACTGTACATCAAAACCAGCCAAGTCCTCCTCAGCTCTTCCAGAAATGTAGCTTTGAGGAGAGAGTTTAAGCAGCAACCTGTCTGCTACAGATCCCACTGGATGGAGGTGAAGGAGGGGGTTGGAAAAGATGGCTGCCTCCTGGCCAAGCGAGCGTGACTGTGGAGGATACTGGGACATGGGCCAGAAGACGCGGGAGGATCTGAGCATGAGAGGAGTGTGGGAGGAAGGGAGGAATGGATGTGTGGATGGATATATAGATGGATGGATGGAGGAGATGTGCTTCTCTCCACAGGCTGATGAAGGCTTGTAGTTCCCATGCCTCCACTCTGCACAGAGCCCACGACTGTCAGTGCCTCCGTAAAATCACAACCTCTGCAGTCCAGCAGAGGTGAGAGAGAGATCATGGCTAATCCCAGTAGTGGCATACAGCACCATTTTGTAAATAAGCCAGTTCCTGATGATAAAGTCTGCTGGTCCTTCCATTGCTCTGCTGCACATTCAGTTGATGACCTTAACGGAAAGGTTTGGAGTCAGTCGACCCCTAGCACAGTTGTCTGAGGTTGCCGGTGGGAGTGCTGCTGGTATAGGAGCAAGGACAACAAAATTTGGTCCAATGCAGACCGGCAACGTTGAAGAAATAATTCGAAATAAATGCTTTCTAGGGCAATTTTTGGATGATTGGACGATTTTTGGATGATGTTCATACATCTTCTTCAACTTGGTTGAGTTGGTAGCACAATCACATCAATCAGATGTGTTTTAAGGAAAGTTTTTGGCAAAATCAAGTGGTAAAATGGCAGTGCAAGGGACATGTCATTGTGCCCATACAAAACACAGGAGGAAACCTGTCATTGTGAGTTTGCTTGCTAGCAAAATTGGCTGATTGCCCAACACATGAAAGGAGTGTAGCTCATGTTTTAAAATTGGTATCTTGTTTCTAGCTGTTTCTAGCACAAAGTGAGAACATTTGTGGTGCTGTATAGTGGAACATTTTTCAGATTTTAATTCATGACGGGCTACATGCCATCTCTGAGTCTGAATAAAGTTTAAGACTTTTCTGCTACTTTCTAACAGCTGAAAAAAGACGCTATAACTCCCTCAATTCAGCCTAGCTGTTTAGCTGCTAAAAACTGCACTTGTGACAAAATTCATGTTATGTCAAAGCTGCTTGTGCAAGAGCAGACACAAATGGTCATACACCCACAGCAATTAAAATACAACCCATCATTGAGCGATAATAGCCAAAATAATGTGAAAATATCTCTGACACTGGGTTGTTTTAGAACCTGCAAAAGACCACCTACCCCTATATCCCAATAAGCAATTAATCAACATTTGAACTTGGCTTATTTTGACCAGCAAATTAGGTGACCCTATGTGAGTATGGAGTAGCATGACAAAATAATACCCAGGTCCATAGACACCCCTCCTCCCAATTTTTTCTGCTACATTGTTGTAGGTTAGATATTTATATCATATATTTAGATATAAACTTGGAAATGTTATGCACACTGCCTACCCCAGCACAGACCCACTGCAACAGGGATAACAGAGACATTTAAAAATTAAACTTGTCAGATATCTTGCATTTTATTGTGACTACATCTGCTGCATGTCACATTTTATTTTCCCTTATTTTTTTAACTAGCACTTAATAGCAACTGAATGTTGCTTCTGAAGGGTCCATTTCAAACCCCCCCACTGGCCATCTCCCCATCCATCTCAATCCATCTCCTTCACTTCTCTCGGTCTCATTTCATTGGCTTTGAGCAGCTTCAGAGAAACGCCCCGAAATAGCAGCAGATGTAGGCACTAGGCGTCCGTGCAATTTGCTTTGGTGTCTCCCATTGACAATAGCTCTCATGGGCCACTGCTGCAGGAACGCTCACTCTCTCTCTCTCCGTCCCCAATGCACCAACCATCTGGGCTGGCGACTCCAATATGCCACAGTCATACGCTATTAAGGGAGAAAGGAGCCAAGCAAGACATTCATTGCACTGCCTCCTGCTCATGATGACAGCATTCAAAATATCTTATAGCTAAAAACGCAGACTACAGCAGGAAAATGTCATCATGTCATCAGTTGTGACACCTTCAAACAACAGACTAAAGTTGTAAAATGACAGTATAAGGGTCTGATGCCACAAGAGTGTGACACAGAGAAGTCCTATTCTGCATTATTCTGTATATCTCTGGTAGCCTCTGCAGGCTACACACTGAAAGCATGCTACGCACTGAAATCATGCTATGTACTAAAAGCATGCTACGTACTGAAAGCATGCTACGTACAAAAAGCATGCTACACACTGAAAGCATGCTATGCACTGAAAGCATGCTACGTACTAAAAGCATGCTATGCACTAAAAGCATGCTACGCACTGAAAGCATGCTACGTACTGAAAGCATGCTACGTACTAAAAGCATGCTAAGTACTGAAAGCATGCTATCCACTAAAAGAATGCTACGTACTGAAAGCATGCTATGCACTAAAAGCATGCTACATACTGAAAGCATGCTACAGACTAAAAGCATGCTACGTACTGAAAGCATGCTATTTGGTAGCAGGTCCATCATGTGTGGTAGCATGAACATTTACACTTTCAATAAAATGCATTTCCTGAGTGTTTCCAAGGACAAAACAAATGGGCTGAATAAAGGTCAGTGTTTCAGTTCTCTAAGACCATAAGAAATGGTACCACTCTTCCATTTTCCATGTTGTGTTTCACAGTGTACAGTGCACTGAAATGGGTAGAGGACAGCTGGAAACATATCTTCAGTGCCTCATAGATAGTGGGGACTTGCTACGGCTCTCTGGCCTCCATAAAGTAATATGACCACCACATTAGGGTCACAGTGCCTCTCAGCAAGGAACATGAAATCATTACTAAGATCAGAGAAAGTGATCATTTTTTGGAAATGGAAAAGAAATAATTTGTCTTCAAGTTCAATATGTAAACATATGGCTTGAGCTCCTGAGTAAGCGACTACACTAGGGACAGGTTTTAAAATGGCAAAGCGCAATCTCAGAAGGTCCGAGCCAACAGCTGCTTGTTCTTTTCCCAAGCCCTCATGAGATGAACAGGGCTTAAATCTCCTCAAGACTGCTAAACGAAACCCTTCTCATTGGTTGGAAGCAAGACCTCAAGAGAGAGAAAAAAAATCTGTTCAAATAAAAATGTTGTTGGCTAATCCTCCAAAATCTGGGTGCAGCAAAAGGCACTTTTAGGGAGTAAATCACAACCCAGACAGACCCTAGAATCTGCAATTCTTCCTCTAGTCAACCTTTAGAAACCTAATACACTGCTTGACTGAAAGAAAAGAGGTAATGTATTCCAAACAAACAATCAATAGGAGCCACTGAGAGAGAATTTGCTTTTTTGGTTGTTGTTCTGTGGTCATTATCTACAGCAATTTCTACATAATCAGTGAAAGCAATTCCAAGCAATTTCCCACACGATGAGTATTAACATGAAAGACAGGCAGTAGCATGGCTCAGAGCAATCTTCACTTTGAGACAGAATCAATTTTACACTGTCTAAAATGATGCATCCTATTGTCAATATTTATTTATGGTGAATAACAGAGGGACCTGAGGCACACTGGAGTTCACAAGCGCTTCAGCATGCAAATGCCTGGGCTTGTTTACAGCTGGAGTTCCCATGCACATGCATAGATAGACTCAGAGAAATGACAGAAAAACAATAAGGCTTGGTGATGATACATTTTAATTCACCTGTTTGTATACACACACAGCACACTCTGTTCCAAACAGGAAAGAACTTCTGCCTACCAAATACCAAAAAGGAAAATGGAAAATGTATGCGTCCTACAAGGCATGAGCAACCTCTCTCTCTAGTATCACTCTGGGGATTTACTGTGCAGACAATGTAGCTGGCCACAGACTGAAAGTAAAACAGTAGCAATCTCATTCCCTTCCTACAAAGCCCTGTTGTGATTCCTCACTGTTTGAAATTGAACTTTTTCAGAAAGATGGAGTCCAGCTTTATTGCCTTGGATGGAGAGCTGTCCCCCAGGGGGATGTGTTCTGTACAAGAAAGACAGCAACTACATAGAAGCAGCAATCCAAGCCTGGTTGGACACATCCAGCACAGATGGAGACAGAGGCTCTCAGAAGGTAAGAAGGAATGTGGTATGTCTGCCGATACTAGCTCTTAGATCACCCCTCATGAGGTTTGACTACCAAAGGGAAATACAGTCACTTCTACAAGGCTTTGTTCATCCAGACCACTTGAAGTTGTACTTTTAATAGGATTGTAGGCCAACTCGTGCTCTGAAGCATTTCATTTATGTTTATTTAGATTTTTTAACAGTTTTTTTTTATTTATTGAAATTGCATTCTTATGGTAAAGACACAGCTGTACAGTCAACATCATAGTAATGAAATTCACATTTCTGTCCGGACGTCTAGGTCAGTATTTTACTCACAAATGTGCATGCAGATACACACACACACACACACACACACACACACACACACACACACACACACTTACTCTACCACAACTCCACTAGGCTTGCAGGAGTAAGCTCCTTCCCCCTCTGATTCATGTGAGAGGGAGAGGGAGTGGAAGTGGGAGTGGGAGAGCGAGAGGGAGAGGGAGGTCCCGGTCTAATGAGCACTGAAGTACTGGCATCCAGATCAACCCCCGGCAATATGGGATGAGATCAGCCTTTTTCGGGGCCAACAGGGAGCCTTTCCCCCAGCAAACTGCTGAATACTGCATCAGGACCTTGGGGGAGGAGGAAAGAGGAGGAAGGCATATTGGGACGTCGGCCCTCTTGAGCTCCACTACAAAAACTTTGGTTCTCCAGTGACACTGGTTTATAAGGCTACATAGATGTGTCCCTCAATTCTCCCATCGCCATTAGCAAACATTAGCTTGCTGCTCTAAGTTCATGTCACTTTTTTTTTCCTTTTTGCAGAACCATGTTTGACACCAGCCATGCTTTCAGGAATCGACACAGCCCCTGTGTTTCCCGTCGGGGTGTGAAGCGACCTTCCGTGTTCCGTGGTGCCCCTTTGGCAGCTGTGGGTTCTATATTTGGCTGCTGAGAAGCAGCTGGAGAGACAGGTGTGTGACAGCTAATATAAGATGACTCAGTGGATGCCATGGCACTGCACTGAGACTAATGCAATTAAGATGGACGACTTTAAGAACATCATTCCATTTGGGCCAAGCAAATGGTCACCGTCCTGCAGCAAACGGCAGAGTTAGGCGTGCGTACCACAGCAAGTGTCCTGTTAGAGTCAAGTGCAATTAGCTCAGCATGGCAACAATCCTCCATCACAGACTGAGGGATGAAATGGACCATTTTATTACTGCCTCTGTTCCTCTTTCGTACCTCCCTCAACTGGTGCTGCTGTACTGCTTGCAAGGACAGATGTGGGTGTAATGAAGGCAAAGAAAGGAGGAAAGGAAGAGAGAGGTAGACACAAAGAGAGAAGGAGAGAGAAAAGAAAACATACAGAGTAAGCAAGACAGGGAGAGGCTAAGACGGGAGGAGAGAAAGAGAGAGAGACATCTTTTGACGAGGACATCCAAAGACATCAGCTGCCATTTGATGGGCTTGGCAGTCATGATTAGCATGCTCCATCTCACCTTTTGGCTCTGACTGATGCATAGCAATGAACCAGACCCTGTCCTGCTGTCAGATGCTCATTCCACACTTCATTTCGGGGTGTGGGTGGGTGTGTGTGGAGTCGGGTGTGTGGGGGGACACTGACACTGAATTAATATCTGAATATTGGCATGGCTGACTGTGAGCCACAGCTAGGCTGATTGGCTCCCCTGACTAAAACCAACACAGACATGTGATACATACACACACTAATAAACACACTATGTACTTGTGCATGAGTTCCAACGATCCATCCATATTCTTATCACTGATTCTTGAGAATTTAACTAAAACAAGTTTTAATTTTGAAAGAAAAAAGTTAGTTGAAATACAAAATATGAAAGTATATCATCATAGACCAAGGTCTCAGCTATTCAGCAATGTTCCGGTGCCAACTCCCTATTTTGTATTTTTTTCATAAAATAGGTGTTTTTCCAGTTCTTACTTTGTTTTTGTCAACACCGTCAGACACAATTAAAAGCAAATGAAATTGTATTTATTAGGTTTAATATGTATTCGGAATTTTTAAATCATTATCTAGCATCCTTAGTACACATATATGCTGTTAAATGTTGGATATTCACTTGTGTTCATTTTTTTTATAACAAATATAGTTTTTATTTAATATATTTACTTTTTGTATTAAAAGATACTATTACTTTAATAACTCAACAGCACGGAGGATACATATTGTAAGTATATTCATTTAAAAGAAATAAAACACCCTCTGACGGCGGTGACTTCAGAACTGATGGTGGTGACACTAATCTGACAGTGGTGACAGTAGCATCATTACAACATATATTTCCAAAAAATATGCCTCTTAAGTCAATGCCATCTTGCATAACAACTTTGTTTAACTCTTTGGTCATCACACAAACATCAGCTTAAACAGTGTAATGCTCTCTACTCATAAAATAACACTTAATAAACTGAAGGACAGATGCAGAACAATTGTGATCACGCTTACCATTTTCCATAAACTGAAATAAAAAAAACTCTGTGTAAAAACTATAAAACAAATCTGCTAGAAAAATGATAACTCATTTGTGACATCAAACTTTTTAAAGAAAAAAGTGCAACACTGCTGATTTACGGAGTCACCACTTTATTGGCTGGTGTACTGATTTATTGAGTAATCATTCCAAAAATATGGAGAACTTCATTTATAGAGGCTTAGAATAAGGAAACCCCAGTTAAAACTAATAATTGAATTATTTTGATGTAAAAAGCATCCATCAGCAACTGAAATGGTGACTCCATAAAGAAGCAGTGTTGCACTTTTTCTGTATTTCTAGAAGTAACACTTTATTTGAAGGGGGATGAATAAGACTGACATGACATTGTCATAACTATGACATGACACTTGTCATGAACATTAACGAATGTCAATGACTGCTGTCATTAATTGTCATGCGGTAAATTGTCATTTTTTACTGTCAACCTGACATTGTTTGGGGTGTCTTTGTTATGAAAACTTCACATTTACCAAGATGATGGACAGTCCATGTCTTTTTCATGACAACTTGACAATAACCAAGACCACGTAGTCAGTAAATACCTTTGTCATGACAACTTCACATTAACCAAGACCACATAGCTGGGAAGTATCTTTGTCATGACAGCTTGACATTGACCAGCATAACCTGCAGGTGACTTTCGACTCAGTGTGTCTCCACCCCAATCCCAGGTGCTCACAGGTCCAAGCCTGGGCTAGTGCAAGGCAGAAGCAAAAGTCACCTGCAGCTCATGCTGGTTAATGTCAAGTTGTCATGACAAAGATACTTCCCAGCTATGTGATCTTGGTTAATGTCAAGTTGTCATGACAAAGACATGGACAGACTATGTCATCTTGGTAAATGTCTAACCAGAACTTCCTAAAATACACAAAGGCAAAGAGTGTTACTGACTATGAAATTGGAGGGAATTACAGTGAATGTTAGATTTGCTTAAATGTTGCTTTGCATCTTCATTTTTAGTTTAGTCATTGCAAATGCATAGCCTACAAGCGATATTGGTAACAACAGTGAATTGCGAGAGAGGAAAGGCAAACTTATATAGAGGACATATATACAAATATGAGAGGTTAATGAAACATTATAGGATATAGTAGTATTTATTGTGATCAACAATTATAGTCTAGCCTCCACTGAGGACCATTAGGAGGTTTTTGTCCCCACTGTCAGACTGTATGTCACCACTGTCAGACACAAAACCTGACGGTGGTGACATCTGACAGTGGTGACAAAAACCATAATATGCATGAGTGGTTCACATTAGCCATCTTGTTTTCCTTCTGTTGTTAGGTACCTCACACCTCTTCTTAAGTTATTATCTAAACTAATATTTTTCCAACAAAAGAGACGGTGTTGACACGTTATGTTTGCGACAGTAGCAGTGTTAAAAAATAGTGACAAATTTAAGAGAAGAGCTGAAGGTTCCAAAAGGGGGCCCTTAGGAATTTAGTTGACCTTGTACCTGCTTGATATTATTGGTTTTTAAAAATATCTGACGGTGGTGATGAATATGTTGGACACATTTTGAGTAACCAGAAAATAATAGTAAATGTTGTTTAAAACTCACTGTTTGTTGATGATCGTTTTTATATATACTTCAATGTATTCTTTCATGTGGTGAAGATATTATTTAATTCCATTATTATTTTTTTGTTTTTTAATCAAGTTGAAATGATTATCTCCTCGCTGAGGACAGCTGGTTTTATAGGCAGTGGGCAAGCATACAGTGATGAAATATATTAAAATTAGAAATAAACCTTTAAAATAAACTTACATATGTGCAGAAGAGCCCTTGATTATAACCTGGATTCTTTTTTTCATAAAAATCTTATTGATTTTCAACAGAATGAGCACTTTTCTGAGTGGGACATATTTTTGCCAAAGTTTCAAGAATCAGTGTTATATTTATATATTGGTAATTCCACGTAAAACGGTAATGACAAAAGAACCCCAAAATGTCATGGTATTTGTATGATGTGAATGATTATGTGGAAGTTTTCATAAAATTCTTCTACAACCAAGAAGAGTGAAAGCTCAAATTTCATGTAATCATTCACCATTATATATAAAGCTTCATATCATATATATATAGCAGCATCATATATATATATATATATACACACACACACACACACACACACACACACACACACACACACACACACACACACACACACACACACACCACACACACCACTGATGGGCGAACTGGGTAAGCAACTACTGTTCATGTCTGACAAATGCAGGGAAATTACTTGTATTTTATAAGTTACTGAAAATAAACACTTTAAGTCATAAAATTGCCAACTGACTCAATGCATTCTGTTTGCTTGACTCATCACAGGAGGACATCCATGGGAAGGAAATTACCCACAGAGAGCCACAGCATTTCAGACTCTTCCCGGCCCTTTCATGCACCCTTGAGTGTTTAAAAGTGAGCGCTAAGAGACTAGCTTTTCTTGTAATGCCTTTAAATGTCTGTCGTAGGACACCTTCAAAGGCGTGCTACTTTCAGGGGGAGAAGATGAATTTTAAAAGCAGGGCAACATGTGTCATATACCTTTGAAAAATGTTGTAAAACACGATCAGACAAATAAGACTATGAAACGTGGAGGGCTGGTTATGGTATAGTGGTTTTAATTTCTTTGATGACAGCCTTGGTGTCATTGAGGACACTGATATGTGTGAGAGCAAGGAAGCCATAATAGCAACAGCAACGGCAGTCTAAATTATTACCTACAACCACGCTAATAACTAAGGACAAGTTGCCAACAGAAAGCACATGCCATAGTATCTCCTCAAGTCAAAATACATACACGTATACATGTACACACACATACACACACACACACACACACACACACACGTACACATACACACACACACACACACTGACATGTCTGTCATTAGAATGCAAATACACGGGGGGCTCCACTTCACTGACCCAGTCACAACATGCAGCACATCATCTTGGCATGATGAGGGGCAACCGTGTTATTTGAGTGCCAGCCAGCCTCAGCTGTAGCTAACCCCCACACCAGCTTCATCTAAGGGTTTGGGAATATCAGACATGATTTGGGCAGCTTTGCTGGCAAGACAATTCAAGAGGATCTCAAATGAGGGAAAGGTAAAGACCCCTGTTTATGCCAGCTTAAATCCTAGCTCTTCAATCCATCTAGTCGGATGGGAGATTGAAGAAAACATGCATGAAAACATCTACACTTTGTTAAATCATAAAGATAAATCAAGTGCGACAAATGATAATGTAGAAAGAACTCGCTGTTAAGTGGACAAATATGATTTGGTGAGTCTGACAATACAACAGAGCACACCAGACAAAATTGGGAAACACAACCAGAGACTAGCCCAAAATGTGACTGTGTGGTAGTCATAATCTCCCCCTGCTGCTGAATAGGATAGGTCTACTTAAAGTGATGACGGAGTGCACAGTGAACACGATGGGAGCAGTGGGAGTAGGAACGTGTTCCATGTTTCAGACAGGAGCTCACTTGTCACTTACTGCACATAGTACATGCAGAGTAGCTATTGGGAGTACTGCCTCCACCTTGTTTCTAGAAGCACAAATACAATGCCCTATCATCCTGATTTTACTTTATGACTAATTTAATTTAGCCAATTCCAATGAAACTCCAATTACAGCATGGATGGTTTAACATCATGATGATCATATTTGAGAGAAAAAGAATTGGTGAATTATCCTCTTCGAATCGCCGCTATCTCTATCTCTCTATCAACTGCAAGGCAAGCTGCACTGTTATTGTTTTTTACCTTTATTTTCATTCCACATGCATCACCCCACCAACAGTCAGCAGAGCTACAGTGATGAGCTGCTCTGTGCTACAAACCTCCTCCCAGGCCGTGACACATCATGGCTGTCCCTGCCCTGACACTGTCAACCCATCTAAAAATAGACCAGAAGGTGGGAAGGGACACCAATTAACTCCAACTCCAGGTAAGCGCACTCCAGCCTGGTTAGCTTCTGGAAGGTTCTGTGAATCCTCCATTGAGCAAATCCCATCCTGACTAATTAGTGGCTTGTGCCCAGTACACCTGCATCTGTGAGACACGCTCCAACTCAAAGGAGCAGAAGACACAAGCACACAGCAAACACAAGTGGATCAAATTGGATGTCTTCAAACACAAAATGTAGCATTAAATCTCTCTGCCTTACACTTCATGTAATTCAAGTAAAAAGTAAAGCACAAGCAAGGTGCACTTGTTCAGTAAGATACCAGCATCAATCTAAAGCAAGATGTTTCTCAGAGATACCCTGACACGGATTGGCTTTTCCTCACCCCTGAATGGGCCTGGGTGACCAGGGGGGAGCAAAAACAATAACAGTGCATCACCCTGAGATTCTCCAAAGGCGCAGAGAGGAGTCAAAACTGGAGAAGGTAAATGAATAACTAATCTAAGTTTAGCTGGCGGTTCAGCCTCGCCTTGCCACAATAAACGCGCCAGATCCTGATAAATCCCAACTAAGCTCTGCCCACGCACTGTACTGTGCACCAACTCTTACACCTTTAGAAAAAATATCTATTTTTGCAGTAGAGTTCTGATGCGTTATAGCCTTAGGTACGATTCCTTACTCTTCCAAGCTGTGTCACATATTAACAAAGAATTGTGGAAGACATTGATCAGGCTTGATGCTAAAATTTCATCCACTTGTGTAAAACATGTCAATATTATTGCATCTGCAAACATCTCTTGCATCATTTATGTTTCAAAATAACAATGGACAGCATTTCTCATACTGGGCTTTACACCTCAGACTAATACTGCACATTAAATTCATTTTAAATCGAAAACACAATTCAAGCTATAATGCCATTAGCTTAGCAAAGGCTTCAAATACATTAATAGAGCAACTCTGCCCCAGTGATTCATTTCGTCACATCTATTATTTTGATAGTCATGTCTGCCACCTTGTGTGACAGACTGTGTAGCTCACCAATTGGGAGCTCATGGGCATGCTCACTAATCAGAAATGGCACATATTTTAAGTGAAAATTGCAATGTCCATCAGAAGAAATTCCAAATGGATATTTCCCCAAATCATGCAGCCCTACCTCAGACCGATCTAACTACACCGAAAAACACACACAAGTAAAAACAAACAAGACAGATGAAAAGAAGTAATGCGAAATGTAAGAAAGGAATGGCCCCTTCACATGACATAAATAACATGCTTTCCTTTCCTTTCTCTATGCCACAGTTTCATACTCCAGTGATACTCTATGGACAGATGAATGAACATCAGTGATAATTAACACATGAATCAAAATAAAAGATTCACATGAAATTAAAAAGAAATCAAAAGAAATGAATCAATGTTTTTTTTCCACTCTTCTTCCAGTTGGCAATCTACAATCTAGCCTGTACGGAAGGAAAGGTAGGCCACAAAATTAAGATGGGAAGGCATGTTTCCATGCACATAATCACCCACAGAGCCTCAGCTTCCACAACGATACCTCAGGCAGGCAAGTGTACCACAAGAGGTTTGGATGAAAAGAGCATTTGTATTCCTGCACCATCTCAGTGCAATCCAGCTGCTGGGGTGCCTACTGCAAATTAGCCCTGCAGAATGGAGAAGACGTCATAGGCAGTCTGTCACCCAGACTCAGCCATTCTTCTCTAGCAATGGGAGATCAGGCTTGTGCAGGGAATGCAGTAGGTGACAGTGAAGGCACACTAGGGTTGCAACAATAACCCCATCGCCAGCCTCATACTGACTGCAGTGTTGAGTCTGTCAATGCCATTGCCGTCATAACAGCTTTTTTTCTTTTTTGCCTTCTCTGAGTGTTCTGTGGCCTTGGTTCTACACATATCCGGATATTTTCAAAAATTCTTTCTTATTAGTCTGAGAAAGGGTCACATTCAGTGTACATCTATTTATTATTTCTCTTCTTCTCTCTACACAAACAAGGATACCACTGAGACCTTTGTTAGAGTGCAGACCTCAATAAATAATAGGACAAAAACATATTACATCATATATACATATTTACATATAACTTCCTGGTTAACTGTCTATTTATTGTGTGAAAATGCAAAATAAACAAAACACTGGCTAATATAGCATAGAAATATTAATGTGAATGGCATTTCACTACTATAAGGCCATTCAGAAAGTGCAGAGCCAAAACAAAAGTGAAATCAAATTCCTCAAATTTGATGAAAACCAGGCCAGTGATTTTTTGCACAATCTTGCTCACCAAAAGGACAACTGCAGCATACTGAAAATATCGGCACCTAGCCAAAGAAAGCAATGCTTGTTGTGGTTTATGTGGTTCGTTATTCATACTGCAACGAATTGCAAATTTTTACATAACCACACACACACAAACACTAATGTCACGCTGTACAATTAGCAGATTTATAATGTTGTATAAATCAATTCAAGAAAATGCTGTTCCACTTTAGCCACCATTTGTGTCATTATACTATCCAGGAAGTCAAAACAGACAAAAAAACCCAAACATTCACAGTCTAACGCAGCCTGGGTTTGCTGTGAATGCTCTGAAGTGAAGCAAGCTTTCACAAAGGCCTCAGGAAATGTCCTGCAGCAGCAATGAGTCCCTTCTGTCTGTCTGTGTGTTCCAAAGCACTTGTGAACTTCCTCTCCTATATTACGCAGGAGAGTGTGAAACACCATGGCACCTGTGTGCCACTAACCTTTGAACTCAATCACAGACTGTGTGTGTGAGAAAGAGAGACAGAGAGAGTGTGTGTATGTGTGTGTGTGTGTTTGTATGTACGCGCGAATGCTCAGATGTGTACCCCTACAAGACACCTACAAGTCCGAGCTGCACCCCCTGTTGAATAACCTGTTTCACTTGCCTATTTCACTCTTCCTACCATTCTCTCTCTCACTACATTCATCTCTCTCTCTCTCTCTTGCATGCGCAATCGCTCTTTCGTGTTACTCTCTCCCTACATCAGAAACCTGTTGCCGTGGCAACCCCAAAGTGGTCATGCTTGTGTAGAATGTGAAAAAATCTATTAGCTTTTTGCAGTTGGATTGGGAAGAGGGTGTTTGTAAGGGTTGTGTGATGGGATCAGGGACAGTCCCCAAAACCCATTAGGGTAAGCAGCCATGTGACAATGCCTAGGGTGGGGGCAAGGAAGTGGCCAGCATTTTGTGTGCCCTTTTCAAGCCCTCCATTAGAGAAACACTAGGCAGTCCTTTTACCTTAAAGCACCGGCTTCAAACTCATTCTAATGCAACACTGACTTATAATTCAGAGAATCAAGTGTCTGATGTTGCCAATGCATGACACTGCAATACATAATGTTAAACGGGTGGGAATAATGGCCCTTTAAGATGTATTTGGACGAACCGGATACCATCTTCATAGCTCTAAATGATAATGAATGTTGATGCCAAGGGCCATAAATATCACAGTTTGATAATTCTCCCATGGTGCTGCTGGCCATGTCAAAGTCAGCATCCAGACAGTGAAGCTCAGTCAACATCTGAATCCTAGAATGTTGCCGCTTCATGTTCACACTGCCTGAAGCCCTCCAGAGCCAAGCTTACGCAGAGCGAGGGTGGGAGATCTTGTGCAAGGCTGAACTGAACAACAGCATTTGTATTCTGCAGATGTTTTGGAATTCGTGTATTTATTCTGATTAAATAAAAAAAAATAATAATAAAAAAAAAAACATAGCTTGCAGCTGCTAGCGGCCTGAGTCAAAATTCTCTTAAGAGACACAGATTTTCATTTCACAGTGAGCGCCAACTAAACCAGTGGAGACAGTATTCCATGGTTCTGCCATGTGCATGAAAATGTATCAGTTGGAAATTCCCATGGCCTTTGCCACATTAATCCGGCTGCCCATTTCTGAATGCAATACTCCAACCACCTGGGAGAAACATTCACCGGGTCGGAAAACTCAGTGATGGGCTTGCAAACAAAGACATGGATGGGTGACTACTTGCAAACAAACTGCTGGTGTAAGCAGGAAAAAGACCGCTTTTGTGACGTGTGCCATACATGCACTGCCAGAGCCTCACAATGTTTACATACATGGAAATGTGTCACAAGGTCTACAGGATTATTAGGTCTTAGGTCTATTTTTTTCCATATATGTATCTCTCTCTCTCTCTGTGTGTGTGTGTGTGTGTGTGTGTGAGAGAGAGAGATAATTGGTAGTGTGTCTCCACTGATGTCAGTGTTGAGTGTTCTGCATGTGAGTCACATGCTTCCATGAATGTTTAACTGTGTTCTACTCCATTTTAGAGGTCAAATAAAGGTATTAAAAGTCAATGAGAGAGAGAGCAAGAGAGACAGAGAAGGAGAGGAAAAAAGAGCTAGAGAGAAAAAGAGGGAGAGGGAGAGAGAGATGAACTGGGGACAACACACACAGCTGGAGGATGACTGATGTTTCACTCATCAATGCAACTGTTGTCCTGCAAGTTAGTGGTGCACTCATGCTTCCCTTACACACACGCCTGTGTGTGCATACTCACACACTAACATACACACACATGCACGCAGACAGATACACACACACACACACACACACACACACACACACACACACACACACACAGCCCCCAGCTAATGTTGCATCAGTGTCACCGTTTCCCTGTGTCTCGACTACATAGGATTTTGACCAGAGACAGAGAGTGGTTACATAAAAAAGACACATGTATGTTAGTGCATGTACACATAGACACAAAACCTTGAATGAGTGTGTGTGTGTGTGTGTGTGTGTGTGTGTGTGTGTGTGTGTGTGTGTGTTGGATTTACACAGGGCTGTTTGGTTCTATCTGCCTGTTCTAAAGAAGCAGCCTGTCCCCCTCCATCTCTAATGTGCATTCAGCAGAGAGTGCCGCCCACGTCCACACTCACACAGAGAGAACGGAAGTGCTTTCACAGTGGAAGGCAGGGAGAGGGAGAGAGAGAGGCGTGTGTCCTCTTGCTGTCACACACGCACGCACACACACACACACACACACACACAATGTGCCTCCATTTGAGACTCCATGCTCAACGCCAAATAAGACATCGCTGACACAACCATGCACTCTAGCTCTCTCACTCTCACTTTCTTTTTTTTTGGTTATCCTCACAAACACACACATGTATACACAACAATGCACACACACACACACATACATACATACACATACATACATACACACACACACACACACACACACACACACACACACACACACACACACACACACACACAGGAAGGAGAGAGAGAGAAAAACTCAATACCACAGTCTGGGGCAAGGTTTGAAATGCCTCATCTCCTAGACTACCATCAAGACCTTAATGTCTTTCTCTCAATGCCTCATGCCCATGAAGAAGAATAAAACAGTTCCAGAATTACACACAATTAGAATACCATACTGAGGATGTTTGGAAGTATATATAGACCATTCATAAGTTTGAACATTAGCGTCATAGCTGTTCTGACAGGGTTTCCAGTTTAACAATCCAAATATGATCCAAATGTAGTGGAAGTAGTTTAGGAGAGAAATAGAATGTTCAAGCATTGTTTGTTTTTATCTTTGACTAAGACTTGAACAGTAACTGAAGTGTCCACCATATATGTGTAGCTGAGGCATTGGCCACTGTTACCAGCCTATGGAAATTACAAAACAAACCTTCAACACTTAGTCAGATTTGCTGAGTCATTCTCATATGATGTCTGAGGAGATGCAAAGAAATTTACAGGCCCTCCAGCTTTCAGAACCATCTTTCCGACCACCCCAGTGATTACCCTAAAGACTAGAATTCCCACATGCCGGTTATAGCTCTAAACTTAGATTGCTGCGGAATGTTAATTTCATGCTAAAACGAAGTTTAATGACCAATTCTGGAGGGGTTGGTGGGGTTCTTCTGCAGGGGTTTGGGTTTGGCCTTTGAAAAGTGAGGGGGGAAAAAAGGGGTCCGCTCTTTGAGCATTTGAGCTTAGTGCCTCTCTGCTAGGTAGCCATAGCCAACTGGAACAGTCAAGCTTGGCTGCCTCTCTGAATCGGATGCCCAGTATCCTTATAGCCATTCTCTGTAAATTGCCCAATGTTCACAAGTCATTTAGCATTTAAGAGCCAAAACACAGAGAACAGGCTGAGCAGAGATAAAGAGGGAGATCAATATTTTACCTCATGAATTATTGCCATGGCATTTCTTTCATGAAATACACAAGCCACTTTGGAAGGCTTCATCTGGCAGGCATTTCACAGCCTTTTTCACATTGCATCAGATTCCTATTAAATGGGGATTTATGATGGAGTGCAATGCAAAAACTCCCTAAACCATGCCATGAAGTGACATTATGCATGTCAGATCCTTTAAATCACAAAAGACAGAGGTAAAGAGGTAAAATCTATTGGGCTTATGTCAAACAAAAAGAAAGTGCTTTAAGGAGATGATAGTTTTTCTCTCCTAAATAATAGTGATCAATAGCACACGTCTATGGAAGAAAGCTATATTCATAACTTGTCTTTAACTGTAGCAACTTAGTCCATATCATGTTTGGTTTCGCATGTTACAAGAATCATTTCCCCCACGCACATAATGAGATTAATAAACCTCAACAAAAGTTCATATCCAAATGCAAAGCTTGTGGTCCAGAGGAGAATATTATGCTCCCAAAATGGTTGTGCAAAATAGCAAATAGTGTACCCACTCATATAATTTAGCTCAGTTGTCTCAACTGTCTCAGTCTCTGTGGATCTAGTTGTTTCAGCCACAAAGTGAATACAAAAACAGCAGACTTATACAATGTGTATAGCAGGCAGTGGAGGAGTGGGCGGCTGAATGAACTGTCACAACAGTGCCACAGGCAGGCCTTGCGCGCTGGATCCTGCAGGCCCAGTGTTTGGTTTCAGCCCCAGGATGCAGCTGTGCATGACGGAGGGAGGAAGGAATTCATCAGACGCTCCACCAACATCTGAGACCCAAGGTCCCCTCCGCTCTGCGCCGAGGACAAGACCCCTGGCTTCCGGTCAAACACACTGAGATGCAAGCACTGCGGATGCACAGAGAGAGACTCTGTGTGGAGCTCACAGCTAGCCTTCCCCAGGCAGAGGCAGGATCTCACAGCAGCAGCAGCCTAAAAGACATCACCAGCTTCCCTGTTAACACAATCCTGCCAACATGGCAGAATCTCTGCTCTCCGGCTCTCCAGTGAATATGTTTTTAGATAAAGTAATTTCATGCCTCTGTAAATTTATTAGTACAAGGATCGCTTATCTAGATGGGGTTCAATGCGGTGCCATCTTGCATGGCAAATTATAGAAAGAGGAAGAAGGAAAGGAAGAGGAAGGGGAGGAGGAGGAGGAGGAGGAGAGGAAAAATGATAGAAATTGTAGTTAGCACAGTCACAATGCATAAACAACACAATGCCTAGGCTTATCACCAGGGTCACAAACTCTTCTCACAGTACCACCGCATGTCTGTAAATACTGTCTGAAGTGCATATTTGTGACACTTCGCTAATGAACACAGGAAGATGATAAAATACCCAGCGGGGTTAAATCTCTAACCAAGGAAAATTTCAAAGAACAAATTTATCTCCATACAGCTGGCTATTCAAGTTATAATTTTTGGAATAAATCAACTGCAACATGCACACTCTAATATACACTTGCAGAGCCATACACACATCAAAGGGGATCGTTATTAACTCACGCTCATATGTCAACCCTTTTAAACCTACCTTCTCACACCAAAGTCAACATCACACCCCCACACACACACACACACACACTTCCCAGGTCCTGCAGGACAACCTTGTTGTGCAGCAGCTCATTACGAAGCGAGTCGACTGGAGGCCTGTGTTCTCATTAAGGCCATGAGCTGGGACTGCGGCACACAGCTCTCCAGGGCAGCCCTCCCATGCACCAGACGAGATAAGCCTCCATTACCTCCTATCTGACTCCCACTTTGTTTTAAATTAGGCACTACCTGACAAGGACCAATAGCTTTGTTGGTTTTTTGTTTGCTTGTGTGTTTGTGCATTTGTCTCGGGTTCTTCTAAAGCAATTGCCTCTAGCCAGGCACTTTGGCTCGACAGCTCGGTTTCTTTCAGTTAGCTGGTAAGACTCAGCCAGGCGTGACATTGAGAAGATGATACAGATCAGTCCATTAGTTAGGCTTTTAATAAGATAATACTACTGAACACAGTTCTGTGCTGCTTATTGAGTGCTTGGCAGACTTGCCCTTAAAGATTGTATATTTCATGTACAACCAGTCTTCAGATCTTAATAGTTGCCCTGGGAAAAATAACACATAAAGGATTCTTGTGGGTTCTGTAGTCGTCAGCTTAATGGTTCAGCATCACAGGCCATTCCCTACTAGTCAGGCAAGTTCCAGAGAGATGGGTGTATCTGCATACCAACTAAAGAGGGGGTATGATCTGAAGCCATTTTTGACATCAAAACAGAAAATATCAGCCATCTGTAGAATGGGCAAGGCTATGAAATCTCTATGGATGGTGATGGGTCTATCAAATAGGTCTATTAAACAAACACTGTACATTCAGGTGTGAGGTCTAAAGGAAGAGGATAGTCTTTCAAGTGCTTGATATTCCTTTCTCAAACTTTTTCAAGTGCTTGATATTCCTTACTCAAACTTCTTCATCTTCCTTGTATCATCCTGACTACTCTGCAGTCCCTCCAGGATTTCACAGGCCTTTTTTTAGATTATTTTAGATTGCATTTATTGAGATTATTTTTTTGAGATTATCAAAAAATGCCTGATTTTGCGGCAAGTTTTATGAAAGGTTGCGGTGGAAGTTGCAATGTTTTAGGCATTTTATTGCAAGGAAATTGCAGGAGATGAGGAATAGGGTAGCACAACAAGCATGCACGCGCGCACACATACACACACACACACACATACACACAGAGAGAGAGAGAGAGAGAGAGAAAGAGAAAAAGAAAGAGAGAGAGAAAGAGAAAAAGAGAGAGAGAGATGTGTACAAAGGAAGTCATTGAGCTCTTGTCACCCCAAAGACACCAAGAAGGTAACAATTTGTGTCATAACATTTTAAACTCTGAATGGCTGATAGCCTAAACAGTTAAACACAAGACAGCAGAACAAAACTAGCAAGGCACTCAGAGAGTGCAGACCTCCACCAAGGCAATATAGGGTCACCAACACAATACAAATTTCAGGCGGTGTTCCGGATCACCACCAATATTTCATCTGGTCCTTGTCTTAATACCCTCTTTGTAGCACTATTCAAGTTATTTTCTGCACAAACAGAGAAAGAGAAACGCCAGCGAAAACAACCTCCTTAGCGGAGGTAAAAATATGGTCATTAGCAGCTGCTTTTGCTGGTAGGCTGCAGGCAAGGCATTCGAGATGCACATAGTTTATTAGCACAAAGCAAGGAGCAGGTTAACGTAACATTGCAAAATCCTGGAGGGCCTGATTCTCATTATCCAGTGGACAACAGAGGATAGTCCTACAATGGCAGGGTTTACTAAACCAAAAATGAAAAAGTGCCTCTAATACATATTTCAGTGGATTTAAGATTGATCAGCAGTATCACGGCTGTATCACTACAGTTGTGTGTGTTTCCCAAAGCATCACTTATGAGCTCTAGCAGCACCACAATAATTCAAGAAGGTCTTCAACACACTTCTGACACATCAAAAGAGGTCAAGAGCAATTCAACCTGTGAGGGACAAAAATAGGCCACAGAAATGGCTTGGAACCCACAGGTGCGTCCCCTTGCACTTGGCAAGGGCTGGTGGATAGGGGCTTTCTAAAACCAGGCCCTGGTCTCAAGTCCAGATGGCCCTGGGAATGAAGGGGGGTGGATCTGGGAGGGGAGACGGGATGACGCTCGTTCCTGACTGACTGCATCCGGCTGCCGCAGCTCGACACTTCCCGGATCTCAGGTAGGTGTGCTTCCACCAGCTGCTTTAGCAGGAGGGTCTGGCATGTGCCCACCCTCCAACTGCATCATAGTCACATGCTACGTGCTGTGTCTGTGTGTATGTGGGTACGGGTGTGTGTGTGTGTGTGTCTGTGTGTTTGTTTTCACGCATGCACGCATGAGTGGTTGTGCGTGCATGTGTGTAGAGTGTGTGGATTTCATTGAGGAAATAGCTCATGTTTGCCATAGGTGGTGTGGGGTTGGGGGAAGAGCTGTGAAATGGTGTGATTTAGTTGTTTGTTCCTTTGTGTCTCTTTTATTGTGGCGCTTTCTGTCAAACACTGCATTTTTATGGCATTTTCAAAATTACATTTATGTTTAGATTCATGAGTGTGTTGGTGAGTGTGTATTTGTGTCTGTGTTTTTAGTTGTGTGAGTCTCATGAAGGCTGCCACAACTACTTGTGCTCATTCAAAGCACCAGAGCGAATCAGTCCTGCTCAAATGTCAAACGTAACGAGCGTGGAAAGAGTTGCGTCAGTTTAGCACTCCCTCTCCCTCTTTCTCTCTCCCTGCCTCCCTCTCTACAAGATCTGGAGGGGGTTCAAGAGATGCTCCCAGCCAAAGCCCTGATCCAGTGCACGACTGTGCCAGAGAAGCAGACACAGCCGAAATTTCACGTCTGTTTTTCCGATGTCTTGACTGGGAAAGCTCTGTGCACGAGACGGTTGGTCAGACACATAATGGCCGTATGCTAAGCTCTCAAACCACGGCTTTCAAAGCAGACAGATTTCAACTCCAGGATGAGGGGGAAAGTACTACATCACTACAATACTACATTTAGGAATGTGTTGGTTGTTGAAGGTGTTGCTTCTGCCATCACTTTTCTTTTTGCAGTACAAAGACAATAAAAATGTTTTGTTTTTATTTTTGGCTGGTGGAAATCTTCTCCAAGCACCATTCAACACATTTGGGAGTGTGATCCAACCATATGCCTGGAACCATAAAATAACACAACCAAATCCACCACCCCCTATTAACCTCTACAGCATCAAACTCCCTCCCCTGGCCCTGACCAATCTGCATCTCTTTTAATCAGTTATGGGGAAGAACACGCACGCACGCACACATGGAACAGTGAGCATGAGCAAGTTTTGAATCAGGCTAATAATAACACAAAAAAACACAAGCCATACACCATTCATTAACCATTTCCAAACATCTGTGTTCAAGCTATCACAGGATTATGAAGCAGTCATAATTCATGGCTCAGTCAGCAATGGTCTGTATGGGTACGCCATACAAATTGTGGGGGCTGCCTACCGTACCGTCTATAATTTATCATTCCAAACACTGCCTAATGATGAGCGAGGCAGAAGACAGACTCAAAGACAGATAGAGAGAGAGAGAGAGAAGAGAAGAAAGAAAGAGAGAGGGAGAAAGCCTTCAGGCAATGCAGTGGAGGACTGTAGCATTGTGAGGCACTAGCAGGTTTGATTTATGACTCCCCTGTTTCTGTATGAACCGACTGCAGCCTTATGTAACTCTCCCTGTCTGTACAGACACACACACACACACACACAGCACAAACACACACTGATGAGTAAATTCAATTAACGAATGATGCTTGGAGTCACTCTTCCGTAAAAACCACATTAAGCTGGAGTCACTGAAGAGGTCTGAGCTTGAAATGGAGGACACTGACATGTTCACCCCACGAATGACAGTGGTCAAAATGGTGGCAGCATTCATTCTCCTCCCATCTCCTCCTTCATCTCTGCATTCCACAGCTTTGCTTTGCTATCAGAACACCATATGATACACAGCATATCACATCTATATGCTATATATACAGTACTCACTCACTGTATGTGCATATAGTGTGTACACACACACACACACACACACACACACACACACACACACATACGGTCATTTAGCTCTAGCATCCTCACAGATGCTTTCATCCATCTCTTTCTCATAATTCCAAGAGTAATATTCCACTACACCTAGTGGGATAACTGTGAGATAATGAGCAGAAGATAATCTATTAACCAGTCAATTCATTCCATCCCTAAAGCCTCAGGATACAAAAACACATCAGCAGTAGAATGAATGCACTGGCATGCACTTTTCCAAGCATGAAAACAGGAAACCACGCCCAAACATGGCTACAAATGGCAAACATAATAATTTACACTTCTACTTTTGTCATTTTGTTCCTACTTTTCTCCTGGCATTCGCAGCAGGTCCATTATAAAGTGCTTGCACTGCCAACCAAATAAATGACGGATGTCAGGGACTCAACATGCATTCAGGCACTAAGCAACATTGAGCCTCATAATACTCAGAAAATATGCTGCAGTTTGCATGGTGAAGGGCTATCTCCTGCCAGACAGGCAAAGGGAAAACATTCAATCACATGTCACAGATTTCAAGCCAATCTTCATCACACACACCCATCTGGTTAAGCAGGGACAATATAAAACCATAAACCATAAGTCATTGCAAGAACACAAGCCCTGGATAAAACCTTTTACATGGTACAGTTTCAATTTAAACAGAAAGGAATGTGAGGGATTTAAAAAAAAAAATGATTAGTCAAATTCTCATGAAATGACAAGTAAAGGTAACTAATGGAAGAAGGGGAAGAACAAAACCCAATTCGTGCTGTGCTTCCATAAGATGGGTGTGTACATGCTGTATGTAAAGGTCACTATACCAATTTTTAGGCTCACTGTAAGACTGTGTGGCTTCTTTTAGGCTTATTTTACAGTATGTTTGACTACTTATTTCTAATATAGCTTTATAGTCCATTCTGCACTAAAGGTGTGGAGGTGGCTGATTGGGTCACAGTGAGAGGACAGTGGTGTTCAAAACAGCGAGAAACAAACATCCCCAAGTTCCCTAGTAGTTCTGGAGGGCAAGATCAATTGCCACTGCATGATGAACACAGAAAATTGCTTTCATATTCATCACACCTCCTACCTCCATTCAACCCCCACTCACTCACCCATCCATCCTCCACAGCTGTCTCACTTTTACTATTTTCTGCTGTGGTGTCTGCTGCAGCTAGTTGTACACTGCTAACCCTTAAGGTTAATGTTCCAGTTAATGGACCCTGGAGGAAGAGTATGCATACTGCCACACTGGGGTTCATGTTTACTGCCACACTGGGGTTCATGTTGATGACAGTTAAGGAAAAAAAAAGTGTCCATGGAGCTCTGAGTGAACTGCATTCATCTCAATATCATGAGCCACGCTCCTTGCTTCCACTGCAGTTGTGCATAGTAATAACTGGGCAAGAAGGGCAGGGCAGCTCTCCTCTGGTTAGTGTTAGAGTGTGCTGGCCATTATCTCATGCAGTATCTGCAGTTGCTCTGAGAACACAGTGACTCTAAACAACGGAATTAAAAGAAAATGTCTACTCACCTAGTATTTTCAAACATTGTGAAATCCATTGCAGAAAGGCAGGGCATGAAAGGGGTCAAAGAGAGGAAGAAAGTTGGGTTAGCAAGAGTGATGGCATCTAATAAAACTGGTCATTTCACACTGTAACTCACTCTGTTTCAGTAAAGTTCAATATCTATATTTTATAAGCAGTGAACATATTCGAAGCCAACTGAAATCTCATTTCCAAAGTAGTGGGCAAACCCACAGGCCATCCTTGAACAATATGAAGGACAGAATGGGAAAAAAGATCTTTTATTGATGTAAAAGAATATCAATGCCACTTTCACTGGTTGTCCATCGCTTTGTTTCAGTGAAGCAATTTCAGTGCTACCCAACACTAGATTATCTAAGACACAATAACACTTTGTAGAAAATTGACAGTCAGCTAAGATGATTATGCCTGGAGCCCACAGTTTTTAACGCTGCCGTTCGGCCTGTAGGCTGAAAAGTGCTGTCTGCAGCCTCCCTGTTCTGCTGACAGGCGCTTTCTCACTTGAGTTACTCGCTTCCCCATCGGCGTTTATTTCGGTGCCACAATTCATTCTCCTTGCGATGGCCACAGCAGAATCAAAGTGGACAGCAGCAGGCACGCCAACAGCTCTCCAGTGAGCCAATCATTCCAACTTTTCTGGGATGGCAGCAGATCCCAAATTCAGCCCCCCACACACAGTACACCAAATGGAAAAGGGCTGTCTCAATTCCTGATACCAGGACAGGACCATGAGGAAATCTAATTTGTTCCTAGTGACGGGTGAGACTGGGTGAGCCTGGCTCCTGTGTTTGTGTCCACCATTTCCCTGTGGGGCTTCCTCTCCCACACCCCAAACCTGCCTACTCCTCATACATAGCTGCTCCCCATCAGAGGACGGATTGCATAATCAGTTGCACAAGACGTTTTACCGTCACACACACACAATAAAAGCGCAACAAAAGTGACTAAGGTTCTGGACATAAAACTTTGTACAGTTCAATGAAATGTTTTTGCAGGGAATTGTTTCCAGTCTTTGTAGTGGTGATTCTGCTTCTACTAGAACATAATGGAACCTCAACCAGCTTTATTTACTCCTAAACACACACACACACAGATCATTATGAAAAGAGCAGTAAAATAAAATGCAGCCACAAAAAAAGTTGTTCTTCATTTAGTAAAATAAAATTTTTTAAGCTGATGATGGGCTGAAATGCAAATGAAGTAACATTTTAAACTACACGGTCTTGTTACTGAACAGTAAAACTTTTGTAACTTGTCCTACAATAAATATCTTCAGTGCCTCTGAAATAAAAAAAAGTGTTGGCTAGTATTTGGAATCCAAGTGGTTTGGCCATTGGAACAAACACAGAGACCTGTTCAAGACGTCTCAAAAAAGGCAGAGACACTAAATGCTCTGGTCTTTCTTTAGGACAAACAAACTAGGCCACTGGGTGTCAACGGTTGTCCAAGCATTAAGACCAATCCAAAACTCACCCAAGTATGGGCTTGTGAGGTTTGGCAAAGGATTGCACCTTTCACCAGAATGCAGAGAGAGAGAAAGAGAAGAAGAGAGTCATCAGCCCTTAAAAGGCCAAATTAAAGTTTCCAGTTGTTATATACATAGCAACTAATGCTGCATTCAAATCATCTGCTCCAATTTAATCTGCAGTCAGGCTCCGGTGCCTCACAGATAAAGGAAAGTCCTCAGTCAACCCGATCAGTCATATCCTGTCTATCAACACAGCAGAAACACATAAGATGATTTTTTTATCAGAGACGTAACATAACATCCACCAAACAAATCACAGGGTCAAAACAGGCAGATTTGTGAACTGTGGGCCATGCATAAATGCAGTTCATGTTAGGTGAGAAAAAAAAACCTTTCTAAATGCATCTAGCAACAACAAAATATACCCTTGTGAGAGCGTACTGCACTGTCCATCTTCGAGAGCGCATTTGAGCGTTCTGTGTGAATGACTTTGGGGGCTAGGATTACTCCAGGGTAATACTCCACAATGATCCCTCATAAAAATGGTAATGACATATTTCTGCCACAGATTCCATAGTTTCCATCATCCGACCCCGCCAACACTCTTCCAACTGCCTGACAGAGAGAGACTGACAAGGTTAGTGAGAGGGAAAGAGAGAGAGGTGGAGGTGGAGGGGGGTAAAAAGCAAAAATGCAAGAAAGCAAGAAAATCGGGGATGAGAAAGGGGGGTGATAGGGAGAGATGAGAGCTGTCCATATCTAAGGACAGTAAAGATGGAGGTGGAGAGAGAAGAAGGGAAAATATAGCCCTCGAGGTAGAGGAGTGGTGAGTGATGGGGTGACACGGACTCAGGGTCTTCATGCTTCAAAAGACAGCCCCCCGTCCAACACGCACACACACACACACTACAGCCATCACCACCACCCTCCTCCCACCACAGTGTGGCATAAAGACATTTCTCTCTCTAGCAGTCCTCGCTCACGCTTACATAACACCTCACCTCCCTCCCTCCCAGCCAACCACCCACTCCTCTGCTCTGCTCTCTTCTCCTCTGCTGCAGCTTTGTGAGAAGGAGAAGTGTGTAGTCAAAGGCGAGGCCAACAGAGACACACACACAGACACACACACCAGAGTACAGGCACTGCAAACAACCAAGCAACTCTCACAACATACACAGGCACATTTGGGCTAGATAGGGACTGGGGAGGGGAGATCAATCATAAGACATTGTGTAGAAATAAAAAGATCTTTGCAGTAAGAAAGATCTATTGCAGAAAAAAAGATCTTTTGCAGCATCTGCTGTCAAGGGAAAACAAAGGTGAATGGAGGCAAGTAGTGATCATGCAGCTGAACATAAATCAAATGTGCAAAGTTCCATCAAACACCTCAAACTCTGAGGCTGTGCACCTGCACTCTCATCTGGGATTTTCTTTAGCATGGAAGTGTACTGATGTAAAAGCAATAGGACCCACTTCACTTTCAAACATGCTGCCTTTTCATCACTCACTTTTAGCAATGAGAGCTAACTATGAACCTGTGAAGATGGGCTCCCAATGACCATTTTTGTCCAATTTGACTGTACAAGACTTTGTACATTTTGATGCTGTAAATTGATTGCTTCTTAACAGTAAGTGTGCAGAGGCCACTCCAGTGCTGACAGCTCATCTTGGCTTTTACAGCACAATCACAGATTAAAACTGATCAAATGGGCCTCACGGTGCTGCGTCACAAGGACTACAGCCTTGAGAGAGGTGAGAAAATAAGTGGGCTGTGACTCTCAACCAAAGACAAGGCTTAATTTCAATTTCATTTTTTCCCTGTCATTTTTTTTGGTGTGCAGCTTGTTAGTCAACATGACCGTTTGTGAAAATGTGACAAAAATGCTGTTTGGAAAGCTAATTTTTCCCTCTACACTCTTTCTCCCTTTCCAAAATGGACATAGGGTCCTCTGTTTTCTTTTCTTTTCTCTCTCTCTCTCACTCTCTCTAGCTGTGTTTCTTTCCTCCTCTCTCTTCTCCCTCCTACTCCTCCTCCCAGGGGGGGACTCTGAAGAGATAACACAGCCGGTAACGGTCCCAGCTCTTCTCTCTCTTTTCCGCCCACCTTCGGACACCTACACATCACCAAACACGCGCGCGCACAGACACACACAACACACACACACGCACACACACACAGTCACACACGCACAGTAGGGTTCCATCACTTCCTGCTCCACTTCTCACCCCATCCACGCACACCCTCCTGGTCTACTGAGGAGGAGATGGCGTCAGGACACAGGGGCTCTTGACACCACACAGAGAACACAAAGGAACAACAGCACGTTGATACCAAACATCTGATGAAGCCACACAGACCCACTCCTATGTTTACTGTGCAATAATAATAAATCATCTATATTCTTTTGAGGGAAATTTGGTCTCTGCATTTAACCCAACCGTGAATTAGGGAAGCACAGAGTGAAGTGAGGTACATACTAACCCAGAGCAGTTGACTACCAGCTATAGCAGTGCCAGGGAGCAGCGAGGGGTTAGGTGCCTTGCTCAAGAGCACTTCAGCCATGGTCCACTGATTGTGGATCAAACCAGCAACCCTTCGGTTACAAGCCTGATGCCCTAACCAGTAGGCCTTGCCCCAAAGAGTGCGCTATAAATCCTTTCAAGCCCCAGACAAAGGGTACTGTATAAAATTTTTGCTTTACTGTTATGGGATGTGCAGCAAATGTGAATACCATGCACCAGTGGATCACATGTTCAGTTTCACCTTCCAATGCTTGCCCTGGGGGTGGGCACATCCAGCTTTGGATAGAGATCACTGGTGTGCGTGTCCTTCTGACAGCCTGTGAACAAAAGTCTGCTGACCGCCGCATTTTAGACCCGAGGTGTCGACGCCACTTTAAAAAAAGAGAAAGAGAGAGAACTTGGATTTTGACTGCACCGTCTATAAAATCCTATTAGGAGGAGAGGTCTAGGAGTGCACCTCTGACAGCTTTTGATATGGGAGGGCCAAAAAAAAGATATCAGACTCAGCAGTATTTAGATATCCATTTCAAAATAAAGCTGAGGCACGGCTTCATGATGACACACTCTCTCACAGGATTCATTTTCTAAGCATCAACCAATGCACAGCAACTCCTTCCAATCCAGCTCAAGAGTCTCAAGGAGGAATATTTGCGGTTTGAACAAAATAGCACGTCCAGCTGTATGCGCCCAGTTCCAGCAAATTACAAATAATTTCCTTTTCTGTTATGTGCAAGAGGCTGAGGAAAGTTACAGGGAAAAAATAGGAACCTGGCCACCATTTGTGTCCTTTTCCAACTGGTTCAAAAAAAGCTTTATTGGAAATAGAAAGGTAACGTCAGGGTAATGACTAATGGACGTGAGGTGGAGGAGTGGAAGAGTGTCCACAGCCATTAAGTGTTGTTACCATTACCGTTAAGGCCTTCAAGAACAGGATGCAACTCCTATTGCACCACATAACTGAGAATGACAAGATTCATTTAATGATCTCAGACACACACACACACCTCACACAAACCTCTACATCAGACTTAACACTGAATTAAACTGGAAAAAGATAACAAGTAAAAAAATATTTCAAACAGTTTGTTTCCTTGAGCTAAAAGTCCAAATTACATATAGTTTCAGTTTCATGCATATATTGTCCTAATAGGCAGAATAAAGTGTCATTCAACTGCTAAGCACATCTAAGCTACTGTCAGAGGGAGGAGACATGCCCCACACTTACTCTAAATCAGCAGGAGCATGATTCGTCACCCAGACATCTGGCACATTTCTTTTCTGACTTCTATCAAAGCCAAGCACGTCCAACCAAATAAAGCCATTTTACTCATCAACATCATCATACAGAATTAGGTCTTTGTTGCTGTCATATTTCTAATGAATACAGAAATCTAATTGGTTTATCTGACTAGCATTGACTGAATGAATAACTGGACAACTCAATTACATTCTTCTCTGTTTAGGGGCTTTAGCCTTGTTGTGTAACAATGTCCTGATTTATTAAGGTGATAAATTCTTGAATTCTCCAGTGAGGGTGCAGGTTTTAATCATTTTATGTTATTCATATGTTTGTAGTGTCAGAGAGATAAAGATGATGTTTGAATGGTGATTTCATTTGTTATTGGGCTCTCCCTAGAATGGCAAATCATTATTAGTTTTGCCATTTGTAAATACCACTGATAGCTTGTGCTCTTCCTGCTGGGAATCGGCACATGTGTACTTGATTACAAGCTGAAGTAACCAGCAATGCCATTCTCAATTGAGCCACGTCATAAATATGATACAAATATTAGGGTATTGGCTCTGTAAAGCAACATTCTACTGATCAGTTACAGCAAAATTGTGAGGCTGATTTTCTACATAGCACTCTGGTGGCCGTTTGTTATAGATGCTCAGGTTTGTGTCTGCAATGCTAATGCTATGTCTGTAATGCTAATGCAGTTAAATGTCACCACACCAAAAATTAAAGACCATCAATCTTTTGTTTTACACAAAATTATCAAAGGAAACACACAAAGAAGGCCTTGCCTAGAGAGAAAAAGTTTCAAGTTCAAGTTTCAAGCAGTGATGAATTTTGATGACCCTCCTGCTCCATCATCTCCATAGAAACCAATTTCTTCACCAGCAGGCTTTTTAGCACCTCATTCATATTAATAACAGAACTTGGGAACCAACCCCAAGAGTTGCCTTGTGCTTTCCTGGCATTGCCCTCTGGTTGCTAACTCCTTTCTGGTTGTCTGAGTGAGTGCCACCCTCCACCCCACCCGACCCCACTCCATACAGACACACTTTGAAATATGAATACCCCCCTTGCTTATGCAGTGCATAATTCTTTTTGTGAGTAATGAAAGCCCCCATTAAAAGCCACTGAGGGCCTTACAGCCCTCACTCTCACAAGGGAACCCTTTCCACACTCATTCAGTTGTGCTCAAAGTTTTACAGCCATTTGCTGTATAAAAAAGTAGAAGCCTCACAGATGTTAAAAAGAAGTATGTTTTACAGGACAATTCTCCACTGATACCTGTGTGCATAAAGAATTTGATCAGAGCAGCATAGGAAAGCACAAAGACAGGTGATGATACCCATATCTGCACACGTGTCCTGTGACATTAGTGGCTGTTGTACAATGCTTATGTACTGTCTGCATGCACACTATGCAGCATCATGGCAGTTTCCGAGGATCTAATCAGGGACATATTCACATGGCAATGGAATTAGATACACTGACCACAATTACACACTTCATACAAGGACCCCATTGACTGACTGAGGAATTTTTCTGCTGTGCTGCAAACACACACTTGGCCTTTGTCAGCCATCTTTAAAAGAATTAGTTTCATATCTTTTCTGCCTATTTGTAAGTAGGAGACTGGCACAACTGCTTTACATTAGCTGTGTACAAGGAAATTCAGTGCAGTCTCGTCCACGCACACACCCAGACAAACACATACACACACACACACACACACACACACACACACAAACAAACACACACAGAGCAGAGTCGTGATCCCGGCCAAGAGCCAATCGAGGCAGTAGGACAAGGTTTGGATCCTCAGGTCTGTAGTCAGGCCACACAGGAAATCCGAGAGTAAACACTAATAGGGTCAAATTACTCTCCCTCTCCCTCCAGAGAGTCCTTGGTGAAAAAAACTCCTTTGACCCTCAAGTAAACAACAAGGGAAATCTATATTAGGAAACTAATCATGGGAACAGACTTGAGGACTTAATCTCAAATATATCAGTTGGGCGTGCATCTTCTCTCATGGAACATATGGCATCTTGTAAACAAAGCAGTTCACATCAAATCAATACAATGCATGTTCACATCTGTAGTCTTATAGGGGTGTAGTGGGCGTTGGACGTGGGTACAGAGTCCCCCCACTTCTTGGAAGAATCATCAAAGATTATGTATTTCTCTGTTTAAAATTAAGGCATTCATTTTCACATTATATTAATAAGGCATTGTCATCAGTGGTGCCAATAAGTGCACACGTCAAGCAAACTTCTCCAATAAGCTCTCTATTGTCACAAACAAATGCACTTATGCACAAATGCACTCATGCCTTCAGTCAGGGCAACTCTTCATTAAAATCCAATGTGAGCAGCATGATATGATCTGGTGTGTTACATGAAGGTCAACAGAGACAGGGTGAAGCAAGAAGAACTCAAGGCCAACTGCATCTGTCTTGCAAACATGAAGGAGCAGAACTATATTCTCCCAGTCAAAATCTCAACATAGCACAGGAGGCAACAGTGTTTGCGCCTATACGAATATCAAGTTGGATTCAAATCCAACAGGACTACTCGGTCAGAGCTCAACTGGGGGATATTCCAAGAAGGTGGTTAAGAGGCAACCCTGGGTAAATTAATCCAGAGGTAGTTGTAAACCAGAAGAACCAGGATTACTCATTGGTTTAACTAAACCAAACAAGAAGGCTACTCTATTGGCAGGTTTGCCACTTTCTTTAGGTTAACTTAGCTAGGTTTATCACTTAACCACCTTGTTGGAATACCCCTAAGAACTGGCATAGTGATGTTATTTTTCAGCCTACAACACTTTAACTGGTGGTTGATGTTTGACATTACAATCAGTGCTGTGCAGAGTTACATGTGGGTGGAAAACAATTTATGTTCATCTACCAAGCTTAGCTGGAACAACAAAAACACGTTTTTTTTAACAGAGCTCGGCAGACAAACAAATCAGACCAATTGCAACACTTTGTTTTTAAAATTGTGTTGCTTTTCAACCACTCCTCACTTTTGCCCTTAAAAGTAAATGTATCTTCTGAGAATCTGGTCTCCACCATGTCAGAAACACACTGGCAAAGACAAAACCAAAAAGACAAACAACCAACCAATGCAAGAAATTCAGCTGGAAATAGGCACTGATTTTGGGCGTCATCAAGCACAAAGCAATCTTCTGTAGTGATCATTTCTTCTATTCACTGATACAGCACACACCAGTGAGGGCACATGGCAAAGCGTTTAAACATTAAAGAACACCAGTGGAGAGAGAGAGTGAGTTAATGGGAGGCCACTGAATGCAATGGTGCAGATGTTTTAGAAGGGTTTGTGAATGGAGCTGACTAGATGTTTCATTCAAAGATGTCTTGATTACATCTAGTATTATCATCATTATGATGTCAGCTCAAGGGCTTGGTATACGGCAAGTGTCAAAGCACAAGACTGCTTCTCTGAGAAAATGCAATCTGATTATGTTGACTATCCTGCTATCTGCTGAGAAGCAAACTACTCATTAATGTAATTCTCACCAGTGAGGGACATGGCTCTCTATCACAAGTGGGATGTTACCAAAATGTGAACAAAAATCAGTAAACATTTCAGCTACTGTGCTGTTGCTATAAGCTTATTGAGTTTTCTAACGGCCTTGGAATGTGGTGGAAAGAGACTGTGACAAGTTTTCAGGAGTGGGATGTGCAGACTCTTGCCTATGCAGCAATAACCAGTGAAACACATGGTGTCGTACTACACCACACTCTGCCCTCACATATGCTATTCTCACTTTTGCCAGGATGTCCAAGCCAACGGGGGTGATGCAGAGCCCATGAGGAACAGAAACAAAACAACATTTCATTGCTTCAGCCGTGAGAAGATTCCCCTCCCAAAGCACCCTGGGTCACATCCTTGCAGGTCATGCTGTCCCTCTCCATTCCAGTCCTGACCCCCAGAAAAAGACAAAAAAAAAAACATGACCATCCCTGAAGCGATGACGAGAGGGAATTCTGGCAAGCCGGCGCTAGCTCTGAGGCATATGCGTTCACTCATCTGTTGCTCTCTGCTGGCTTCCTAAAGCCCCCTGCCTTGCGCGAGTGAACCATCTGGTGCATCACCAAGCCTTGGTGGCAGGAGAAAACCTGCTGCGCTGCTATTGTGGTCCTGCCTTCTTCACTTGGCAGGGGACCGGAGTCCAGGCCTCTGGTCAACACAGCCTCAGAGAATTAAGCAATGACTGGATACCAAGGATCTCCCTAACCCAAAGCATTGAGACCTCAAAGGCTTGACTGGTAATCAGTCAGTCATGATGTCAATTCATGCCAGTTGAAGTCTTTGAGGGTTCAGAGTTTAGGGTATAGGAAATACAATGGGATTCAGTTGCTTAGACATTTCAGGGGGACAAGAAGTCATGGGTAACCATATATTTTGATCTTGGTGGGTGAGAACCTCAGGTTTCCCAAGGGGTGAGGCTGAAAAGCTCTGACTCAGTCCATCCTCCTTTCATCTCCATGGCAGGCTCTCAACCACACTCACACCTGCCACAGTGCTCTCAACTTCCTTGCTAGAAGCTTCTCAGGCATCATACAATTCTGAAAGGGAAGTCTTTAACATCTTACAATGACTAAACCAATCGGATACTGGCAAGATATGGAATCCCCCAACATAAAACATCAGATTTTACAATATTACAGTACATACTATAATATCATATAAGATAACTAACATCAATCAGATACAGATGACTGAGGCAAACAAGGTGGTTAATCCACTTTATGTATTTAGATATGATAGAAAACTAGAAATTTTAGAATGCACTTATAAGAGCAAGAGAGGCCCTGCCCCCACAAAAAGACCCATCAATCAAGCCCGAGAGTGCGCCTTTGTCCGGCCAGAACAATGGGACAGATTCTGCTGCAACTTCTGTTCCTCCGTTACCACTAGAACACAGTGTCAAATTCGCCATGCCCCTGCCACTGTAGCACGGAAAGAATTGCCCAGTAAAAGCGGCAGCTGACCCAACGTACTTGAACTCTTGACGTCCTCTCTGCCATGCGACTTGAGCCACCCTGAGCATGCAGAGGTCAAGGCTTAAGTCCAAAAAAGAGAGAAATTCATTAGCATACATCACAAAGAAAGCACTGGCAGATTCCCGATCGAGTTAAATCACAATTGTTAAAAAGGGACAAAGAGGCTTTGAGGGGAAAGCATGAACACCATTGTTTTGACAAACACTACACGAGATCAGCCACCAAAAGGAATTCATCAGTCCAGAAAAATTACTTCTTACCACGGGGTTCCATCATCGTCTTTTATCTAATCCATTAAGAAAAGCACGGTTGAGCATTACAGGCAGTACAAATAACTGCCAAAATTCTACATCCTTGACTAGCCAGGGCCATTGACCACAGTGACATGACAAATGTGATAACTGAGATAACCCAATTGCAAGACCACACACACCACAAATTACTATCAAATTATTCTAGTTTTGAGTAGTACACAAACAGCAAATTAATCACCAGACAGGCAACTTCACATCACCATGCAAGCCACAGCCACTGACAATACAGCTAATATCAGGCCTTTCAGATACATTTCTCAACAAACAACAAAGAGCCATAAGTACAACATTGGTTTGAGAGAGTACAGCTCTGGCACAAGTTTGCACCTACCTGAGGGCACATCCTACTCTCTGTATTAAATACATGAGAAATTCTATTTGCAGACAAGGTGCTGAGTAGATGCAGGGAATGAAAACTAAAAATGGATGATGACCTTTTGTTGTCTATGGTATGTGTGGCAACCAACCTTGACAAAATCATAAATTGTTATAAATTATTTTCTAAGCTTTAGTCAATATTTATTAACATCATTAAGATCATTTTATCAATGATGACTTGATGATGACTCATTTAAAGTTTGTAAATAGAGAAGACTTTGAACTATATGATTTAGTTGATCTCATACACAACAATAGCTAGCAATCCCTAGATCACTAATGTCAGTGGACTATTTTACTAAAATGACAAGGTAAACAGTATGACTGTCTTGGCATTATGTATCATTCCTGAGATTTAATGGATATTGTAGTAGATTAAACACCTAAACACACTAATCTGCACATGAGAAACTTTAAAATGACATCAGATATCCCCAACACTGACAGCTGTGTAAAATGGAACACGTCCTTCTATTGGAACAATTTAGCTAAAAATAAACCTGTTAATACATTAGATTATATGAGCCCTTCAGATCTAGGTTTCCAGTGTCACAAAAAAAAGCCTTTCTCTGCTGTCCGCTACTTGTTGCCAGTATGAAGATGGCCTGTGTCAAAATGTGTCAAAGCAGACCGAAAGAAAACATGGGCCCTTTGATGGAGAGGACACAAACCTCAGGTGAAAAAGAGGCAGGCAAGAAAGTCTTTCCAAATTCAAATCATACACATGGCCAAACAGAGACACACATCACATCTCATTTATCATTTCTGACTGCATAAGATGAGAAGCCTAGCACTACAAGTCCATTAGTCACTGCATTATGTCCACATTGTGCTACCGAAGCAACCACAAAGGACATTCATGTATTTAGATGTAATTTTTGCTGAACGCATGTCAGCTTGGATAACTCCATTGACACTTGTGCAGCAGGGTGATGAAAAGGAGACAGAGAGAGAGAGACAGAAATTTGTGTTGAAATAACCAAAAGGTAGCACACACAATTTTGTTATCTGACTAGCCTTGATTCAAAAGGTGGGTTTGACATTATTATGAATGAAATTACTTTTGACCAAATTACATTTGGTACCTCCTTGGGGAATTCATGTCCCAATTTTAAATGAGGAAAAAGAGAGGCAAGCCCTGTCTTTAAAAGCTAGCGTATAAAGCCGAATGGAAAAATAACTGAAACTACTTGCAACAATAGAATCTGATTTACAAACTGAGGCAGAGAGTCCAAGGTGTAGACATGCACTTGCTAAGGTTGTTTTTTTTTTTTTTGGATGCATTTTCCCCTTCCCCTTCTACAGTGGTTCCTTAGCAACAAGCACACAGTAATAACATACTACTGATGCAGAATTTGCAGCTCAGCTGTGGAGGTGAGGCTGGACCTAAAACTTGCAGAACTACAGCTACATTCTGCAGAACTGCTCCAGAGACTAGCCCAGGAATAGCTATTCTACACATAATCCACTTATTTTATGTTTTGCCTTAGTGTTTTGTAAGATGTAATCTACAACCAAAAGCTGTGGGTTATTTACATATCCGGGAAATGTCAAAGAGGCTTGTACAGTAACTCCTATACTGAGCACACACACGCCATGTAAAAAGGCCATGGCAAAATACCAGGGAACCTGTAAAACATATACAGAGGGAAAAGGGAAAGCATCTGGTTCAAAATTTATGTACAAGAGTATTGAGTGCTTTCTTGTCAATAAATACAATTAATATCTAATATCATTGTTTCCATACCCCTCAAAAGAACTGTATTTGCTATACAAATTTGGTAGGCAATGTCTACCATTTAACATTCTGAGACAATGATCATCTCTATTAATATGGAGGAATAAAGAGGAATAAATCTTTGCCGACAATGAACATCCTATGCACCTTTGACAGTGTGAGACAAGAATATTTAAGTGTGCAATACACCATTTCAAAATGGCCGGCTCATATCCTGTTGTTCTGATGTTAAGTTTTAATGCCATCCCCTGTTAACTGACGTATAGCACAAATTATGTGTTTAAATCAAAGCAACAGGTTGCCAATAACAGATTTTTTTTCTCAGGCCTTCCCTATCACTCAAGCCAAATGTTTAATTGACCACTCTTAAACAGAAAAATGCTTCTGGCCTACGATAATTCCTCAGAATAGGACACACCAGAGCCATTTGCCCATTCAGTAGGAACAGGAAGCAATCAACTGATAAGAGCAATGACTATTTGCAGCTTCAAACAGCCCTGACAAACAACTGCCCACTACTCCAGCACTCCATAACTGCATTTGTTATGACATGATTATTTCTCTAGGGTAGACACTAGTGTGACTTTTCACAACAAGTAAAATATTTGTCAAAAAGGAGACATGCAATGGCATCCAGCTGCTTTCATACTCATGGCAGGCATGTAATATTGGTCAGTTCATGTTTGAGAGGAATATAGTATGTCTTCATGAATAAGGATCTACTACAACAAAATAATATATACAAATTGTCTTTATGGCAATCGATCAATCAGATCTTTAATCATAACATTTTCTTTAGCAAAACAGAGGGCAACACTAAGTAATGAGGGCAAGGAAACTGTTCCCTATGGTTTTCCTGTGCCCCATCAGTCAGCATTAGCTGCTGGTTCACAAATGTGGTCTGTGTTGAACCACATTTTCTCGCTTTTATCACTGCAGACAATGCTCAGCAATCATGGACCACAGGACTATGGGTGATTCACTCTGCAATCACGGACCACAGGACTATTGGTGATTCACTCAGCAATCACAGACCACAGGACTATGGGTGATTCACTCCCATTTAGCACTTCATACTCCTAGCTGAAGGACATGTGTTGGTGCGTTTGCTACTTGTTGGAAGTTCTCCAGCCGTGAGGCTGAAGATTGCTCTGCCACCAAACCCCACTACCACTGCATAATTTACCAAGCCTACCAGCACCTGAAGCCTGCCACCTTATTCTCTCAGGGGACACTTAATATTTCAACATTTCACAAACACTTCTAATCTATGCAGAACAGACTGATTATTTGTGTTAACAATCAGGTAAACACACACATCTTTCTTCATATTTGCAACCAAACACTAAATTCAATTCAATTCAATTTTATTTCTACAGCGCCTTTTACAATAGTATTGTCATGCATGCAACAATTGTGACTGATAATTAAAATTAAACATATAACACACATCCCTGAGTGTTGCAAACCAGACCAGTGGCAATGTATTACAGTATAAATGAGATAAGACTTTAGCAAACTGACTGTCATTTGTAGATGTAGGCCAAACAAAAAAGCAACCTTCACCGATAAAAAGTGACACCTAAAAATCTGGAAAGAAACTTTGCTGTTGTATTATGAGTGCAAAGAGCCACGGATATGCATTACAAATAAATATCTAACCATCTCAAAAGGTCAAATTGAACCAAAAGGTACTACTCGTACTTCTGTTCATATTCTACGTCTCTGCTTTAACAAAGTAATGTCTCACCTAAGGTCTATTTTAGGACCATCCTTCTGTTTACACTTGAACTGCTGGCACATCAAGACTACTCAAACCAGGATTTTGACATCCCAAAACATTACATTACAGATATCTGTCAAGCTAACTACTGCATCCAGGGCCATTCAAGTAGGAAGCGTCAGTAGCCTATGCAGAAACAATTAAAAAATGAAAACGAAATCCCACTGATATTTATGTATGGAGTGGAACTACATACAAATGAACCCTAAAGAGATACTGAATCACTCTGATCAGTGTGGCCCACAAAAAAACAACCATGTTAAAATCTAACACAGCAAATATTTTGAGGAGTCCGTCCCTCCAATGACAGGTCTGGTCATTCCCTCTAATTATACTGGCACAAGGTTGAAAATTATTTGAATTTTGAAAGGGAGATATTCAACCTTTACAGTTTCCTCCAAGCCTTTCTTACATACTCTTGCAAAAATGGTTTAAATCCGATCAGATCAGATCTTAGAGGTTTCTAACTCGAATCTTGGATGGAGACAAGTTGGGCATTTTAAAAAAGCTTATAAAATCAGCAAGATTATTCCAACTCCACAACATACACTGTAGCATTTTTTTTTATGTTCAACAGGCTTGGAAATGACAGCACACTATTTGTGTTTGCTGATGAAGTGCAGTGCCATCAAGGTACAACATGACACTTCACTGCCATGGAAACCAGTCATCACTGGTGAATATGATAGGATGTTGATAACCACACAGCTCTTGGCTTAATGACTGCATTATGACGCAACGACTTCAATAAAGGTGAAAAAAGGTGACACTTTAGTTTAAGTTTGTGCCTATTTTCATGGGTAGGAGTTTAGTTATCCAATGACCCTGACAGGGTTCAGAGCACTCAAATGAATCCAAAACATCCCTGTAGGCTGTTCTTCAGCTAACTAACACAATGTAATAGTGAACAAGTATTACACCCTATAATATGAGATCATACCTTTTTCAGCTTTGTTTCAGGTGCCAAACAACTGTGCCTTCTGCATGTGGGCTGTTTTGTGAGCTTACACACTCTAGTCAAACATTCTCTCCCACCTTCTACACCTCCACAATATCAGCCATGCCATTTGCCCATGTTATTGAAACTGTGGAGGGTGAAGAGGCTAATAGTGCTCGCCAATACAACAGATTCTCAGCAAATAGCTTCCATAATAATGCCTGCAGATACAGTCTATGTGGCAGCTGTGCTTCTGTTTGGACGCCTGCTAAAGTGAAAGCTGATACCATTTCCCACTACGTGTTGAGCCATGAACTTCCTGACGAGTGGAAGATTTCATTCATATCTTTCTTATAGGTTTATACATAGTGTCTTACAATATAGGCTATACACTAATCTTATAACATTTACCTCAGATGTAGGCTAAGGTTACATCATTACAATAAAAGCATGCAGTTTACGAAAACAATGTGGGCTACAATTTGGAAACAAAGCAGCCTTAGAGAAATAACATTAAATCAATTGTGGTAACAATTGACACATAATCGCCACTCCTTGTAGCCAGATTTTCTGTGATCTCTGTGGTTTGTTACGTTTCTTCAACTGTTGTGGTCTGCCATGCTACACTGATACTATTGTTTTTCAGCCTAACGTTACAATTACTAGCGACTGACACCAATTATATGCGGTAGCCTAACTGATGCCAGGAAATTTTCCATACTTACCCTCAATGGATATAACGTGTTCTCGAATCTGGTTCTGCAGGGCCAGGTCATCTATGCGCTCGATCAAGTCGTAAATTGCATAAATGTTCGGGTGGACGGACTCAAACCTATGGATTTCAGCCCTTATGGCAGCGGAGTTGGACAGGACGAACTGGGAGCCAGGCAGGCCGGATTGGGCAGCTGGGCCTGATACGGTTCCCGAGCCAAACTGACCCGCCCCTGAGCTTGCAGACGATCCGGATCCGAACTGGGCTGGAACAGACTGGGGCACCGGTACAGGAACAGGCGCTGGGACGGTGCCTGGGGTGGGCATGGCCGGCTGCGACTGCTGAGAGATACCGGAGACCGACACGGACACAGGGACACTCGACTGGAAATTCATCGCGCTGTGAACAAGAAACTCCTCGGAATCAAAAGATTGTTACCCGTTGAGATTTTCAGCAATACTCTGAAAGTCGAGAAAGGAGAAAAGTCCGCTATTCACTGATCTACAATAGAGGATGTCCTTTGATGCATCAACAAAACCGCGGTTCTACCTCATATTATCAAGGCGTGATTTTGGACCATTTTCCCCACTACAATGGGGTCTTTAGCCGTATCCTACTGTTTACACTGGCTAGCTAGGCGAAATGTCTGTCAAATGGGCACTCCTTTCTGAGCTATCCGCTTTGTTTCCTGATAAATTTAAATATTTTCAACTGCTTCCTTCCAGAAGCAGACAATGAGTCCAGCTAATGCAGCGCGCGTTGGTCCCATTGACTGAACGCAATGTTTCTGCATTAAAATCAAAACGCGTTTGAATCCCTCTTAGTCTAAGTGGTCCCTCCCCGGTCCCCTCCTCCGCATGCTGCAACGTCACACATCACGTAATTGGGTATCAGTTGGGGGGAGGGCGTAGTTCGATTGGATATCTGTGTGATGGAGAAAAGATGCAACGTGCACATTGTGATACCCAGTGATTATGCAACTATATACTTTAGTTCGTATCAACTTTACCGACTTGATGGGTCTGGGGTTACAGCATTGTCTCATAGCAAGGCGAAATGTGTTCACCAATCTAGTGTGTTCACTAATCTACCTCTGGTCTATTTACTTTAATTTTTATTTACTGTCATTCATATTATGAGCTGTCTCTCAACAGTAGTCTAGACCCGGTGCTTCTCTATCATGGGTGACACTGCAGTTAGTAATGTCAAAATTGCTGCCTGTATGCCCTCAAAGTAAATCACTAATGCCAATGCAAAATCTGTTAAATTGGATTTAGTATACTGCATATGGAAACATTATTGAAGCTCTGTCAGCTGATGAGGAGACTTTTGGTCTTAAACAATGAGTGTTTATTTGTGTTTATTGTATTTAACATTTTGTCCAAAGCAACTGACAATACACACTGTAGAAATGTTGAAAATGAGTGAATTGTACAGGACTTGAGCTAGATAGTCATCTTGAAAAACACATACCCCTTTTCACCTTGTAACAAAATATATTGACCTCTTCACTGGAAGAATATATTGTGCAATCACATAACTCCCAACCTGTTTCACCAGAATGTTTTCATGATGACCTGATATGCTGCTTGTGTACTTGATTAGATCTATCTACCACAAGGTATGCCTTGTTTGTTCTTGTTTATTTGTGTTCTACCTCAATTCCGCTTCTTTGGCTTTCACAACATTTTGTAGCAGTAGGCTACTTGATTTTACTGACCTGTAAGTGGCATTTTGCTAGTGTGTATCAAATTTGCATAGGAATCATTATTTGTCTCAGTTTTAAATGTTTCTAAAAGCACGAGAAATGCAGTGCAGCCATCTATATCAACCTATAAATTAACAAAATCATTGTCCATGTTACCAGCACTTCCCTTCCTTAACACAAACAATGCCGTTTTTGATCCAGCTTTGAAATGTGCTCACCAGTTCACTGAAATGGTTGGCTTGTTCTTAGAATGCTGAAATCCACAAAATTAAGATGTGGGCATGAAATAAATAAAACACTATATGACAATCAAAGCTGTAGGACATGCCATCAAATACATCTGACACAATATTGGAGAGAGCCAAGGCCCTTTATTTGAGCTAGTAAGGGTGTTATGTGGAAATCTGTTCCTTGACAGAAAATAGAGACACCTACTGGTTTTCCTATACAACACCCATTTTGCAGAGGCCTGGTGAATACTTCAGGATGACTACCAATGCAGTGTTGGGAAAGTCACTTTGGAAACATAATTTACTTAATTTAATTTAAAAATTACAAGTTACCTAAAATGTTATCTAAAATGTAATGATAGTATAACTATTTCAATTAGTTTAACAATGTAATGTAACAAATTACATTTGATTACTTTGGATTACTTTTCTACATTTTGAATTTATTTTCTCAATAGTCAACCATTTTCAGTTTTTGAAACCTGGCAGAGTTAAGCGTACAGCATTACTTAATACTGACTGCTGTCAAAATGCCTTTAAACTCCTTCAACACAGTAGAGTCGGACCTCTTAACACCTCAACAACGCTTTACTGTGAGATCATGCTGATCTCTAAATAGCACTGCCTGCTACACCTATTTGACATTCAACATTTGGTGAACATCACTGGATAAGCAGTTGTCTATTCCTGTGGGATTGATTGTGTATATGTGTGCCTGCTCACTACAGCTATTTTTTATTTCCTGTAAAGGGCTAGGCCAACATTGTAATTTCTATCTGGAACTGCAGGCCTCTTCGGGAACTGCAGGTCAGACTGCTTGTCGGCTGTAGATCTAGCAGTAAGTGGGTGGTGTTACCAATCCAAACATGATAGGAGAACCAATTAGACACATCAGAGTAGTATCAGACTTTCAGCTGTAAATTGAAGATGTTGTGCACAAGAAAAGATGACTAATATTATTGCATAGCCAATGTTTCTGCAGAAGATTCAGATGTAACTGAAATTGTAATCCTGAATATTTCCTGAAAGTAACTAATTTAATTTCACATTTTCTAATCAAAGTAAATCTCATCATGTCATTCTCATCAAAGTAATGTAAATGACTATTGTTACTTTAATTTAGTAATTAAATTATGTAATTTCCTTACATGAACATCCCCAATCCTGTGTAGATGCTAATGACAATTGGAGCTCAAGTCCAGAAATACGCCCCCCCTGTAATATAAACACAGGGAAAGGCACACTAACGGACAACTGTGAGGCAACACACACATACAATTGCTTAGAGCAGAGCAAACAAATCTATTTTAGAGTTCAGAGTTTACTTTAGTGCAGTGTTTTCAATTGTATGATCATGTTTTCTTTGCCATGAGAACAACTTTACTGCTGTTACAGCACTTTGTATATGAAAAAGGCTAAATAAATCAAATAAATCACTTTATATCCTTGTGGTTGACACTTATTTGTCTTTTCTTCACATGAGCATAACATTAAAAACACATTTTTAGCTGGTACAAAAACGTAGCATGATAAACAAATAAATGATTACAGATATTACTGCATAACAGCATCAAAGTCATCCACAAGCATTTTACCATAGATCCTTATGCAAAAAAAAAAGATTTGGCTAACACTTTCTGTATACCTAGTATTCATAAAGCATTATGCAGCCATTCATAAAAGGTTATTATGTATTCATTAAGTTCATAACTTGTGTCATTAGTCTTCAAAACAGTTTATACATTCTCTTGTAAGCCTTTACAACTTGAGCATTATAATACCAGTTTATACATTCTCTTGTAAGCCTTTACAACTTGAGCATTATAATACCTAAATTTGTTAATTGTGCTTTTATATGTAATTCCTCATCCCAAATAAGCGCTCAATTTATACTCTAGGTAAAGTGAGACGAACACATAATTACTCATGAAAATCAATCAGGCACCATTACAAACAATAAGTAAAGTGATATGTTTTCCTAGTATCAAAAGGCCAATGAAGGCTTTGTGACAATTCAAGTAGTAAATGATTATATGATAACATTACAATGCCTTATGAGTACAGTCATGAGAACATATAACCACTTATGAATACTAATTCCATAAAGTGTTATGAATCCCTCATAACCCTTTATGGATGCATTTACAATGCTTTATTAATACTGGGTTCATATAAAGTGTTATTAAGATTTGCTTGTAATTGTATTGAGCGTTTGTTTATTTTTGTTTGTGGTCTTTCATGCTTGCTGCATGCACAATTGGCCACTTCTGGCTTTAGTAGTTAAGATGTTAGGTCAACAAATGTCCTGCAGTCTGATGACACACCACAGAAGTGACCTAATGTTTTTAGAGAAGCTTGTAAATAAGACTGCACTTTTTAGAGCCGCCCATGGAAAAAGAGACTTTCCAAGTGCATAGCACTGACAGCTACCACAGGCTAATTTGTTTGGACAGCAAGTGCAGATTTCAAAAGAACACAAATCGCTACTTCCAAAGGAAGAACATCCCGGTAGTGCTGATACTGAAGCAATTGTTAAGAAAGATTTTAAGATTATGCAACACTAGGGGACGCTTTGATATTTTTGACTCAAGGACCCTTGATAATTTTGCTGTCAAAAGAAGCTATGCTCAAAGCAGTACAATAATTTGCTTCTCCACAGCAAACAATAGACAATAATAGCAAACATTATTCATGAATACTTTGAGATAATCACTTTCTAAACAGTTGGGCAACATTTATAACTACATTGTAGGCTATATGGATAAAGCCTTAAAAATAATAATAAAGCCTTAAAATAACACAATTTAAGATTTATAAAAATAAAAAATATATAATAAATGTAATATAATGCATGCTGTAGAAACTAGGCTGCTGTATAGTGATTTCATGATCCAGTACAAATGAATATAAAATAGCTCTGAGTCTTAACAGCAGATAGAGACATATGCTGCTGTTGGGTCTCCCACTGTTTCAGCATCAGTAATGTGTAGACCTGTAGCCTACAGGCAGTTTAGATATTCAAGACATCAATCCCTTCATAGCTATTCAAATGCAAGCCCATTTTAGGGTCTGTATATCCATAAGGTTATATTTTAAGGCCTGTACACACATACATGTACATCTTATGGTGCTGGTCTTCTTGTCTTCTTGTAATATCGAGAATATCAAAATCTACAATTGGAGGAAGAGCTTTCTGCTAGCTTCTGCCACTCTTGTTGAATAATCTCCCTCCTTATATTTGTCAAGCGGACACTCTCAATACCTTTCAGTCTACACTTAAAACCTTCCTCTTTCCTGCTCCCCATAGTTAGGGATGGTGTACGGTGCATCAGCACACCTCATGGGTCTTACTGGGAAGGACTGCCTCTGCTGCTACCTCCAGACGTGGGGCATGGTGGTTACTGACCATCCGTGCAGTGGTATTGAGTTGCCATACATCATATCTTCATTATGCCGCTATAGCCTAGTGCTGCCACAGACCTCTCATGTGTCATGCCGTACAAGTCTCTCTTTACATATATGCACTTATGATACAAATGACCTGTGAAGTGTGGATTACCTGGACTGGCCTAACTCATTTGCTTCCTCTGCCAACATACACTACAATCATCTCTGCTGAGTGTCTTCCCTGCCTCTCACTGATTGATCTTCCTGTCACCAACTCCTCCAGAGTGGACTGCAACCAACTTCATGGGAGGCCTTTGACGACCGCACTTGTCAAAATGGACTCAAACCAATGTTACACACATGATCGATCTCACTCCCTGACCTTAGCATTATGTCTAGCTGCTACGGCACTGTCCACCTATGGACCACCTAACCACCTATGGCTTGACTACCACATAATGTTGTGGGACAATATCTTGGAATTATTATGATGCTCAGCCAAAACCATGGACAAATTTTAGTCTATCACTTATGGTAACTACTGACTGTACTTTTCCTGCATGACCCCTGGCAGTTAGGTTGCCCCGTGAGCCCTGGATCTGCCCGAGGTGCTCTTGGGTTCTTCTTGTTTGTAAAGTCCCACAAGATGATTTTATTGTAAATGGTGCTGTATAAATATATTATTGAATTGAACAGCAATAAAAAATCTAGTCTGACCACCAATAATGACAATACTGTCAGGCCTTCCAGGCATTGCTACAAGTGATATGGCTGTGCCTTTGTGGCCTTCATGTTAGGAAGGAAGCTCTGGGCTCCATCACAAGCACTGAGTAAACTATATAGAACTATGCAAATGGTAGAAATGTTTGGACAATTTAAATATTGAGCCAAACATTGCAGCCTATTCGTAAACATCAACAAAAGATTATTTGGATAAACAGAACATCACCAGCAAAACCTATCCTACCCTATCTAAGACTGCACATTGAGTCTGACACAGCTAGAAAAGGCTTTGGACAGCTCAACAGATTACAGCTGCCATGTAAAAATAGCTTAATTTGATCACTCTGATGTGTCTGACAATCAAAATTAGATTTCTGACTCATTAAAGCTAGTGAGAATGGGGTCAATATGTAGGAGAGTGGAGCCCTGTCAAGATTGTATAAACATTTTTTGCTCCTCTTTCTCTGATCCCACAAAAGCAGACAGCAATCAGTATTTGAGAATCATTAATCTACGAAAGCCCATATGTGTATACTTTATTTAATTGACTGACTTGTTCAGGGATGGCATAGGAGGTGGATTGAACTGCCAAAAGTGAACTGGTGGGTACTCCAGTATTGACAACAAACACAATAGACAGAGGCACTGAGGCATAGATAAACTTTTTTTTGACATGAATTTCCAAGCTCAAAGGGGAAGTAACCAGGCAGCCCCAGGAAAAATGTCAGTAGCACTGAACCCAGCATTCATAAAGCATTATAAATACATTCATAAAGGGTTATAATGCATTCATAAGGCCTTGTAACTACTGACATGAGTGTTCATAACTACATTCTAATGACTGTACTCATAAGGAATTTTATTTCACTTAACAATGGGACTCTCTTTCCTGATTGGCTGATGAGGTAAGAATTAACTTTGTATAACTGGCTACCTTTGAAGTATAACCGAAAAATCAATGTGCATATGAATGGCAACCATAACAACCGTTGTAAAGTATTTCACGCTGTACCTTTCCTCATTAATGTTAACTATAATAGGATATTTTCTGTAGTTCATGCATATGATTCCTAAATATAAGGAAAGTTCTAGATAAAATTACATCCTAAATACAAATGGGAAGTAAGTAGGATAATGGCTTTCGAGGTGACCAAATGTTATCTTAATCGTTGCTAAACCATAGTAGTACGACGTAACTATCACACAGACAACGAGCCATTCACGGCTGTGTCTAGAAAGCAGTGCTCCTCCATCGCAACACCCTGTAACAGTCATTCAGACAACGGCGCTCAAACTACGTTGTTGCTGAGGCAGAGAGAAATACTATTGGATGAGATATGTTGGCCTATTTTGCCAACGTTACTACAAGAGTGTGTGTTGTTTGAAGTCATTATAGTGAATTTTCAAATCTGCACTCATCTGCCATAAAAGTAATTATTTTCCTCCAAACATTACTTATGTTCTGAAAATGTAAATTATTACCCAAATGTGAATGTTTTTCTCAATGCATTGAAATCATGCTTTGCTGTCAACACAGACAATGGTCTGTTACACAAAAGCACCCCAGGGAAATAATGCATACAGCACACTTTTCAACAGACATAAAGGGCAATTATTCAGTTTAGCTAAAGAAGTAGCTTAAGAATAAAGAAACATGGGACTTGAACCTGGGTTCACCAATTGCAAAGGCTTGTCATCATCACCATTCCACCACTTTTACTCCGTCATTCTAATCCAGAGCACGTCCACGAATTTCATTTCAAATACCTGTCCGAATAAGGCAGAATGTGGCTAGTATGAGTAGGCTATCAGCTACTCTTATTTATTTATTTATTTTTATTGAAGAACATGGAGCCTACAGATAATGTTTTTGCATCAGAAAACAGTCCTCCTGATTTTTGTCTGGGCATCTCATTGGCATACAATAAAGACAAGTTTTTTTTGACTGACACCAACAGGAACTATCAAGAACTACTGAACCATGCTGTAACCTGCCATGACTGCTCTCTGGTATAACGCTAGTTCCAACCACCAAACTGTTTTTGTAATTTATCGGTTCAAACGATCACGTTAGTCAACGATGGTTTGTAGAACTGCACCCCGTTTGATGGAAAAAATGATTCGGCGGAAGCAATTCTGCTCTGCTCTGCACTTTGCGCGTCACAGAGTTCTTTGCCACCACCTTGCCATTATTTCCATCAAACTGGTCACCTCGTCAGCTGTTATCCCTTACATAGTGTTATCATATAAGCCTTTGCAATTTTTAGTGTCACAAAGCATTATAAAGCTTCAATGTGTCCTTTTATATGTTCTATTCCTCATGCAAAATAATAAAGAGTTCTAAGTGCTCAATGCATACTGTAAGTAAAGTGAGACGAACACATAATTACTCATGAAAATCAATAAGGCTCCATTACTGACAATAAGTAAAGTGGTATGTTCCCCTAGTATCAAAAGTCCAAAGAAGCTTACAAGGCTTTGTGACACTTAAAGTTGTGAAGGCTTATATGATAATATTATAATGCCTAATGCAGCTATGCATCCCAGTTATGGATACTAGTGTCATTAGTTATGACACTATGAGTTAATTGTTATGAATGCATTATAACCACTGGGTTCATAGCAAGTGTTACCAAAATGTCAATTCAGTCAGGAAATAAAGACTAATTGGTGGTGGATCAGTGATTTCATTTCATTTTTCATCTGAACAATTAGTTCTGTCAAGTGCCATACGTGCCATTCAACAGTAAAGTTGTTGTGCAGATAAACATGTGTAGCTTGACACTTCTAATTCAGTGTGGAGACAAAATGCATTTTCTTGGCCATGAGAGATGAGTAAAATCAATATGAAGGGTAATGCTTCCATCTAGTGGCCACCTACAGAACTATCTCATCCACATTACCAAGAATTGTTACAGGGTCTTTCAGGCAACTTCTTCCACTTTTCTATTAACAAAGGTAATAAAGCTGACTGTCACAACATTCAAGGCCACAATGTGAATTGAAGTCAGTCAGTCTCCAATTTGTCAAAGTTTCTTAAACATTTTTTGTCGTTCCACACTTAAAAGGGTGAGGACTTTTCAAGCCCCACTTGTCCCTCATCTCCTCAGCAAAATAATAACATGAAAACCTTGTATTTACAAACTGAATCCATGTTATATTTTCCTCCCACTCCCATGCGCTGATCTGAACATATCTAGGTCGACATGTTAATATCATGTGTCTATTTAGTTTTTAGTGTATGATCTCTATCACGAGAGGCATGCGCTTTACCTATCATGTCTCAATTCCGCTTTTGACAACGAAGGCTAGGGCACAATGCTCCATTTTCCTGCAACTGTTAACCCACTGGTAGGAAATTTTGATGGAATTTCCTTTACTCTTTATTTTTCTCTCTTAATGAGAGTTTACAAATGGACAGCTAGGAACAGGCACACAACTGTGTTTTTAGCCTAAAAGGCCTGAGGATTCTCTCTCTTTCTCTCTCTCTCTTGCACTTACATACCCACTTACATAAACACACACACATACTGTTTGACAATACCTTTTTTCCTTCTTGGCCCTCCCTGGCCACCTCACCAGATGTCTGGAAAACGCCTTGTTCCCCGACTCCCACCCACCCACCCTCTCACTCACTGACGGAGGTTTGGACATGTGTGTGTGTGTGTGTGTGTGTGTCTGTCTGTCTGTCTGGTCACCATTAGGCATGGCACATGCACATACCCATACCCATTATGTTATTGTAGTTTTAAATACACTGATGTCATATGAGGGGAAGGCATGGTTATGAAAACAATGCTCTGGTTTAGTCATGCATGTTTATTCATGTATGCATGAAAACAACCTGATACTATAAGCAGTGTCTTTTTCCTTCATGAGGTACAGCAGAATCTCATCCAGCTTCATCTTTGTCGTGTACAATAGATAGGCTAGAGCGTATGCAGTCCTTGTGCAGGGTCAACTCTTTGACCCATGCCTTTCTGTTTCCCTAATTGCCTCTACTGGTTCACAGTGCTAAAGAACAAAAACTCCAGGTCTGGGTTTTCGGGTTGGATCTGCCATGAATATTAAATTACTCGCTGGGATCATCTCAATTCACAGAATGGAAAAGGGCTCCAGGGGTAGTATTAATGAAATCAATAAATAATTTAACATATTCTTCATCCAGTATGGTGAGATTATTGCCAAGCTCTTCAGGCAGACCTTGTCCCCTGACTAAAAATTCCAAGCCTGTAAATCTTTTCTGCTTTATTTTTTTTTATTAGTTAGCTGCTCTGACTAATGAGCAGTCTTTTTAATATTATCTTTAGGGCAACTTACTTTTGAGGATGCAAGAGTAGCTAAGAATGACTTTCTAAAACATTTATTATAAGTTATGTAAAAGAATATCTCATGACTATAGGGAATAAACACATTGGCATAACAAATGCAACCATGTGGAAAATGAGGAGGCAGGCTGTGGTGGAACTATGTGTCAAGTGACAACTGTGAACAATACACAAAATTCATTGCACTGTGTTAAAACACTAATCATCTTTTTTTACATTCCAAACTTCAAAGGGGATATGTGTATAGTTTTGGATTAAAGTGGATTTTACACCACTGTGTTCTCTACAGAACTTTTCATTGCCCTGTATTCGTTACACTCCACTCAAGGTGCAAATTGGGGTCATAAGAAACATGGTTTGTTATGAACTTTTTTCATACTAGCATAAAATTTAATAATATTATAAGCCCTATTAGAGGCTTGAATGTAGCCTGGTAGACAAGGCTCATATGCTTTGCAAAGATTCTGGATACTCTCGATAGGCATACATTTACTCTGCGGTGGGTGGGAACTTTGTTTAATCTTTAAAGGCACACCAGGCAAGCCTGTGATTTTTTTCGGTATTTTTTGTTATAAATTAGCAACAACAGCTTAAATTCTCACCAACACATTTGGATTTGTTTGCAAACTAAATAATAGGAACCAGTTATGCTGTCTGAAACAAACATGATTTCAGATTCATTCAGTTTCAGTTTCGTTTCAGTGGCTTAACAATGAGAGGCTGCGAGTGCCTATAACTGTAATAGGATATCGTTAGAGGGGCTGAGAGAGAATAGGGTAATGAGCCCTGTAATGAGCCATTTAACTATCAAAGTGACTATTAAGCTGGTAATTTACCTAAAAACAGCATTAAATGTTGTCTAGTGTTGCTCTAAACTGGTTCTGCTTTCAATTTCTGTTTGCTAATTTGAGACAAAAAATAAATACATTTGAAGCAAACAAAAACTTTTGAAGAGTTTCTGATGTTGTATTGTAGCAAAATGCAGTATTGGGGGGAGTACTGGGTAGTGCTAGCCTGGCAATTTAAATGATATTTTTCACTTTGTGATCCTGCCCCAAAGCTAGTCTATATTATATTTTTGTTCTTACTCAATACTGCACTGACTGATGTCATTTTGTTCTCAATAATTTACATCTGGAGAGAGGGATTGTCACCATGTGCATCCTGTTTGCCATGGGAATGGGGCTACATGGATGACCTCACAATAACATCATCCCATGTACAGGCCAGGTGGGTCTTATCAAAGCTGGATGAAACAGCAACCTGGGCGAGAATGATCTTTAAGCCAAGAAAATCAAAGAACTTAATCATCAAGAAGGGAAAATCTTCTTCAAATACAGTCTATCAATCCAAGGCAAGATCATGCTGTCCATCAAGGGCAATCCTATCAAGTATCTGGTGAAGTAAAATGATGAGTCCCTAAGGGATCAGTACAACACCTGCAACACTGAGAAGCAAGCAGTGAGCTGGCTGAAGAGCACTGACAGATCAGGACTCCCAGGAAAATTCAAGGCTTGGCTGTACCAAGCTGATGTGTAAGTGTAAGAGTGTAAGATCAACACCCACCTTAGAAGGTGGCTAGAGATCCCTCCAAGTTTTACATCAAGTCAGGGTAATTAGGAGGAGTTCCGAGTTGCAAAATGTAACCGATGACTTTCAGGGACTCAAGAGACATCAAAGTCAGAGAAGCTGACATCAGAACCAGGTCAGGGATGAAATGGGAGGTGTCTGCATTTTTGACGAGAACTTTAGGCTCAAGGACATCGTAGGAGCACCATGCATAGGGAGGTAAGGATTGGGAATGCCCCACTTCCAAAGGTGGGGAAAAGACAGCTTAGTGGAGAGAAGAGCCATGGTTCAGACAGAATGAAGGGACCTAGAGGAAGAATGGAGGAAAGCAAAGGCTGTGGAGCTAGGATCACAAGCAGCCTGGACCAGGTGGGAACTCCCTGAGGGGAAGTTTACATGGGCTGACCTTTGGAGGCTGGAACCATTCCTAATATCCTTCAGGGCAGTCTATAGTACCCTCCCCACCACTCCAAACACAAATGGGGAATGAGAGACGACCTGCCACCTGGCATCACATTTGTCAAAGAGGGAGCGAAATCATCAATCTCCAAGAAGACCAGGCCAAGCCTCTTGCATTTAGCCCAAGCTTGGGAGCTTAGGGTTGACTTGAAGAGGAGGCTCCTGGTTGTACACACCACCTTAAGACTAGATAAAGTGTTTTCCTCCACAGAAGGAAAGAAGATCTTCCTGGTGGAGCTGACTGTGCCATGGGAGGAGGGGTGTGAAGAAGCATTTGAGAGAAAATCAGAACATGACAAAAACCTGGTGCATGACTGCAGAGATAGAGGCTGGCAGACATGGTTGCATCCAGTCGAGGTGGGATGCAGGGGCTTCTCAGCCCAATCAGTCTAGAGGCTGCTGTCAGTGCAAAGGCTGGGGGAGATGGCAGAAAGAGCCCCCTGATTTGGAACAGAAGGGTGGAACTGAGTTGGCAGCCAGAGGAAAGTGAGTAGAGGCTGACCACCTCTACTGACCCGCAAACAGAGTATTATGGTTCAGGGTCCAGGGTTGAAACACCCCATGACTGTTGGTAATCATCTGATGACACAACCCCTTTGCTAAACGCTCCAGTCATTGACAAATGACGGTAGGAGAAGCATCCTAGGATGCAAGCAAACACTAGAATGTAAGTACATATACATATATTTTTATCCCTGAGGGAAATTCAACCTCTGAATTTTACACTGTGAGTTAGTGAGATACACACTAAGCAGGAGCAGTGGGCAGTATGCTGCTAATGCACCCAAGGGGGGGTTAGGTGCTGTGCTCAAGTGTACCTCAGCTATGGATGTGGCCAAAGAATATTACCCCTGCAAAAATGCTGATATTCTTAGGAGCGGGGCTTCTTGGGCATTGATATTGGTGTAGAGACTTTGTTCACACTACTACCAAAATGTAATGCTATTCTGAGCTTTATTAGTGGCTTAAAATGGCGTTTTGGTTATGTTGTGTGAGTTGTGCAAGGCTGTGAACACAAAAGACAATCTAACTCAATGCAACCTTGGTCAATGTAATCAAACTCTCAAAGGGGTATTGAACTTGTCATGGTGAAAACAGTTTCAAGTTTCTGCAGACATCACTTCAACCTAACAACAGTATAAAATGTTACCTAGTTTCCCTTTAGGAGATGTTGACTTGTTTTGTTTTTGTATACCTAGGTGGTATCCTTCTGACTTTGTGTAGGATCATGTCAGAGAGAGTTCTTCTATGGCTGCCTCAGAATAACTTGCATGTGAAATTTGGAGAAATTTGAGTGACCCACTAGCCAAAGTTCCTTCTTGGGGTAGGCTACAGCTTTGGTCCTGTTGGCATACAGTATGTCAAGACTAAGAGAGTGGCCTATTTCAACCATCACAGGTAGACATTTTTAGGATTTGCAAAGAAATACACTTTGAGAACTAATGTCCTAGAATATTCTATCAAAGGGATCCCTGGCTAGTAAGACATCTTGGCCTTATAAGATTGACATTGGTGTCAGCTACATTTAAAGTTATTTAAAAAAACACTCAGAAAATTTTTGGTTTTATTAAAAGTTTAGAAAATCCTTCACTCATAAACTGCCATTGTTGAAAGAAGTGACATTACCTGGTTGAATCTAATCAAGGTCCAATCAAGTGCAACAATCATGTTGTTCCTGCACACAGACACCATCAATATTAATCAGGTGATGTCACTTTTTACCCACAGAGCATTGAGATGTAAATGCAGTGGAAGCTTACAAGCACTTCAAATATAGGGATTTTCGAAAAGTTTTAATAAACTAAAGTAAATGGACTGCATTTATATAGTACTCTTCTACTCCTACGTGTACTCAAAACACTTTACAGAGTATGCCTCACATTCACGTTCTGCTGCCTACAGAATACAGAATACAGAAGGGGACAGACAACTTATTAAAATCAATAATTATATCAATTTTCCTAAAATATTATGAAATATCCTGAGCCAGTAAAAATCCTATAGTGACTTTACTGACTTATTTTATTATTAGCTTACTTCCAAAATAAGGCTCTTATTGAAGCAGATTCGGCATGGTTTCACTCTCACTAACTTCAGGAAATGCACAGAAAACATGCCTTTGACTTCTATAGATAATTGTTGCTGGTAAGCAACAGTGAGAGACTAGCCTATGCTTTTTCTCTCTGCTGTACAAGAGGGAAATAGACTATACTAGGCTATAGACTGACTGTTATAATGACTTGTAATGACGTGGCATGATCTCCCAACCTGCAGAAATTAATCTCATATCGTTTGTGTAGATAGTCTTCAGTGTGCACGAAAATCTTATATAGCACAGAGTTCATTTCTGCCCCGGTCATGCCCCAGGCCTACTAACTTCAGCAGGCTATATGTTCTCATGCTTCATCTTACAGCCCATGGTTTGTCATTTGTTGCCTAAGAGTTCGTGAACTACTGAACCAAGAAAACTGTGTGTGTGATGGATGCATAGTTGCAGAAAGTCGTACGGACGCGATGCAAAAGCATGCAGCGCGGGTCAACATTTTGCGAGCTTCTTGAGGGTGTGAGTAGGAATGGAGAGATGTGTTTGCGGGAGCGGTACAAAGACATTGTTCTCTGGACTCCCGCAAAGTATACAAAACTTACTAAGGGTAAGTTTTAAAAATGCTCTTTTAAGTTTGTACCAGAAGGCAGCATTCTATTTTGCCAAATAATTTTTCTAACCGTCTAACTGTGTGAGTCTATATACACATGCTCTAAACAAGTTTTGAGACACAATACAAATTGCATATTAGAAACAAATTGTTGTTTTAAATTTGTTTTACTAGTTTTACTGCAGAATGGAAGTGGAGGTTGGAACAAATGCAGGATTCAGTGGGCAGGAGCAGGACAAACCATAACAGATGCGGGTGGGAGCAGGTCGAAATATTATGCATTTCTGCGGGTGAGGGCAGGTGCAGGACATAAGCTGGGGAAAAAGCGTGAAAAAATGAGTCCCAATGACACAGAACATGGCAAAATTGTCTTGGTCTGATGAAATTTGCTAGGAATACTGCCCCGCTTGACTGCCCCACATAAGCTATTTTAATTCCCAGGAACCACTCCACCTTGTGCTGGCTCCCCAGATGGCAAAACTTCCTGGGATACCAAAATCACATCAAACTCACTTTGACATGTAGATCAAATTGGTGGTGTTAGGGCATCCTTGGATGAAAAAACGGGTTATCAAAAAAAACAGAGGCGTCCCATAGAATACCAATGGCATTTAAATTATCTATTCATACAGATTTAAAGGGGCTTAAAATCCCAATACATTGTACTCAGTGTCATTCAGAGGCCGTCCACACGGCAACGATCACGATCACGTTTTTTTTTTTTTTTTTGTGGGTTGAAAAAAATCTGTGTCCACACACGAGCCGAAGAGAAAAATATCCGCGTCCTCACGACAACGGAACACTGAGTGAAAACGATGTAATACATATTCCACGTCTATATTTGGCGCTGTAAACAGATACAGCCATAGCCACTGGACACACCAACACCAGAGAGCGCAACACCATTGTCCTCCATTGTTGTTTTTACCGCTTGTTGTGTGCCAGGGTCTTCACTGCTCTTCTGGTCACGTGACATGAAAGATTTTGGCTGTGGTTTGGCATACATCTGGCATTTTTTGGATTTATTTTGGCACATTAAGGCTTTGGCCAAACTTTGGCATGGTTATGGTTTACCAAAAAATACTAAAAGGTGCTAGTGATACAGCTGAGTTATGGCATATGTCTGGTTTGCCATTTGGCTTCATTGTGGTGTGATTATGGCTTACCATAATACATTAAAAGGCGCCAGTGGTAAGTCATCATATGGCTGAGTCAAGTCAGCCCAAAGATAGGGTGAAGAGCGGGAGAGCATCGTTCACAGTTAAACTCCAAACTTAAAGTTTAGGCAGTCAGTGTTTTAACTGTATGTAACACTTTAACAGGTACTACATAATTATTCAACCAAGTGGGGTATTGTAGCTCTTATATAACAAATTCAGTAATTCAGTTTGTTTTTCTTTGTCTTTGTTGTCACTTTCAGATGCTGTGAGAAGAAACCCCACGTATCGCTACCACGGATGCAGACATCACAGCAGCAATTAAGCGCTGATTTTACTGGGCAAAGGATAGGGAAGGGGAGAGGAAGGGACGGATGCCTTCTATACATGATTTTTTTAAAAAAAGGAATACATTTTTAAAAATCTATACGAATTAATAAAAAATGAATTACAGTGAAACTGAATCTTGTTTTTTTTTTTTCTCTACAAATAGACACATGCCATATAAATTTAACAATAAAACCTTATTAGCCTATAGGACATAGTTAATTTTACATAACAATATAACCTTATGAGCATAGAGTGCTACAATAAATAAACAAATAAATAAATAAATCAGCAAGCAAGCCAGCCATCCAACTTTTGGCATAGTTATGGTTCCATTCAGGGTAACATTTGGCTACTCTTTGGCTGGAATGTGGAATTGTTTGGGGCAGTCATGGCTACGTTTTGGAGTTCCATAGTAGGTTTTGGGCAGATGTAGGGTTGATTTTGGCCTCCTTTGGTTATTATTTTGGCATTCCTATTTTGGGCCAAAATAGGGCCATGTGCCATTCCAAAACTTTGCCAAATTGGCAAGCCAATTTTGGGCCAACTGTAGGCCATAAATATTTTGCTATCTGGGGACATGACTGCGTTTTCACATTTTTTTCCACTCTGGGGACTTGTCCACACGTAGCCGGGTATCTGATAAAACTAATATATTTTTCTACCATTTGGCCTGTCATCCACACATAACCGCAGGATTATCTCCTTGAAAACGGAGCATCTGCCGTTTTGTGTGTATGTGAATATATTAAAACAATCGTGTGTGGACCCAAGAGTTTTTAGAAAACGGAGGACAGCAAATGTGCGTTTGTAAAAATACCCGCTTACGTGTGTACATGGCCTGGAACCAGTTTTCAAAAAACTTTGTTTTAGGTCACCCAAAACGCCGGCGCGGTGTGGACGCAAGGCCAAAATGCATAGAAACTTCAGACCTTGTCCGCATGTAGCCGGGTATCTAATAAAACGAATATATTTTTCTTTGGCCTGTCATCCACACATAACCGCAGGATTATCTCCTTTAAAACGGAGCATTTGAAAAACTCTGACCAAAGTGAAGATTTGGAAAAACTCCTGCATGGCGTTTCAGTGTGGATATCAATAACCGGAGTTATACATTTTTAAACGTCACTAACTGCGACAATTGGTGCGTAAACGTCATGCGCCCTTGTTTATGTCAGACAATTGACAGCATGGATCAACTGAGAAGCCTGTAGCTTCTTGCCCTGGTACAGGCTCTTTTTGCTTGTTTATTTTTAAAAACACAGCTACTGCTTCTTGTGGAGGAGCAAATGAGAAAGAGTGCGTTAGAATCAGCTATTTTACACCAAATAACTTGTGCAAGACGCCGTAGGAGATTTCGGGTCAGACCAGCACGCACTGCCAGCTGATGGGAGAACTTTAAGATGGAAGTTGTCCTCCCGCATGCCCAGGTATATAGTCTGGTATGCTCACAACTGCGCTCAGGAGTGAAATTCTGCGGCTTTGTGTGGATGTAAATATATTTAAAACAGTCGTGTGTGGACCCAAGAGTTTTTAGTTTTCAGGCATTAACCGGCCAAGTGAGGTAATAAAGAGCACTCAAATACGTTAAACTTCAGCTAGCTCCAAACATTTCTGTAGTTACACAGATGTGGATAGTTAGCCTACCTCTATTGAAATATAGCCAGCCATTACTGACGGGCATTTTGGACATAAACTGGGAAAAAAAGCCAGGTCAGCGTCACTTTTGCATGATTCACATTCTCAAAGCTCTTGCCATTCAGAAAATGTTCAGCCTGGAGCGTATTGCTCTGTCTCGTTTCTCACGTATCCTATGTTTAAACTATATTCATAAACTATATTCCTGTATATATGAAAATGCTGCACAGTGTCTCTTTTATGTAAAAGATATTGAAAAAATGTTTGTAAGAGCATGGGGGTGTGCTTTCTTTACAACACTGCGCAAAATTAACAGAATATAGGCTACACCAAAAAAATCAGACAAGCTAAATTGTCAAAATTTATCAAAATTTAGCTTGTAAGCTACGAACTATCAAGGAAATGTCATTTTAAAATGTCATTACAGCGAGACAACCAAAAGATACCAGTAAAAAACCCACTCTAAGGAGAAATTAAACATATCGGAGTGAAGGGATAGAACCCTAAATGGATATGGTTGGTTGTTGCCGTTTTGACTGCTATGATTGGTTGAATTATACAGGGTCACCAGTGATACAGCTGAGTTATGGCATATGTCTGGTTTGCCAAAATCCTGGCATTTGGCTTCATTGTGGTGTGATTATGGCTTACCATAATACATCAAAAAGCGCCAGTGGTAAGTCATCATATGGCTGAGTTATGGCATATATCAAGTCAGCCCAAAGATAGGGTGAAGAGCGGGACAGCATCGTGATGTACTCGGGTTGCATGTTGGCATCTTTATGGCAAGCCTAAGGACTGATCAATGCCAGGGAATTTTGAACCTCACTACCGTGAGAAAGACGCCCTCCTACTTCAGTTTCTCCAGTCACTAATCACAAACTAATCACTGAAGAAAGTAGTACATTTTGCTATCTTCAAATATTACCAGTAACTACACCACAACACACAAAACAGGGCAATGTTTTCGTGCAGATATTCACTTAAACGTTAGTTTAGATGTTCCTTACAGTTTTGATGTGTATGTGCGGAAACAGTTCACATTTAAACTCCAAACTTAAAGTTTAGGCAGTAGGCGTGGTGTTTTAACTGTATGTAACACTTTAACAGGTACTACATACTTATTCAACCAAGTGGGGTATTGTAACTCTTGTATAACAAACTCAGTAATTCAGTTTGTTTTTCTTACATTTATGTTTAATTTTCTACCATTTACATTTATATGGTATGTGTCTATTTTTTACAAATGGACACATACCATATAAATTTAACAATAAAACCTTATTAGCCTAGGACATAGTTAATTTTACATAACAATGTAACCTTATGTGCATAGAGTGCTATAATAAATAAACAAATAAATAAATAAAAAGGCAAGCAATCAAGCCAGCCATCTTTTGGCATAGTTATGGTTCCATTCAGGGTAACATTTGGCTACTCTTTGGCTGGAATTTGGAATTTGGGAGTTTTTTGGGGCAGTTATGGCTATGTCTTGGAGTTATAGTGGGTTTTGGGCAGATTTAGGGTTGATTTTGGCCTCCTTTGGTTATTATTTTGGCATTCCTATTTTGGGCCAAAATAGGGCCATGTGCCGTTCCAAAACTTTGCCAAATTGGCAGGCCAATTTTGGGCCAAATGTGGGCCATAAATATTTTGCTATCTGGGTCTGCTAAATGCATAAATGTAACGTAACGTAAATAACTTGGCTATTGAAAAACTATGTCTCTATTAGCAACATTAACAAAATTATAGAAAGACAAAGCCAAGGTTTGGCCAAGGGTTACTATGGCTTTCCTCGCACAAACCCGCGCATTGCAATTTCCTTTAGTTCCGGCACATTTTTTCCCCCGCATTTTATTTTTCCGATATTATCAATATTATTATATATCAATATTATTTTACTCAGTAACGTGGGAGGTTTCAAATGTAAGGAAGTAAAATATTTGGCTTAAAATGTACTTGAGTAAAAGTAAAATTACCTATTTGAAAAACTACTTAAAAAATTACAAAGAACTCATAAAAACTACTCAATTACTGTAACGTGAGTAAATGTAATTTGTTACTTTCCACCCCTGGTCTGCGTATTGAAGGTGTTGCATGCATAAATTAGGCTTTACCGTTGTCATGCAGCCCTCTCCAGAAATGGGCAAAGCCGGCACAGTGACTAGAAGCATACGTTAGCTCTAGGTTAGCAAAGATGGTTAGTCAAGTGCTCCTTGATTAAGTGCTCCTAAGCATTGAATTTAAATTACTTTAAATGTCAGTTATTTCATTATGTATGACTAACATACCGGGATGGAAACGTGGGCGGGGTTTTAATTACGTTTTGCCGATGTCACTACGGAGGTCTATGGCTCTGCTCTGGATCCACCCGGCGGTCATGCGCCCTAGCTTGTCCCACAGTGCATCTCGCTGCGCAGTGACGAAGACGACAACAACAAAACACAGCAGCGTTAGCCTGCTGTTGGAATAACATTAACGTTAGCTTATGTTACACAACTCCAGAGAAAGGGTCGATGTCAGCAGGAATACTCATTAATCAGTAAATCGCATGATACAAAACGAACAATATGAGTTGTGTTATTAAAGATGATACATACCTGCCTTGAATCAAGGTGTAGATGTGTAAATATTGAGCAAGCGAAGCTGCTAAAACGGTAATTCTCCTGCGAGGTGTCAGCTAGCCTTTATGCATAACGGCAGTTAGCCATCTCAACCCTATCAGTAAGCTAGACGAAGTTGTGCTAGCTCGCTAAAGCAGAGGATGCGATTTATCAAACGACGGTAAGAGCAACAACAAATCCATGATCAAATGTTCATCGTCATTGAAGTATTTTAATGTTAACTTATTAGTCCTCGGGAAAACGGAGATAAATGTTGCTAGCTAGCAGCAACCTACTTTGGTTGCGAACGGCACCTTTGCCGACAGATATTGTGCTGTATTGACGTCCATCAGCTGCTCTGCCATGGATCTGCTGCTGGGCTGCTAGCTGGTTGTTTTTTGGAAGGTTAGAACATATGTTAGCTCAGTCAGATTTTACTTTATCTTGTGTAATATCCCTCTGTTGGTGGTTATAGACGGGTGTCGGATTTACCGTTGATTGGTGGAAGTATTAAAATGCTACTCGTTATCTTTAAATGTGCTAGCTAGTTGTTCAATCTGCTAACTTTAACATAAAACCAGCTGTGTTGCGTTATATATGATATGATAGCTAGCTAACTGCTAACTGGCTAATTAGTTCATCGTACGGGATACGTCTGGGCCACATCAAGGCACCTAAACAAAGACGTGACATTAAGACATCACGCAGCCCGTTGTCGTCAGTAATACCAGATTAATCGGGCATAAACAGCTACTTATAAGATTTGTTCTGTTGTTTATAACATTAGAATGCCCAGGTGTTTAACATGATGCAATCCATTGCATTGGCAGCTAACGTAAACGCTGAAGTTGCTGGATCCCAGGGCGTTGTAAATTGACTAGCTAGCCTGTGAAAGTGAGGCCTAGTACTTTACATTTCTGCCATGATGAGCGCAAACCTTGCTCAGTTGGCAATTATCAACATCAGTTTTATCGACTTCGGCTGGTTCGGGGTTTTTTAAATACTGTTTGACTTTAATTTTCACATAGAGCCTTAGTTGAATTTCCAGTAAAAAGACACAAGCAAGCTTGCAGTGCCTACTCTGTTTGTATTCCAAGGTGAAAACAGCAGGCTTGGCTGACGTCCATGGTATGTTTACAAAGCATGTATGATAGCTAGCTGTGCCGTGGCTAATTGCTACATTAGCTAGCTAGCTCCCAACATGACTCAGCCTGAATATTCTGTCGCTGACTTTTGGAGAATCGTGTGTTATTAAGCGCAGATGTCCTATTTTACTGTCGAAGGAAGCATGTAGTTGTGTGTGTGTGTGTGATGCGTTTCAGCTGGTTATGTTCAGCCAGGTGACGTCTTGAACTATTTCAGTGGTATCTGTCACAGCTAAACCACAGCTAACGTTGGACACCAAAGTAGTCCTCGCCATACAATGTGTCGTTCTTTCAAAGATGTTAAGTGGCAACATGGTGAAATTGTATAGAGAATTCATACCTAATAATCACAGGTGAAAAGTGAACTTATTGATTGGGTTTAGTTCATCAGGTATGCAGAGGGATTGTAACAGCAGACATTGATGTTCAGCTGAGGTGAACATCTGGCTTTTGATGTCAAGACTACATTGGCAGCAAGTTAAGGTAGGTTAAGATAATAACTTCTGTAAGCAATTTAATTAAAGGGACTTTGGAATAATTTTTCAGAAAATGGTTACCACATTGTATAATTAAAAGTACCTATAGTTCTTTGTCTAACTGTTTTATTCCACAGGACTAAATGAACCAGGAAGCCAGAACTACAGAGTTTCGGAGAATTCAACATGAAGTTGTATGTGTTCCAAGTCAACAATGGAAGCACACTTACATTTGATACTGAACTTGCTGTCCAAACGTGAGTTTATTTACTGAGAGATAGTAATGACATGTATTTATAACATTTCATTATCTATGTAATACACAAATATAAGATTTTGTAAGATATACCAGTTAACATTCCAAGGAAATAATTTTCCTGTGTTTTTCAGCGTTTGGTCAAAGCAATAGGTCATTTAATTGTTACACACCAGTCCAAAAGACTTTTTATTTAGATTTTTTTACAGAATTCCAGGGAATAAAAATCTTAACTGTGTGTATGTTTTTACAGGGTGGCTGATCTCAAACATGCCATCCAGGTTAAATACAAGATCGCTACACAGCACCAGGTCCTGGTGGTCAATGGAGGGGAGTGCATGGTTGCAGATCGACGGGTCTGCAGCTACAGTGCCGGCACCGTGAGTGCTTACACTAAGACTGTTTTAATGTCAAGGATCATGGATAATCTCATTCATATTTTTGCCTCTGTTTTCTATGAGTAAGGGATCAGGACCTGCTGATGTTTGGTTAATTGTGGTGGTGTTTGAGACATGGAAAGTCAATGTAGTTGTTAATTCAGACTGTATTTTGTTTTTTTGTTTCATGGCTTAGTGTAGTGATAGATTAAGTGGCATGTGTCTTTGGCAAAGCACTAGTGATGCTGTGACTGCAATACATTATTTTTGTGTTTAAAAAGAAGAAAACACACCTCATATTTTTACTTACGGATGTGAAATGTGAATTGGCGTAATATGCGCCTAACTGATAAGTGTAGCGGTTCCAACTCCTCAAACCCAAATGAGTGACACTTTCTTACAGGTGCTACTCACGGCAGGCTAATCATTAGTAGAATTAATGGAATATACCTATTGCCCTGGTAAATACTCTACAACTGGACATAATCATAAATGTAGCCTATTAAGTATGGTGAAAAATGTTTATAACATATTTCTAACTATTCCCCCAAATGGACCTTGGTAATTTTCAAACCCTGGCTTGGCCCTGAATCTGCCTACTAATTTCACAGTGTAAAAGGACAAACCACTACTGTACTTGCTTGGATGTATGGTTCACAGTAATAGACAATATTACAAGTTGGCATGTTTACAGTAGCCTGTTGGCTGATGAGGCTGTAATTGGAATACTTGACTGGAGCTGTCCAGTCAAATCAACAAATCAAAATCACCCATATTTCGGGATGTCCCGGACAATTTGAGACGGTTGGCAACCCTAGATAGGTGTTACCTTAATACACTCATTAATGATGTGTAAGGGCATGTGCACTGTCATTGACCCTTAAATAACTAACTATATTTTTGTCAAAAATTCTATTTGATAATCGCTGAGAATGTTATTAAGAAATTGACCCCACCCCCTCTGTGCATGCACGCAAAGTCACATGAGGGCAGAAAGTGGGAGACCACGAGAGAATTTGTCAGCTTTTAGGATTTGTAGCAAGTTAAACAGTTTGATTAATCAAGGCGGTAGGCTGTCAGATGTGGACACACATGCCAAATTTTAGGCAAATACTAAAAGGGAGACAGACTAAATGATGATTGGATGCGACAACAACATTTTAACACACTGGTTTTAACCATGAAAGCAAATGTTCACAGCTTCATTTTTGTTAAAAAATATATAGCATAGGCCTATCCATATGTTTGCAGTGACGCAGGAGCTCAATCTGTTGACATAGTTCAGCTTCAGAGTGGAGAACAGTTGCTCTGATGGTACAGACGTTGCAGGAACACGGAAGTAGCTTACACGCTTGGCAACCTCTTCATTCCTGTTCGTCTTCATTCCTGTTCCATTTTTCCTGAGTTCCTTAAGTTATGGAGATGAAACGATAGTCGAGGTATCTGTTTGATTGTCGATGGTAGATAGAAAATTTAACTTTTTGAAAATCGTGTCCCATCCCTAAATAAATAAATAACCATCACTGAAGAATACAGTAAAAGTAGACAGCCAGACAGACTGAAATAAACTAATCCAGCACCAGGCAAGCTGAGAAGAAGCATCTGGTATTTAACAGACTGTTCATACATTCTAAAAAAACAAACAAATATGTTTGTTTTGTTGCAGAATTAGTTAATTATATGTCATTACTGATGGACTGCATTTGAGGTGGTTACAAAGTAGCATCAAATATGCACATACAGCATAATGCTGGTGTTTTTGGAATGACGTAGTCTGTTGTGCACCAGCATCTGTGATGTTTTTAGGCATCCTTTAATCAAATGATAAAATTACTTGCCTGTTTTTAGTTTAATAATTTATGGTGAAGCAGCAGGCCAACTGTATCACTTTTCATCATGATTGGAAATACTGGACTTGTTTGTATTAGTAGCCTAATTCTTTTGTAATGCCACCATAACCGCCAGGTAAGCTACTTTCTCCATAGACATTAAGGCCTAGAATTTAGACAGCCTGACAACACTGTATGAGTTGAATACAGTGGGGGCTCTCCAGATGGCAGTAGTGTTTCCTTTGTCCCTCTGGAGATGATTGGGCTGCCTTGCCAGATGCTTGGCATTAACCTTCTGTGGTAACTTCCTTGAGAGTTGGTGGCCACCATTACCTCAGTATATGAGATGTATGAGTGTAGAAAACACCAAATTGAAATAAAATATTCATGGGTTTACTTCAGGGTCAGGTTCTCTCTCCTCTGTTTTTTGTGTAAATTGTATATTTTGCGTATCATGCATAAAGAGCCCAGAGACTATGCATGAATATGAGGACAGGACAGGACCATTCAGACTAATTTACTGACATTTCCTCTTGCTGAAGAATGGGTGCTAGTGATGGTCCTGTCACCAATTTTTTCTGTTTTCATTTTGGAAATAAAGTGATTTTTAAGGAATTAAGTGTAATTTTTTTCTTCTGTTCTCTGTATATCCTCTGTATAATGTTTTATATAACGACAGTTTCTTTCTTTTTCTTTCTGGATAGGATACCAACCCAATCTTCCTGTTCAATAAGGAGATGATTTTATGTGACCGAGCTCCCACCATTCCTAAGACGACTTTTTCCATTGAAAATGAAATGGAACTGAAAGTGGAGGAGTCCCTTATGATGCCAGCAGTCTTTCACACCGTTGCCTCACGAACACAGCTCGCAGTGGTGAGCTCTTTGTCTCACTCGCAAAGATGGAAAATTGTAGCTAACATTGGTCCATTCTGTTTGTTCACTGTAGTTACTCAAAATACCATTTTGAATTTTATCAAGACCTGCAACAACAAATTTGTTTGATGTTGTATAATTTGTGATTTAGTTGATTAGTCAGTTTGATTAATTTTTAGAGTTGGATTGAATCCTATTACTTTTTTTTCCCTTTCCTCTTCACACTTCACCCTAATCCTTCCCCTATCCCTCATCCCTTGAAACAGAGTGACAACTGGTAGAGGTGAAAATATTCCCCTAAGAAATTAAACATGTCAGTTCCCTACCTTCAGAAAATACCCTGCGTAAGGACTTGTGTCCATGTCCAACTTTCGTTATGCTTTAATTTCATGGACTAACAAATAAAATATGAAAACAGCATAAAAAGAAGCGTGTCGGGAATGGTGTAACCTACGTTAAACATTACAATAGGATAGCCAAAAGAGAACTGGGACACCCCTTCACATCAAAAACAAGGGGAAGGGCTGAAGAGTTAGAAATGGGATTCAGCCTCGGTCTTAATACTGTTGATCAGTTATACACATGGTCTCCTAATGTCCATTATTTGTTTTGGCTTATTCACTGCGTCCTTGTTGGGTGTCTAAATATATTGTTCCACTGATAGCTCAGTATATTTTTGTGTTGTGCTGTTTTCAAAGGAAATGTATGAGGTTGCCAAGAAGCTCTGTTCCTTCTGTGAGCGCCTGGTTCATGATGAACATCTGCAACACCAAGGCTGGGCTGCCATCATGGCCAACCTGGATGACTGCACGCTGTCCTATCAAAAGCTACTTTCGAAGTTTGACGCAGCTTACATTAACTATCAGCAAGACTTTGAGGACATCAAACTCAAACTTACCAAGTAATTGATGATATGCCAGAATGTCTTCTAGAATATTTTCATGTGATGTTCATGACTACCTGGAATACAACCCACCTCTATACCCCCCCCCCCTCCCCCCAACACACACACACACACACATACACATATATACACACATACACATACACACATATACACATATACACACATACACGTATATATAAAAACAAAGTGTACTGTAGATGGTATTTAGGTATATTTTACATAATGTTGTCATAATATGATTGACTCTGATAGAGATGGACTCTAAAAAAGAGTCTTACCTTACCTAAAAATGTTGTATATTGTTCTGTAGACTAGGAACGGCAGTGTCAGTCATGGCAAAGATTCCTCTACTGGAGTGCTTGACCCGCCACAGCTACCGTGAGAGCCTTGAGAAGTCAAGCTCGCCTGAGCAGAGGCGTGGTGACAAGGAGGAGGATGAGGACGAGGAGGATCGCTCTGCCCAGTCAGTCACACCCTGTGCCGCAGACACGTTGAAGAAGAGTCACGAGATGCCCCCACTCCTCTCTGCTGGCCCCACAAGTGGAGCTCCTCTCCAGGCAGCTGATGCCCCCCATGGCGACAGCAAGATGGCTAACAGCAGTGAGCTAAAGGCGGCACTGCAAGAGGCGGACTCGCCCGAGAAAGGGGCCGGTGTCGGACTCTCCTTCAACGTCACCCTCCTGGACTGGATTAATGTCCAGGACCGACCTAATGACGTAGAGTCGGTTGTGCGGAAGTGCTTTGATTCCATCAATAGGGTAAGAACCCTCCTTTTTTGTTTTGATGCTGGATGAACTGCAGAATTGTGGAATTATGGCCCGGAGATCCGGGTTTGAGGCAGACCCGAGGTCATTCCCCGATCCTTCCCCAACTCTCTCACACTCATTTCCTGTCACACTCTACTGTCTTATCAGAATAAAGGCAAAAAGCCCCAACTGTGAAAAAGGAAAAGCCCTTTCTCCAAAGTAACTTAAAGATGATCAGCAGCACTGCCTGCCTGCATTTTCCCTTCTTTATTTTAGAAAGTTGATCTTTACAGGAGTGAGTGGAATGGGAATTTTGAATGAAAAAAGTTCAATAGTAGCTCCGCTGTAATGCAAGAACACATCGTCCCCTTGATATAAATAGTAGACTTTACAAATTACTTGTTATCAGTTAACCACGTATTGACTTATCCATCCCGTGGAATTGGATTTTCAGTTTCCCTGTTACTTGAATAGCTTGAACAGTTTGACCTTTTCAGAACCTTTTGAGAGGCCACAGTGGGGTAATGTTGGGCTGCAGCCCCGGTCTTATCATTCACCTGCAGATATCTGCCCTGAAACTTGCCTCAGAAATGGGTTGGTCCCTCTCAAACAGAAGAGTGCTATGAGAAGCAGATCAGTATTGCATACTTTACTTGGTAGGGTTTTGTAGATCTAAAAGTCACCAAATACTTAAGCTACACCTGTATCAACTGATTGTGTGTGTGTTTGTTTTAAACAGTTGGATCCACGTATCATTCAGCCATTCTTAGGAGACTGTCAGGACACGATTGCCAAACTTGATAATCAGAACATGAAGGCCATCAAGGGACTTGAAGACAGACTGTATGCCCTTGACCAAATGATTGCAAGCTGTAAAAAGTTAGTCAATGAACAGAAGGAACTTGCTCAGGTAAGGAAATATACTGTCAACTGCTTTGTGCTGCTACACTGCTTTGATCTCCATCAGTGTAACAGTCTCTGAAGGACATCGTATAGACTACCATGAATAAGTAATCTGGTTGGCTGCTTTTCTATGCAAAAGACAGAATCCCACGCTAGTGTGCCTGACATCACAGCCAGAGGGGGCTATTTCACAAAAGCAAAATTAATTAATTTGTCCTTTGACTAGTTAAAAGTATTAGTCGATGAAACATGAACAAAATACTGAATATTCACAAAGAAGGCACACAAAGAAAGGACTTTGTGTGATTTTTCAAATGCAAGGTGTATTTGATTGTCAATCCATGGAAGTACCAGACAGGTAAATGCTGAAGTAGATGCCAAGTATAAATTATTCACGTGTGAAAGGTATACCTCACTACTGTTAATTATCAGGCCCCTCTGAAAGCAACTCATGTGCTCTAGTGTGAATGTGTTCTGCCACTGATATCTATACACTGCTGGACTGTGCATCTGTGGACTGGCTTTGCCTGGGTAGTGTCTGTCAAGGGTTTGGGACAAAAAAAGTTATTACAGACTTCTGGACCTTGTGGGGTATGCATCTGTCGGTTTGCAATGTTAACAGACAAAAGTAATAATGTAATAACACTGCAGGTGGTCTGTTTTGACGTGGTCAAATGGCTAGACACCTGGGCTTGTTTTCCCAAAAGCACTGTAAGCCTTTGTAATTCATAAAATCATTCATAAAAATGCTCACTGATGTATGTGTATGCCATAGTGTTGCGCTGTATGAGGATGTTTGGGAAATAGGTGAAAAAGCTGAATGAACGTTCTGAAGATTACTCGCAAAGAAAATGCATGAGTACACAAGCCATCGTTATTCTCAGGAATCAAGTACTCACTTGCAGCAGCCACATTCAGCTGCTTTGCTACACTCCTTTAGGGGTACACCAGTATTGTCATTAAAGTTTTCTTCCTCACCCCCAGGGATTTCTGGCCAATCAGAAGAGGGCTGAAAACCTGAAGGACACCTCCGTGCTGCCTGACCTGTGTCTGAGTCATGCAAACCAGCTGATGATCATGCTGACCAACCACAGGAAGCTGCTGGATATCAAACAGAAGTGCACCACTGCCAAACAGGAACTTGCTAACAACTTACAAGTCCGTCTCAAGTAGGTTCAGCACTTAAATCAGGAATAAAAGGAATAATAAAAGCATAAGTTTGAAAACACCACTATTCTGATTCTGATTCTATGGACACGCTAGTATAGAAGCTTGCCAATGCAGCTGCTGCTGTCTTTTGGCAACACAGGGCCACATGTTATGTTGTAGTTTGAAATGAAAAGCTTTCTTTCATTTTTGCTATGTTCTACCACTCAAGCAGAGAACTGCAAAGAACATTATCATGGGTAGCTGCTTGAAACCTGCTTGTCTTTATATGTCTGTTACATGTCCACATACCATAGAGATAAGTGATGTGCAGGGTCAAGGATTTTTTAAAGGATTTTTTAATTTTAGTTATCAATCATGGAATGACACAATGTTCCGGAAAGGTAGTTTATTCTTGAAATATATAGGGAAACAAACAACTAAACATTTTAAACTAAGCTATATATCCTGCACTTATTTCTCGCTCTCGATCTTGCTCACTCATTCACATACATACACACAGACACGAGTGCACACACGCACACCCGCAAAATGCGCATGCAGGCACATCAATCAATAAAGCCTGAGATCATCTGGACTTTTCATTTGGCCTGCAGAAGCTATACCATTGGCACAGTTGCCTGTGGCACATGCTGACCTTTTCACCAGTAGTATTTTGGCCTCTTGAATACCACAAAGGAGCTATCTTAGTTTGCAACTATGGTTTTGATAAACAGGCCCCAAATCTACCTGACCGAGGAGCTACATCTACGAATCTACGAATCAGCTAGTTTACTGAGGTGCTGGAACGAAAATATAGTAGGACTTTTCCCCCATGGAGCCAGACGTTTACCACAGAGTATCTGTGTGCTTGTTGTGTGTTGCAGATGGTGCTGCTACGTGATGCTGCATGCAGACCAGGACGGGGAGAAGCTGCAGGCGCTGCTGAGGCTGCTGACAGAGTTGCTGGAGAGAGTGCGTGTGGTGGAGGCGCTCAGCACTGTGCCCCAGATGTACTGCCTGGCTGTGGTGGAGGTGGTCAGAAGGAAGATGTTCATCAAACACTACAGAGCGGTCAGTGGCCACAGAGATAAAAGAGCTCTCCAACGCAATACTGGATTTAATTGATCTTGTAAAGTGTTCCTGAGTGAGGTGAAGACTTAAAACTCCATAGACCAGGGGTCGGCAACCTTTTTGGTATTTACTCCCAATAAGAAATAGTCTTGATCATTTGCGTGCCAATTAACAGGTCAATTGTTTTTAACTAGCCCACACATAATTGTAGCACCACATTCCCAAAATGAAAATATGTTGAATTCTGGCTATGCAAAGCAGGACTTTAGGACATGTTGAGGTCATTTAAAAAACATCAAAAATTATCATTCCAATCATTAATCATGAGTATGCATACTACAGGCTGACTTTCATAATGAGAGGCGTAATCACTCATTTTGGGTTTGTGCTGGAGTTTTGATATAGGCAAGATGCTGCAACATGCTAACAACATTTTCACTGTCCTTTAATCATGATTCTCTCCTAATTAACAGTTAGGAATTGGGTACCCTGCCCATAAGTAGGCCTATGTGTCTCTGTCTTTACGATATGTTTGATGTACTTGTCATTTTGTGCTCTGTCTCAAAATAACAATGGATGTTGGATAGATACAGACAATAAAGAATACACCAAGCACACAGTACTTCATCTCCAAGAGGGATATGCTCAAGTACTTGAACCGTTGGGGCCTTTTTTGGGAACTTTTTTGGTCAGTGGCAACCTGCGCAACCTGATGAAAGATCTTTGGTGCAGCTGCTGCTCTAGGACATGTACCATGGGAAAATATTTAAAGCCAGTAGAGGGTGCATTACTGTCGGTCACACAGCAGATGAGACAGCTGAAGTTTCTAATGTATAAAAACAAGGGCTGCGCACCCTCACCGGTGTGCCACTGTGAATTCCTCTGTATGCCAACTGTGGCACGCGTGCCAGGTGTTGCCGACCTCTGCCTTAGATGGTAAGATACAACTAACCGTCCATTGAAATGATCAAGCCTCAAACAACTCCATAGACTGATTGTTAATGAAGCACAAACCTTGTTGAGAAGTTCAGTTTTAAATTGAGTTCTGAAAGCTTTTAAAATGAGTGTTATTTAATGTAGTGTTTGTACTCCCTTCCAACCAGTGGGCCAACGCACTTGTGAGGGATGGAAAACAATTCTATGAAGCTGAAAAAGCCAAAAGGGAAACCTTTGGGAAGTTATTCAGTAAGAGCTTTATTTAATCTCTAGACAATTCATGTCTGGTATATTGTCTTAATTGAACATATTATTCATAACTTGATGCGGTTTTGTTTTCTATTTTCCTTAACCTTTTCTGTGATTTCTTTCCCAGGGAAGTCATTTCTTAGAAATCGCTTATTCCGTGGACTTGATTCATGGCCTCCTTTGTCATTTTGTGTGAGTATTCATCATAGTTGTACACATTTACATGTGTCAATAGTAGGGATGCACCGATAGGACATCAGTCCCGATATGAAAGAAAAAAAAAATAGCCAATTCATGGGCCATCTGCAGCAGCCTACTGATTTCCACTAGCACCTTATGTAGAAACAAATTTTGTTTCCCCAGGGTCCTTTAGCTTTAGGCTTATGCCGAGAAATTTAAGTGACAGGCACCTAATTAGACCAAGGCTCACAATCATCAAATACAAAGTAATGACCCTGGCACACACTTGTTTATTTTTAAATTATATTCTGAGGAACAATTTATTATATTTATGCCTGTTGCCCCATTTAGTCTTGGCTTTGGAAATAATGCCAAGTTAGGAGAGCAGGGCAATAAAAGCTTGAGGATGAGGCGGATATCGGGTCAGTATCGGGTATCGACCAATATGCAAAACTCATGTATCGGAATTGGTATTGGAACTAAAAAAGTCAGATCGGTGCATCCCTAGTGAGTAGTTATTTATAGCAACAGGTGAACCAATGACTTACTATGATTGTGTTTTTTACTCTTTGACAGACTCGTAAGCCTCGCAAGTTTGACTTTGAGCTTCCAGACATCTCTCTTGAGGACCTCCAGTATCTAAAGTCCTGCTGTCCTGTTGAGGTTCAGCCTTTCCTCAGGTTGGACCATGCATTTTGATTCCCTTAATATTTTATGTTTCATTCCCTTAATTGGCTGCAGTCTCATTTTTTAAGCTCTTTAAGCAGCTATTTGTCTAAGAACACAAAATGTCATTAGTCAAAAAGTCTCCTCATAGCATTTGGAGAAGGGCAGTCATGATCTTGCCTTTGATGTCTCTTGGGATTCCTTTTCCAGGGTTCCTACACTGTGTGACTTTGAGCCTTTAAACCAGCATGTTCAGATGCTTCATCAGCTGGTCCAGGCTGCCCAAAGTGTAGATGAGATGTCTCAAACCATCACTGACTTACTAAGTGAACAAAAGGTGAGGTGCAACTAACTTTTTTTTTAATATTCATTTCTGGAGAAAAGCTTACACACAGTATGTTGCAGATAAAGTAATGTATTAATCCATCTGTCTACAAATTGCTATACTATGAAAAGGCTGGCACTTTACAACTGATGCAATGAATGTCTGCACGTTTTGTAAATATTTATCATACTGTTACAGTGGAAGCAAAGCCTATGAAAGTAAATAAAATGGTGTAGCATAGCCCTTTCCATTATAATCCATGGTCCTCTTTTCTCTGCTCTGCTTTAAAATATGTCCTTCTCAGGCCTCCTGCAGCCTGAGTGCACAAAGGTCCTTATCATTGACACCCCGATCGGAAAGCACAACAGGGACGACACCTACCTCCTCCAAAACATTGTCCACTCTCAGCATCCAGCCGCCCAGCTGCCAGGCTCTGCTTGTGCCCGTGCCTCTGGAGGACCTGTCCCCCGACAGCATCGACGCCCACACCTTTGACTTCGAGACCATCGGCCACCCCAACATGGACCCCGTCCTGCAGCCAGACTCCCTGGACCTGGACTCGTTGGCTGAGAGCCCCGAGTCGGACTTCATGTCGGCAGTGAATGAGTTTGTGATCGAGGAGAACCTGACATCACCGAACCCCATCAGTGACCCCACCAGTCCGGATATGATGGTGGAGTCACTCTACTCTTCCGTCATCAACGCCATCGACAGCAAGCGCATCCAGGACACCACAACGCTAGAACGTGAGAACGCCCGTGTGGCTGCGCTGCGCCTCAGCGCCGATCGCTACCGGGCGGCAGCTGAGGAGTCCCAGAGCGGCTTGCGTAGCGTCCGGGATGACCTGCACCACTTCCGCGGCCTGGTCGCCCGTGAGCAGCGGGACTTCGGCTTCGCCCTCAAGACAGTGACGGTAGAAGTGTGTGACGTGGTCAGTCGCTTGCAGCTGTGCCACCAGGAAGAGGTCCGCGAGAGCCACCGCGCCGAGCTGGATGAGCAGAAGCTTGAGCACGAACGGCAGCTGCTGACGCTCACTGAGGAGCTGGAGGCCAACCGTGGCATTGTGCGTGACGTCCAGCGGGCCATGCTGGAGCTGGAGGGCCGCATGGAGCGCAAGGAGAAAGAGATCGCCCAGCTGGAGGGCGAGCGAGAGCGGGCGTCCGAAGAGCTCCGCGTCTCCCACCAGCAGACCCTCCAGGAGCTGCAGCGCGAGCTCTCGGAGCGTGCCGAGGAGATCAAAGCCGCTCTGGCCTCCCGCGACGAGCTGGCAGTCCAGCTGAAATCGCTTCAACAGGATGCGGAGCACACCCAGGAGTTGGCGCGGCAGGAAATGCGGGCAGCTGAGCAGGAGCGCCTGCGTGAGCTGGAGGAGGCCCTGGGCCAGCAGCACGGCGCCTCCCTGGAGGCAGAGCGGCGGCAGCAGCGGGACGCTCTGGAGCGTCAGGTGCGGGAGCACCAGGAGGCGCTAAAGGGCCAGCAGGAGCTCCACAGCCAGCAGCTGGAAGAGCGCGAAGGCCGACTCCGGGAGCTGGAGGCCCGGTTGCAGGAGCTGGCTGATGCCCGCTGCAAGCTGGAGGTGGAGATGGCGCTGAAGGAGGCCGAGACGGAGGATGCACGGCTCCAGCACGAGGAGGCCCGCGCCCGGCGTGAGGAGGAGCTCCAGGCCCGCGTGGAGGCTCAAGCCGAGGAGCTGCGTCAGCAGGCCGAGAGCCTGGAGCAGAAGCTGCGGGAGCGGAGCGAGGAGCATGAGGTGGGCCTGGCCGAGCTGCGGGCGCTCTTGCGCCGCGAGAAGGACCATTGCATCTCAGAGCTGGTGGAGCGGCACGAGGAGGAGCTGGGTGCCCTGCGGCAGGCGGTCGATGATGCGCGCCGCGAGACTGACCAGCGGCTGCAGGCGCTAAGACTGGAGCTGAGCGAGCAGGCAGAGACTGAGCGGGTGGACGCAGAGGAGCGGGAGCAGCGGCTCCTGGCGCAGCTAAGCGACTTGCAGGCGGAGAACGCACTCCTGGCCGAGCAGTGTGAGCACAGGAAGCAGCATGAGGCGGAGGAGAGGGACCAGGCCGTCCAGGCGGCGCTCGCCGATGCCTTAAGAGACTTTGAACTTCAGAAGGAGGAGGTGGAGAAGAGACTGTTAGAAAAAATTCAAGTACTTGAAAACCAGCTCCAAGAGAGACAGTCCTCTGACAGGTTAGTAAAACCAGCTCTAAGAGAGACAGTCCTCGGACGGGTTAGTAAAACCAGCTCTAAGAGAGACAACCCTCTGACGGGTTAGTAAAACAGCTTCAAGAGAGACAATGCTTTGATGGTTAGTGAGCACTGGAAGAGTCATGATTTCAGTAGGAGATGGACAGAAGAATAATTAGACAGACTAATGTTAGGATCAGTGTCATGCTTGCTTTATTACAGTCCTCTTCCTTTATTTGTTAAAAAAGTTGAATATCCCTGTTTCAGTATAGAAATGGTGTAATGTATATCTCTATTAAATTTTAAAGTGTTCGGAGTAATTCCAGTCATAGTCCTGCTATAAGAGCTTGCTCAGTGCTGTGGGTAGAAAGGAGAATGAGAGAATTTTGTACAGCTGGCTGATGCTCACTGCAAACTGGAGGTGGAGATGGTGCAGAAGGAGGCCGAGACAGAAGACGCGCATCTCCAGCATGAGGAGGCCCACGCCAGGTGTGAGGAGGAGCTCCAGGCCCATATGGGGCTCCTGCATTGCGAGAAGGACCACTGCATATCCAAACTGGTGCAGTGGGCCGGGGAGCAGCTGGGTGCCCTGACAGCATTGGTCAGGCTTGTTCAACAGGGCTATGGTTGCAATTACTCCGAACTTTAACTTGCTTTAAGTTGCAGAGACCCACTGGTATCTGTTAATACAGGTCCTTTCTGTCTCAGCTATTTTGGCATGAGTGGCTAGACAATTGCAGGGCAAATAAGTGCACTGTAAGCTGCCTTGGGATGAAAAGATGATTGCCCACTTCAGTATGTAAAGGCCCATTGTGCCTCATTTGCTGCTTAGGCATGCTTAGTCTGTCTGTGTGTGTGCGTGTGTGTGTATACACATGAATGCATAATAATCACATTAAGTCAAAAGCCAGGTCATCTATATTCCAAATGTGTCAACATTTTATCAGGAAATTACATCAGCATTTGTTTGCCTGTGTGTGTGTCTAATGGTTCTTGTTGGTTTTGTAGTCTGATGGTCCAATGGCCTGTTTCTTGTTCTTCCAGGGTGTCATTCCCAGAGGAACCATCGGAGGGCAGCAGGGGGCCGACGGCAGTGGCGGTGTCTCTGGACTCGGCTCTGCAGGAGCAGCTCCATGAGAAGCTGAAGGAGGAGAACGCTGCCCTGCTGGCCAAACTGGAGCAGCTGGAGCACCGCAAGAACGAGGAGATGCAGAACCTGAAGACCTCACTTATAGCGGAACAGCAGGTGGGCTCACAGCACCTTCACAAGGGATCAGAGAAAGGGAAACATCATTGCAGCTGCAGGCTGTAGCTAAATCACTACTTTGAGAGTCTTAGTGTTTTATTTTATAAAATGTGTAAAATTGTGTGATTTCTGTGTGAAATTTTGTGTGAAATTGTTTGTCCATTTCTGTAAATTGTCATTTTAGAAAAAGTGAACAAGATAAAATGCAAAAGTCAGATTTAAATAGCCAGAATGGTCATGGCTGAAAGACATAAAAAGTGTTAACACTGTACTGTATGGCTGAACATTCGAAGATTAGCCGACATGGTGCACCGCCATTTAGACGTCCAGTTGATAGAGGCGATGATTTGTGTGTCTTTTCGCCAGACTAATTTCAACACGGTTCTGACGCGCGAGAAGCTCAAGAAGGAGCAGGTCGTCAACGAGCTGACAGAGAAGCTACGGAAAGTCACTCAGCAGCAAGAGAAAGACAAAGGTCAGTAGGGTTACAGTCCCTGACAACCAACTGCAGACAGGAAGCACAACACTGACCTGAGTTTATTCTTTAGAGAGCACACACACCATGGAGCGAAACTCCAGAGACATGAATATTCTTGGTCATGAGTGTCAGGTTTTGATGGTGTATTGAATCTGTCAACATTACACAAAAGTGATGATGGTTGACAGTTTACGGTGTGGAGATGTGGTGGTTAACTGTAAGCGCTGTGCTGCTGACAGGCCTGATTGAGACGCTGTCGGAGGACCGTGCCTCCATGCTCCAGGAGAAGAAGCACCTGGAGGAGGAGCTGAACCGGCTGCGTAGCGGCCTCCTCATCTCCTCAACCTTCTTCAGCCCCGCTGCCGGCACCTATGCCTCCTCCTCCTCCTCTTCTGCAGCTGCCGCCGCCGTCACCGCCACTTCCTCCTCCAGCCAGGCCCTCGTGGAACCCGCTGGTGCTGTGGGTGGAGAGATGCCCCTCATCCTCCAGGAGTACGACCCTGAGAGACTGGCCTCGGTCGCCTGTCTCCGTGACGACGAGAGGGTGGACTCTGCCGTGGATGCGAGCATGATGGCCATGCAGTAAGCAAAGCACCGCCCCCTCCACCCCATCCAACCCACCCCTCCCTAACTCAATGCCTTGCCCTAGCCAGAATTCCAAAGGAGAGAATGGCTGGAAGCTGGTCCAGTGAAAAGTGAAATAAAACGCCACTTTTTGATCATGATGCTCACATAAATTTATTCATTTGCAAATAAGGTACCGTTCCAGTCACGACCATCAAAAACAAAAGCACCATGAAAATTCTGTTGTATTTTTAAAAGTAAGCTACAAAAACTGGACAATACCTTCCCTAGGTTTTTGAAAGTGGACATTACAGAATGCCGTATAAGTCTATCACATTACATCTACAGTTTATGTCACAGATGCGTATTTTGGGTTACAAACATGACCCTGTTTGAACACAGTAATTTCTACCCTGCATTGTTTAGTTTAAAATGTCAGCACTGTTTCTACCTTTAGTCCCAGCGCTGTGATTTTCTGCCTGAGGTTTATATATTAAACCGTCTTCACGTCTTCAGTCATGAGGTCAATACACGCCCTTGTTTTAGTTTCTTTAATTAACATACGTGGTTAGCATGTGGTTCATACACGTTTCATACATGGAGTTTCCAGTACCTTGTAGTATATTAAAATATCAGTCCCAAAGCTAAAGTAACCTATGAGGTAACTTGAAGAATGTGTCTGTGTAGCGTGTAAAATATAGTTTTTTAATAAGCAGTGCACACAGGGTTTCAGATGAGGCAGTGTATGGTCAGAGAGGTCAATCCGACAGGTAGGTGAGATGCCATAAATGTTTGAAAATGAGGACGGACAGATTGTCAGCCGTTTGAAGAAGCTGAATAACAGACAGAAACAGGGCGAGACAGAGAGGCAAGGATTACACAGTGTGAGTAACATGGCCGTCTCATCACATTGTTTTTGTTGGGTGCAGCACTGCTCTTGTGAATGACTCTTTTTTTCCCTGTTGTTTTGTTTCAGTGAGAATGCATTGCTCCTGTCAGAGGAGAAGCAGCGGATCCTCATATTAGAACGGGTAAGCTGACGACCTGTCTGGCGCAGTGTCCCTGCATTATCTCCAGCAGAGTGCTACGCTTTATTTTGCACAGTTCTAAATGGTATTACAAGTAAGACAGGCTACACAGTGGATATTTTGTAGGTTTATGAAGCTGTTAGAATTCTGCCAGTGGCATCTTGTGAATTACATGAATGTTTTTAATCATCTGAAATTACAAGTATTGCAGTGATATTTGTTATGTGGACTATAGCTGCACTGCCTGGAATCTAGGTGTGATATTTGTATTAATAAGTAATTACTATGCTAATTGTGAGTACCACAGCAGTCCTTAAAACTGGGTTTCATCTCTGTTTGTCAGACTCTCCACATGAAGGAGGAGGAGAACAAGAGGCTGAGTCAGAGACTGGTAAACACATGCATTTTTATATCTTCACAACACATCACATTGCTTTACACCTTTAAAGAGTAACTGCACTCTAAAATATCTTTGAGCTGTTAACTGATTGGCAGTAATGTGACTAAAGCAGTTAGACTGAAACTAAAGCTATTAGTTTGGTCACCTGCTGCCCACTGCTCTCCCTAGATGCTGTTACTGGCAAGTGTTGATTAAACAGAGAGACAGAGTTAATACAAACTTATTAATATCTATTGTTATATGCAAACTGAGTAATCTATCTCTTGTTTTTATGAGCAATTCTCTCTCTTAGTAACACTTTAGAAACAAAGCCTTACAAAGAGTATAGCAAGCCCAGCCTTCCCTATGCTCTGCTCAATCATTACTGGTTTAATGTCCCCTTCAAAAGAGAATTATCTTAAGAAGACCCTCAAGGTAGGAATAGCAAATTGCTTGTCACCAGAGAGAGAGAGCACAGTTATCAGTGGCAGTTAATTAGTACACAAGGCTGTTTCATGTAATTCAATTAGGTTCCCCTGTGGACCATTTCTCCTTAGATAGGTTTAATCTGCTAATGAGAGTAGCAGTTGCCAGTTTATTTACAGTAGAACCATGTGAGACGCAGGTGAGCTTTCTGATGAGGCGAGCTCCTTTGTTGTGTGTTAATCACATAGCATAAGAAGCAAATATGCTGGGGAATTCAGTCTCACTGTCAGAACAGAACAGGGGAAATAAAAGAAAAGGAAGCCATCCATGTAGTGCCTGTCTTCCAGCTTTATCTCAATTTGACCAGATAATGCTTTTAGGATTTGTAGGCCCTTTAATCTTGGCTAAAAAAGATCATGTATTCATTCATTTAGATCAAAAGCATTGGGGGTGAGGGTGAGGTGTGAGATTTGTTTGATTTCAGAAAGTGAAGCAGGATAATTTGCGTTATTTATTCCAAACGGCCCAAAGCCGTATTCCAATAAGTACTTGGAAAGTGTCATTACTTTTAAGTTTTTATGCATTTAGCAGACACTTTTATCCAAAGTGACTTACAACTCATCAACTATGAATTGTTCAGGGCCAGTCTCCCCATCAATACTTTAATAAGGCCACATTCTATATATTTGCATTGAACTGGTCAGACCTACTGCCTACCGCCAGCAGTGTAAAAATGCATGATGACTGAACAGTGCTGAATATGAAAATCATTTGGGTGCAGACATAAAAATGGCAACACTTAGTGTGTGGTTTGATGTACTAGACCTTAACCTGTGTGACGGGAGTTAGCAAAGTCTCTTTATATATAGCAACCATACTTTAGGGTTTCACTTGTATGAGGGGAAAAATATTTTTCATTTTAATCTTAGCTTAGTGAAAGCGTTGTTCATGTGATCAATATGTAAGGACATCACAGAGAGGTCATGGAGGCAGCATAGCCCTCAGCTAGCATTCAGTTCAGATACCAAACCTTCGCAACACATTGCAAATGTTGCTGATCTGTAATCATTTATCATTGATTTATCATAATCATTGAAGCACAAGATCCACAAGACCCTCATATAATCCTCATGTCTGGCAACAAAAACAAAACATTTTTTAAGATTCCTTTGCAGAAAAATCTTTTAAAAATACTTCAGCATTGAGGTTGAGCATCATTTGTGAAAAATATTGCTCAATAAAGGGAAAACTGCCAACAAATGCAGATGTTCATGCCTGACTTATAGCGAAATCGTTATCGCGTTGCCACTGCATCATGGATCTCACTGATAAGCCAGAAATCATTTGCAACATATAACTCTGCATCCTGTTGCACGGCAACAGTGCACTTGTAACTCTGCCAGGAAGTGTGCTCAACTGTCAGCATAGTATTTGCCACTAGGTGGCAGCGCTGTCAAGCCTACGCCAGTATGGAGCTCTGTGGCCTGGTGTTAATCAGGTTGAAGTCTGTGCTGCTGATATGAAACCATCCACAAAAGCCCTGACCTTGTCTGCAGTTAAAAAGGCAGTGATGTAAAGCTTGTCAGTGTTAAAGCAGAGGTATAATAGTTATTAAACATATGACCTTGTTTTGTCTGTATGTTTTGTCTTCATTTCAGATGTCTCAGAGCATGTCTTCTGTGTCTTCAAGGCATTCAGAGAAGATTGCGATTCGAGAGTAAGCATCTTATCTTTGCTTGTGCTGAATCTTTATGCTGAATAGTATAGCTGAATGAGTGATTGAATGAATGACAGAAGGAAGGAATAAATGAATGAATGTAATCAGTGACCGAATCCATCAATCAATTTTCCAGTTTCCAAGTCGGAGATTTGGTGCTGATCATCTTGGACGAGCGCCATGACAACTACGTCCTCTTTACTGTGGGTCCGACCCTCTACTTCCTCCATTCAGAGTCCCTCAATGCACTGGACCTCAAGCCAGGTTTGTGTCTTTCTGTCTGTTTGTCTCACTCTTTGTCTCAAACATACACACATACACTTGCAGATACACCAATACACCGTCCCTACTAAAATACACAGACTTGTCCTCCGAAGCACCTGTAGCTCTATTTGCTCAGGTATAGAGAACATGGCAAAAAATGACTTTTTCCCCTCTATTCAGTCAGTTAAAATAGCTAAATAGTTTAGACCTTCATTGAGCTATCCTGGTCATGTCCACTAAGATAAACAGGTGCATTAATTGCCACATGACATTCCCCTAATGGATAAGGGGAAACTGGCCCCCTCCTCACCAGACTGTACTGCACTATTTTCTCTTCCTAGCCGTACATATAGGCCTCATTTGTTCATAGTTTGTTTGATCTAAAAGCTTGTTGTGTAGATAAGAGTTTGTACTTGGAAAATCACTTGTGAAAGATAGCTAAGTGGTACTTAGACCTTGCAGCAAAAGGAGGTCAGGTCACTTGTGTCACAAGTGTGCCTGTATATATGTTTTTCTGTATTATATGTGCTTTGTCTGGCTGAAGGGAAAGAGGACAATGAAATTGAAGCAAAAAGAAGAAGAAAAGAAGTGAAAATGGGGGCATTAACAAAAGAGGAGTCGAGGTGCTTTATTTGATCATGATTTGCTCCATGTTGCCATTTGCGATATGATCTATCTGGCAGCGTTGCCATCGAGCAACATGCTCCATGTCCTGGTCCTCCAGCATGGCAGCGAAAGTGTCTGTGTCGGAGCTCACACTTGCTACCCACGTAGAGGAGTGGAACTGTTCACTGAGGTCACCGGAAGAGACCTCACCAGCTAACTAAAGCTAAATTGCTTCAGTTCTCCATAATGTCTCCAATACGGAAAGAGACACTTCTGGGCACACTCTGTCATGTCGTAGAGTAAAATGGCTTTCCACTTTATGTACAGCGGAGTCAATTCAGCCACTGGAAGACGTGTCGTATGTGTATGGAAAAGCCGAATTCGCCTAAGTCTAGGCTTTATGTATTTGGTGGGATAAGAGTTTAAATTGTGCCACTGAGTACATGTTCCAAGGAATGCTCAAAGAACACATCCTGGAGGTCCTTTAGTCACGATCTGATGCAATATGCTGAAACACATTTGGAACGTTTTCTGTCCTTTCATTTGAAATTAGTCACTTAGCATTCTTAAGTGCTCTTAAACATTTGTGCTATGGCAGCTTAGAAAGGATAAATGGTATTTGCTCACTCTGGTTTGTTTGTGTTGCTTTCTGTGGGCAGAAGTAGAGTATTGATTGTGATTTTTCTTTTTTTTTAACAGCGATGGGCGCCTCCAGAAGACCTTGGGTTCTTGGAAAAGTGATGGAAAAGGAGTATTGTCAAGCAAAGAAGGTAAAGGCCTGGTTTAGTAGACTGCTTTAGGATCTGACGTCTTATTTGAATATCCCACCTATTTTTTTTTCCTCTTTTAGGCCCAGAATCGGTTCAAAGTTCCCCTTGGCACCAAATTCTACAGAGTGAAAGCAGTGCCATGGAATAAGAAAGTGTAGAATCACCAACTTGTGAGATATTGTATATGTTTATGATGCCTATATGGAAAACAAAAACAAGACAAACAATAAACAGCTTCACATCATGTATGATTCTCATCAGCGAAGGAAAAGAACTCAGCACTCGGGAAGACATGGTCATTATCAACACCTTATATTTTCCTTTCTGTATCTCTCTCCTTCTTCTCCTTTTTTTTTTTTTAAATCCGGAAGATTTGTAAATTGTGGACCAAATAACTTTACCAGGGCATGCCCTACACATATTGGCCAAAAAAGCCATCATACCTGTCTGTACAATTAACTAAAAATATTTGGATGTTATATATTAGTTTGCATCATTATTCACATATGTCCATATTTGTGGAAAATACTGTATCATAATCAGCCTAATTACTTTGTATAGTTCTGAAACTATACATTTATTATAAATGTCTATGGAGGAATGTTCATGGCATGCATATAGATATATTTTCTTTAATTTACTTATCCTGATATGTGTCTTGGTGGGAAATATAGGTTTTATGCTGTTTGTTACTCACAGTATGACCCTGTTGATAATTAAATTACATTTTTTTTTTTTTTTTTGCCAGACAAGCTGCATTACGCAGTGGTCAACACAATCCCTCAAATGCACTTTCAGACAAGAGAAAACAAACAACTAATGCTTTTGTTAATACAAAAGGGAAGAAATTGTGCTGTTGCAAACAAGACAAAAAAATGGTCGGCACATTACTTCCCAGTATTAGACAACATTGACATGTAGAAAGGATGTATTTAATGTTTGTGGCTGTCTGTCATTACTGGTTTGAACATGCCATTGTACATTACTCATCAAATCACTTGCATAACAAAAGAAGAAAATGACTGTATTGTAAAAGAATTTAGAGTTTTCAAACAATAAAGGTTTGATCCAAACGCATCCTAAGCGGAAGGTGCTTACAGCAGCACAGTTCTACACCAGAGTGTGTTTATTACCAGTGGTGCTCCATTCACTTTCTAACATTTGAAAATAAATCCCATAAACTTCAAGCATCAAAGCCTCATCTTCACTTTTGTCATTGTCTCACACAATAAGGAACAACACAAGCAATAGCTTGAAAAAAAAAAAACGTATCCACAGTTAGCCTAATGGACAATTTGTTTAAAAAATCAACCTTATGGGGCAGGTGCTTTTCAGCTGTAGCTGACTCAAAAGCAGATATGGCCAAAAAGGTGTTGCCTTTGCATATCTGCTCTTATTTCTATGAATATTCTTAGTTGCTTATGCTGTTTATTCTAGACAACCTCAGACCTTGACATAACGGCCCTTCTTATTCAAGCACCACTGGGGTTAATACTGTGTCTAGAAACAAAGATGTCAGTTGCTTTGATTCATAGGGCATTTTGTATTGAATTTGCATTATGTAAGCCAGAGAGGTGTTCCAGTTTAAATCACTGTGACACACAGAGCACAATAATATCTTTTCCTAATAACCTCTTAGGCATGAGGTTTTTGGATCCTAAAGCCCTCTAGTTGTGCGCTCTCTGTGTGGGATGATGAACTCCTTTATATGTCACATGCTTAATTTTATGTTCAGTTGCCTGGATACAAGGGCTGGTTTAGCTTCTTGGGAGGGAGGGAACATTTGGCCTTTTCATCACATTAGCATTTAAGATATGACTCCAGCCATCCAAACTCTGCTACACCGTCCACAGAATACAAGTCAACTCTTAATAAATTTGACACTGGTTCTACCTCTTGGTCAGTGTGATTCTATACATGTTAAAAATGTATTTAAAGGAAACAAATGTCCTTTTTTTCTATATACTGGGGAAGGATGGCAATGAGAGCAGTATGATGTTGACCAACTTTTGCTGTTTGATGTAATGTTCAGCATCACAGCAGCTCATCTGTGTGCACTTTACCTGTTTTTCAAATCCGTATTGAGTACTGAGTGGAATTAAATGGTATTATGACAACAGCTTTGAGAAAGCCATATATATATACACACACACAATACTAATTTGAGTTCATGTAGATGTACAAGTGTGTATTTCTAAAGACCAACATATGGTTGACACAAGAAATGATTTCATATTTTGCCCAGTTTGCTGCTATCTCAGTCTCGCAGCAGTAAACCTTTGAGTATCACCCCGAAAAACCACTAGGGCTGCTGTCAGTGGCTTTGGGTTTCAGCTGGGAATTTTTATATTGTTTTGGCTCTGAAATCACAGCAAATCAATCATAGAGAACAGGCCTACTAATTTCAGCATACATTGTGGATCGCAATGAAATACAAATACCCCTATGGAAAAGGCAAGAAAACATATATGATACAACTTTAATTCAAAAATGTCTTATAAAAGTGGCAAAACAATGCAGTACTACACAAAAAAGATACACAATGTTCTAAAAGACAAAACATATAAACTATTTGAACATAATTTTTTTAACAGGCCTAGATAAGGCACCTCTCAGACGAGCTTTCTGTTAGAACTTCCTACACCTCCTTCTGACTCTCCCTATCAAGTCAATCTTATACAGTGTCTGCATCGTTTTCAAATGTACTATATATATTTAGTAATTTATAAAAATCTCTTGACTCACAAGATAATGGTTCATCTGCACATCGAAAACAACCATTATGCATTGAATTCTACTTTATACACCGAAGACAGTTATAGTGGTCCAGGAAGGGATAGCATTGTGCGATGAGCCCACTAGCATTCCCCCCACGTTATCCATATGGGCATGACATTATGGCAGCCCCAGGTTCCTGGCTTTTAGCGCTGGTGAAGGCATTAGCCCACGTGGCACACTGCTCGCTGGCATGCCGTCTCAGGCAACAGACTTCAAAAGGGCTTGAATGGGGGGCCCAGCCACGGCGGTGCCCTGGTGCATGAGAGAGGCACACCAACATCACTTTCCCAGTTCTCAGCAGGGAGCATAGCAGCTCTCTGCCGAGACGCTCGGTACCATGTGGGCCTAAGGGTGTTTTAACAATGTTTTGCCTTATTTTCTCCGCTTAGCATAAGTCTGCTGTCACATTTTTGGATGGTGGGTCGTTCATGAGTCGATGGTGTGATTGTTAGAATCTCGGGATAGGGCCGAATACGCACCCGAGCATTTGATACCGGGGTTGTTGGCGACAGGCTACCATGTGCAATGGACAGGCTCTCTGTGTAAATGTTTACAACCCCCTACTGTGTTGCTGGGAGTAACAATCCACAGACAAAATGGAATTCCTCATCGCCTTGTTACTGGTCCACCCAAAGGATTGTGTATGCTGCTCTGCCTACCATGGGGAAAATCTAAAATCTTTGTATCTTTTCATCAGGTGCTTATGCTCAGATTTACTGAACGCACACAGAAATAAATGTGTACGTTTTCAAGAAGTAGCAAGAACTTGAAAATATAAACCAACTGTACCTTAAGGTATTGTACAGCACTCACCTGTAGGTGAGTTTCACTTTGTTCATTCAAGATTTGTACAGATATGAGGAGAAATTACGTTTGTCCTTTTCTTTTATTTTAACCAGTACCACGCAAGCCTGGAGTTCCTCTGGAGTTCCCTCTGGAGGCACTGATTTATGCATTCTCACCAATCCATCTGGATTTGTTTGCAAACTAAAGAATAGGAACCCACGTTGACTGACAAGATCATAAACACCATTTCAGTTTCAGTTTCATTTAACACCGCCTTGATGTTTAAGATCCTGCAAATACAATAACTGCAGAATCTACACTAGTGGTGGACGACTAGAGAAAGCCTTCATTCACCCTGTAATGAGCCATTTAAATTTAATTTAAGTTGCTACAAATCTGGTAAATTGACCTAAAATGTTGACTGGTGTGCCTTTAAAGAGATTGGATAATCACCTTTTGCATCTATCCCTTACAATGTGTGCATTCCTGACAGAAAGGCCTTCTGGCAAAACTATAAATGTTTGACAGTGTGCAGTTTATATAACAGATAGCTGTAACTATTACCGTGTTGCACTTTGACAAAGTGTCCAAGTGATGTCAACTTAATTGTAACTACCCAAGAGTGCAGTTGACCTGGCCACTCTTAGAACAGCAAGACCTTTTGTGGCTGTAAGTCCCATAAACTTCCTTATGCCCATTTCCAGCATGAACAAAACAAAGAAAAGTTGTAACCAACAAGGCGTAATTTAGGCATGAATCATTAACCCTGCAAGGTTTTAGTCCTATGACAATTAGCAGGTTACCTCAGTACACTGCCAAGAAAAGTGCCAGTTGATTTCCATTCCATTTGCCATTTTATTTGTCATTTATCTTGCCGAAAGAGGAATTTGACAAAACTGCACTGGAATAGAATAGTTAACAAAAAAAAAACTTAAAGAGGGCCATACCGTAGAGTATGACAAAGACCAGTAAAAGATTCCTATAAATAATACCACCTTAAAGATTAGAACACACATTTGCCTATTAAGAGAAATAATGAGTAGAATGAGAATGAGTAGAATGGTCTAAAGTGGATGCTTTCAGAGGAGCAGCACCGTTGACATGTTGAGGTGATCGTGTGGAGCATGTGGAAGAATTGCATATGCAGAACCTTCTATAGTCGCCATTGTACCCACATCAGCGAAGCTCCTCTTGGCTGTCAGAGGGGGTTCTAGTTCCATTGTCCTCTCCGAAACACTCCCCACAAAGGTTCCAGAACAGTTGTTTACTCTTAACCTGCCTGAGTGGCAAGGCAAACCTCACAAATGGACTTTGATGGCTTTGATGGAGATTAGATGCCGCCTCGGAAGCTTTCCTATTCTGAGTTCTGTTCACTCATTTAAACCCTGAGATGATTTCTAAGTTCACCATGACATCATTATAGGAGAAATAACATAAACAAAGTATTATCTTCAGTTAATAATATACACAAGTACTAGGGATGTAGAAGAGCGGCAGGGTAAAAGGGATAAAGGGAAATGTCTCTTTAGTATAAATATTTTCCACAAATGGAAATGAAATGAGTGTGGAGGAGGGAAGAAATATAGTTAATAAATATAGAGTCTGCATTAATCAGGCAAGAAGTGTAAACCATGGAACAAAATCTACTTAATGCCATCAAATTTCTCTTTTCATTGGACAGACTGGGGGAGACGGATTACAGGAGAGAATGCACACATAGTGTCACACCTTAAGAGTAGTCGAGCCATTACACAAGGGCAGAGATAATCAAGAAGGGTTTAGATTGCTATTGTTTCCCATTAGAGGGTGATTGACAGACGAGGATAGCAATACTGCTGGAATAAAGATGACCTTAGATTTTGGTGACTGGCTATGACAGTTTCAATATTATTTATGTAAGAGCTGTTTGAAAGCTTTATGTATGTAGGTATCTTCAGTGAGTGCATGTTGTGTTTCCTTGTGCTGTCCTCAGCTCCCAGCTGGATGGTTCTCCACTGTGACCAGTCTTTATGGTTTATGGAGGCTTGTCAAGTGAGTTTTCACTCATGACTTGATCAAGGCTGTGTAAGGTTTTGAGTATTACTCACAACCATAGACCAGGAGGAAGCCACTTTAAACACTGAGGAAGTTGACAGGAGGTCATCCATAGATTTTCCAGCTGATTGTGTGTGTATGCAGCATGACAGAGCAGCTATATTTTGATTTGTTTATCTTTATCATGCCCCTCCATAAGCACTCTTCCCATGGAGATGTAAAAAGATGTAAAAACATCTGTTTTTACATTGTTAGTGGATCTATTTACTTTTCTTTGTGGAGTGTGTATGTTTTTGTTTAAAGCCAGTCTATAACCATCTCCATGACATGAAAGAAAAGGAAAACTCAAAAAGGACACAGAGAGCATTCAGCAAACACGTAGCACGTTTCACAAATCATCCTTTGTTTTACTTCAGTAAGCTGCTTGCTCTCTGACAAGTTAGATAATCGATCCGAATAGTTTGGGAGCATCTGAAAATAGCCAGAGAAATGACTTAGAGTGGTGACTAACAGCCATTCCTTTCCAGTTGCAATGCAGTGTGGCAGAAATGACACTGGCTTTGATGGGGCTCTATAGCTTTTAGAGATGAGCCTCTTTATGCTGCTTGCAGTTCCATTATGGCTTTGTTCGAAAGCTTGTTTACCTGCTGATAACATACACTGGTGGATTGAGGAGCACCGATCCAAAATCGTCTGCCAGAGTCACTCAAGTCCTCATTGTGGAGCGGGAGGGAGAAGAATGAAATGTTTACGCGGAGGGGAATGCAAATTCGAAAAATGTGAAATCAAACTACGGGACCAATAAGGGATCAGGAGAACTTTGCCAGGTTTTATTTTTAGCCCCAGTTGCACAGCCAGTGCAGGAGTTCTATGGCTGTCCTCTGCCTCTCTGAGATTTTGAAGAATTGTTGGAGGGATTTTCTGTTTTAGATTTGCCCCCTCCCACTCCCTTCGCTCCCCCCCCAAAAAAAAAATGGAAAAAGAAGACATTAAGAAAAGATTTTTAGTCGGTCACACATTGCAGTAAAACTGAATTGAAGTGGAGAAGGAGAGAGGATGCAATAGGTACACCTTGTGCCTTACTCAGAAAACTGAAAGACAACGTGCTGTATTTGTACTCCAGGCCACTGTTTCACCACAGATTTTCACAGAGCCACTGCTAAGATCCAGTGATGTCTTACCAGGCTTTAAGACATAAATATAGTCACAAGGACAGAACAGTCCATCTTGAGTTTAATAGTAAATTTGCTACCTGCCTAATACCATCACAATACCTACATGCTACCTACAAACTTGCCATATCTCCAAGTTTACTTGAATCCTCAGTTAGTTTGTCAATCACTCTTAAAGTATTGTGAGACTGCCGTTATGCTAAATATCCAAAGCCTGTGTTTAAACATTTCTTAGGTGGCGTATACTGATATGGCACGACCCAAGAAGGTTGGACCCTTGCCTTGGTCCCTGAGTATGGTATTGTTCCTGCGAGTGTCACTCCACCCTCTGTTCATGGGTAATGAAGTGAATAGTCTACAGCTCGTGACTATGGTGGCCCAGTGTAATTAAGAATGTGAGTTTGACACAGCTACTTAGTCATGTATTGTAAGGGTCACGGAGCTGAGTGCAGCCATCCTGGAAGACTGAGGCTCAGGACACAGGTGACTGTCCCTGTTGGGATGAAACGGCACACAGGGAGGCCTTAACAAGAGAGATTGAAAGAGTCTGTGTGTGTGTGTTGGTGTGTGAGAGAGAGAGAGAGTGGGTATGAGGGAGAGAGAGTGGGTATGAGTGAAAGTGTGAGTGAGTGAGTGAAAGTGTGTGTGTGTGTGTGTGTATATGTGTGTGTGTCTGTGAGTGTGAGTGTGGGGCTGTCGGTGGCAGCTGTCAATGGTTTGGAAAGAGAAGCAGACAGATTGTGCGTTCTGTTGGTACAGCCAGTTCGCCACCTGGCAGAGTCTTCCCCGTTAGAAGTTCGAGCTGATTTTTCTTCTCGTTGGAGAAAATGTGTCCTCTGTCATGGCGCCTTGAAGTTTCACCCACAATCGGTTTGGTTCACAATTTCACATTTTCAGCTCAGGACCCATTTGCTGCTCTAGACACACCCAGTAACCTCTCAGCTAATGCACAGACAGCTCTTGAGCACTGAGCAAGGAGACACACAGGACATTTAGTGAAAACAGCAAAGGAAACATTTTATGTTAAGAATCGTTGTCATTGTCACTCTTAGAGCAAAAAAAGAAAAAATACAAACAAGAGAGAGCCTCTGATGAACCAAGTGAAAAGACATGGTTGCTTCAAAAATTACTTGTATCATCAGTGTGTTTTTATCCTGGTTTAATTTGTCTTTCATTTACACTCCCCACTTTGGCTCGTCCCAGCCCGATGAATAATTCAGACGAAAACTGTCAAGTCTGATCTGCGTTAGAATGGAAATGCCTCCCCTTGTCCTTCACTGGTCTTGGAAAAAGATCTGATTGACAGAAAGTGCTAATACTTCTCTCTGATAACAGACTGGCGCCTCCCCTTCTTATTAGTTAGTCATTACCAATATCACACCAGAGATCTGTCATCTCACAATTTTGTCCTGTAATGCATATGCACAGCTCGCGCTGCCTAACGAACCTGGGGCTGCCATCTCACATGGTAATATAGAACAGCACAGCTCTGCTACACTGAAAAATCTGGGACCCGAGAGCTGCTGCCATAAATTGTCAGATGCATTAAATTAGGTCCTCGTTTTACTTTCCTCCCCCCTAACAGACGCAGCGTTGTTGTCGCTTTCTATTTTATTAGGATTAGGAAGAGAAAAGGCATAGACCAAGGGATTAAGTGTGTGTACTGTTTACTCTAAACTGCAACTGTCTTCTCTTCCTTCCTTCTTTCTTTTCTTACTTTCACATGAGGGTGTGTTTAATCCACTGTTTCTTGGCAAATATTTCTGAGGCGTTATTTTCTGTGTGTGTACAATATTAGAAGATAACTCATATTCTCAAATTACTTTTCCTAACTGAATTGTGTGTCTTAACAGTTTATTACTATGGTGACTATTAAATGGCAGTGATTGAATTACTGTCAGATGTTACTGTTTCTGAAGCAATGGCAGTTTAACAGTCAAAACCACCAAGACCTCAATTTTTTCACTTTTATAGAAGACAAACATGTATGTACTCTGAAGCAACACAATGTGACAGTAGTGTGCATAGGTAAAGATGAAGGTGGAAGCCTTTATGTCCAGACAACTTAATCACTGTCCTTCCTTTACAGGAGAGCACAGACATTGGTTGCATCAGAAGGCCCAGTTGGCCCCAAGGTCTGACAAGACGGGCACACGTGGCCCTCGCTCTTCTGGGAGTAAATGGGGAGAAAGTTAAATAGAGGTATACACCAACTGCCAACTATGGCAATGAAAAAGCACTCTGTCCAAGTCGTGCAAGTAGAAAGACCGGAAAAAAAAGAAAGATAGAGAATGGTGGAGGGGTAAGGGAGGAAAACTACTCCTGAAAGATGAGGCAATGTGTACAAAAGTTTCTCTGTTGGTCTTGTGCATGTGTGTATGTGTCTGTTTCTGATTGTGTGTATGTGTGTTTGTTTGTGTGTGTGTTGGTGGTGATGGTGTCGGTCAGTGCCAGTCCAGAGCGGCCCTCACGGGGAGCTGCTGCGACTCTGATGGCAGTTCAGGACATGGCCCCATTTGTTCAGAGAGTTATGCTGCTGCTGTGTGTTTTGAATAGACAGCGTTTCCCTTTGTGTCCATCCATCAAAACAGAGGGGCAAAGTTAGTCAGCAAGTTGCATAGCTTCTGCATTCTGACTCTTCAAGCCTCTTTTGTATGAAGTTGGACACAATGTTTTTCACTGTGGGTGACCTGACTGGAGCCATGCTGAAGGTAAGAGAGGAACTTTTCCAAATAAATGAATGTGCTGGAAAAATTGCAGTTAAACATGACAGACAAATTTTCCAAATGTTTGCAGATTTTTTTCTCTCTCTGAATGAAATGAAACACCAAAAAGCTATGTCCTCTTGGTTGTCACAGCACATGCAAGCAGAAACCAGTATTGCACTCTCCAGCTAAATAATTTATATGTTTTTTTTATCTGATCTATTTTCTAACCACAAACTATTTTGCCTGTGAATCCCTGGCACTTTTGATATATTACCTGAAGGCAAATGGTACAGATTTATACAAGTTATTTACAACAAGAGCCAAGCCATTCCTCTGGAAACTAGGCTACAGATCAAAGGATTGTTTTGATCTCGACTTAGCATATTTGTTTAACCTAGCCAGTGATTCTGAAAAGTGCACAAGCTTTTTGGTGATATGCAGAGCATCCTTTATCCTTCTTTCTCTTGTGTTAGCGCTGGATTTAAGTACTTTCTGTATTTAGGAGACAACTGGATTTGCCAGCTTTTGAAATTTAGTTGCCCACTGCTAGCAGTCTTGGCACTCAAAAATAGATAGACTAGGTATGTTCCACAGCTAATCCTGATCGGCCTTGTAATAGTATTTGTGGACTGTACAGCACCCAATTAGGGCATAATGTGTTATTTTTGTTTCTGTTAAGTTGGATTAAATACGAAAATATGGTTGTTTTTGCACTTCTTCCCCGATGTTTACTTTTTCATTTGCATATTTGTTTGATTTTTCAAGTCGGCATTTCGTATTTAGCTGTGTGTCAGTCGGGAAAAACATTGCAAACACAACGCTGTTTCTGTGTACTACAAACATGGCAATCAGGGTATTTTTTCTGGAAAGCTGTAGGAGTGTGAGTGTGTGTGTGTGTGTGTGTGTGTGTGTGTGTGTGTGTGTGTGGTGTGTGTGTGATGTGTGTGTACACACATTCATATAATTCTCTCTTAGTTTGGGTTAGTGGGATGATACCAGGTTTATTCACACACAGATACACACAGACAGAGAGAGAGAGAGAATGAGAGACACAGAGAGAGAGAGAGAAAGAGAGAGAGAGAGAGACAGAGAATGAACAGAGGTTGATGGCTCACAAGAGGGATAAACCTGGGAAGTCATGCTGTAAATGTGTTTTACAGAAAACAATGAAAGGAGCGGACAAAGCAATTGTGGCAAAGTCCTTTGGAAAATGGCAAAGCAGCTCTCAAAGGTCCAGGACCATGGAGAAGCCGGATGAGCCGCGGGAGGAAGGCGAGGAGGAGAGCCCTTCCAACTGCACCTGTGAGTCCTCCAGAAAAGGCAAGGCACCAAGAGGAGAAACTAGTTTCCTCAGGTTTTGTTTCTTCATATGTGTAAATACAAACACACACACACACATACAAAGAAACATACACACACAAATAAATACCAAAAACGCACACATAAATACATAAAACAATGAACATAGGCTATACACAAACAAAAATATGCATAAATGCACACACACACACACACATACACAGACAGACGCAACTTTAGCCATCGCTCAGTGGCTGCTTTTGCGATTAACCATGACTCGTTTGGCCTGATGCTGTGTCCTGCCTCCCCGGTATAAACAAACAAATAGCATTGTTAGATGGGAGGAGAATTCCTTTTTTTTTTTTTTGAGGGAGGGAAAGTGTGTCCCTAATGATACGGGCCTGCCAGAAAAAAAAACAAAGCAAAAAAGCACAAAAACAGTCACAGGTGCTTGGGAAAAGAGAAAAACGGAGTGAATGGTCACTGAAGTCCCGCAGGAGGCCTTTCACTGGCCGCCAGTACAGTGGGTGGACTTTTGACAAGGACGTTTGTTCAGAGCCAGGTGGAGCAGTTAACTGAGCATGCTCCCATAAACTCCTATTCATATGCTAATGTGGCTCAAAAATAACTTTTTATTTATTTCACTCCAATACTGTGGACAAATAATTATAGGGCTGCCGTAGGACGCATTAAGACCAACAAAAATTGCACAAAAGCTAACTGGTCTTCCAGTCATTTTAAAGTCCATTAGGCTAGACATAGAAATGTGGAGAACTAGTGGGATGGATAGTGTGTAATTCACTAAATTCACTAAAAAGCTAAACTACTATCTGTATCTACTCTCTCACTAATAATCATGCCAGAAAAAGATGCGATGGGTTTTTAAAATATATTGTCCATTTAATGACACCTTGTTTAATGTTTACCATATTTAACACAGATTTCACTTTTCTCACATTATTTATATTGCTTGTTCCATTTGCACTAAACAGTACAAGGTAACTGTAATGTGAATTTTATTTCATGCTGAGAAGATTTACATTTCTGACACTGGAGTTCACTCCAAGAGTTTAACCTTTGACAGGACACAAATGCACCATCCACATACAAGCTATTCAGTAGTTACAAATATTCATTACTGAATTAATATGTTAACAAATGACCTGACAGCACCCAGGTGTCAGGTGTAGACTAATCCTTTGCATTTACATAAACTCCTGTTAAGGTCGCTTTAACATTCTATATTCATGTTGTAAACAAATGGAAGTCCACCTATGGAAGTGCTGCCTGTGTGGATAATAAGGGTTGAGAAATGTAATATTGACTTAGGACAATGAAAGCATTTAAAATCAGAAATGTTTTTCCATGAAATGCCGGATTTGTAATTACCGTTGCAGAGGCCAGGCCACAGATACACATGCTATGTCTGACCACACTTGAACTTTCTGCACTATTATAGTGTTTTGTACAATCTTTTTCATACACATGCAATAGATCCAGATGCTCGCTCTCTCTATCTGTCTCTCTCTCTCTCTCTTTCATTCCTAATCCTTCAATTGGACTCTTTCAGAATATACTTAACCCTGATGTACCTCTCCCTGCACTGTATAATATATTTGTTTTAACAGCAGGATAATGAGTCATGTTATTAAAATCGTTTAGCTCACATATAAAGTGGGAAATCATAGTGTAATAACAACAACCCCAGTAGGGGTCAAAACTGTTCCTCATGCTTTAGAGATCATGTACTGGCACAGACATGTCTTCTCTGGGATGCAGATATCCTAATGGGCAGAGTTTCAGCTAAAAGTCTTTCTTGCTGAAAAGTCTTTTCTTGCATCACATCAAGCAAGACATAAAAATCATGGATGTTAATGTGTGGACTTTTCTGCATTTGAAGAATACTTGTCAAAAAATCTTCCAACCACCACTATCACCTCCTCTGGCTTATTGTCCGTGCTTCATCTCTTCATCCGCTAAGAGAGAGAGGAGGAGAGGCACGGCTCTCGGCACTTCTCACTCTGGGTCCTTCTCACCTGCACTCCCAAGCACTGCTGAGGTGCAGCACTGCCCGTCCATCCACCCCAGCACATTTCCATGCTCTCTCTATATGGTCTCTTAGAAATAGCATCAAAGGAGTTGTCATCTGCACCTTTTGGCTCTCGTCTGCAGACTCATTTAAGCGGGGCGGTCCCAGCGGACACTGCTCCCATCTCTGCCATAACCCTGTAGTGCCGAATGTGTGGTGTAATTATGGGCTAGGCCAGCTGCCAGGGCGTAATGCAGCACCACAGAGATAGGGGCTCATGATGGCGAGAAGAGTCTATTTCTGCCGCTTTCCCCCCACGTTTAAGTGTTTGTAATGGAGTGAAAACCAAACGTTCAGCAGAACCAAATGCAGGAATCAAATGCGTCAACTAATTGATGCATCTTTTTTTATTATTATTTTCAGTCAGATCATTTTAATAGCTTTGAATTTACTTTATTTTCTGTAAACCCTAATCCTTTTACCAATTATGATAGGGGAAGTGTAATTTTAGATTTTTGGATTTCTTTTCTTTTTTTTTTTAATTACGCACACCTCGTAATTATCTTACTCTTCAGTTTGCTACAATAAATGTTAATGATTTTTCAGTAAATCTCTGTAGTATGGTGTGTGTTTGTGTGTGTGTGTGTGTGTGTGTGTGGGTGTGGGTGTATTCCTGTGTGTGTGTTATAGCTCTTTGATAATTAGAGTGAAGTTACCTAACTTCCTCTTGACTGAACTGTGTAAAGCATCTGGAGGAAGTGCAGCTCTGTGCTCTGGAGTGTTGGCTCTTGTTAAGCCTGCTTAGGTTATGCCATTGAGCGATCCTCAAGTGTGAAATTGTATCCCGGTACTGGTTCTGTAATCGTTCCGAGGGAGTCTTGTTAAATGGTTTACTTGGCACTTTTGCGGGGCATTTGCTGAAGATAGCAAAGACACAAAGACTGCCCATGATCGGATTAACTGCACTGTGGAATGATGTAACTCTTTTGTCTTTGCTTGTGTGACATGTTTTCTGTGGCAACTGAGCACTGGTCAACTCAAAAATGTAGGCCACAAAGTGACATGGTAAGGGAAGGGTGGTCTTTAGTTGATTTCAGTAGTGTGACGTGGCTAGTTGTGATTATATTAGAATGAAAAACTTCAGCTGTAAACAAAGACATAATTTCAGATTTGTAACCATTCTCAGAATTATCTTCAGCTCTCCTACACACAGAGGACCCGTTAGCATAACCAATGGATTACTGCAGACATACTATAAAAGTCATACAAATGCTCTGTAGTTAAAGAATTTACATAAGTGCACTACCACTCATTTCTTTGAAGATGTCAGGGGCAGATTAATTGAGGTCTGAATACATTTATAGGATCAATGAGTTTCTACCCATCACCCACTGTAACCATTTATATCTGTTAAAACGTCTGTTGAACTAAATTTAAATGCAATCAATATATTGTTTTTTTCAGAGACATTAATATTCTAATTGTAAATCTGTCATTTTATTGTGACTGGACATTTGCTTGGTCAGTGGGCACTATAGTGCTGTTTTTGCCTGTCTATGGAAATTGTCATCTGATGTTTCTGATCAATTCATCAGTCTAACTCAATTGTGCAGTCTTACTTTTGGTACAATTCATTATCCAACTGGCACCTCTGATGGACGGGGAATCTGCATTTGCCATTGTGTTCATGTTTGATAAATGCACATTATTTTACAGTCTGTCCCTTTGATTTTGGACATGACCATAGCAAGTCCTATTCCTCCGCTATACTAGAAAGAAGCAAAAAATGAGTGCATTTACTGGAGGTTTAGATGCTTGTTTATCACTTTTAAATACCATCATCTTTGCTGAAATCCCCTCTCAAAAGAACCTTTCACTTGCTGGAATAAATTCAAATTAAAATTTAAATCCTTCTTTGCATTTCTTCAGCCTCTTTTAAAATAGCTGCCTCCTTTTAGAAAGCTGTTTATGTAGTGATCTGTTCATAATCCAGTTTGTTTCTCAACAGCAAAAAAAGGGAAAAAAAAAAAACAAGAAGAGGGGAAAACATTGAAATCGTATTATCACTATCTTAGAGTGATGATGCGAGAAGGCACAGAGAGTGTCTGGATCTGTGGGAAGTTTTCAAAAGTACTAAATCTGAAGAATGTCGCAAATGCCTTTTGATCGACTACTCTAAGCAAGCTCGACATGCATTTGACTTGCAAATGCTAATAGTTAAATTGTACGGCAAAAACTCTGATGTATCAGATGCCTTTTGTGATGTTATTTCCAGAATGTGGACAATAGGAAGCCCCAGCCTGATGTATGGGAATATCTTAGCTCAAACACTTTTCAGGCAGGATGCTGGTGTGCCTTACATTTGGCGGATATGTGTCAGCTCAGTGTGTTGAAGTGTGCAGAGGTATAAGATCTCCCTATAATTCCAAACATCTACAACAATCCCATTCCCATGAATCAGACATTCACACTTCTTACATCAAAGTCATCCAAGTGTCACTTTTCTTCTGGCCCTGGAAAGAAAGACAGGGTGTGTCTTTCCAGGCAACTGCTTACCAAGCTGTGCTGAGACAGGAAAATCATGTAAACAAATTGTTTCAATAATCCCTCCTTCTATCAGCCTTTTTTATTTTAAAAAGAATAAATACAGGACAGTGATGAATAACACAAAAGACTTTTTTGCTAGGTCTCTTTTGAGTGGGCTAGATTGGATTTATTGTTGGAGGACAAATTATAATTGTAATTGTATCTGGTAAAAAGTTGGCAAAGATCTAAACAAAAGGAAATCAGGGGCCGTGCCCGCTAATCACTCGGAGCCAGCTCCTTGGGCCGAGGGAAACTTACCTCATAATCAATTTCTTTGTTTTGTTCAAAGGGCATTTGCATGTTGATTCGGTGTGCCACTTTAGTTGCAATCAAAACATTGTCATCCATGTTAATAAGTGGGTTTATTTGTTCTCTTGAGTGGGCCATGGGACTGGCAGAGACTAACTAAAACACTAATTCAAACTAGTTTTTAAAGGCCAGATTGAACATGAAATATGCATTTTAATAATTAAGGGCAGATTCAAGTCTTCTGCTTATCAAGAAGAAGTGTTTCTGGCAGAGCCGCACAAATGAAACACAGAAGGACTTTATGAGGCGAAAGGGAATGAGTCTGTTTGCATATACAGTATGTGTGTGTGTTTGTGTGGTGTGTGTTGTCTGTGTGTGTGTGTGTGTGTGTGTCGGGGGCGGGGCTATGCACTGTTTGGTCTGTTAAACTGTTTGGTCTGATTGTCCCTACATGCTGTGTGGTCATAAAAGGTGAATAATCTTATTACACCCACTGTAAAAATAGAGCAAAACACCTTTAATATACTTTATTTTTAAACAGTGTTTACATACATTAAGAAAACAAAATCACAGAAATACAACAGTGATACATGTTTCTATTAATCTATTAGTATTATTCATTAAAGAGGTTTGAAATCAACTCCATAGTGGGGATTGTTGAAATTTAGTTTACAGTGCTGAGGAGAACACCACAAGCTTTTTGTAGACTTCTGCCAGACTGGGCCTCTCCTTGACCTTCCATAATGAACTCACATTAAATAAACACTTTAGCACTCAGGCAGACAGCTGAAGTTTTTCAGGTTTATCAATTCTTTGATTTTCGTGGCAAACACTACAGTGGGTGTCATCTGTGATGAATTTCCAGATTTCTGTCACAGAGAGTGTGAGATTCCAGGTGATGTATCTTCAGTCTCAGTGACAGCTGGATTAGCAAAGAGCATTGTGCTGTGATATTCTAGACTATAGCCTATACAGCACCTTTGCATGCAGAGCCACAAACAGTATTTTTTTGTTGATGTTTTTTCCTTGCCACAGGATGGGAGAAGTGCGATATTGTATTGAGCCACCATCCACTGGTGCTGTTTGGAAAAGAGAGTCTTAGCCAGCTAACAGTGCTAACGTACCTGATATACCTGATATAAGTGAACATGTTGCATTATAGTGGAAAATAATGGAAAATTATTGCTAGAAATGTCAGTGCCTTGACAAAGGAACAGATATGTATGTGTTAAATTGTGCTGTATATATTTGATTCTACTGTTTTAAAAGTTTAATAAGAAAAACAGTCACAAAGACAGTGAGACATTTAAAAATTGTGGCCAGGTTAATCATGTTGGCATCAAAAATATTCATTCTTAGAACCAGTATCAATATTGGTGCCTAATAATAACAATATCTGGCCAACATTTTGGGCTAAAATAACCAGGGCATCATAATCATTTGACATATTTAAAAGACAAATGCAATCAACAAAATTCATATGTAAATGTCTGTAATGAAAAAAACAAGTGAATGACACCAGTGTTGAAAGGATGAAGATTCACAGCAACCATTAACTAGCAATCCAGCTAGCTTAAAGACAGACATCAGCAGTTTATTGTACCCCCACATTTCTTCTCTTTTCCTCCTAAGTATACATTCACAGGGTTTGTTCATTAAAAAATCCCTTAGAATTGCTTACATTTAACTTTATTCCTTGTTCCTGTGGGATTTGGGATCTACCTGGCTCCACTCCATCTCCCCATACACTGTTGACCATCTACTAGCTTCTGCAGTGGACATGTTGGCTAGCTTCTTCTCTGTGATTGGCCCACATGTTAGTACTCAGAACCTATTCAGTACTCTTATGAAAGTCAAAAAGTTTGATTGGGGCGTTATACAGAAGGCTATGACTACATGACTGTAAATCCAAAGCAGATATTCTAAGCTAAAATTACTGTTGTTGCTGCAAAGGAGTGTTTGTCAATTGCAGTTGGTGTATAAATATATATATATATATACAAAAGAATAGAACTTAGAGAGTTCTGGTTTCATTTTATATGCAAGTAAATCTGCCATGTGTAGTGTAAACACTTTGGGAAAAATATCAGCCATGTGATAGCTGCCAAAGGAGAAAGTGGCTGATATCAGTCTATTTTAAATCACAAGTGGGCATATATAGTAGGTCATTTTATTTAGTTTAATTGGTCAAATTCAATTTAAATCATAGGAGGTGGATTGTTGTTAGGGCGCTTTGCTACATGTCCAGACCTAGCAGAAGACTACTAAATTTGCATGGCTGAAAGAGAGGGCATTAGAAAGAAGGGGATTTTATTTAAATATACCTATCCTTGCCATCAGAATTATACACTGACTGGACAAGAGTGAAACAACTTACCTCAGAGACATTAGTAGGCATAACTTGCAAAAACAGGCATAAATGTGTGATTGACACATCTTATTATTTCCTCCTCACTATCAATAGTCATTGCCAATTGATGCCAGGGTCATCTGTCCAAGCATGTCCATTTGCAGTGCCCCACTGTCACCACAGTGTGTAGCTACATGTGTGGCCCTATGCAGCTGGGGGCAGCACAGAGAGAGAGAGAGAGACAGGATCAGGGTGCACTGGGTATTTCCTGTGTGAGATAGGTGGGTAGGTGGAGCTGGGTGGGTATGGTCAACTTTGCCTGAAAGATGGGCCGTGCTCTTATCATAGCACTGAATTTACACACACATGGTCAGGTGAGTTGTGCTGTAGGTGGGTAGCACAGTAGAATATAGCTGTATTGCTCTGAACTTTGGCTAGAGATTCTGAAGGCATAGTTGTGTTCAGATCTGCAGGGGTGTGTTGTGTTTTCTGTATGGTGCCATGTGTTCATGTGTGTCATATAAGAATGCTTTTAAGCATTACATTGACATTTATGCATTTAGCAGACGCTTTTATCCAAAGCGACTTACAACTTCAACTACAATTGTTCAGGGCCAGTCTCCCCTAGAGCAACTTAGGGTTAAGTGCCTTGGTCAAGGCCACAACGGTGGCAGCTGGGATTTGAACCCTTTGAACTTTTCAGGCACACTAGCTAGGTTCCTTAACCACTAAACTACCACCGCAGCGGCCTCAGCTCATTAACATGCACTTCTCTGCACACATTTCCAGCTCTGCTGTCTAGGAAATGCAGACTCACTGACATACATGGCAGTAAGTGTGTAATTTATCCCTCTACAGCTTAGCTTTATACAGAGAGATACAAACTGAGTGGTGACATACTAGATTATGGCATCAAATGTCATGTACCCAAAAGACAGATGGAAATTTTGTGCTTACCTGACAAAAACATGCAAGTTTACAGCACTTAAAGTTTCTATTTAATGCAGTGTGGGATACATTAGCTCTGTGTATAGGTTTTCCATTGCCTTATGTGGGGGGGTAAACAATAGGGGGCACTGACATTTAACTTTGCTTGCATAATTGTCAGTATAAAGCCAAAAAAAGCTTTTAGACATTAAACAGGTGTGACCCATTGTGATACTTTAATAAATGCGATCGAACATTTCCTGAAAACACACAGTGTACTTAAAAAAAAAAGTGAGCCCTTTTTTGACATGTAATTTCAGCTCGCCCACTTTGCTCTCATATTGTACTAATCCACAACTGTTGTCAGCTTTGTTCTTTACAAAATGTTTTTTTATACCCCAGATTAAATATCAACACTTTGATGTACTTCCACAATAATGGAAAATTCATCTTGTTTGGAAGAATATATTTTGATTGAGCCCATTGAACGCTCCCATTATGGCCATGCAATTACAAAATAAAATAAACCTCTCACTGTGTGTGTGTGTGTGTGTAAGTGTGTGTGTGTGTGTGTGTGTGTGTGTGTGTGTGTGTGTATTTTTGTCTGTGTCATTTTATTTTTTATCAAGAATGTTGTTGAAAACTTCATCCTTTTTGCTATTGATTTATTTTATCTTGTTCGGACCTCTTTGCCTCTATGCAATAGTTGATTACATGAAGTTGTCAACAGTGTCTCTGGCAGATGCTTGTCATGTCCTATTGCATTGTGATTGTGTATAACCCAGAGACATGATTTTTTTGTAAGATGCTTAAGAGACAAGCAAACAGCTTCTGATTACTTTTGAAATGGAACAGACTTGCCATAGGTCCTGTCCCTTTGTGACATCTTAATGCTAAAATGGAGAAATCCACACATTAGATCAACACTCATTCACACACACACACACACACACACACACACACACACACACATACAAAAAAATTATACTTTCAAATGAAGCATGGAAACATGGTAATGATCAACCGTCAAAAGCTTGGGCAGTGACAAACACCACCCTCTGCTCTGGGTTTGGACGAGCCAGAAGTGTCACAATGTAAAACTCACCCTGACGGTGCACATGGGGCTTGCATCTCTTTCCCTAGAGACTGACACAAAACTCATGGAGAAGAGAGCTTGTATGGGTTTGTCAGGGCTGGGCAGTGTGTGTGTGTGTGTGTGTGTGTGTCAGAGGGGGGTTAACCCCTCCTCTCCCTGAGAGCAAAAGCAAGTGGGCCCCTTATGTATATGCCACCTCCCCCTCCCCTCCAGAATTGAAGATTTGGCCACAGGCACCCTTCACACACACACACACACACACATACACACACACACACACACACAACCCCCCTCAGCCTCACATCCCTTTAAAAAGCTCCACCCAGAAGTGTGGCAGGCCTTTGTCATTGTAATGGAGGCCTGTGTTTGCTCAGCGCCTCAGCTCTGTTTGCCCTCCTGCCACCGCTGCCCCCTCCCACAGTCAGCAGGAGGGAGGCCGCCTGACGTCACAGCCAACGACATGCTGCTTTTGTCATAAGCCATGGCCATGATGTCCTCCCCGCCCCACACACTCACACACATACACATATATGTAGGCTGTATACACTCATGTCACACATGGTTGACATAGACACATTTATTTGAGACCTGCTTAATATGACAGCTCAGAAGGGTAGCTGTGGCCTGCTGGGAGGAATTACACCTAATTAATCAAATAATTGTTTGGGCCGCTGCATCCCTTAGTCACTCCTGAAAAAAAAAATCACTTTCTTGTCTCTGGGTTTCAGAGCTACATCACTCTACTCAGCGGCACTGAGACAAATCATTTCCATTCACTGAACATCTCCAGTGATTACTAGCAGTGATAAGGTAAGGATATAAATAACTAAATTAGTTAGGAACAAAAACTCATGTTATCAGCCAAGGCCTTCATTTAGGTGTGTGCTGTTTTTTTTTTCTTTTTTTTTTTTAGTGGGAAGGGTTGTTTCCGTAGCAATAAAGTCACAGACACTGAAACTGGTCTGTTGAGCCATTGTTATCGTCCCTGGCCATCTGCTGCTGAGGACTGACATTCCCTCTCATTTGCATGAAGACTGATATGGGTTTGGGTGTGTGTGTGTGGGGGGGGTTGGTGAGTGTGCGTGTCTATGAGTGTGTGTGTGTGTGTGTGTGTTGAGGGGGGGTTAGCTTGGAAGGGCATATGCCCTGCACCCATGACAACAAGGCTAGTGAAAGTTTCAGATGATTGGAGGGAGAGAGAAAAGATAAATCATGGTAACATGTGGGTAAAGCGACAGAGAAACCTGTGTATATGTGTGTGTGTGTGTGTGTGTGTGTGCCTTCTTCTGCCTCTATGTGTGCATGTGTGTACGTGAGTGTGTGTTATGGGGGTGTTTGTGTACATTCATTCACAACCTCTGTGTCCTCTCTATTTGTATGTTTTACGGATATGGAGTGGAGTGGAGGACAGAGTGTGTGTGTGTGTGTGTGTGTGTGTGTATGTGTGTGTGTGTGTGTGTAGTGAAGGAGATGGGGGATGCTGTTGATGTGCAAATGTGCATCATATTGAAGCGCTCTGAATAGGGAGGTGTGACGTAAAAAGGGCCCAGAACGCAGGTGCTTATCTCTAGGCTGTCAAAGGCACAGTGTGTCATATTCCTGGGGACTACCTTTCAAAAACACACACAGCTCCAGCACAAGGCTTCAAGAGACGGAGGGCACAGAAAAATCTAAATCAAAACTTTCAGGATCATTGAAGTAGGTCTGATTTTTTTTCCCCTTTTTTCATTTTTTACAGTGATTGTGTCATTTTTGATCATTTCTTTGACACTGCTATCATAGCAAGGGACTTTTTAGGGATAGCCCCCTACTAGCACTGTGAATGTGTTTTTTTTCCTTGTGAGCAGTTCAGCTTTTAAAGAGAGTTTAGCGTAAAGTTGTATAGATTTGTTTGCCATTCTTGTTATGTTTGCACGTAAATACAAAAATACACAATATAATTCTGTAATTCAGGTGTATAATAACTACATTTACTTAGAGTGAAATGTTAAATGCATCTGAAATATTTTTTGTTTAATTTTTTTGTTTGGCTGTGTGGGTTTCTTGTTTGAATACTCGCTACTCTTGTCACAGATTCTGTTCGTAAAGAGTTCAGCCTCTCTCCAGGTTTTAGACAGTAAGGGAGGAGATTATATGGCTCAAACTGTTTTTAAGAAGCATGACCTATTTTTGATCACCCAGATAACATTAGATGCTGTCTACCTAAATTAAAGCTGCTGCCGTCGTTTATGGAGAATCTAAGCTTGTCTTAAAGCAACACATGTTAGTATTGTGTATGTGCACAAAGCATAGACAGGTTGTGCCAGACTTGAACTGTGACAGCTGTACACACACAACTATCAAGCCTTTATTCATTCGAACTTTGATTCCGTTTCCCTGGGAAGAGACTGTTTAAATTTGTTTATTTTTCTGTTGTTCGTTCAGGTTATTTCTTGTAATTGGGCATGTTTTCTGAATGCTGTTTGTCTGCCATGTGTTGACTTTCATAATGAGCGACAAACAAAATACCGATTGGGATTTAAACCGGGCTGTGATGTTTCTGATTTTATTGAAAAAAAAACTTTCAAACGTTTTTTTGAAAGTATTTTGAATTTTTTAAAAAGGTTTTTAAAATGTGTATTATTAATAATCACTGACTTTTAGAGTATATCAGATCATTTTAGAGTATATCAATCACTAATGATTGTGCTCCACTTTTACAATTACAGTACAATATTTCACAAATTCAAACTTTTCAGATATCCTTGCAATTGTTTGCCATTCAGATTCAAGAGGAGTAAAGACAATAAAAATAAACAAAAATAGAGTAAGGTGTTTTACTCTGAAGTCATGAATTAAAGAGCAGTTCTATACAATAACTCTACAATCTCCAAAGAAAGTGGGTAAAACCAAAAGAGGTAATATAAGTGTATCAAGTGACATTTCACAAAAATGTATCTCATTCAGACATATTTAAATAAGCAACTATATTCAGTCTTTTGTGTTACATTACATTAAGTGGTTATGCTGACCCAAGTCCTCCTTTAGTCCATAGAAGAGATGGGGACAGGTGGATATAGGCTGCACCCTGAAAGCCATGGCTCTTGGGGAGGGGTTAAGAAGCACTGGGGGAGTATAACGGCATAATACAGGAGAAGAAAATAGCCCAGTGTAAATAGCCATAATTGGCAGCAGGAGGGGGGTGCAGTCTCCTGGGCATATACATTCAAACACCAACTATAAAGCCCTGTGAGTATATAAGCAGACGTTTAATGGCTTTGAAAGAGGGCGCCGGGCCGGTGGGGCATTAGGCATTCTTTTGATGCTCTCGTAATTCCACACAAGCAACAGGGAGATGACAGAATTATACGGCATTGTGCTAATGAGCAAACAGGCATCTTTCGACCCTTTTTCCTATATGTGTCCCGCACTTCCAGTCGCAATTTTATTTGTGTGTTCAGATGATTTGTTCAGCTGAAATAAGCTGTATAGTACAGCTGGGTGTGAGGTAGCCTTCTTTGACCATTCACATGTCAGGCCTAGGAACTGTCCATGGTACTTCTGCATTGCAGGCCTGGTTAAGTCTAAGAGAGAGGAAGAGAGGCTACAATACCTGGAGGTAGCTGGTTTAAATACAAACATCTAGTGATCACATGCGTATGCTCCCTATTTAAACAGGCAAGTGATCATGTTAGTGACTTTTGTTAGCCCTTGGTTTGCTTTATAAGTGTTTTTTATATATTTATATGTGTAAAAGTGTGGTGAGCACACTGATGTCCTGTGTTTGACATTCTGGATTTAAATATGTTTAAAGATGTAGAAACCACCGTCTTCCACAGTTGAGCTTCAAGTTTCGCTTAAGGGAATCAGAAAGCTCAGAAAAAGAGGAAATATGCCCACTGATATTTTGTAGTGTAGATTTGCCAATCCGTGTAGTGCACATGCTTACATTTTTGTTCTCTTTATGCAAACTTCACCCCAGTTAATCCAGGAAAATGAATTATGTGGATTTAATTCAACAAGGTTTCAGAAATGTTCCATCTGCTGCCGAGCAGCTGGTGAAGGGATAAATGCAATTAATTACTTAACTTTTGAACAGTAGTCCAGAAAAACACCACTGATAGAGTATGATTGGAAAATGGTTTTGAAATTAGGATTCAGCGGCACAGCTCCTCTACATTTAGTTCAAAAACACACACTCCCTACCACTTGGACTTAAGGTGACTTTTTATTTTTGTTTATTTAATTTTTGTTCACGTGTGGTGCAAAAGTCTTTATCATGAATGAGACCTACTTTGCAATAGTCATGGGTTACATTATGAATAATGATCATTTCTGGGTACACCCTTCTAAATGTTACCCATAAATTGGAGATGGCAAAGTTTGTGCGCTATTTCTGAGCTGAGGGATGTGATGGCCAGTTTCCATGAAGACCACCTGTCCTATCTTGGAATGACTTGGATCAGATCATCTTCAGTAGATATTTGATCTGCTTTGGATAGGCTGCTTCTTACCCAGAAGAAATGTTTTCATGCCTTGTTCTTGCCATGGAAATAAGCAAACCTTATGCCACCTTAGCATTTAATTTTGCCATTTTTTTCCATAGACATTATCACACTGTTAAATGGTTCACAGAAAGAAAGGTTGCATGCTTGATAGCATCAGAAAACCAAAAATTCTGTAGCATCTAAACACAGCCACCATCTAATCTGTCAGAGACAGATAACACCTACCGCAAACAGTGGATCAATAAAAATAAAATGGAAATAAAAAGAAGTTACTTGATATAAGTTTTATTTGCCTGAGATCAAGAGGCAAGCAGCCATGTTTCTAATTAAAATTACATGGGCTTTGTCCACACTATTTTCCCCCTGAATCTATCTGAGCATTTACCTTGATTGTAATGTTACCTCATTGGCTGCGGTTTTGTTTGTTGGCCTAACTATAAAGGATCTGCCTGTACCCTTGTGGGCTGGGAAGAATTAGGATTTATGAATTTATTTCCTCTGTTGTATTGTTTAAACAGCTTTGGTTTAGTTTTGATCCCTTCCTCTTGCCTTTGAGGCTGTTCCACGGTGTCAGCTGTTGACTGATAGTAAGAGAACTGCCTCACAGTGTGAATGAAAGAAAAGTGGCGGTTGGTAAACACTGATAAGGGATAAATAGAAAGCGGTCAGGCAGAGATAGTTCTGTGGGAGCCCAGATTGTGTGCGGTCTGCTAAAATGAGATTCTGTGCCTGTCCTTTTTATTCTTCTCCCCCCCCCCCCCAACACCCCCACCATCCATCCCCCCCCCCCCCCCCTCGATTGCGTTTGTCTGGAAAATCTCCAGTGACCTCGCTCGGCAAGTCCCAGGCTGTGGTATTCTTTGTGTGTGTGTGTGTGTGTGTGTGTTGTTTTGTTTTCTAACAAGGGTCAAGTTGGCCAGTAGACATGTCCCTGATGCATATGGACAGCTGTCACTGCTGCAAGTGCTTACAATAATTCATTTTTCATGGAATTACAGGACTCTTACCACAAATCCAACATCAGGGAGCAGTGACAAGAAACACAACTGTGTTCAGCATTATCTTAAAATGTTCAGCTTTTGTGCTCTGTAGTCTCTGCTGTCCCCTGGCTATGCTGAGATCTCATTCTTCTCTCGGAATTTATTTAATTAATTTTCTTTTGATTTTTTTTGCAATACTATTTTGGACCATAAAAGTTACTATATATAAAAAAAACTTTAAAGAAAGCTATGCTACCCAGATGATGTCAGTAGTTTATTCAAGAGTTATAAACAAGACAAAGTAATCAGCACATGTACTTTTCTGTATAACAGTTTACTTATCCCTCCCTCCAGCCTGCTCATATTCTCCCTATTACAAACCTCTTTCTATACAGTACATCTATCCACTGAACAGCCCATTTGACTGAACATCTTTATAGATGATTGACACATTCACATCTAACATCCATGTTTGTGTGCTTGTATGTATGTATGTGTATGTATGTATGTATGTATGTATGTATGAATGTATGTGTGTGTGTATGTGCACGCGCATGTGTGTGTGTTTATATATGTATGTATGTATGTATGTATGTATGTATGTTAGTATGTATGTTTACTATGTACTATGTATGTATGTGTTGTCCTCATGTACATATATGTATGTATGTATGTACTGTGTGTATGTAGCTTTTATTTCATGTAAACCATCTATTCATTATGTCATAACATAGTGTCAGTCCATCAGTGTGCTCTCATCCATCAAGTATGTTCACATCATTCTCTCAAGGCACCCATCTGTACTCTGTCTCGGCTGTCTACAGCTCTTAGCTTACTTACTCTGGACTACTCGATGTGTGGCTTATTTCCTTTAGCTGATCACAAGTCAACCATATTACCCATTTGTCCCACATGCCTGACAGTATACACATTGGTTTTTCAACAACTATGATTCACAGAAGTCCTCATATGTGTGAACCTGTTAAGGACATAGCTATTGATTTGCTCCTCTGGGATTTGCATACATCTTTTATATGATTTTATAAAAGACCCCTAGAGGTCTTACTTTGGGGTCACCATGTGGTATATTTACCCTGAAAAAAAAAAGTCAGCCCATTGTGCCTTAGCTGCTAATGAGATTGGTCGTTAAGCGAATGACACAAAGGCTAGAGTGAGGAGAGGAGAGGAGAGAGGAGAGGAGGAAAAAAAAAAAAACGAGAGAGCCAAGCACAGCTCGGCGGAGTATCACAGTGTCCCCCCACACACACACCACTCGATATACGAGAGCCACACACTGGACTAACGTATCCCATCTCCATTCTGCTCAGCCTCAGCTCTGCGCCTCCTTCATGTCACTATGACAGGGAAAACAAAGGCTAAAAGCGACATGGTAAGTCAGGCGCGCTCAAGCTTGCCCTATGGAGACGCCACTGGTGTCCATGCGCTGCTTTCTGAGCTTTTTTGGCAACGCGGAGAGTGGGAGAGTGGGTGAGATACAGAGAGATAGAGAGCGCTGCGCGAGAGGGAGGCACGGCTTCTCAAGGCTAATAGAGTTGTGATCTAACAGACACCCAGATTCAGGACAGGTTAGCGCACACGCAGCCGTCTGGAAGCTCTTACTCTCCCTGAGCTGCTTCAGCAGTGCAGAGGGATCTAGCACTGCACATCTGAGTGCACTATGCTACATTAGAGTTTGCCTTTGATCTGTGCTTGACTTCACTGGTTGTGCTTGTCTTTGCTCTCTTGCTGTAACCACTGTATTGTTTCTAACATGACTTTCTGCAGTAAGATCTTGCCTCAACCTGATCTAATCTCTCTTTTTTTACATTAAATTTATGGTAATTCTGAATTAATTCTGAAGGCAGGCAAAAACTCAGTTTTTTAATAGCAGTTTTTAAATATTGCTGTATTTGTATCCAGGAGAGTTTTGCAAACAACATTTTATATTGTGCTCTTTCTCATTTCTGTTTAGCCCAATGTTGCTGCTCAGATAGTCTTTAGATGGTTTAGGGATTATTTAGGGGTTGAATGTTGATTGTTTCAGAGTTTAGGAAATAATTAAGATGATGGTTGTGGTGGTTTTATATCAGTTTGATGCATGAATGTATGTTTAATCCATCCAACTCCTCTGTCTAAGCTGTGATTAAAGTCAATGAAATTGAAAATGAAATTAACGAGCACTGCCAATTGATTGATAAAAATGTATTTATATCCTTCATTTTAAACTTTTCAGGACAGTTTGTATAGTAAGTAAAATCTGAAAAAAATCTGGGATTGTTAGCATACATTTTGCTCCAGTTAAATGTTGCAACTGGAAAATTATTGTAAATGTAGATGTTTAAAACCACATAATACCTATAGCAGAAAAATGGATGAAACGTTTGCGGAAGTACATTTTTTTATTAAATGCTGGAGTTAAATCAACTTTATGTTTTGTTAAAGATTATTCATTTTATTGATGCATATCATCATAACCATGCACCATCTGCTGATCTGGCAAGCTTGCTCCAAACTCATCATACAGTCCTGCTAACCTTTTAAGCACAAAATAGTGGGGCTTAACCATGTCATCCCAGAGGTCTGTGTGTGTGTGTGTGTGTGTGTGTGTGTGTGTGTGTGTGTGTGTGTGTGTGTGTGTGTGTGTGTGTGTGTTTACGTGTGCATGTCCGAACATGTTAGTGTGTCTGCCTGTGTGTGTATGTGTGTGTGTTTGCACGTGCATGTCCGACTGTGTGTGTGTGTGTTTGTGTGTGTGTGTGTGTGTGTTTGGTCACTGGAAAATGGAGTGGAGTAGTAGATACATGTCTCATGATTATCCTGATAGCTACAAATCAGGCAATTGTTTTCCTGATTCAGCAACTCTATATACACATGCATGTACCAAGTGTTTATTTCTCTAAAGATGTGACACTAAATGATATGTGTTTATAAATTCCAAATGGATTTGTTGACAAACAAACAAACAAAAACACGTGTGTACACATTCATGTAGTCAGGAATGTTTTCTGTTTAGCCACTGCACAGTGTCATAAGGAATGTCAGAACTGAAGTTTTAGTTTAACTGGAGTAGTGATTACTGGGTGAAGGTTGGACATATATCACAGCCTCTCAAAACAATTCAGTATTTCCCAGAAATCTGAATCTACCATTAGTCTTGTCTTCAAATATGTATGTGCAGCTCATTCCAAACAAAGCTTATTCGGACTGGGAATTCAGATGCCAGAGGTAAATCCGAGTTAACACGGATTTAAACTGGCATGAGTTAAAGGACTAGAGTTTGTAATCCAGGTAGCCAGGGGATTTTGCCACACACTGGCAAAAATCACTTAAAACTCCCTGAACGCTCTGAGATAGAGATAAAGTGTCCAGCAAGCCTCTGAGTCTGCCTGAGTTGATGGTAACTAAACACTAAATATGCTGAACTATACTTTTGTGTTTTCGGCATTTTATAAACATGTATTTATTTATTTGTGTGTGTGTGTGTGTGTGTGTCAGCCTCCCCCTTTGTGCTGTATCAGTATTAGTGAGCTTGACTTTTCAGATCCCCTGCTTCTCAGGATCACAACAGATTAGTATTAGTATTGCTTCTTAACAAAGCTATCCTCATTTGGTAACCTTTTTTTTTTTTTTTTAACAAATTGAACTCCACCAGTGGGTGAAGCAGTCCTCAGCATATGCCGCCTGAGGGTCACTTGGGTCCAAATGGAGACCAAGCTTTTTCATCTTGATTTTTGTGACCTACGTTTCAGTGAGGACATTGGTCAGTCTGATCTGAAGTGTAAGCCCAAAAACGTTTCTTTCTTTTCTTCGCTGGCGTCTGTGTGTGGAGGGTCTGAGCAAACAGAGTAGGGCCCGGCTGAGTGTTTGTGGAAGCAGGAGAAGCCAGGATGAAGTGGAGTTGTTTAATGACATCAACAGCTGACTCATTAGGGGAGAGCAGTGAAAGGTAATTAACCCTGGGAAAAGTACAGCTGCCATGCGAGCTGTTCATTTCAGTGCAATCTGATTAGAAATTTGTGTTTAAAGCATGTGCCCCTTTTTCCAAATCTGCTGCATGATAAACTTTTCCCATTTTTTATGTGTGCAACCCCCCCCTGCGTGTGCACACACACACACACATGCACACACACACACACAAACACACCTCTTTATTTTACCCAAAGGCCTTAAAGGACAGGAGACCTGCCTTTTGTGTTGGGGGGATTTAGTTCGAGCGGCAACCACGTTTCTCTAAAATTGCCAACCACCTGGTCGCATTCATGCACCCTCTCTGTTGAAAAGCCTTCCTCGAGCAGAGACAATGGCCAGGATCAGGCTGTGGTGATCGCAGAAAACAGCCGTGCAACTTCCCCCTCCCCACAAACACCTGGCCCTCAGTGTGGGTCTTGTTTCAACGGCATGGAGCTCACTAGCCTTTTGTGGAGGCAGAGACTGCATTTTAGGGTTTTGTATTTACCTTATTTCTAATACTTACATTGCTTGTTTCTTATAGTCACTATAGTTACTATAGTCACTGAGTCCCTTCCAGTTGATGTTGAACTTGAGTGACAAGATGCAGTTGTAGGTCATCACAACATTTTCAGCAAGTAATTTTACCATGAAAGAGTACTGTGCATAATTCAATTTATTTATTTTTTACCACCAAAAATAAAAAGATTATTAGTTGCTATTTGAAAAGTGTTGAGAGAAGAATTGAAGAATTGAAGAATTACTCAAAAGTAAACGATTCACAATTAATATTATTTACTTCATCACGTTTTTTTTCTTTACCTTATGTTCTCATTCATTAATCATATTCTTATTTATCTAAATTATGCGTAGGTTACAGTCACAGTAAATCTCATATTACACATAATAAACACATTTGGTCCACAAACAATTAAATGGAGCTTTGGACCGAAATTGATCATCAAAAAGTGACATGCTGCTTTAAAGGTGTCTTCAAAAGCGAAGGGATGCTGACACTGGACTCAGATCAGTAAGATGACAAATAAGACACTCCAGACTTTTAGAGGTCTGTTGCAGGAGGCCTGTGTGGCAGACTGTCTTCATTTTTAAGGAGAAAACTCGGGAGTGACTTTGGAAACATCATAGAAATTTGCCCGAATTACCTCTGCGAAGGTGTCAGCGATGGTTTGTTTTATGTTGTCCCCACTCACTGCAGCCAATGACAAGTTTCCCCTGTAGTGTTGCCATCATTGCAGATTATTGGGGCGACAGTCGCCAGCCAAGCTTATAATTGTGCATTAAGAATTCTGGGCGCATTTTTTCCTTTATTGAAGTGTCTATGTCTTGGGAAAAGCGATAAAAAGCCTGGCCTCCTTGTAAAATGACCAATTTGGCTCGGCATGCAAACACTTTGCTTGGCGGCCACAGTTGCAGCTGACTTCTGTACCAGAAATCACAGTTGTCTTCAAGGGTTCTTCCTCATAGCTCTCTGATCCCAGCACCCCATAGAGAGGCAAAATTTGAGTTTTTTTCCTTGAAACTGAAAGTGATTGGGCACACATTTGTTTATCACTGTCCAGCTATGACATCTGCTGTAATATATATTTTTTTACACCATGTCTGGTTTGCGTGTAAAATATTGTGATAAGAAAAAACTCAAAAAGTCTCCTGTACAAGTGCTTAATTTTATTAGGACTTAGTCCTAATAAAATTCCTAGAAAAAAAGGTTTTGTTCTTAACTGTGTTTTCTTTTGAAAGGGCACAGATCTTAGATGACCATGACTTGTATATGTGTACAATAGAATGAGAGATGCAGTGTCAAAGAAACATGTCTGGTGCTGGTGTCCTTGTGAGACATGTATCCTCAGGTTTCTCTCTCTTTTGAATGTCCCTCAGTAAAGTGTATTGCAGTAGCAGTGAGTGGCCATAAGGACACTGCTGTTCTCTCAGTCCCTCTTCTCTGCACACAGTGTACAGTGTCTCTGAGCTGGAAGACTAACATCCAGCTGCCTTCTCCTCTCTGCAGGCAGCGGATATCTGATCAAGCCCTGCGCAGCCTGGCTGCCCTGAAAATAGAAAATCCTTTTAGAAAAATTTGTTTATTAAAATAGTCGGATCTGGGCAGGGGATGGGGTGGCGTGGTTGATGTACTTGTCATGAATTCATTTGCATGGCAATGAAAGGTGCTGAAAGCACTTGTGTATTCTTTAACATTATATACTGTGGCTTATTCAATTTGGCACCATTTATATGCTTCAAAGCACCATTTCAGCATTGTGCTAATAGTAGACTTTGTTTTTTCCTGTTTGTTTGCCTCGCACACTTGTGTTTTGATCCAAAGACTATGAGGACAAAAAAGCCCTTCTTCCTGTGGTTCGTGTACAATTACAGCCATTTTTTTCTGCCATACATTTGGACATTCATTACAGCAGAAGTATGAAAGTAAATGCAGCTATCTCTTGCCACTTTGCACTTTATTATGCAGAACTAGGAAACGCTTAGCATGTAAAATTAATGTGGAAATTATTCCCGAGGTAAACTATAAACACAGAAGTTACCCCCGTGTGTTCTGCCACCCCCACCCCCCAAACACACACGCACACACACACACACACACACTCTTCTCTCTCTCTCTCTTTTACTCTCTCTCCTTCTCTCTCTCTCCTCTCCTTCCTCTAGATCAGAGTGTAATTGCCAGTAATCAGGTCTGTTTGCTGCTGATAAAACCACTCTGAATGCTAGGAACCCTCTTTGTGTGATGACTCAATTATGCCAGAAGTGGCTCATCAAACCTGGCCCATCAGCTGCTTTAATAAATAAGGAGGCAAACTTGCTGCAGGCGCATTATAATTCCATTCATTCCATAATTAAATCCATTCCCGTTTTAACCCTTTCTGGGACAGAAAGGGGAGGGGGGTGGAAGGAGACAAAACAATAAGCAAAGAGATGCTGAGAGTGACCTTGTAGTGAGGCCCCCCCACCCCCCCAAACACACACATACACACACAGACACACACAGACATAACTCAGGCTGATACAGCCAAAGAAAGGTTTTAAAAAAGAAGAGGCTATTGAGACAGGGGATGCATATCAGTGGTGATAGGGGGTCAAGGTCTTTACTTATTTATTGTCTGTCAATACACTTAGAAATACATGCACACGCACACACACACACACACACACACACATGCAACACAAAACACAAACACACAGGTTTCTTGTGTAATTACACTGGGTATGTAATCTAATCATAATAGTCATTCAGTTGTGGGCCAAGTGGGCATTTCAAAAACTCATTTAATGTAATTTCAGTTTTTTCCACCGACCTTTTTAGGCAAGTGCCTTCTTGAGGTCTGTGTAAACAAAACAATCTAATTAATTTCATGGCTCTCAAGTCTTCATTTAAAAAAAAGAAAGATCAGTTATTAATGTTAGTAACTCATATCACTGTGTCAGTGTATGTCCTGAATCTTTTGCTTCAACATTTTGTTCCTTTTTAAGTGAGACAGATTGATGCACTGTAGGTCATGATTTGCAATTTTTGAAACTGTCTAATGAAAATGGTCCACCATAGTCACTCTCCCAAACCATGAAAAAAATCTTCTCTCCTGTCCTCCATGAAATATTGACATCCAATTGTAATACATTAAACTGCTGTTTACGCACTGATTCTGCTGAAGAAGAGTGTGGCGACTGTGACGTGGGAGACAGCAGATGGGGTCAAGACAAGCATTGGCCCCAGACAGCTAAAGCAACCTGATTACACCCAAACTAGCACCAGGAAGCCCCCTGGTTTTCCCCTGAGGAGCTAGGGGAACGAGCGTATTAGCAAAGCAGAGAGAAAGAGAGAGGAAGAGACGGAGAGAGGGAGACAGAGAGAGAGCGGGAGACAGAGAGTGAGAGAGAGAGAGAGATCAAATTATGATTCAGCAGATGACAATCTGGGGGTTCAAATTGTCTTTCGTCTTTTTCTTATGCTAATGAGCCCCCCCCCCCTCCCCCTCATTCTTTTCTTACCCCTTCCTGTGATTTTAGCTCTGGATCCTTCTGTGTGTCTGTGTGTGTGTATGTGTGTGTGTGTCTTTGTGTGTGTGTGTGTAAATAACTGCTTTGCACACTGGCTATAATTAAAAGAACGTTGTATTATGGTGTGTGTATTTCCTGTGTGTAGGTGTTTACGTGTGTGTGTGTGTGTATGTTTGTGTGTTGTTAGAAGGGGAGAAAGAGAGGGGGGAGAGTGAGAGTTTGTTTTTTCAAAGCAAACAGAAATAAATAATTCTGCGCTAAGAGCTCTGAAGTGCACCCCCCACCACCACCACCACCACCTCCCTATCCCTTGCTCATCACGGGCCGTTTGTATTAATTAGACACAAGTTATTTGATTTCTGTTGAGCAATCAATTTGCATCTTGTTCCATGAGCCACATGGGGTCAGAGGATGGCTTTCCCCATCTTCTCCCTAATCCCTACATCTTAACATCCACGCTCTAAGAACAACACTGCCTGGTGTAGGGTTAGTGCACACACGCATGACAAAAGAGTGGTGGGGTGGGACTGTGTGTTTAAAAGTGCTCCTGTGTCCCATTTGTTTTGACATGCTGTAATCACTGGGATGAGTGTATCCTATGTAATATAGGAGGCATGAGCTGACAGGACTTAAGTCTAAATCTTCTTGCCCTTGTTGTTGTTCTTTCCCTCAGAGGATGACTTGCACACTCACATCCTGAGACAGAGGTCTTGTGGACGCACTGACCAGGGTGGATTGGGTGGACCTGACGACTTAGCCAGTAAACTGTCCTGCAGAATACAAAGAGAGGTCAGTCAGTTCTTGCCTTTTTAGATGTACTTTATTTGTAGTTTGGAAAACTGTGTTATAAACCACTAAACATTTCTGTCATCTGCAATATCAATGTCTACTTACTTTCTCATAATCAATCACAGAAACATTTCCTCAAAGTGTTTCACTCTAACACTTACTAAATGTGACACCCTTGAGACAGTAAAAGTAGCTGACAAGAGGGGGGGGCAGGCAGAATGGCAGGGAGGGAGGCAGAGTGAGTCCCTTGGTAACTGGCTGGGGGATTGAGGCACAGGTACATCTGACCGCTGGATGGCCAGCACTGTTGGTGATTAAATAGAGCCTGACCGCCCCATTGGCCGAGGATTTGACCAGGCTGAAGCCAAGGCCTTGGGACTCAGCTCTGGTTGGAAGGTAGAAAGTCTCTGAGCAAGAGAGAAAAGCCCATGGGGGAAAACAGACAATCTTTGCTTTGTAGTTTTCATACAGGAGAAGAAATTTCAGAGTTCATGTTCTAAAAAGGTCTGGTCTTTCCTACTGGAAGAACAAGATCTGGTATGGTAATGCCCAAACTTAACCCTAATTTGGTCAGGAGCAGTACTAGTGTACTAGTTACTAGGATCTCTTGCTTTTACTAGGAGCATTACTAGTGTACTAGTTACTTGGATCTCTTTCTTTAGGGTAAGAGAAGAGGCTTCTAGTCAGTGAGCCAGTGAAATGTGACCTGTGCACTGCTGAGACCTGGCTGAGATAAAAATGTAAAACTATTGGTTTGAACTAATAATGTGGAGTTTATATGTTGTAGGTCAAGAGTCAACAAAATACCATAAACATAAACAGAAACATTTTTACCTATTTGCCTAATTGAAGATGCAGTCTGTGAATTTATCAAAAGTTTTTTTTTCCTGTCGAGTGCAGTAACCATACACCTCTATTATGACCTCCTGAAGCAAAAGCCACTGAGAACATCAGGGATTTGTAGACTCTCCTTTAAGTGACATATATCCATCCAAGGCCTTTATAATCCCTGTGTGTGGCATTCTGGGCAGAGTACTGCCATCACTGCAAACAGGAGAACATGGATATCATGTGCCAGTGGGTAGCCTATAGTATTCAGATGGATTAGATTTAAAAAATAATCTATTTTAACCTTTCACAAAACTTTTCATCAGAATAACTGAAGCTTAAAGGCCCCGCACAGCAGTCATCAATCACATGTAACACAAAAATGCAGATATGAAAAAAAAATTGTACGTTCAAGCTTGTCCATGAATGGATCTATGAATGGACTATGAATACTGTGGTATAATATTAGGTTTGTTTTAAGAAAAATAGATATTAGTATTGTATTCATGGCAATTGTACATTAACATGAAACAAGACAATGTGATTGCAACAAAACACTTCCCAGCACTTTTAATGGGTTTTTCAAGAGGTGTTAGCCAATGTGCAAATGTTGATATGAGTGTGCATGTGTGTGTGTGTGTGTGTTTGTGTGTGTTAACCCACGTTAACCAGTGTACATACAGTATGTTTGTATGTGTGTGCATGAAGCTACGTCTGTGTGTATTGGTGAATGTACGTGTGTGCATACGTCCTCTCCACACATCTGCACATCAGCGTATGGCCTGAGCACTGCACAGCAAGTGAAAATAGAGCAGTATAATGAACTAATCAGGTACATTGGTTTTTACAGAATGTAATCTATAGTGGTGGGGAGTTGTTTGTCTCAATAGGGCCCCGGTAATCAAAAGTAATGAAGCTATTACGCGCGGGACCTCAGAGAGACTGGCGTGGCATTAGGAGTGGGCCACATAAAAAGGTTTATTAAAGGAAATTAAGGTCCATCACTGCCACACCTGCTCCCCCCCATTATGAATGTATGACAGGTCAGTAGCTTCAATCACAACAGCGCGCCAGCCAGAGAAGTCAGGTTTCCCATTACTGCTTGGGGGGGTTGGGGGGGGGAGTAACGCCATCGCCAGTGACTCAGTGCACCCCTCCGCCCTGGTGACCACTATACACAGCCATCAGCCCGGAATAATTACATTTAATAGGTTTTATTTGGGATGGGCAAGGCGACGGCGCCACTATCAGAGGAGAGAGTGGCCAGGCATTAGCAACTCTTTTTGTCTAAACATGCACGGTGTGCCGGCTGTCTCTTTCCGCACCTTTCGTGGCCATGTTTTTCCTATGTGTTATTATATTTTTTTTGGCACCTCAGACAAATGTATTTATTTTGGTATTTAGATGAGGCTGGGTGGTGGTGGATTGGGTGTGTGGTGACATGACGTTTGGTGGAGCTGCTGCTGTTTGTTTAGAATGGTGCTGTTGTTCCCTCTCAAATTCAGGCCTGTTGTCAGTATATTTGCTCATCACACACACTCACTCTCTCTCTCTATGTATCTCTCACTCTCACTCACACACACACACACACACACACACACACACACACACACACACACACACACATACACACACACACACACACACAGTCAGTTACACCACAAAGATTTTAGTGATTCCATTATGTTCCAGTTACATATTTCTGATTTGGGATAAAAGTTCACTTTTACATTTAAGCAACAACTAGAATTGATTTATGTTTGTGAGATGGTTCAGAGAGACTTGATACTGGAAGGCTGCTGTTTGCATAGATAGATGGATTGCAAAGAAAGGTTTGCCAAAACCACCCAATCTGCAGATAGATCTCTTTGAGATTTGCAGCTTTCTCCAACAGTGACTCACAGTATGGTTCATAGGATGTCATAGTCAGGGGGTTCATCTTTTATCAATTCATGCAGTTATTAGATGTATTTGTGTGCTTTTAAAGGGACAAACATTAGCTAACTGACCCTATGAAATAGCATGACATTCAACTATCATCCAAATCAAACTCTGTGTTCTCGTTTGAACCATTTAATGAGCTGTATGACTTGCACTTCAAAACTTTTTGGATCGATGCAGCATTTATGAGGCAGACAGACAGTCCTTCCCTAATTTGAGCCGTGGAGCCATGTGATCGATCATCCTTTGCATGGACCCACAGAGCCATTCTGTCTGGCTTGCAGACCCACTCTGCCCACTTTTTTATTTATGTATTTATTTAATGAATTATTTCTTTCTTTATTTTTTATTGCAGATGGACCCTGAAGGCGAAGAGAACCAAGCCCAAGTCTGTGGTGGCAACGGGAGTAAGTAGCGTTTGGTGCCCATCACTCCATACCCACACCAACCTCCTCCCCATCTCCTCCCCTACCTCCTACTCTAACGTCCCATTCACCCTCATCCACGCCACTCAGCTCAATTCAGCTGAAGTATCAGTTCAACAGTTTCACATCAGAACTGTCTGCTTTAATATTTCATCTTTTCAACGTGAAGAGCAGGGCCTGCCAGCAAAGCCAATGCATTATTCAAAGGGGAATCACTTCATTAAATTGCAATATTGGCTCAAATGAGTTAAGGAGTGCGTCTGAACTCGGTGCGAGCTCAATCTGAGGTGGCATATTATTGTTTAAGTGCTTGGAGTCTTGTAGGGATTAGGCATTCAGGCCTACATACGTGCCATGCGAACAATCCCCTGGCATGCTTTTGCAGGGGACCTGAAGAGTTGGACTTGGGAAGGAAAGTCTCAGTCTGATTCACTCTGGACTTCTCTTCAGAGAGACCTCACAGCGCTTGTAGTTTGTGTTTTCTCCTCAGCCACTGCCGCTCTGCTATGTTTGATTCTAGTTTAGCACTGGAGGGCTAAATTAGACAGGAACACAGGGGCCATTTATCTCGTCTGTCCATTCAAACAACAAAACCTGAAGCCACTCACATTATACCACAGAAAACGAGACATAAAATGGCAGTTGTGAAACTCTGTCTGTGTGTCTGCTTATAAATAGTGAATAAACAATGGTCTATAAGCGGTGGGTTAATGCAGTTCACCCTCAGCAGTTTGTTGTTTCTCTCTCCTTCTCTCTCGCTCTCTGCTCTCGCTGTGCCCTTCTCTCTCTCTCTCTGGCCTGCGTCCCTGTGGGTGCTCTTTGTGAACGCCTTCTATTGCAGCTTCATTTCATTTCTTGTTAAAATGGATCTCTGTTGTCAGACACATTGTGTAGAAAAATAGTTTAAAAAGTTCATACAAGGCTTTTCCGAGTAAACACACAGGATCTTTCTTTTGTGTCCCCAAGCAGATATCTCATCAGCTATCACAAACTAATTTTCAACTATCAAAAGCTAATCTTCAGCCAAATGATCTTATGATCTTACATTGTATGTGTGTGTGTCAGTGTTGGTGTGTTAATGTTTGTGTGTGTGTGTGATTTCATCATATTTCTGTCTTACCTGCACAGTTGTCTAGCAGGGTCAATAAGCTGACCTCAGATGCTGATAGCAAGTAGACATCTGTGTACCTGTGGCCTTAGTGCAGTGGAAATGTAAACATAAGCATTTACCCTCTCTCTCTCTCTCTCTCTCTCTCTCTCTCTCTCTCTCTCTCTCTCTCTCTCCCTCTCTCTCTCTCTCTCTCTCTCTTTCTGTTTGCAGTTCTGACTAACTGCGTTGCTGAGGCACCCAGGTAAGTTCACTGTTCATAGTCTTTTCAGGTCCACATTGTCACTGCAGTCACACAGAGTTTCTTGGCTTACCCTGTTTCTTTCTTTCTATGGTTTTTCTCTCATCAAATGCATAAGTAGCTCTGGGTTTTACATACAAGTTAAAGCAGTAGAATGCATGGTTCCCTTTATAGATCAGTCCCTTTCACACTGCAAAGGTCATGTCCTCCAGGCTTAATGCACCACAGATTCACCTGTCCTTGAATTGGTATCACATGGCCTTATTTCAATTCCTAATGTGTAAAACATAACTACAGTGTAATTACCATGATCAGATATTGTTTGTGTGTTTTTGCACATGGCTTTGTGGTGAATTAGTAGTGGCCACTGGGTATTTTTGGTGCTCTGGTAGAATTAAGCACCAACGGTTCAGGAAATTTCAGGCATGGGATCGAAGCAGCTCGGGTTCCTGTGTGGGAGCTGTTAAGACAAGGCTGTGGCCATAGTCTGGGTGGCATTGTGTGGGGATGTAGTGGGAACAGCGTCCAGTCCGTCTGTGTTTTTATGCGCATTGTGAGTTGGGGGGGTGGTGGTTCTGTCTCCCTGGCGGTGTTGACTGTGACTTGATTAGAATGACCAACACCTCCCTGTCTGTGGTCCTGCAGCGCCGGCGTGTTGGCTGCCAGCGCCAGGAAGCGGAGCGCGCTCGATGCGATCCTGGGGGCCCCCGTCAACAAGCGGAAGTCGCTTCTGATGAGGCCGCGTCACTACAGCCCCAGCCCCTGCCCCAGCCCTGGCCAAGCCAGTGACGGAGACAGAGACGGAGACGGGGACAGGGACGAGGATGGGGACGGGGACGGCGAGGAGCTGGCAGCCGCGCGGGACAAAGACGAGCCCAGGAACACTGACACTCCAGCAGGTAGACAGATGTCCTGTTGTTTTGTCTGTTTTGATGAACAATTGACGCTGAATTTTAAACTGCCATCTGTTGCATTCATATTTCCTCTCCTCTGCCACCCAACTGCCTCTCTCCTCCCCCCTCCATTTCCTTCCAGCCTTTCTCTCTCTCTCTCTCTCTCTCTCTCTCTCTCACTCCCTCCCCCCCCCAACTCCCTCCCTCCCTCGCTGTCATTAATTTCCACTGTGACTGTGGCTGGGGAGTGAAAGACTACACTGCTGGGTCCACATGAGCCACACATGAGCCAGCAGTGGACTCAGCACTGTAGTCAGACTAAAGTTTTTGATAGCAGATCTGCCATGATATTTTTGGCACAGCAAACATTTCTCTTATATCTGTGCCTGGGCATGTACAACTGTGTGTGTGTGTGTGTGTGTGTGTGTGTGTGTGTGTGTGTGTGTGTGTGTGTGTGTGTGTGTGTGTGTGTGTGTGTGTGTGTGGGTGTTGCATTAAAGTCAAAATGTGTATTCAGATTTAATTTTTTTTTTCTCCCTCATTTTTGTTTTTTGTCACTCCCTTTCCCTCTCTTTGTAGTTAGCAAAAAGAAGTACAGTATTCAATCAAAGCGTGGATCAAGTCACCAAAATGTATTGTCATGCTTCTCACTTTAGTTGAGTACACAGCTCAAAAAATCTTTTTTAGAAGCTTGCATAATTGCTTGCATAATGCCACTAATAGAAAAGAGGGTAACATAGTGATTGTGTGCTTCCTTTGACAAAGGAGACAGCACACTCAACCCACCAAAACCCTTTTTTGACAACAGTCATACAAAAATAATCAAAGTTGCTGTTTTTATTTTATAGCAGCAGACCTTTAGAGAAACAAAACATTGCGTTTTTTTCTAATGAATCAATTATGAACATTTTGGCAACAAAGCCCGTGGTTTACGTGCATTTTTCCCAGGCCTCTATAATCGGTACTTATTTGGTGTATTTTTAACGATGTAACTAAGCAACAAACGTAATTGTCCCCTTCGAAAGCCTTTGTTAGGCCATCTAACACAGTCCAAATATACATAATTAGGCATAATGTCTACAGCCCATTATTGGACACATGTGGGCTGTTAAATGGACCAACAGAATAGCTCAATGAATCGAGCAGATTTACTGGAAATGGAATTTATGTGTTTCCAGGGCTCATATTACATGACAATTATTTGAACCCTTTTGCAATCTTTTCACTTTGCATCACTATCAATATAATCCCCCTAAACTTTATTCTTCAGAAAGGTCGCTTAATCCCAGAGAGTGTTTACACAAAACATTTCATTTACTCTATTGGAAAATCCATTTAAGGCCACTATGATATACGTCCTGCATACTGACAGCCACATGAAGCAGGGGGCAGGGACCAGTCATGACTGGCAAAGGTTTGGTGAACGTGGGGTTGATATAACACACACAGCAGTGGTAAGGAATGGAAGAAAGGGAGGAGGGGGAGGCTGCAGTCAATATCTGCATTTCACAGTGAAAGGGAGAGGGGTTGTGGCGGTGATGGAGGTTGGTGTGGGTGGGGTGGGGTGGGGGAGTTGGAGCTGAGGGGGATGCCTTCCATTTGGTGGCACCGTACTGCATGTGACTCTAGCCAAGCTTCTGGTCTGCAGCCTCGCTCCGGTAATGGCTATTCTGGAGTACAAACTGTTCACCTGTTCCAACACGCAAATTACAGTCGGGATCCAAGTGTTTCTCTCCCCCTCTTTCTCTCTTACTCTCTCTCTTTCTGTTTCTCTCCTCTCTGTCTTTCTTTCCCTCTCTTTGTCTCTATCTCTGTTTCCATGTCTCCCCCCTCCCTCTTTTGGTCAAGGCTGTGCATCCATCTGGATGGCAGTGAAGTCCTCTGTTAATTGTAACTAAGCATAACTGGCGAACTTTTCATCTCAGTGTTGGACAGCCTTGCATTTTGACGCCTCTGTTAAGATTCAAATGTTCTGGTGACACACAGAGTATCAGGGAGGAGTGGCCATATCACACCACACAACAACACAATCTGCCAGGTTTGCATGGGAGATTTCTAATGAGTGTGTATTTTATGCCATTCTATTATATTGCCTGGGCAAATCTGAAGCCTTGAACTATATATGAAGAGGACATTTTGGGGTGTTAAAGTGAAAATGTGTGTTTGTGTGTGTGGATCTTTTTTTGAAAACAGGGTGTTTCACTGTAACATATAAATATAAATATATGACATGGATGTAACATATAGCATATAAATCCACTGTACATACAGGACCTAAAGGGCCCAGCAACTACACTGAGGTGACACAGTTCCAATCGTGTACATCACTCCAAATCCACTCTATATTCCCTACCTTCATCAAGCAAAATGAAATAATCTCCATAGCCTTTCTGATTATGTTTATGCTTTATTTATTTTAAGATTAAAGTAAAGCATTAGCACATTTCTTTTGTCTATAATGCATTGTGGCCTGTATTGTTACTGCAATGCTGTGGCCACCATCAGACCATCACCTTTCAGTTCCCATGTGCATTGCTGTTTGCTGTGTGTCAGCGAGTAGGTGGAGGTGGTGAGCAGGTGGTCCCACACCTGTGGGGATGACGTAGAGGGCCCTGGGGCCGTGACTGGCCAGAGGCTCCCCCACAGTGTGCGGGAGAGCCTGGCTCATCCCCCCCCCCCGCCCCCCAACATGTTGTTGATTTTGAAAAAAAAGAGAAAACATCTTGAGGAATTTGTCATTCAACAGACAACAGTTGGAGGTTTTCAGACGTTTTTTTTTTTTTTTTGGCCTTCAACTGTATAGCACCCACTGTCAGCGCTCACTATCCCATCCTATATTTGTAAATCCTACTTTCTTTTTTGGCAAAATTATGGCAGACAGGGTGATCCATTGAGCATTTATGTTGCTTTTTGGTGGGAGATTAAGTGCTGTTCCACGCACTCTGCAGACTAGTGCCTATCTGTTAATGCCTGTTTTCTTCTTAAGAGCACTTTAACACACTACACAAATTTTGATCCCCAATGATTCCCAAAATATCCAATCAACCTATCACACTGCCCAGCTCTCTCAGGGCCTGAGCTGTTTCTGATGTGGCCAGTGACGTCAAGTCATCTAAGAGGATAGATATATCGCCTACTTATGATTTAGTTGGACTAAAAACCCCTTATGGCTTAAGAGCCTTACACACAAGTAAGTTTCAGTGGTTTTGCAGATCAAAAGAGATTTTAAATCAATCCAGATGATAGCTTCCCTTTGTTAATCATTGACTCTGACTTAATATAATCAGGCATGTTTCAATTCTAAAGTATCATTTAAAGGGGATTTCAGTGCTTAGGTCCTAGCTGTCTGACCCAGTAATAAAGACTTATTCTTACAGAATTCTGGGCACAGCGGCCAGCTTGCCTCTTGTTTTAAATTAATTTAAAACTCATTTTTTCCAGTTGTATCACCTCTGACGAATTAACCTTATAATTAATTTAATTAATTAACAGTAGTCTATGGAAGCTATGGAAAGCTAACAGTCCTGTTTAGACACTGTATTTGTATACATTTTAAAAATGCCTTTTTATGTTCATGGAATATTAATTACCCTTTTTTTTCAACTCATCAGTTTATCCAGTTTTTGTCATTTTGTGTCAAAAGGAAAGTATCAAAGGCTATCCTGTGGCTATTCCCCATGTGACACTGGGGCTGTTTACATCTCAGGACATATTTGTGTTGTCCCTTGGAACAGTTTTCAATCTCTCTTTGTTCTGTCCAACACACAACCTTAATGTTTCATCCTATCAATCCACAGGAACATAAAAGGCTCCAAATCTTTTTTTTATGAGGATGGATCGTGAGGATGGATTAGTCAGTGCTGTGCTTTCTTGTAACAGTTTTTTTTTTTGCAATTTCGAAGGTTCTACCCTTTGTTTGTGTCTTTACATGAAAATTATGTCCGCACAAATGTGTTTCCAGGATGTTAGACTTGAAGTTCAAATTACAGCGCCTTAAAGTCTTATCACATCTTTTCATCTTGCTGTAACACTTTTCTTCCCATTAGGAAACTCATGTTCTGTGCCACGAGTGTCGTGTCTTCTGCCATAATCCACTGATTTAAAATCTGTGTCAAGTTGTAGGTTTGGATTTGCAAATGCTATGCAAAAGAAAACAACAGTGTTCATTCTCTGGTTTCCATGTAGCTCTTGCATCCCATCCCCTCACAGATATTTTCATACTTGGAAAGCAATTTGAAGAAAAATGGTTGTTGAGGAATTTATGTGGTAGTTACATTTGTTGTCATCTGGCATGCAGGATAAAGAAAAGAATGACGATTGCAATGGGGAAAATTTGTAGTTTATCATTTCCATCTTTTTGTTTCTTTGTGTTTATTAACGAGTGTAAATAATGTTTGTTATGTATTACTGTGTATTGCTATGTTTATTTATGTACTTGTTTAAACCAGTCTGGTAACAGGAGATTTAATTTTTTGTTTGTTTGTTTGTTTCAGAAGAGAATGGAGTGCTTGAGCCGGCAGTGCACTGCGAGAGAAACGCACAAGCCCAGGACTCACTGCATTGGTCTGACACCCTCAGTGAGGGATCACCTCTGCCACGAACCCTGATCCCCAAGATGATTGACGGGGAAGAGGAGGATGAAGAGGAGGAGGAGGAGGGTGAGGAGAGACACCTCAATCTGGAGGGACCTGGAGCACCTTGAGCGCCTGGAGCTGGAGAACGGAGAGTGGCTGCGGGCCCCCTCGCCCGCCTCGGCTGCCGGCAGCAAGCTCAACGGCATCCACCTTCAACTCAGCCCCGCCAAGCCCACCGATGAGCCCCCAGCCAGCAGATCGCGCCTGGTCTCTGACCTCCATGCAGAGGAAACCCTCCTGGGCTATGGGGGCCGACCTGCCGGCCTTCTGATGCCAGACGAGTTCGCCTTCACCCAGGAGCCCAGCGACGATGGCGAGGAGGACCAGCAGAACCAGCACCACCAGCAGCAGAACCAGCACCACCAGCAGCAGGCCCGTCTGGAGCCCAGCTGGGGTCCCGGGCTGGCGGTTCGACCTCTGAGCCTGGACAGGGCCCGGCTCAACCTGAGTCTCCTGGAACAGGCCATGCTGCTGCAGTCTGAACAGAGACAGGCCCTGCAGCACGCCTACAAGGACATGGATCGTTTCCTGCTGGAGCAGATGAGCGGAGAGCGTCGCCACCAGCGAATGCTGGAGATGAGTGCGGCGCGTGCTGCCTTTCACGGATGTAAAGGTGCATTCACAATAACCTGACCACCAGTCCCACCTCCACCCCCGCCCCACTCTATTTGTAAACCCAAACTGCATGGCCTCAAGTGAAGTCTCTAACCCAACTGGTTCCACTTTGGTGGAGTATGAATATCCTGTCCCCCACATTCAACATAACATTTCATTCAGATTGATTGTTGATTCACATTGTCCATCAAGGCAAACCGTGCGTGCATGAACCCAATCAGTTCCACACACAAATTAGCCTTTGATTACTGGGCCATGAAATCTCATGCTGCATACACTCTAGGAGAGGGGGTCTAATGTTAAAGTCTTTTAATGGTCTTGCCATTGTATTTGGCAATCCAGTCTCTCTCTCTCTCTGCATTGGATTTAATAGCTCATTTCAAGCAGTTTCATCTCTTTACTAGGACATTCCCACCTGACCCCCAATTTAGCATAACCAATAAGGGCACAGGAACACAGAGATTGTTGCGGGGGCATACAGTGCGGAGAAGTGTTCCTTTATGTAAAGCTAGATGGATCAAATCCTCTTAAGTACTAAAACATTTGGCAACAAGTGGACTAATACATAACTGCTCTGGAAATGAAAATAAATAAATAACCAAATCTTCTGATGGAAATGTCCAGGCTTGCCATATTGGATTTTGATAGGAATCATGTAGATATTTAACCATGACCATAAGTCTTAAATCCCCCTAAAGTACCTCTCATGTTTCCCAGTGGTTCTTCAAATGACTGCTGTTAAATGTGTAATCCTCAGTGTAATCTTTCTGTGACCGAGCATTAAGAAACGCATGCCCTCAGTGAAACTGTAGCCTTAACTAATGTAACAGATTACTATAAGCATTTTGAGCAGCAGAGACAGCGAGAGAGCGGGAGAGAGAGAGAGCGAGAGAGATAGAGAGAGTCAGAGAAAGAGAGGGAGACTGATAGAGAGAAAAAGAGAAAAAGAGAGAGGTGTGACTAGGGATAATGTATATGTCAATGTACTGATGCTGTATGCTTCGAGTCATTAGTTTATGTTATGAAACTGTATTTTTCAAGGAGCAAAGGAGTCGTTCGAGGAATTGTTAATGTCAATGTAGGGCTGAAGGCTCAGCCAAATTAGTAGTTACATTGTTAAGTTTATAGCATGGTTAAACAATAGTAAGACAGTTTGTATTCTACAAAAGCACATTGTTTGGCAAATATTTAACCCATTTTATAATATACTATAAGATGACACTGCATGAGTGCCATTGTCTCAGGATATATACAATAATTTGTCTCTTCCCATGTCCTGATGTTACTGCAGACTCCCTGCGCTCGGATAAAAAGGATGTGAAGTGCCCTACTCCAGGCTGTGACGGCACTGGTCATGTGACAGGACTGTACCCCCACCACAGAAGCTTGTCAGGGTGTCCCCACAAAGTCCGAGTGCCCCCAGAGAGTGAGTATGTCATGCACTGTTGCTATCATGGAATAGATTAGTCTACCTAAATCATCATTATAGGTAGGCAGTGATTGCTTGATGCTTCGTTTCATCTTTGTGCAAAGCGTCTGAAACTCTATCCAGTGGCAAACGTTTGCTTCCCGGTGGGCAGATGCTTTCGATTTCAACCAATCGCTACTGCTTGGTTGTGACGTATGTTGTGTCTGGAATGCACTGTTTGAGTTCAGCAACATTGCTTTCAGCCCTCCCTCTGTTTGCTGATTGGTCCACATGGCTCAGAGTCAGTGGAAATCTAAGTGTGCCTACAGGCAGATCCCTGATGTCGTGGTGGAGCAAAATAAGAAACTGAGTAGAAGCACTAATCGGTGCTAGCCTGGTTAAAGCACTAAGGCAGAAGCACTAAGCGGTGCTAGCCTGGCTAAAGCACTAAGGCAGAAGCACTAAGCGGTGCTAGCCTGGCTAAAGCAGTGAGGAAGAAGCACTAAGCGGTGCTAGCCTGGCTAAAGCAGTAAGGAAGAAGCACTAAGCGGTGCTAGCCTGGCTAAAGCAGTGAGGAAGAAGCACTAAGCGGTGCTAGCCTGGCTAAAGCAGTGAGGAAGAAGCACTAAGCGGTGCTAGCCTGGCTAAAGCACTAGGGCAGTACTATATAAAAAAATCTAAGGGCTGGAAAAAGCCTGGTTTCCTGTTGACCTTGCCTATTAACACAAATACCTCAATAAAGTTATTTACTGGCATTAGTATGTTTACTGTAATAGGCCTTTCTGAAGAATCTTCCTACATATACCATAACTATACTTTAAGAGGCTGAGTTCCAGTTTCTAGAGTTCTAGTTTGAGCCTGCCTGAGATAAGGTATTTGATGGGTAAGACAACACAAGCAATTTTTAATAAGAAATGGGCAAATTAAATGTTTCAATTTGTCCGCCCGTAGGAAACATGTTGCACATATAGAATGAAAGGTGCAAATTAAAAATTAGGTTAATTAAAAAGATAAAAAAGGTTAATTCATATATACTGAATTTTATACTGTTTTTTACATATACATCTTAAGCTGCACATGTCTTGCCACTAGTGTGACATTTGTAGCCTTTAAAACATTGTTTTATCTACAAATTGTGCTAAGGTGTAGTTTCAAAATATTCCAGACCAGCCTTATAAATGCAACTGAATTTCCACAACACATTACATTAGACCTTAAGATATAGCTTATGAACAATCCAATTTGTCAGGACATGAAGGACTATTGTTTATAAAATATTTAAATATATGCATGTTTTTCATTAAAGGGGGCCCGCATTTCATTGTAATTTGGTGAACATGAAATAAATAGTTAGCAAGCATGATGTTTCATGTTTTTACCTCATCTGGTGCTGCATTTCTTATTTGGTGTGGGACACATTAGACACCTTAAGAACTTTCTTAATACCGAGAGAAGTGGCTGTGTGCTGTGAGTGAAATGAAAATATGTTTTATGAACTTTGAATCATCATGCCACCAACCAGAACTATCTGCAACAAAGAAGAGTTGCTGGCATTTTTTTACCATTTGAATGCAGCATAACAAACACTTAGCACTTAGCAGAAAAGCAACAAAAGGAACAAAAAATTGTAATTAACTTTTCTAAATATGAAAGTGTGTACTCTCAGACCAGAGGCTGTATTTACTAATCAAAGACTTGGCAGATGCCAGCTTGTGAAAACAAATAGCTGGACCTGTCAGACAAGCTAATTGAAAATTGTGTACAAAATGAAAAGTTACTTAAAAAAACTTTAAATTGAACTTCAATCATATGTTTGTGTTTTTTTTTTAAGAAAAGAAGACTGCGTTATGTATAATGAAGTCTGTAATATGTAAAAAAAGCTGACAGACATGCCTTGAAGGAGGAGAAAGTTGACGTAACAACAAAGACTCATAAAAGCTTGAGACTGTGCTCTCTTTATAAGCCTCATTTTTCTCCTCTAAATGGTAAAAATATATATATGTATAAATAAATACATAAAAATAAATAACACAAATGTACAATGTTAGCAGCATTTTAACTTTTGTAACCTCTGATTCACACTAATCATGTATGTTCCTCTCAAAACCTTTCTGCGATAGGTCCAGTTGATTTAAAATGTCACAATAATGTGAGCTTCACAGATATAATATACAACCCATCGCACAGTGTGTTCTTCATAGAGGATCAAACAAGACAAGTATTATATCTGCAGGCTACCACACATCTTAGACCATAGGTGTTATGTAAGTTTCTAATTCTTCAAAGTCATTGTTGAAATTAGATATTATCATAGCACATTCTTACAATAATAGAATGATATTATAGAGGCTTTATTTGGTGTTTGTTCAAAAGAGTAGTTTAGCATCATACATGTTTAGGACACCATGACATCATGTCCAGTATGTCATATTTGTTTTCACACATACCATTGGCTGGAGTGGATCTAGGTGAGACATTGAGTAATGTTTGTCTTCTTGTGTGTCCTGACTCATGCGTTGACTTCCCCTGATGATGACAACTCTCTTGTCCACAGTCCTGGCCATGCATGAAAATGTCCTCAAGTGTCCAACCCCAGGCTGCACGGGAAGAGGCCACGTCAACAGCAACCGTAGCACACACCGCAGGTGGGTCACCCTAAATGAGTCAGAGCATTGGAGAGCTGCAATTGAAGCAAGATCAGCAACAGGGTTATTTTGTGTTTCTTATATAATGGCATCATAATTAGTTCAAATATTGTAGATGGTGTAAAGAAATAACAGTTGTAAGAAATGGTTTATGGGCTTATTAATCTGTGGAGAATGGAGACCATTCTTTTGCATATCTTTACAGTTTAAACAAAAAGGCACACTTGTTATTTCAATCACTGCCCACCAAAAAAACACTCATTATCTACCCTTTAAAACAGCATCACCAACCTGAAATTGCAGTTGTTTTGACGAGGCATTTGTCCTTTGTATTTGACTATAGGTAAATAGCTGAGGTGTTTGTTTGGTATGGTTATGACTGACTGTGAAGGATGCCATATTGTGCCTGCTCCCAGTCTTTCAGGGTGCCCCATAGCTGCCGCGGGTAAGATCTCCAAACCCCAAGAGGATGGCAACAAGACTAGACAACCACCCGAGCGCTTGCCCAGGTAATGTTACAAATGGAGAAGCACTTGTTGAAATTCTGAAATCACAGTATCTGACAGCTGTGAAAATATTGTGTCTGGATTTCGTTCATGACAATGATGCATATGTGTGTGTGTATGTGTGTGTGTGTGTGTGTGTATGATGTATGTGTTGTTCTCCATCTAGACCTACAAGCTTAACAAAGAAATTCGACTTGAGCCAGTTCGGCAGCTACAGGCTCCCTCATCCCGTGGCTGCCTTTCAAGCCAACCTCTCCAAGGACATGGACAAGTACAACAAGATCCACTTTGACTACGCCAGTTTCGATGCACAGGTCTTCGGCAAGCAACCTCAGCTGGCGATCAACCAAGATCAAGAAATCTCTCACTTCTCTGAATGTGAGCTTCACGCCTTTTATAAGACACGCACACACACCCGTGGGCTCAGGCAGATTAAATCTGTCACCCAATGGAACAGCAGCGGGTCAAGCTGCATGCAAAACGCTTTCGTCAAAGATGCTATTTTATATACACTACATGAAACACCAGTTACCCAGCTTTTCATGTCACTTAAATGAACTGAATGTGTTAAGCGGGGGGAGGGGCAGTCGCACAATTCCTGTCACTTTACCTTTGTAATGATGTCATAATAACACTGACAATGACTGTCACCATGTGCTACATTACCCGTTGCCATTGAATATCAATGTGTTACATTTGTAACACAGAAATGTCACCTGATTGCCTCATCATCATAAATTATCGACTCTTTTTTACCATGACAGTGTTATGCAATCACTGTGTGGCTGAGTCTCCGTTGTGGCAAAGCAGAGGTATCTGTGCCTGGAATTCATTAGAGAGCACATGCACTGGTGTCAGTCAGTCAGTCCATATGCTACCATGTACGTCATTAGGACTTTAGTGCCCCCACACTGATGCATCGTTTGTTAAATAGCACTTTGACTCATTTTAATGGTTTAGTGTGAAGGTGATTTTTTCCCCCCTCATATTATGGGGCCCATAATGTTTGATTCTTGTTGCTATGAAACTTCCCAGTGTCCATTTAGGCTTCTTATGGTTTTGACTTGATGATTTGACTAGTATGGCTGACCAGCCTGATAGATGTGTGTCTGTCTGTGTGTTTTTTTTTTATTTTTACTTTTCCAGCACCATCACAGTATCCCCTTTTCCTGGGCCTGGGAAGTCGTCTGATGATGCCCGGCGGCGGGCAAAGTCCGGTCCACTCCAAAACGGAGAGCGACGGCCTCCAAGCCAATGGTAATGCCAATGCCACCGCCACGGCCGCCATCCTCAACCTCAGCACCCGCTACCGCGACAAGATGGAGGTGCTCTCCGGCCAGCCGCTGGCACCAGCCACAAAGGTAATCAAATTAGGCCACTTGGAAAAGGTATTTAATGTGGTCAATACTGGAGCAACTCTGATTTGTGTATGAAAAAGGAAGAGGGTGGGGGAATGGGGCAGGCTGGGTGGGGGTGGACATCAAAAGACACTTTTTGGCACTGAGAACTGTGTAGCTCTGGTGGCAGAAAAAACAAGAGATCACCCCACCCCCGGTACACCCCACTACCACCACCACCTCCAGTAAAGCTTTAATGTACACAAAGGAAAAATTTGTGTAATCACATCAAAAGCAAGTGAGAGAAATACAATCAGCCTTGTTCCTTTTTCTCAATTACAATTAGATGCCTTTTTGTAAAACATGCGGTCATGCATCTGATTTGGACTTTTTATGGAGGCACAGAGACACATGCAAAACAAATAGTTTTTTTTTTTTAACTACAAGGCATGTGTCTGTCTCCTTTGTTGCAGACAGCAGAAGATGTTTTGCTTGGTTGTATATTATCCTGGATAAGCTTGGTGCGATCCGCTCCATCCGGCAAACTATCATATGGACGATGAGGGTCATTCTGCTGGATTAAACCAATCAGCATAGAGGCTCATTAGCTGAAATCTTTCATTCACATAAAAAAATGGAAATCTCCTCCCGCTGTTTTACATTAGTTGGTGCGAGAGTTCCTAGCTCGGCCTTGCACATCATTTGTGGAGTACACACACCGAAAGGCCTGGCCTCTTTAACGCAGCGGCGGCTGAAAGTTTCCCTTTAAAGGGATTTCCCCATTTTAAGTACAGCTCTTTCTCAAAGCACTTAAACCTAATTCAGTCCCAAGCTGCTTCCCCAGCGGAGCTGTGGTTATCTTTTAAAGTACAGGGTGGCTCTTTAAACAGGCATAGCTTACTGTATAATGGACATCTGGAGGGAGTCAGAAGTCAGTAAATGTCCCAAGTTAAGTAAGTATGAAGAGATTTGACGTTGAGACTCCTACACACTCCTAGCGAGAGCGACTGAGTGCCAGCACTGGGGCTGAGCATGTGGGCTGGGACCAGGTACCGTACAAACTGTCAGCATGAATAAAACAGTGTTAGTAGATTTGTCATCTGTGCCTGGCCTGCATTAAGCGTCTTCTTGAATATGAAGTGTTGTTGCTATGTTTTTGTGCCAGAGTAACTGTAAGCAAATTTTCTTAAGAGACGAGGCTGCAAATTAATATATTCTACTTGGAATCTGAACCAAAATGCAAAATGCTAAATTTGTTTTTACATTTTGAAAGCTGTGAGTGTATTTTGATTTTGTTTTTGTGTTTAGTTTTTTTTTCCATGTGAAATGTTTTTTAGATTAGTCAAATGTTGGCATACAGTTTGTCAGAGGCTGAAAATAAACAGGCGTATTCTGAGATTTTTTGGCCCGTACACAGATTAATTAATCTGAAAGCACCCCTTTGTGATTCTAATAATGGTATGAAATAATGCTTGCATATGTGCAGAATAATTGGTGTTACTCTGAGACAGTCCTTTTAATGAGGTAAAAGTTTTAGTGAGTGCCATAAGCCTTTGCCACACTTACTGCCATGGTGCCAAATGAGTGACACATCTGTCACTAAGGGAGAAACTTCCTGCATTAAGCTGTGTGGCAACATTAAGCTTTTTAATTTTTATTTTAATGGTGATGACCTAAAACCATCACCCCCAGCTGCCATCTTGTCTGTGTGTCCTAGAAAACAGATGACACAGCTGTCACCGTAAAAAAGAAAAAAAAAAAAAACTATACGCCAGTTATCTGTCTGGGAGAATTATGCCCTAGCAGGACACTTTACATTGTCTCCTCTGTTCTCATAATAAGTGCTCATCTGATGGGTTTAAAGCACTTCACATATGTACTATAAGCGCTTGGAATTTGCTCTCGCTTGTAATCCTGCCGATCAAGATCATGACTAGCATCTCTAATAGTTTTGTGTCACATAGCTGAATGTGTACACAGGTTAACAGATGATGCAGTTATGTTTAATATGTTTTGTATGTTAATATATCAAACAGAATACTTGAACATGAGACATAACTGTAGTTGTTACATTGCTCACGTTACATTACATTAATGTCAAATACACTGGAAATGTAAACACTATCAAACAGCTAGTTAACAACTAACTTAGAGTTTGAGTATAGCCACAGTTTTAGACAAAGGACTCCATGTGCACCATGAACGACATTGTTTGGTTCGTATGATCTGTAAATACAGTCAGCCAGTATAGAAGTGGCCCAGACGCTGTTGAGGCGTGTGTGTCATCTCATCATCAGTGATGCCAGGGAAAGCTATCAGGCTCTCACCCCACTCTTGGCTCTGCCTCAGGACATGCACATAGAGGTGGATGAGAACGGCACTCTGGACCTGAGCATGAAGACCAAGAGGGAGAAGATGAAGGACCAGCCATCGCTGCCGCCGTTGCCACCACCTCCGCCCGCGCTGCCCGCCATGTCCCTGGGTGAGGGCCTGCCCACGCCAGTTACCTCCATGGCCAAAGCCAGCGGCCTCCACATCCCCACGGCTTTCTACCAGGCGCTTTGCGAGCAGGAGGGTTGGGATGTTCCGCTCAACTTCAGCAAGCCCCACATGCAGCTGGAGAGGGAGGTGAGTGTGCTTGCACATGCACGTGTGAACTGGGAGAGCCCGAGTACTCTAGGGCCTGTTGCACACTGTCGTGTTAAGTGTCTCTCACGCTGCTGTGTAAGAAATATTGCCATCAGCATCCTGGAAAATAGCAGCCAGTTTTTGGAATGCCATGTGCTGTACGTCTTGGTTACTTATAGTGTTTGATACCCTGTGAACTACATTCTACTACATTTTTTTCTCAGGGTCAGGGTGCATTTTAGTAAATTTACATGTTGTTGTCAGCACTGAGGAGGGTGTGAATTCTTAAACAGACTCTGTAAAAATGGCTATCTGTAAAAGAAGCTATCTGTGTCTGTCTGTATGTGATATGGGTGCCTTTCATCTGCCAGATAAGGCTGTTTGGAGTGGTCTGCAATCACAGATGTCACGGCTCCTCTGTGCAAAATCAAATCTTCCCCAATCTATTGTCTATAAAAATCAGACGCTTGTCTTCTTTGTACATCTGCTCCTCACAGATCCTTTTGTTACAGAATAGGAATGCAAAGGTTTAACACCATTGTTGCCCATCATAAATACTTTCAGGGATTAGAGAGCTCTTTAAATAGATATGTGTGTGTGTGTGTGTGTGTTTTTTTTTTTTTTCTAATCACAGTCGTCTAGTCTGCTGTTTGGACTACTCCAGCAAGCGATATTGCTGTTTGTGGTGTGTCGTGAATGTCCACTGCATTATGGCTATTTTCTGTTACTTTCTTTTTAAAAAAATAAAAAACAGGACCAGCATGACAAGACTTCACTAGATGAAAAGACATATGCAGGAGACTCGTGTTTGATGAGTCCTAAAGCAAAACTGCTTTCAAGAGAAACAAAGAAGGAACTGATGAGGTATTTAGTTGACCTTTCCATGGATGTTTGACAGTTTTTTCATTATACATGAAAGATGCTTATGAAGCGTGCCACACTAAACTCAGACTGCTTTGCTTCATGGTCACAGTGTCTTGTTTTGCTTACAAAGGAATAAAATCGCTATGCAGTCTGACAAAACATTACACTAAAACAATATATTCCATGCATATTTCATGTATTTTTTAATGTTATTCACCATTACCAATTATGTCAAAGAAATTATTTCTTCCACATATGATTTTCACCTGTATAATATTGTTTATTAATTAATGTCATTTATGTAAAACGCTCTTTGCAGTTGTCCAACACCTGGCTGTGATGGCAGTGGTCATGTGACAGGAAACTATGCCTCCCATCGAAGGTAAGCCCATCTACTGTATGCATTTATTCATCACCAGCCTAATAAACATCATGGCAGTTCTGGAATTCAACACATGCTTGGAGTTAGTAAAGGCTTCACTCAAATCCTAACTCTAAGACCTCGGGTCAAGAATGTATCGATTTGATTATATAATATATCTTGTGATCTTAAAGTATGACTTATATATCTTGGTTTTCTATAAATCAGTTGTGATAGACATGTATTGTGTCTTTACTCTGTGTAGGTTAATTATGATTGTTTGTTATTCATGATTGCCCTTTTTATTGTTATCCACAGAAATACCCAATTAGCATTTAATTATGATAACCTACAACATATTATTACAGACCAAATACACTTCTCCTACTTTAGGACTCTATAGAGAGTAAATCAGGACTGGACAAGGAAAGGAGGGATTAAATTATACAGTTTTGCTGTTTTTTGTGTAGTCAGGGAATTGAGTAAATACGATGCCTTTTTCTACAGTGTATCTGGGTGTCCACTGGCTGACAAGACCCTGAAGTCTCTGATGGCTGCCAATGCTCAGGAACTAAAGTAAGTAATTATCTCACTACCCCAGTCAGTGAAAGGCCCTTGTGTTCCAGACATGGCTCAGAGCTTTGGACAGACAGCAAGCTCTGCATTCATCGCCGAATGAAGAATACAGAATTTGCATATGCTTGAATTCAGACATGTAAACGAGGTGTTTTGTCAGTGCTAAAATCAGCCTTTTATTTTTGTCATCGCAGGTGCCCAACACCTGGTTGTGATGGATCTGGCCACGTGACGGGGAACTATGCCTCCCACCGCAGGTAAACACGACCTCGTAGCATGGCAGACAAAGAGCATGTACGTCACATGGCACCGCTGAGGGGAACAGTTTCCTGTCCCAGAAAAAGAATCACCACAAAGATGCAGTGGATGAGACTCTCGCATGGCGACTTATGACTGACATGGAAGATAAGCTCACTGTATTTTCTCTTTCTGCTTCCAGTCTGTCTGGATGCCCTCGAGCAAGAAAGGGGAGTTTGAAGCTGACACCAAACAAGGATGAAAAGGACGACCAAGAAATTAAGTATGACTTGTTTTTACTATTATCACTAAGATAGTGCAGGAACATCTATCAGCTACACACTTTAAGAAAAGAGTGGTGCCAACAGTAGGTTCAGTTGGTTCAAAATGTGTGTGAAGCAACATAGGCATTCTGCCCCATTTGAAATAATGGCTATACTCTCTCCAGTAGGGGCATGACCTTTTTTCTCCTCATTGAAGAGAAGATTGTTAAATATCATTTCATGTCTCGGCCTTGCCTCCCAGGAACTGGGTTCCTGAAACAGCAAAAACAAATAAACAAATATTAATATAATTGATTGCAGATTAAATCCAAAGTCAGCCTTGCAAATATCCTTTCACTTTTACATCTGGGGTAGTATTATCTTTTTTTTCCTTTTTAATTACTAATGCAATATCAAGAGCTTAGGAATTAGACCAGTGCAGGTCTCATCCACATTAAAGGAGAAGAGAGAGAGACAGCCCCCCATCTGCAGCATTGCTAGATTACTGTAAATTGGTGGCCATATGGCATGTTTCCATTGTCTCAGGGATGCATGGCTACCTGTACTCCATGGATGGGAGAGCGTAGTGCTAGGGACTTGTTTTGTCCTCTTGTTGATGCTGCTCTATTAAGCAGAAAAGTGCTAAAATACACCCCCTTCCCCCCTCCCCCCAGACACCCTCCCCTGCCTCCCACCTCAAACCCCATTGGCCGTGCTATTTGTAACAACTCTGGCAACCTTTCACACTTTCCAAAGAGGGGCTATTCAGGAAAAGGGTGATGACCTCAAAAACACACGTTGCCTTTTCCTTTTTTTCACTCCTTTTTTTGTATCGGACACATACGTATGACAATTATGTGCAATTTATGTCATCCCATTACTGACCTGTAAAATAGCGAATTGCAAAATAAATTACCCAACTCTTACCAGTGTTTCAGCCACACACCATGACTTGTGTCTGTGGGATTTGATAGCACCACTACAGCATCTAAACCATGTTCATTGTTATCATTAAGCTTTTACTAGATATGCTGTTTGTGTGTGACTTTATGGGTAGGCCTACCGTTATTTTAACATTGCTTTTTTTGCTGTTGTTTAAATACATTTTAATCATCATTTGACTGGATTAATCAAGTTAATGGCTACGACAAATCTTCTGGCAGAATAAGTACTAGGATGTTTGTGGACATGTGCATGATGTACTCAAATTACATATGCAAAATTTTGGTTTGAACAAAGCCAATTTTTTGGCTTTGACTGAATAAATGTTGTGGTACTATCAAACATCAGCTGTTAAAGAAAGAGTAGAATATAAACTATATCTTAAAGCTAAAAGTAATACAAAAGAACAAGTCACAAAATGATTAAACTCTTCAATCAGCAATACACACACATATCACCACAGCACAGATCACCAACTGTGCAAGAACACATTACATGTAGTGATTAATAATTCAGTGACATCTGGAAAATACACATTTCAAAAGCTCTTAATTTACAGATAGATATGTATTTGTTGGTACAAACAAAAAAAGGTTATCTTATTATATGAAAAAAAACATTCCAAGACATAATCGCATACAGTGACCATATCATTGTGCCAGTTAAAATTAAATGGCTTGTGTTTCCAAGAGCTTTGCCAAAAGGCTGGCTTTGATTTTCTCAAGTAATTTAGTCTTTGATTGCAAAATTGCCACAGGGCTACATGTTATAATATTCCCATACACACAAGGCTGTTGAGTAATTGCATCTGTGTGTGTGTGTGTTAACTGAAATGCAAACGAAACACTGAACAGCATAACTCCAAAGGTATTGACAGCATTGCATCATTGTCTTCCTCAGATGCCCAGTGTCTGGGTGTGATGGCCAGGGTCACGTGTCGGGGAAGTACACATCTCACCGGAGTGCAGGAAGCTGTCCCATTGCTGCAAAGAGACAGAAGGAATGCTCCATGAATGGTTCAGTCTTCCCCTGGAAGGTGTCCAAGCAGGAGCTGCCCCACTGCCCGCTCCCAGGCTGCAACGGCCTGGGCCATGCCAACAACGTGTTCATCACCCATAGGAGGTAGGGTAGCATCACCCTGACCCATTGTGATTGCTGTAAAAGTATGTTGATATTAACATCAGGTGATGTGATTGATTGATTGGCTTGTACTTAACATGGTAGGGAATTCTCCAATATGAGGCATAGCTATGTACTATACACAGTTGAGAATTTGATCAAACCATGAAACATTTGAACAGTTAAACTAGAGGATCAACTGATCCTGCAGTGCTTGCATGGGTCAGTCAGTTAAGAAACAAAGCTAACAGACCAGCCATCGGCCTTACTGTGTCCCATTTGTGTTCTCTCTCTAGCCTGTCTGGTTGTCCGCTGAATGCACAGAGTTTAAAGAGGAAACTGTCAGGGGATGAAATGATGACGATTAAAGTCAAGGCAAGCAGTGGTAAGGATCATTTCCTGTTGTATCGACTGGACTGGGCCAAGTACACAGACACTAAATACACCACTAAATTATTTATGCCCATGCCCAAGGTGATCGCCAAATTAATATACATACAACAATGCATCTGATTAACAAGAAACAGAAAAATTGTGTAGACTACCTAATTTCTATTTGATATCCTCATTTAAGTGTAACTGGGAGTAGTGTAATAGGTTAATCTGTGCTTCAAGTGTAACTAGGAGTAATGTTATAGGTTAAACTGTGATTCAAGTGTAACTGAGAGTAATGTAAGGTTAATCTGTAACACAGTCCTTTACATTTCCTCCAACATGTGTTTTTTAATCTATCTAAAAATGTAATAAAGGGAAAACATACAGCGTGAACTGGATTGGCCACCAAGTTTCTCCTAATCTCTCCTCACAAAACACTACAGTTTCACTGTCATTTTTACTCTCTCTTCAGTTCCCCTGTTACATTACTATGATAAATATAATTTGCTTGAAACTTAGTCATTTAATAGTCTCTTAATAATATAAACATTTTCTCAGTGTCCAATCCAAAATGTAAGTTTTGCCTAAGGCATATCTTGCTACCTGAGTAGCTAATCCCTTGAATGTGACAGACCTTGATAAAAACATACTCTTATGACATCTCCAATAGATTTGAGGAGCATTGATGGCTGGTATGAGTGTAAAATCATAGTGACAATACTCCATAGCCCTGTTTCAACTGCATTGTCTTGTGTCCCCGCTCTCTGCTGAACAGGTATTGAAAATAATGAGGACATGCAGCACTTGGATAATGAGATTAAGGAACTGAATGAATCCAACCTGAAAATAGAATCTGACATGATGCAGCTGCAGACTCAAGTAAGCACTCTCACAGTTTGCTCAGGAACACACAGAATTCACCAGTGACAAGAGAACATAGGACCTGTGAGCTTTAAAGGCTCACATTTCATTGATTAAATAAAACCTACCACATATATTACCCAGTACTATTATATAGTGCATATTATACATGCATTATACTACAACACATATTTCACTTTATTTTTAGTTTTACTGTTTTTGTTTTACTTTTCCTTCACTTTATCATGTAAATAGTAAGGTCCTGAAAGTTGTACAGTTTCACTCCTGTACACTTATGTCCTGTACATCTACAGTATATTGTATATCCAAACTAAGTCACATGCCTTTGGTATGCTCTTTCTCTCTGCTGTTAGATTTCATCAATGGAATGTAACCTAAAGACCATTGAAGAGGAAAACAAGATGATTGAGCAGCACAACGACGGCCTGTTGAAGGAATTGGCTCGCTTGAGTCAGGCACTTATCAACAGCCTAACAGATATTCAGCTACCACAAATGGTAAGAGATGCTGAAAGGTGCCTTTATGCATGAATATTATAATGTTCCGACCATGCTCAAAGTATTCAGCACATGACGTACTGGCCATACTATAGGCTCCGACCTACATTACTGCACTATGCATTGTAGCTATGCTGTGGCAGTATGACTTTATATTCCTATTGTCTGCTACATCATTAGCTTTTCTTTTGTTTGTTTCACGTCAGAATTAAAGTAAGGTTACAAAGAGATTGTTTCACTTGGTAGTGTTGTCCTCAGTGTTCTGTCTTGTCTTTAAGGCCCACCATGAGGTTAACCCAAAAAACAAGGAGGTATTGTGAGTCCAGAACAGCACCCCATGTCCTGGTGTAAATATCTCCTTGTGTCCTTGCAGGGTCCCATCAATGAGCAAAATTTTGAAGCCTATGTGAACACACTGATGGACATGTATAACAGCTCAGAGCATGACTACTCCCCAGAGTGCAAGGCCCTATTGGATAGCATCAGGCAGGCCATCAAAGGTATCCATGTGTAAGCTGTCAGTCAGTCAGAGGCTTTCCTGCGTGGGGCAATATTTCTGGACAGCTTTATTTTTCTTATTGGAAGGCCTGGAGTACATCCATGTGCAAGGAAATGGCATTCGAAAAAGAAAGAAAAAGAAAACAAAACATTGCCATTCCATTGAAAAAATTATTGCACTGAAGAGAAAAAGTACTCTACCAGCCAGAATTTGTAAAACTTTTAACAGCTTCTGAGTTCACTCAACACATTTATTTATTGAGATTTATACCCCTTTGCACTTAATTATTTCGTATGGTTTGCTTGGTTTTACTCTGTACTTGTTTTTTTTCGTTTATTTGTTTTTTTGCATAATTGATTTCTGTGTAAAACATTTTATGTGTAATTATGCTGTTGCTATTTATTCTCTCCATTCAAATATTTATTACACAGTAATATATTTAATTTATATCTATTGATAGATGTTCGAAAATGGAAATTGAATTTGTTTTGTTCTCTTAGACTTTTGGGCAGTGCGAAATTGTGAGCAACAAACGCATTCCATTCTCTTTAAAGGTTTTGTCTCTAGAATTTTTTTAAAGTCAGTTGTCAGTTGAGATGACCAACCTGTGAACTCCAGACAGAACTGCTGCTTGTGTTTGCCATCTAGTGGTCATATGCAGCACTTACAATGAGTGATAAAATTCAACTGCTCTTCCTCCTGTACTGAAAAAGGCAATTTACATTAAATTCAGTATTGAATGTACAGTGGAAAATAACCACATGGGTAATAATCACATGAAATGAAATAAAAAATACACTTCCAAAATACATAAATAAATAAACAAATGATGCATCACTGCAAAGAATAGCTGGAATGAATGTCACACCACAGTTTAAATGTGTCATAACAGGAACTAAAATTCAGTATGACAAATTTGTTTTCTTACACTTATTTTCATTAATTTCTATCGATATCTGCCTTTGGTGAGCACACGTGTTTGTGTGCATTTATGTGCCTAAATGTAAATGAATACATGAAATATACTCTGTTTTGTGGTAGAACAGTATTATGTGAATGGTGTTTAATTTATTACACAGTATACTATTTTCAAAGAAAAAAACACTTCTAACTCTGTTGCATTTACTGTTTATATTCTGTTTTGAATATATACTGCTCTTGTTCTGATTTTGGAGTCAAGTCTTTAAGCATAATGAAAGATGACATTTTTCTTTTTGAAGTTGAAGTGAGTGAGTGTCAAAAATGACAAAGAGTCACAGAGCACGTGAGAGCATGTGATGGTGATGGTGCCACACTCTTCCTTCAGCCTCTTCTACTGGCAGACAATGTATGTGAGTGTGAGATGGATGATGGAAAAGGCCCGTTGATTGTACCACAAAATCCCTACTGTTGATGGTTTGGTTTTGTTTTTTTTCATTTTTAACACATTTCACAAAAAAAATTGCATACAAAAGAAGCTCCCATTCAAGGTGCCCCATTGTTTGTCTCAGATTTAGAACTGATTCAGTAAGTGTGTTGTTCATGTAATAAAACAAAGACGAACAACTGTTTTTTCTTGGACATTGGATAACTTTAAATGTCGCAAAACATTTCAAAATATTTTGAATATTAAATATGAATCACTTGCACTTTTCTGTTGTCCCTCAACACGGTTTTAAAGAAGATACTGTTTTGATCTCATTCATAGATGCATGAACTGGTTTGACTTTGTTAGCTTATTCTGTATTATTTCAAGATGCCATTTTACATGCAAAGAATGAGGGGGAGAAATGCAGAGAAATCATTGGGTACTCATACAAATTATGAAAAAATGAATTATAACTACTTTATCCAAAGGGTGACTACTAAGAATTTTAATGTTCATAAACTGAATCAATCATTTTTGGTTACATTTTATGACTGTAATTAATTATTATGTTTACTTATTTATAATTCTTAACTCTTAATTTATATACCACACATTGTTTGCTCAGGAAGTTTTGTGAAGAATATTTATTTTTCCCTGTTTGTATCTGATGTTTTGTAATGTGAACTGGATTTTTTTGTGTAATGATATTAGTATGATGGAACTGTATTGTACATTTGTTTTCTTTTTAATTAAAACAAAAATGCTTTTTTTCAGTTGAAGTAGTTTATATATTGAACTTTCCTTGGACTTTTACTATTTCATAAGCAGATAATGCACAGTGTTGTACAGTTTGTGTATGGTAGAAATAAAATATTCATATGGCCGAATAAGCTGCAGTTCGTTAGTATGCTAAGTGTTTGAAAAGCAAGTTCTCCGGCCCAATTATCTTATAAAACCTGCAGCACAAATACACTCTGTACTACTGATACAGACATTTTCAGGTTTTGTTGTAGCAATGAACTGTAGCGCTTTCTACAACATAGTTGAGTTATGACAGTGATTACCTTAATGATCTCATTATTCTAATGAGGTCAGCCTTAGTCATTGGAGTGCAGATATACTACTTCAATGGCATGGCAAAGTGTAATAACTCTATCACAGGAATAGCAGCTCTGATGAACTTCAATTAACTTCAGGCACAGCTTATCACATGATTGGATTCATTACACAGGAGAGATAAAACATTGCACATTTCTATCCAATACCTCAGGATGCCTCCATTCAGTGTGTCCTGTTCAATGTTTCAGGATGCTTGTTTAACCAATTATTATTCAGTCAACCACTGGATGAGAAATTACATGGCAGATACACAGAAAACAGAATCTTTCATTAGAGATCTAATGTGACAAAGCACTGTACAAATACATCACCCCACCCCAATCTCATACCTGTAGGCTAAGCAATGGTGCACAACCCCATTTCCATAAAAACAAAAAAAGGTAACATAGAATGTGATGATTCAAATCACATAAACCCATATCATTGCTAAAGCAACATAGATAACGTTGGAAATGTTGTTGTGTCAAAGAAAAACAAGGAGAAATATTTCAGTGCTATACAAAAATGATGCAATAATGCATGCAAAATTGTGCAGAATCTGGCTGGATTTTTCATCAATGATGCATACTAAAATATTCACAGAAGCAAAATGTCAGTATCCAAGGGACAGGGCTGAACAACAATACTCATAAAATGACCCAGCATAAAATCAGACCTATTTCTGGAATCACTGTGGAATCACTATGCCTAGGTAAGCCTCTGATAACCACTGTCAAAACAGTCTGATACTCCAGTCCAGGCAAAGGTGAAATGCCACCATCTTCTCTGGGGCCTGAGTTCATTTAAGATGCAAACACAGCTGCAACCTGCGAAATGAAAAACTGTCCAATAGTAGGTCAAATCACATTTTTAAATTCTTCTACACCCTCACACTCCGTCAGTGTCTCTACTTGCAGCCTAAGTTAGCCCCCAGGGGTTAAGGTGCACTGCACATTTTCATCATAGGCTACAGCTACTTTATTTGATTAGTAGTTGTGGAGCTCCATCAGGACCTGTTACCTGGCTCACTTTTTCTTCTCTTCTTGCCTTGCTCTAAGATTTTCAACAAGACAAAGTTGTCTCTGGTGAACAGAAATGGCACTGTTCTGGCCATTCTGGAAAAACAACAAACCAGTTGTTCACGTCCTATCTTTCTCATGCACAGCATTTCAGAAAGCAATAAAATTAAGGCTTTTCATACAGAACAACTGGGTTAAGCCATCTGCCTGTGGACAATCATGTTATTTATGACATAAGAAAAGGTAAGTTAAATGTTGGCAAACAACAAATCCTGACTTTTTGGATGTCTTGGGGCCTTGACCTAAAAGTAAAAAAACACATTTCTCTTTTAATTCTCTTCAATATTTTCATGTAGAATATTGTCATTCTTGCTGACATTTTGTAAACCTCTTTTGTGCCAGAAAACCAAAGTTTTAGTATAACAGTTTAGACTAGCGACATTTTTTCTCCTAAGGTAGTTTCAGGAGAGACAACTTAGGCAACTCCTAACAGATAACTGGTGCTTTAGTCCAACATACATTACCTTGTATATCAACCAGGGACCAAAGAACACATGCCAGATAGGTGGCTCACCTATGTGTCATGCATTTTGGCCCATATCTTTAGGGGAAAACCACTGGCTTGACTGCCATACAATGCTGTGGGACAATATTCTAGAGTTATTATGATGGTCAAGCAGAACCTTGGACAAATTGTAGTCTATCACTTACAGTAACTACTTACTGTATTTCTCCTGCATGACCCCTGGCAGTTGGGTTGGCTCCTTGAGCCATAGATCTGTCCAAGGTTTCTTCTACCACAAGGGAGTTTTTCCTTGTCCCTGTAGCTCTTGGATGCTCCTTGTTAATGTCTGTAAAGCACTACGAGACAATTCTACTCTAAATAGCGCTGTATAAATATAATTCATTTAAATTAAATTGAAATACAGGCTAAACTATAAAATATTTCAGTCTATACTGTCTAGACATGATATAGCACGCATTGAGATGTCCAACATTGTCAGTGGACTATAGTGCTGTATTATATTTGCATTGCATTGAAATACATTGATTTTCAATGGACAGCTATTCATGTGGCTGAAAAAAGGAGTGCATCCCAAAGTTTTCATTGTTTAATTTCATATTCAGCATAGCGAGACCTTTGAGAAAAAAGTCTCTTTAGTTTGCAGGTTTGGTTGGCAGTGGGGCAAATGCTCTGGCCCATAAACTGTATGTGAACTAAATGTGAAATTAATCTTCTTGTAGCTTAAAATGATATGCACTCATTTGACCTGGTGGCAAGTCATGCACTCATTTGACCCAGTGACAACCCATGACCCATCTGAAACCCATTTAATGTTTGACCCATTTGAAACATGCACTCGTTTGACCTCCTCATTTACTTCTTTGCATCTGCTAATTTGAGCAGTCTGTGTGGCCTCCCCGTAAAAGACACACTCAAGCATACTCTATGGTTCAGGGTCTGGTGTAAAATTTCCAAGGGTCCCCCCCCCGCCCCCCAGACATTGGGCTGAGAATTACTTTCCCAGTATGTTGGGTTGGCTCTGGTCCAGTTGCCCAGATGATAAATGTAATGTAGACACTGCAAACTTGCACTAATTTCCTGGCAATTTCAGTGGCCGAAATATAAATAGAATTCAACAAACCAGTATGTCCACTAGATGGTGTTGTTCAATGCGAAGAAAGAAAAATGGGATTTTAGGTGAAGAAGGGCCATAAATGTTTTGTAGATCCTTGATAGAATGAATAGGTTGCTTTTGTACTGTCTGATTATCCTCAAGAGACTTGCTCCAACTAAATAGATCTTACAATTAAGGGATTCAAATGTATAGTTTGTGCATGGTCTGGAATAAATGCCTGCTAATTGTCTTGATATTCTGTCATACATATCTATTAGTATCTTTTCTATATTATGTCCTACAACACAGTTTGCCATGTAGGTGCAGAGACAACTGACTAATGACTAACTGACTAATGAGTTATCTGGCCTAAATCATCATGGAGAAACTTTATGTTATGCACCCATTTGAAGTAGGCCTATGGCTTTCATAGGTGATAAGACATAAACTACCCTGATTTCTAAACAATATGACACTAAGATCTTCATGGAGGTTGGATATAACCATTCTAAATATATATATGCAAAGATCAATTTGCAAATTCATAGTGATAGGAAAAGCAAGCTTTCCTGATGTAGCCTAAGCAATAGCCTAGTTGCCTTGGGGTTAGGCAAAATCAGTCAGGGAAGTTGATCCAATCCGTCATTTTCTCTTCAGATCATGAGGGGACATGAAAGGTCATCAAGCTGTTGGCCCACCTGTCGGCGACAACATCACCGCTGATCCAAAACTGAACCATCAGCTGAATTTGGATTGCATGGCTCGGCTTGTAGATCATGTCTTCATATCTGTTATGATGGCTGGTGTCAAAAACATTCACGAAACCAAAGGAGGTCATGGAAACATAGGTTATTGAATAGCTTTGCACTTGATGATGGTGGGGATGCGATTCAAGCAGAATTCTATTCTTGTCATCCCGCGAACACACGTCTGTCTGGTCTTGTTCGATTAACCTACAACCACGTGACATATGTTTACATCCCAGCTCAGCTGTTCTTGAAGAAAAGACAGCGGCAATCGGCCGTCTTCGAAAAACTAACGTTATATGTGAGCTGTGCCACCGTACGGTAGCGCCTCGATAGGTCGTATCATAAATACACATATTGCTTGATTTAATCCTGTCCTCTGGCCGTGCAAGCAAACCAGGTTTGTGGCATTTTGTCTGAATTGTTATGATGTCGACATTTTGTTACAGCAGCAAGCAGGCGTCCTGCTGATCTACTTTTGTTTGTGATCGGAAGTTAACATAACTAACATAACCATTTTGTGACGCACTAACTCATGGTTCAGCTTGTGTTGTTGCCTACATCTATCGATTGTACATCAAGATAAACAAAATATTCTTAATTTCGTCAGGGCAGCGGGATCTACAATGATGGCAGAGATGAGAGCCTGACAAAGTAGCATCGCTAACCTAATTGTTGTTGTTAGCGAAGCAGCTAATATGAAAGCAATTAGTATTCTCTGTCGCATTTTGTGGCAATAATGTTAAAGCTTTTCAGGGAATATGTCCGTTTTAAACCATCTTAACATAACATGTGTTGTCTTTACTCAGTTTTACCTTGTTACATACATGCTGTCGTGCAATAGTTATTATGGAGTTTGCGACCATAAATAAACAAGCTCATCTCAGCAGATTAAAGTGGTGTCGAAATGTCCCTGACTGTTATTTAGACATGTTGTCGAAATGCTTTTGACGGCAAATTACATTCTAACTGCTCAAGTTGCAAGCTAGTCTGTTTGTGTATATTTCTCGCGTTAGCTAGCTAGCTGTTAGAAAACCGTCATCTTCCTAAAGTGCCCCGTTCTCGCAGAAGTACCTGCTAGTTCTTTCTGCGTATACTACGTGGTATTAGCTTGCTAACAGGACTTAGCAGGTTAGCTGAAGCGATTCTGAAACGGCTCTTTCTTGTTTTCGTTTGAGACGAGTCTTTTGATCAAGTATTTGAGGGTTTACATACGACAGGCCATAAAGTGCCATCATCTGCCCATACAAATTCACTGTACTACTGCTGCGGTTACCACACTGCTTTGTTTTTGCAGAGCTCACACGCAGTGCGGATGTACCAGGCAAAACCCGAATGCCTTAGGTCTGACACTGTCTGCCCGTGCTCTGGCACAACTGCATGTTAAGCAGACTCAGCGCATGCACGCGCAGCTTGAGTCTCATGAGCACAGAATCTGCATTCTGATACAATGCACATGTCCTCCGGAAAATCAATTGGGTTTAAGGTAATACTCATCAAAATAAGATGGCATGACCCGTTAGGGTCATTCTCTCCAATCTCGTTTTAAAGCGAGGCAGCCATCCTCGCAAGTTCATAGACCGTGTCCTTTAGCTCTCCCACATCCCTGACCTTAATAGTCGCTTTGCTTCGGGAAAGAACACCTCAAAGCATTGAACCCTTCCCATTCAGTGGGAGTTAAACCGAAGGGGTGCTGGGATTTGGCATGGGATTATGTAAGGGATTTCAGTGTTTTTGCAAACTGCAAATGTATTGCCACCATATCCTGCAGTTTACTCCCTAAATCGTTGTAAAATTTATTCACCATTTGTTCAATGATGTTTTCAAAGTTAGGCATGTTACTGTAATGTACCCTGATGCATTGTGCAAACACATGAGCTGCGGACTTGCGAGCCCTAGCTCCATGTGTTTGTTTATGTGTCTAATTTCACCGTGCATGTGATTGCAGTGAGGTGTTGCAGCCTGGAATCTGTGACCTAGCCTACATCATCTGCAATCCAGCGTAAAGAGTTTCCTCAGAACAGGATACTGTTTCGGCTGCTGTTCTGGGTATGTCCCCACGTCAGCCCCCACTCAACCAGGGGCCCACCTGAGGTCATGTTGCTGAGGACTTGACAACAAACAAACACTGCCTCCAGCCTAGCCCTGTGTTTTGCCACCATGGCTGGCATTTATGTTCCACTGTGTTCTAATACAGTCCCCTAGGTGATATTAGTCATTAGTCTAGTCAAATTAAATATGGTCGATCAAGCTAATAATTGTACTGAAACTACTACAGATGTACTATTGTACTACTATGACATAGTTGGTGTTAAATAACAAATGTTAACAGATTAACCACAACTGGTATGTGTCACTTTCAAGATCGAGCTAAGGTGACAGCATGCTAAGAAATTATAAGCTTTTTATGTCCATTTGACCACCATTGAATTCAAAAGAAATTCTGTGTAGAAAATGTTGTCTCCTGGCAAAACATAAATTTTTCCATAAGATAAAATAAGATTTCCATATAATATTAGGATTTAGAGGTTCAGATTATTGACTTAGCTTTGCAACTCACCCATTTGCACACCACTGCTATAGTATGCTATAGCTTTCTCTTCTTGAGCATGTGTGTGCTTCACATTCATGCTTTAAAATGGGTAAAAATGGCTAGTGATGCTACAAGACCTGTGGACTCACCAGGTTTTAATATCTCACTTTAATATCTTTAATATCTTTAATGTCTCACTGCCAGTGGCAGTGTAGATTCACTGTCAGCTTGTCTGGCATAAGGGAGAAATTGGTCTGACCCAATTTTCCCTGCATTATTTTTACTGCAGAAAACTCAAAGGACAGCATTTTAGGGAGGTGTAGAAAAAAAGTAGGACAAAGATTGCCCTGGCCATGGTATTAGCGAGGGGGAGGTTACAACTCCAAAGGCCTGGGTAATCCAGTAAAGTAAAAAAATATGACATATTGTAAGCTATGGCATAAAGAATGGTTTAATTGATACACAATACAGCTATTATGGGTTGGTATTCTGCAAATTAATATTTTTCTATAAGCACAGTAAATAGTTCATCCTTTTATTGACAGTGGTAAAGGAGTGGTTGTAGTAAAGTCCGTTAAAAGGAAATTTTGCCCAAGGACAGGGTCAGATGTTCTGTTATCTTATTCTGTATCCTGATAAAGCATTATAATGCCCTTTTCTGTTAGATTATTCTATATCCTGATAAAGCTTTATAATGCATTTTTTTTCTCCATTGTGTTGTAGTTCCTCGTGGTCCTCCAATTTGAGATGCTGATCCACCTGTAGGGACTGCTTTCACTTGTTCCACCAACTTCTCTCCATGTGAGGCCTTGTCCTCTGTTGAAAGCTTGTTTTTGTTTGAGGGGGTGCATTGAAGTTTCTTTTTTTATTTGGGGACTTTTGTCGTCATGGGAGGAGCGGTCAGTGCCGGGGAGGACAACGATGACCTGATTGACAACCTGAAGGAGGCCCAGTACATCCGCACAGAACAGGTTGAACAGGCTTTCCGGGCCATTGATCGCGGGGACTACTACCTAGACAGTTACCGGGAGAATGCCTACAAAGACCTGGCATGGAAAAATGGCAATCTCCACCTGTCTGCGCCATGCATCTACTCAGAGGTGATGGAAGCGCTGAGGCTATGTCAGGGACTGTCCTTCCTCAACCTGGGTAGTGGCACAGGCTACCTGAGCACCATGGTGGGCCTGATCCTTGGTAATCACACATTTCAACTCCTCAGGAATATGTCTTGGAGGCAGCCAGAAGTCTCCAAAGTACCATAGTGATGTATAATGCAGTTTGCCTCTAATATCAGTTTATGTCCAGTAGTGTAATGTGCCGTGTGCACTGTTAATGTGCTACATTGCACATATGAAAAGGTCTTATCAGTCCTGATAGAATAATGAAAGGACCATGAAAGTCCCCATATATAATATATAATATATTTCTATAATCCCAGTCAATTTTGATCCCAGTAGAGCATTGGCCAATACTTTTGTTGGTCTTGGAAGTGGTTATAACTACAAAAAATGCAGTACTCTCTGTTGGATGGTACACACCAAAAAGATGTATGTGTGAATTTGGTTTGACCATATACAGTTGATGTTTGAGCTCAGTCAGCCAATTAAAGAAGCCCCCCCCCCCTTCTGTGCTCCTGGAAAATTATGCTAATTGGGATTGTTTAAGGATGCAGTTGATTGTTGATATTTTGTATTAATAATAGGACTGATTGTAATGTCATGTTTCTACTTAATGCATGATTTTAAATTCTGATTGTTCCCCAAAACAAAGGTTTAATTTGTTTTTTGATTGTGTTTTATTATTATTATACAGTACATTGACTCATGTTAAGATCATTGACTTTTGTGCAATGGCTTCCAGGGCCATTTGGAGTTAATCATGGTGTTGAGCTACATAAGGACGTTGTGGAGTATGCCAAGGAGAGACTGGAGGACTTCATTAAAAACAGTGATAGCTTTGATAAGTAAGCGAAACAAACTGTTCATTCAAAGTTATGATTATAGTTTAATACAGGTTTGTGTATTTTATCTAACAGCATTTGTTCATTAGTTTTAAAGATGTATCAGAGGAGTTGTAAGTTTCAAGTCTAGTTAGTAAAGTTGTGTTTTTGCCATGTGTCCTTTTGTTGCAGGTTTGAGTTCTGTGAGCCAAAATTTGTGGTGGGAAACTGCTTAGAAATCTCCTCCGACAGCCACCAGTATGACCGCATTTACTGTGGAGCTGGAGTCCAAAAGGACCATGAGAACTACATGAAAATCATGCTTAAAGTGGGAGGCATCCTTGTTGTGCCAATTGAAGACCAGGTACTCACAAAGGAAACAACAATGAAAATAATTTACATATACAAATGTTCTCCACAATGACCTTTGTCAAGTCTGAGTGTACTTTATCTTGTATTTGTCCAAAGTGCCATCTGGTGGCTATTGATTCAATCAGTTAATATATTATTCTGACGTAAATCAAAAATTTCAGTGCCAACAAATGAAACTGTCTCAAGATGCTTTACCTTTAGACTATAATCTGTAGAATTATTCAGACAAGAAGACACAGGGAGAAAATTCATTATTAAAGTCCATGGAATGGAATGGTCCATGGAATGGTCTGTATTTAATTTGTATATTGGTTAGGACAATTAGTTGTTAATAGAATAATAGGATGGTTGTTAATAGGATAAACCTATTGTGGTGGCCCATCTCATTTTTGAGGAGGTCCACTATTCAATTCTCATATATTATTCTGTAGAAAATGTTAATGAAAAATATGATATAGGGAAAAGGAAAAAAAATAAAGAAATAAAGAATAAATCCTTTTTCCTATATCATATTTTTCATCACAAACCAGCATCTTATAGGTGAAGGTCATTATGTTCTATGCAATCATATATTATATATGTATATATAATAATCATATTTAATCATATATAATATATTTATAAACAGCATGTAGAGAAACACCAATCTACCATTTGCAGTTTACTCCAAGGTAGCAGTCCAGTTCTTTTTGTCTGTCAAAAGTATCCAAGCCTGCAACCATGAAGGCTTCAGTGGAGTGCAAAGGAGAGCACCCCCCTCACAAACCTGTTTAGCTGTTATGTCTGTTGAAATCATATTTTGCACCTTGTTGGCGTGTGTGTTCCCAATGGCTCCCTGTCACTGTGTGTCGCTGCAGCTGACTCAGATCACTCGGACTGGGCAGAGCTCCTGGGAGAGTAAGAACATCCTGGCCGTGTCTTTCGCACCACTTGTGCAACATAACAGAGCCGACTGCAGCAAACCAGAAACGGTTCACCTCCGTAAGAGTTATTTATTTATTTAAAGTTGCATATTGATGGAGAATATTAATGTAATTCTTCCATTGCATTTATAAGTCTTCAGTGGCAGTGGAATAGGATTAACAGTAGAGCTAAACCCTAACCTGTTCAGCTGATAATATCTCTTAGCCAAGGATGATGATAATGATGAAACTGTTTACCAGCTTCAGTTTTACCAGTTACAGTTGTTTTATGACATTATAAAGGTCCACATTTGTAGTTTCTCCAGTCAGGAATAATTAAACTTACAGTAATAAGTTATGTGGAAATCTGCTTAGCATTACAGATTAAAACCTGTCACTTTGTTTCCAAAAAGATGAAGTGTTTTTGCAGACGTAAACCTAAAAGGTAAAAGGCATTTATTGTGTAAAAGCATGGTACATACTGCATACAACCTTTTCTAAAGGTTAGCAGGGCTTTCCATGGTCAATGCAAATGCTACAACTAATAGGATCTCAACAAATAACCCATCAAATGTAAAATGGTTGTTTTAAGACTTCTTCTATAAAAAGTCCACAGATGGCTAAGGACTCTTGACTGTGTTGCTTAAGACAAGTGTGCAGTATGAAACAGTTGGCCCATGAAGTGTTCTCATCTGAATTCTCCACTGCTTGCCTCAGTGCACTACATTATCTTGCCCCCAGGGGGCAGCTGTTCACTGTGATGGCTCTGGTTTTTGTATGAGGGGAAATTAATATGCAGTCCTGAGATGTGCCACAAGCCAAACACCATCAGACATCTGAGCAGGTTGAAATAGTACTAAAACTATTTAATTTTCAATTAAATTCACCAGATGCTGTTGCTGTTATCAAAATGAGACATGACAACTTCATCCATTTCTGCAAGTTTTAAGTCCCATTAAACTTTGGCCACAGGAGGGCAGAATGAATCTGGCTGCATTGTAACTGTCACATATTGTAGCTCTCCTCTCAAATGACTTTGATTTAGCACAAGTGTTGTGCTGTGTAGTGAATGTAGTGGGAAGTCAAGAGAATAACCAGTGACTCAGGTGGTGGCTGTTCTTTTCTTGCTCCAGCTCCCATCACCATTCGGAGTTTGCAGGACCTTTCGCGTATCTATATCCGCCGCGCACTGCGCAGCCAGATCGAGGAGATCAGCCCGGCCACACAGCACGCGCCCCACAAGCGCAAGAGGCGACGTTGCCGGCGACGCCGCATCAACACCTACGTTTTCGTGGGCAACCAGCTGATCCCGCAGCGCGTGGAGAGTGAGGAGGAGGAGCGCATCGGCGAGGAGATCAAGGAGGAGGACGAGGAGGAGGATGAGGAGAAGGAGGGCAATGAGGAGCAGCCGCTGAAGGCTGAGGAGCCTCGTGTCAACCTGCTTAGGGAGAAGATCCTCAGCCTGCCCCTGCCAGACGCACTCAAGGCTTACCTGCTGTACTACCGTGAGAAGTGACCAGGGTACATACACACACAAACAGAAATTCACACTGTCTCAGTATCTCCATTTAATACATATGCACACACACACTCATGCACAGACACAATCACACACACATGAACTGATTCACACACATTAAAGACTCTCAGATGGATGGACTAAAACACACACACACACACAAACACATGCACATGCACTCTTCATGCACTAAGTACCAATCTGATGAGCTGTTTCTCTTCATTTCTTGGAGGATGTAGCATTGTTTTATTTTGTTTTATCTGATTTTCTTCTAGGTTCTTTTCTGTCTGGGAGGTGAATATATGATGATGTATTTTCTAAGATGATCAGCCATTTTGACTGCTGGTTAGAGTGATTTCTATCTATTGTGCTCTTGACAGCTTTCACAGTTTCTCAGACATGTTTAAAACGTTTTTTTTTTCATATGATTCTTTAAGAAATGTCGGAAAGATATAATCACACACATTTCCAGTGCAATGTTAGAGAAATAGCAGCAGCATTTTTATAGAAGCTTTAATTATAAAGAGTGTTTTGAATACAAGAAGTGGGTTCAACACGATATGAGTGTGCATGACTGACGCACAAGAAGAGTTTAAGACACACATGGAATAGACATAAATGTGTGTGAACAATCAGAGCTTGATCAGATGGACACCAAGATAGAATATCAATATCACAAAAACATGGATTGAAACATCTATTTGGGGTTTTTGTGTTTGTTTATTTTTTTCCTATAAATCATTTTTGTGACTGCCTTATATGAATCATAGTCAGCTGTTTGTGTGTCGATTGTTGGCTTAAGAAAACAATTCTGAAATTGCTTTGGTAGAGATTTTTGGGTTTCTCTTATGTGACATATTATGGATACATGTATTACATGTTCATTTTTTGTCTCTCTACACTGTTTCACACACTTTTAAGCTATGCTGGTAGCACCTTAGCTATCAATGTTATATATCATGTCCTCATTTGCTTGCTTTGTTTTTGTTGGTAGGTCAGCCAAAAGAAGTCCCAACATGGCTTCTAACCGCTCTCTTTGTAATGGAAGCCTTTTGAAACTTGTTATGGCACTTGGTCACCAATTATGAACTATGATCCTGATGCAAGGAACCTTACATCAGTAGATATCACTAGCACATTCAATTATCCTTAATTTGGAGAGTCCAAAAAACCAAGACTTTATTAATAGACGAGTGTGTGTGGAGGTGTTTCCCCCTCTGGCCCAGGTCGAGGTAAAAATAGGCCATTACATCCCAACCAGCAGCTCTTCAACTGGCAGAGGTGCATTCTGTCTCTAAGGTGCCGCTCAGAAGAAATAGGGAACTCGCTGTACTTAGGACCTTGTCTCTTCAATGTGTTGATTGTGGAAATGATGTCAGGTCCATCGGACAACAAAAAAAAGTGAGGGTTTTTTTGGCACCTGAAAAGAAAAATTTGTAAAGACTGTACAGATTTGATACTACTGATTTCGTTTTTTGTATGCTTTAATCTTGGTATTCTGCCACAAATGAATTCTGTATCAAGTAATCTACCCTACCCCTAAATGCCTTGAATGACTCGAATGTCATTTCCAAAGCTTTTTTCTTTCCTTTTAAAATCTGCTTATGACGAGCTAATGATGTCATTTCCTGTAGATGATAAGTTAGAACAAAAGCCAGTCCAATTTCCAGAATTTAAGAGTATCCCATTAATCACTGTGGCAGGTGAAATTTTGAAAAATACCTTATGTAACCATGGGTATTTCTGATCTGTTGTATGAATATGTTAACTTCTAATGCACTTCTTCAGTCTCTTGAAAACTCGGTGTCCTTTCTCCTCTGTTTAAGACCAAGAGCTTATGGCGTTTTATCTCCTTATCACATGGTATGGAGTCCTATGTATTTACACAGTGACTGTCTTATGAGACCTGCTATGATGCACTGAGGTGACTTGGCAAGCAGAGGAGAGCCTGTGCCCTCACTGTCATGCAGTGGCAGAGGTCACCAAATCAACTAGTTCCTTGAAATCAGGTTTGAATGCTCTTGATATTTCTTCACCGTAGTTGTGGAATTGCAAACATGTTATACAGTATATATATTGGAGATGGACAGATGTTGACCAGGTCAGCCGGGTCAGCTGAACATTCAGATGGTGATGGAGGGATAGGACGACTTCCCTTCAGTGCAGTCAAAATGGATGGCGTGTTGTTGACAGACTATCACAAAGACACGTGTGATCTTAATTCTCTCTCTCTCTCTCTATCTATCTATCTGAAGTGAGTCACTTTGAATTGTTTGTAAGTTCATGCTTTCTTTCACAGCCACATTGTCATTAAATATATTTATACCATTCCCTTTTTAAGAGTCATTGGTGTTGCCTTGCTTTTTTCAGGTTCAAAAACTGAACAGGACATCATCAAAATGATAATGATGAACATTATAATGAGGTTGGTCAGCTGTGGAACTCTCTCAGAGCTTAACTAAGAGGAAGGATTAACTGCTTCACTTGCTACAGTTCACACAGTTCATGAAGGAGTAATCCAACCTTGGCACTGGTGCTGCAATGCCCCCTTTCAAATAATTACTTTCTGGGCAAATTATCTGAATTACATACTATATATACCTTGAATTTGTACTCAGAAATATCACAGTGCCTTATAAGCTTAATGGGATCCTTTATGCTTCTGGTTCAAGGCTTTGGCACACTAAAGGTAGATGATGTCTGTGAAACATGGTGCACTCATTCCACTAGAGCACTCATGGTACATGGTACACATGTTACCAGTAATAACCAGGATTATCTGCCTAGAAATCTTAGTTAGCTTTGTATGTATGGCATTTCATGTGTGATGTTATGCACCCAGGATGTTTCACATTTGGATGCAACTTTTCTGCAAGGATTTACCTTAGTCCTGTGCACTACCAACACTGAATGCCATGGGAGAGCTCAGTGATTTGATTAAAGAGTATCGTGGCCTTAAACTTCTACCATCTGCTGTGCATAGACAGGGCTTCCAACTGTGACAAGACCAAGGCACAGACCTATTTAAAATGCCCCAGAAGAAAAGAAAAAAATTGCCCAGAGACAGTAGTAGGGGTTTCTTTGTATCAGAGTGTCTGTGATGTAATTCCTCATTCCCTCTTGAATGAGAGCTGTGGGGAGTTTCAGTAAAAGCATGTTGGAAGAGGACTACTTTTCCTCAGAGTCGCACAAAGGGTGAGATGAGCTGAGGCTATTCAAGCTTTGTTCACTTGAATCTGCACAGTGCAACGCAAGAGACTCAGCTTGAGGGAACTGGGAACAGGGTGTTCTGACTTCACCTGAGCAACCTGCAAGACATGACCAAGATCCACCAAGACACTCGCCTACCAGTGGTGAGGGAGGTCATGTGCCCAGTGGTCTAGCTTGCTCTGCTTGCTTTTGCTGTGTTTGCAACATTTTCACCATTGGCATGATTGATGAATGTAACACTGAAGTTGTCTGTGAGACAAAGTTGCCCCACGTAAACAACGCAGCTCTCTCTCATCCCGTTCTGTCTGTATATGAGTGTCCTCCCCGAGCCTAAACCTAAATCCTCACAGATTTCACTGACATGAATCAATCATTCAGCCAGTACAGCCTCTCCTAATTAAACAAAGCCAAGGTAGAAATGGTTTTCCATTCTGTCCCTTCTGAGTCTGAGCGTTCATGGCATAGGACAGGGCGGACCCTGGGATTCACCCTAAATGTCTCTTACTTTGTGAATTTACAGTGCTCTCCACAGTGGCCATGATAGTCCATTTTGTTTTCCAAACCATACTCGTCCACTACCATATCTCTGCTTTCTGCCCACTCTATTATACAACGTACATCAGATAATCTTTGGACAAGCAAGATTTATCCCCATCAATTTTTGTAATCAGCAATTCCATCCCCTCTGTTTTTGTTTAGTGAAGGTAGAATCTCTTAACAATGTACTGTTCACTATTCATTTAGTTCATCATGCCAATGGACTTTCAAAGGTTTTAGTAAACCCTAGTGACCTCTAAAATACATTTTGGGTTACGCTCACTATGGCAGACAGTGCAGTACACCAGGGACACATAAAAAATCAAATTTATTGTATAACTCCAGTACTTCTCAAAATACAATGATATCCTAAACAGCTTGTTTTGCAAAGAAGATCAAACACAAACACAAATGACCTTAGCATCAGTACTATTTTATCTTTACACAGCCAAAACTCACAATAAAATAGCATAGCAAAGTGTGTCAATTAGCTCATCATTCCATGGTCATTTTTATGATTGCGTAGTGTAACACTTTTCTAAGTGTAACACTTTTGTCAGTGTAACACTTTTGTGAGTGCAACACTTTTGTAACTTTAACACATTTGTAAGTGTTACACTTGTCCAGAGTGATTTCAATGGCCTGATAGCAAATTTATAGGGGCACAATTCCACACAAAAATGTCCTGTCCATAACGCGAACACAATAGCATGGTATGGAATGATAATTACACCAAATTTGAGCATTCACCTTTCTTGGTTGTAGAAACAAATTTTATGAAACTTTTCACATAATCATTTGCATCATACAAATGCCATGGCATTTTGTTGGTGTTATGGACGTGGCAGTTTGCATGGAATTGCCCAGGGACAATTAATTTGTTAAATGTAAGGTAAGCAGATGTTTTATTTAGTTAATGAAGCATTAGGTAAATCACTCCACCATAATTCCTCCAAACAAAATACACTTGACAGTGATCTCTCAGTGCTGACTGCTTGATCAGAGGATTGAAGTGGGAAAAAAAATTGTTGAGGCAAGACTAGCCCTAAAGTAATTGACAACTGACACATGTAAGTCCCTTTAAAATCTGCTAAATTCATATATGTAAATGTGAAGGGTGACAGCAGTTAAATCCTTGGGATCGATTTCTCCTAAGAAACTGGTTTAATGGAGAACAGAAGCCCAAATATGCATCCCTGAGGAACACCTGTGGTAACGTCTTCAGATGCTGATATCCATTCTTTTCAAGACACATATTGAATCAACATCCTTCAGAGATGGATGAAAATCAATGCAAATGCAATCATGTAAAGGGAAAACTAATAGAAGAGTGTTATAAAATCTTTATTATGGTAAGTACACTGTACATTTTTATATTTAAAACAAGACTCTCTTGGGCAAAAATAAAAACAGCTCTCGAGTGCCACTCTATTGAAAATTTCAATCATTTGTGAAAGAAACACAGAACAAATAACACTATAATTTCTCTCCACAATCTTTTCCTTTGCATAGTGTCAAATATCACTTCCGGTTGACCGATCAGATCTGATTTTTATTCAATCAATTATTTTTTTTATTCTCTGATACACTGGGGAGTGGCATTTCATCAGGACTTTTTACGTACACATTTCCTTTGAACAGCAATTCCAATAAATGAAAATGATCAGAAAGGTGACATTTGGTGAAGTTTAGAGTTCCACCCTAAGGGCTTTGTGAATTATTGCAAGCTGAATATCAATCCACCTTGAGATAATGGGCCAAGTTGTTAACTTTTTTTAGTTCATGTAATAAAAAAAGTATCACAAGGATATGTCACTACTCTATAAAACATTGTACCAACCCCATTTTACCTCTGATCTCTGGCAATAGTATCAAATGCATCAATATAGACATTGCAGTAGCAAATTACAAACAATTACCTCAGTTTTTATGCTGACAGTTGCCAAAACAATAATCCAAAAAACACAAACCTTGATCATATATTGTGAGGATGTTTTCGTTGAGGATGCTGAGAGCATTCAAAGGGTCCATCTCAAATGCTGAAATGTTTAGATCCAGGATGCTACATAGATGTTTTGCCACTGCTTGTCAAATCATTTCATAAACTTTTGATTATCATGCCAAAGTGTAAAGTGATAAGCGTCTTTACACCAGTTTTTATTATGTACAAAGCTCTTGTATAAAAATATATGCTGTGATCTACCGTGGGCCAAACCTAGGGTGTGTAACATGGTCCATGTTAAGTTGAAGGGCATGTTGAGAACTAGCACATATCTCTCCATATCTAAAACGTCTTCCTCAAGCAGCAATATCTGACACAATCCTGTGGAGGCTTGCATTTAACATAAAAGTAAAATGTTCCATTTGAAATGTTTTTCAATAAAAAGAATGTGCTCCTTTCACACAACAATCACAACAATTAAATACACAAAAATATATGCTGGTCTGATTAGAAATGTGTAATCAATGTACAGTCAAAAACATATCAGAGTTTGTAATTAACACATAAATGTAAAATGACTCAAGTAGAATGGTACAATCACACCATAGTTTTCCTTGTTGTAAAAAAAGAAAAAAAAAATAATAATTAGAAGTGCCATCAGTAATTTCAACAGAGCTAAAGCAGTTCTAGTAAGCATTTCAGAAATCAACTGAATTCTCTTGTAATGGTAAATTACATGGTGGGATAGATTATTTCTTGCCTGATGTTGTCAAGATTTTCACATTCTGTTTGAAAATCACTTTTAGCCCATGAAAACTTGGAAAATGAAAAACACAAATTAAATGGAAATACCTAGAAATGAAAATAAAAAAAATGAAAATGGTGAAAATGGAAATTTGAATGCATCACTATAAATAAATATGGATCCACAAGAAAGTCAAAACAAACAAAAACAACAAAATGTTCAAAGCAGTACATCTGCACCCGCTGCAATCTCCAATTTAACATTTTTAAATTTACAGTTCCAGTTTGTTTTTCAAAGAGGGTTGGTCAGATATTGGGAATATAGTGATGAATGATGCATTTACAAAAGGTATGACAGCAATTTTTTGCCTTCATCATACAAACTCAGGGTTTCACAAAGCAAGTTTATAGCTTCACTTGCTAATGTCAGTAAATACTATGAAAAGAGTAAGGGTTTTCGGTGAACACAAACAAGCACAAAGGCCAGTTAAAGGGTGGGAATGCTTCAAATGACTGGCAATTACTAGCCAACTAGTTGACAAGAGAGAAACTGGTGACTTGTGCCACTGACCATGACCATATTTACTGTAATGTTCTGTTTTAACCTGGTGATCTTCATTCTCCATCAGAATTGGCAAATCATTTCATGTTTTCATAAATTGCCAGGAACTTAAACAGAGCGGTAAAAGTTTGAAGCAAAACTATTGTAGACACACTGTGGACTCATATTTGAAACTTTTGCAAGCATTTTTATACAGGGCCCTGTTCTGCTTGATCGTTATAGAAGTTCTGGTTTCTCTGATCCTGCACTAGAATGAGGACTAAAGCAGGGCTCATGGCGCTTATATTCTTGTGATATGTTCTTATACTCCTGTTGACTACAACCTGGAGTCCTGTAGACATCTGAGCAGTCTTTTGAAAACTGAAAGATCTGCTTTTGTCAGGTAGTGTATTTGATTTTGGATGCCGGCATGGTTGAGCAAACCGAGGTGATGGTGTTGACGGCGGCCGCAGCCGCGGTGGCAGCATTCTGACTCCCCACAAACATGGGGTCCAGGCAGGCCACTTTGGCAGCAAAGAACGCATGGATGCAGTGCAGCACGGCAAAGAGGTTGGAGAACTCCAGCTCCTGGGGAAAACAAGAGGGTGGAGAAAGAGAACACAGTCTAAGTGGGGCTTACGGCTCATCCATTATTTTGCAGGGTGTGCCGTGAATTATTGACGACAGAGAAAAGGCCAGCGGCCCGAATCAAACTTGCCAAGGTTGGACCAAATAATGGCTAAAATATTATCTCCCATCTAGCATGGAGGTCACTATTTATCCTGATTTTTCACTGCCAGTCATGTCTAAGTGGCTCTGTCTTGAGGAGGAGACAAGAACAAGTGCAGGGAACAAGTCCAAGAGGAGGCAATTCTGCGCCTCCCACCGAGTTGGTGAGGCTAGGACATGATTATTGGAACGGGAAGCATTATGTCTCGGCTAAGAGACGTGCACAAAGCCAACACTCTCCCTTATGTGAGGGTAATCCACCAGCTGATGATTCAAGGGCCTTGGTGGAGGATAGCATTGTTATGGGCTATTCTGGCTGGCTGAGATGTTTTGCCTCTATCCCTACCACACCAACATTACAGTAGTCAAAATGTTCTTTTGAATTAAGGGTAAAATGTCTTTTTTTCTCAGAGGGAGAAAAATTTAATAAACATCTGAAATGCTGTGGTGTGCAGAAACAAAGACATAGATTACCTTTGCTTCGATAAGTTTGGTGTCCTGATTTTGGAACAGAAATTTGATTTTGCTCTTTCCATCGTCAGAAGACCCTTTCAGCTGGGAGAACTTGTATCGCCAGAGCACTGCCTGAAAGCCACAGAATAGTGCATGTTCACAGACTCAGCCTTTATTTGTGCAGTCAAACTAGATTGCACCGCAGCCTCGCAATCAGAACTCTGTTATGAAGGCCATGACCAGACACAACACAATACGGTTTGCTATGATCAATTACACTGACTACATAAATGACCCTCATTAACAGCTGTGCTAGAACAAAATTTGGCAGTGCTTTAAAATAATGTGTTAATAAGGTATTAATAATGCATTATTAATAGTTAACAATGTATTACTAACAGTTACTGTCGTTATCCTTTAATAACAACAATTATGTGTGTGTTTGTACACCAATAGTTATAGGTAAATGTTAACATGGAGCTTGTAAGTGTTAACAAGCAGCTTGAAAGTCACAAACATATTAGTTAACTGTTAACATGCAGCTTGTAAGTGTTAACGAACAGCTTGTAAGTCACTTACAAACATTTTTACTAAACCAACTGTCATTCATTAATAATAGAAGAAAATAATAATTAATTACACTTATAAGACCTTTCTTACCGATTTGTGGTATGGTTTGCAGCCCCCTAATCTAAAGCGAAGACTATGTAGCCTTGTTAACCGTAAACTAGTGTCTGCAAGTGTTAGTGCATTGTTAACTGTTAACAATGGATTATTAATACCTTACTAACACACACCTTACTTTTTACACCTTATTTTCTCTGGAATAAGGATGAAACCAAACACGACAAAAAGAAGCAAGCCTACCCCCAACAATTGTTTGGTTTTTATGGACATGGTTTGGACCGTGCAACATGTCAACATGTTCTCTTAGACCTGTTTAACATACACTTTAATAGTGTATCCAGCCATATAATGAAATGTGTCTTCATTTATACTCACTAGCTCTTTTGTTTTAACAGTTTTTAGCTAAGGACAGAAGAGAAAAGCACCTTGAAGAAAACACACATAATTTGAGCTTACCTTTGAAGCAGCATCAAAGCAGACAAATCCCATAGTGAAGTCTATTGTAAGTCCCATAAGATGGCTCTCCATTATACAAGCGTACGTTTTACACTGAAAAACACACATGTCCAGCCAGATATGTGAGACACAAGGTATAATCATCATGACAAGTTTAACAACTCCCTTAATGAGCTAATTAGTCTGTTAACAATAACATATCCACCTGAGGAAGAAGAATAATTAGACACATATTGCTGGTTTCTCTTCATGGGCACAGCAGTGGAGGAGTAAGATGATATACTGAGACTTGAGTTGTGCTCCAGCCTCCAGGGTGATTCAACTTTGGCAAGCTTAGAGAAACCTTCTTTCCCAAGACCAGCTTGAGCCCATTTGTGTTATCATAGCCAGGGCAGACACCCACCAGTGACAACCTCTGTGTCACCATATCTGATGGAGACTGGAAGACTGGAAGAAGTTGAAAGTGGGGCTCACAGATAACAGTAACTTTGGGGTGGACTAAAACATATTTTTTGTATTAAAAAAGGAAAGAAAAAGAAAGCAAAGCATATAAACGTGAATGAAGGAAAGAGAAAGAAAGAAAGAAAAATAGTGATGGCTGACTGACTACCATTAACAGGACGAACAGACACAGACAACTGTTGAATATTGAATATGAATATGAATATGTGTCTCTCTTGCAACGCTGCTTTTTGTGTCTGCTTGCTTGTGCTCTCTACTTCCTCTACAGCTTTTTCTATCTTCTTCCCCTACTTTTTCCATAGCAAATATCGATTTCAGATCACGGTACCACCTGTGTATGTGCACACCGCCATCCCCTCCACACACACACACACCACACAACACACACACCTGTATCCTCTCCACTTCCAGGAAGGTGGCCATCTGGAAGGCTTTTTCCCAGATGAGCAGCTCACACTCCAGCTCCACACTGAAGAAGGTGTCCTCGCCCGTGTCCACCTGCAGACAGAAGCAGTGTGGACGCTGGTCCACCAGGTCTCCGTCCTGAAGACGCAGTCAAAAGGCATTGTTAGTGAAGAACTATTGCCTCTCATAACACAGCAAAGATACCTCATCCTCCTTCCCCATGGTCACCCAGACCTGATCTATCAGAGAGGTCAAATTCCCCCAATTATTGAGAAGATTCTCATAAATATGCTGTCAATCCTACTGAGAAATGCAGAGATAATTTAGGTTTTAGCAATAACAAATTCTAGGTGCCTTGGCCAAAATGCTTGCCGCATTTTCAATCCGAAAAATAAAATTGTAGTCATATAAATCTCAGTTTTGAAGGTATTGGCTTCTCATTGAAATTCAAAACAAATACAATAGTGGCTCCAGAGTTAGAATTTATTGAACAGCACTCAGGCATTCATCTTACCTTGAGAATTTTGCACATGATCTCATAGATGGTGAAACTCTTCTCTGCCCTCGTCCAGTCCCATGTTGTCACCTGGAACACAGCCACGTTATTTGACTTTTATTACTCCTGACAAACTGTTCACTTTGTGTTTTTGTTTTCATACTTTAAGATTATAACTTCGCAAGATAATAAAGGGAGACACTCAGGCAGCATTGCTACCTCAGCATATGCACAGAGTTGTTCATACTGCAGATTATGTGGACCGTGTGAAACAAATGGTTTCTGTCACAATCAGGCTGTACTTGGGTTGTATTTGCTGTGTCAGGAAGCAGTACTAAGCTCTGGAACTGGATGTTTACAAGCTTTATGAGGACTTATAGGTATCTGAATGACCTTTCAATTGCTTGTTTCCGGAAAAGCGAAATATATTTTTGCCAATTGCCAATATTGCCAAATTTCACAACCTATCATTACATTACTATTCAAAACTTATTTTACCTCATGTACACAGTGTTTGTGTGTTCTATGTCCAATCCAATATCTATGCCCAATAAGAGGATACACATACAATTTCTAGTAGCATTCTGTGATCACCATATATTTGTTTAATAATTTGGGGTGTGGGGGGTGTGATAAAAACGCTGCCGATGGGCCGCATCTGCAGAACCGTGGCAGACGAGTGAAGTGTAAATGAGCTCAATTCCACACCCACCTCCTTGAGCTGCACCCACAATTTGCTGTCCTAAGTGAACGCAGCTGCAAGTTGCTTTTGACTGGACCGAACACACACGCTCCTATTACATAAGCAAATTTGTGGTCTTTTGATGTGGACTACAGTTGGTCCTACTAATTAAACTTAGTGGTAAGTGTCTGTTTTGATTGCTTTTTCAGTCATCGACACAAGACACACATGGGGTGAAATAAAAACACAGACAGAGACAGAGACAGAGACAGAGACAGAGTACTGAGTACCGTGGTATCATAATCCAACAGAGCAAAGAGAGGCCATTTTCATTGCAAGGTATGTATCCTCTCTTACAAAAGACTCCTGACATTAATAGAGACGTCATGCATCAACATTGTTCATCTCACAAAAATGAGTCCCAGGGGTTGGGAAAGTTAATTACTGATTCCGGCCGATAATGATAAATTAAATGGACCTCTTTGCATCAGACAGGTGATAATCAGGTTACGCTCTCTTGGCCTGAATGGCTGAGTAGATTAATAGCTTTCACAGAAAAAAGCCCTCACACAGCCCAGACAAAGTAATGTGTGTGTGTGTGTGTGTCTCTGTGTGTGTGTGTGTGTGTGTGTGTGTGTGTGTGTGTGTGTGTGTGTGTGTGTGTGTGAGTGAAATCAATAATAACTGTGGAGAAAATGGGTACACTGGACATATAAATACTGTGTCAGTGATCTGCCTTTCTCCCATCCATTCAATGACCTCAGATGCATTAAGAGAGCCAGTATATTGAGAGGTATAAGCTATACAGTGTGATTTGCAGTGCCTCTAAACTGGGGCCTAGAATGAGGCAATTATCCAGAAAAAAACACATATACACATGTAGTATACTGCACACGCACACACACATTATAAATACTGTACATACAAACACACATATCTGTGCAGACATGTTGAAAAAGCCTAAAGGGCAACAGTGGAAGCAGAGAGGTAATACTTCAGCACAGGAGTCTATCAGACGTGGCTCTGAGCAGAGGGACTTACAGGCGGCGCTGAGAATTTGAAGAGTGAGGAGCCCCTCAAGGCAAGGAACTTGGGTGTATACATTCGGTCCTGCACCATGTCCTGCTCTTTCTCCTCCACCCATCCCATATAAATTATCTGGAGGGAGCAAAGGCAGACAGAAGGAAATCTCATCATTTGCTGCAGCTTTCAGCTTTTTACCTTCTGTGTCAGTCACAGTGAGATAGAGAGAGAGTCAGGGGGAAAGAGAGATAGATGAGAGAACGAGAGAGAGAGAGAAAGAGAGAGAGAGAGAGCACTTGAGTAGCGTGGAGCTGCCTGAGCTGAGGTGTTCTGGAAAGCCTTGTATGTGATGGCTCCAGGATGAGCTGTCACTTTTCATGACGGGTCATTGTTAAGAGCTGTGTCTCTTGACGGAGTGCCTCTACCAGCCGCATGCTCCCTTATTGTAACCTGGCTTTCCGGCAAAATGCTTTGCTCTGAACAGACATTTTACGAAGCAGTATCACAAAGGTATTTTTCATAAGATCCATAATTTCTGAAGTACTGAAAAAGACTACCTCACTATGTCATAATTCTTTAATAATGTACGAGATGTTAGCATCAGAGGCAAATGAGCATTTTCTCCAGGGCCTCAAGGGTAGTATTTTCTTCTGTTATGACATGACAGAAATTTAGTCTTATTATCCATCAAATTATTTATAAAGTGCTTTGTAAACTATTCCGTAAATATGCTGCAGTAAAATTCTAAACAAAGCTTCATTACCCTCCAGGTACAAGCATAAGCAGAAACCAGGTGTGTGTGTGTGTGTGTTGATGATATCAAAAAGAATATAAAATCATTTTACACAAACAGATCCACTGCTACAGCTTATAAATACATTTTTTTCATTTTGAAATTACAAAAGCTGTCCCCTACCTGCTGATTAACAGGAAAGTTTCTGTTAATCTTCTTCACCTGCAACATAATGATCATAATCACGGTTATTATCACAGCCATGGTCACCACTCCCATTAGCACTCCATAACAACATTTCTTCAGAAACCAACCACTCCCCCACGCCCATTAAGCACATGAGTAAACCCGACCAGAGTAAAGGCCATGATCTGCTGATTTAAATCTATTCCTGCCCTTGAGATGAACTCTCCTGTTTGTTAAAGACTGAGCATCAGTCCTGCCATTCGTTTGCTGAGAGGCATCTTGAGGTAAATTAGATTCGTGGCCACACAGTGATTTCACCAGAGCCTCATCAGAATGGCTAGACTGGGTTGCATTCTTATCATCTTAAGAGCAGGTGTTTGTGATTATAGAATATTAGCATGGTAGGATTGGCAGACATTATGATATGAGAGAAGAGGAGAGTTGAAAACAAGAAGGGGGAAAAAAAGTAGGAGACTGTTAGCTCATCTGGTCTCCTTGATGCAGACACAATGAGACGAGGAGAAAACACTTCTCAGTGCCGGTTCTACTGACAGGGACCTCAGTTGGATTCGGAGTAGCGTAACAAGCTCCTAGCAAAGGCAAAAACAATCTCAGATTGCCCCATCTTCCTCTCAGGCAAGGTCTTGACCATCAGTCGGCGACTGATCTCTAAGCATGCTTTGGTCGGTGAACAAAACCCGGTGAGCTCTAAAGCAGACATCACCGATGGGGAAAAAAGCTACGGGCAACCGTGGGACACCAAGACAGAATCATTCAGAAGAAAGAAGAAGAAAAAAAGAAACAAAACAAGCCCACCCCACCCATCCTGGTTTGAGTGCAGCATGACCTTTCTAGGACCTGACCCCAATCACACATCAGATCGCACATGAGACGTCCTCAGAGGAGTCCAGTGCCGGTCTGGTCTGTCACATGCGTGCCACCCATGTCTCTGGATGTGGCCTCGGTTCTGGCAGCTCCAGCCCATGATGCCCCCAGGCTACCTCATCATTAGCATTAGCGCACTGTAGCAGCGGCAGTGACTAAGTGCACCCACTCATTAGCTGAGATGCATGCTACCCAGCCAATAAGACATGAGTGCAGTAAGACCAAGGTTTTCTCTTCCCTTTTTTGCTTCCCATTTTTCTTCTCTTTCTCCTTTCCACTTTCTTTTCTTCTTTCCTTCTTTCAATCGTTCCGTCTTTCTTTCTTTTTTTCATTCTTCTTTGCCTGGGAGCTTTTTGCCTTGTGGCCCAGCCAGTCTGGCAGGAGGAATGAAACCAAGGAGAAGCCTCATACCCTCTCATGCTCTGGGAGCGCCTCTGTGGTCACCACGCTTGAAAGATTTTAGCCACCGGGAGAATAAGGTCACTGGCTGTTTTTCATGATGTCCTAGAAAATTAGATTTTCTTTGTGAGTGTTAAAAAGCGCAACACGTCAACAAACAACAGAGACATAAGTGCTTGACGGTAGCCGCAGTTTAAGATGTTTGCTCATTTGGCCCCATGTCATTAGAGTCTTTGTCCACCAGTATGCTTCCAGCATATGTTCAGCAGGGCACACACAGCAAAGTAATGCCTGTCGTTTAAACCACGATTACTGCTGGCCCCCTATAATTACCTAAAGCATTAGACAAATACACTTAAGATATCTGTTCTGAGCACTGTCTTTTGATAAGCTTAAAGTTACACCTTAACACTATACAGCAAGGAACCAAGGAATACACTTCGATGTCATGTCCATTTGTCACATTGTGTTACCTGGGAATGCTTGGAAAAAACTTGTAGGAACCTATGAATGGCCACCATTGTTATGCTGTGTTGATATGCTGGTACAAAGATACTGAAGATACTGGTGCTGACCACCAGTTCAACATGCTGCACCTTTTAACATGTTGCATCAGCCAAAAAGGAGTCGAAGGAGGTCCGTCAGTGTTGGCGAAACTGTGCATACTGGACAGATTGAATCTTAAGACACTCATTGACCACTCAGACGATATTAGGAGTCTGACTGTCGGCTAAATGGGCGACAGGCTTTACACCTTTTTTTTACCATTGACAGTGTAGTCTATCCACACATCGCATCACATGCACAGACAAAAGGGGTGCAATTTGATTGGCTGTGGAATTCAAAGGCAACAGCCATTCTGCAAGAATTGTGCACCCTACCTTTAACAATATTTTATGCTGTTTTTACTTAGATGGTTGCTGTCTCTTAGATGGTGAAATGGCATTAGAGCATTGAATGAAGGCTCCCTCGACTCCCTCTGCAGCTTCTTCGCCTAGTTACAGCACTTGCGAAATGACAATAGCACTCCGGCGTTCATGACGAATATTATCATCGCTGGTTCCTATTCTTTGGTTTGCAAACAAATTCACATAAGAAGTTAGGGTGCTGATAAAAGCGGTGAGTGTAGGGAGAGCTCCGGAGGAAAAAATTTGAGGCTTACCTGGTATACCTTTAACTCAGCAGGATGATTTAGGATACTACCCTTGCCTTAGAAGGGCAAAAAAAAGCTGCTAGAGCAGAGCATCAGGGCAAAGAAATTCAGTCTCCAGAGCCCACTTTAATTTCCCAGCCATTGTCATTCCATAATATATGAGTCTGAATTATGAATGATCTTTGGGGGGCATTTGTTCTTCATTCGTTCCCCCTGCAGCATTCAGGACCACAGAAGTGGAACTGACAACGGGCCTTTAAACGTACCTTCATCCACCGCGCTGGCAAACTATTATTTATTCAGGACACTTAGTCTTGTCAACTCAAAACAAACACTCGTTTCACTGCAGAGCAGCTGTTTTGATAACCCAATGAGTAGCAATTAGCCGCTACCTGATATGATCTGTCACAAGGATGACATGGCTACAGGCAAGTCATTAATTGAAAGGAAGTGACGGATCAGTGCTGAACCTGCCAATGCCTGTTCCTCAGCTTATTACCTGAAAGAAACTGCTTAAAGCTTTCCTTGAAGCAAGCCTTATATGTCCTTTAAAGTTTTTTTTTCCAGCGTGAAGCTTCTCTGGGGCTATATGAAAGGCTCCAGGCTCTCAGAAGCCAAGGAACACGCTGAGATAAAGAGTGTCTGCATTATTGAAATACATTCCTTTAAAGGCCTGTGTGATAATCGTTTGTTAAGAGTCTTTCAACCCCCCACTATTTCAAACACTGTGGGAACAAGGGCATTTTGATACTCACGTTGTGCTTTGTGAGAGCTGATATATTGGTTGCTACTGCCTGGAGCCATTCGAGGCACTCCTCAGCAGTCGGGCACTGAATCACCCCGCTGCACACACCATCCACTGCAATCACTTGAAAGGCATTCTGCCTGCAGAAACAACAGGCATGGAAAACGGTGTCAAGAGATCGCTTTAATTCATAATGGGGTATTTTCACATAGTTAACGTTGTAACAGGAAGATATCCAAATGTATTAGATCTCACTTTGGGCTTTAAAAGCACTTCACAGGCACAGAAGAGAATGCTGTGAAACATTTTCTAATATTTGATAGAAATATTAGAATACTGGTATTCTCATTCAGTCTCAGTCTGCCAATATCATCCTGGCCACTTAGTACACACTGAGGAACTAGAACTATACTATTATTTTAACGGCTGATTTTTATTTTATCAAATACTCGTGCATGGATACTTGTGTTTGTGTGTGGAATCAAGATGCAAGTGAAATTCAAACAATCCAACATTGCCGCTAGGCTGCTATCTGTTTAATGGTACTCTAAGGCTAACTACCTCACTTGACTTGACCCGTCTGACAGAACTAGGCCATTGTCTTTACGGATAAGGGGAAACCAATCGTTCACCAGAGCTCATCCATTCTGTAGGCATCAATCATTTTGGTATCAGCTCTGCCCCCACAACCCCTGTGTGTAGCATTTATGTTGAGATCTATGAGAGAGAATAGGAGTCTATTTACTGCAGTGAGTACATCTATTTATTTTACACGATTCCCTTAATTTACTTCCTTATACATCATTCACTGCCTTGAACTGAGAGAAGAATATCCTGTAAACAGTTAATGGCATGATGTGGTAAGTAAATTTAGGAAAGCAAATTCAGACAATACACAACACATTTTAATGAGACCACATTTACAACAGTCTGACAAACAGCGAGTTCTTTTCCTAGCTGCCTGCTGCAGCTCTTCCTCTCTCTCTGAGACATGCGGCACCCTGGCACTGGTGTGAGCCCTGCAGCAGGCTCTGCTGACAGTGAGGCTGGGTCATTCCCAGCAGCCATGGCTCACCGGCAGACATCCGTGCCTGGCAGGTACTGAGAGAGGCGCGAGTGGAGGAGGGGGATCAGCCGCAGGTCCACCCATCTCTTCTCCCACCGCAAGCCTGGCGAAGTGGGCCACGATGAGCATGACAATGTGTCCTGGGGTAACATGCAAAGAACAGAACAGAACAGATGCTTTTTTTTTGTACTGTTTTTTTTTTTTTTTTAATTTGAATCCCAACGCAGCATACATCAGTTCTCTAAAGACATGAGTGGCTGTTTTTTCCTGTGATTCATGTGGCCTTGAGCCAGCGGGGACCAAGGGTTTAGACCTCTGCCATGCTTCTGATGTCACATCACACTTGTCATACAACGCTGAGCACATATAAAGCGGAGTGGAAGAATTTGTCCTCGTGCACAAGAGCGGAGCTCTAACAAAAGGCACTGCTAACTTGTGGCCAAAGCACCATGTAATGCAGGAATTAATGAATGAATGTAAACATTAGCATTGTGCTAATTACCCTAGTGTATTTGCTCAGATTTTTTTTTACACAGAGGTGAAATTACGATGAGGATGTGAGGGCCTTGGCCCCCAAAATCAATATCACGGCCTGTGATTCAGACATCATTCCTGGCCTCTGTCTCTATTGTTGCAGGTCAATTATGCTTGTGCAATGGGAGCTAAGTACCAGGGTAAGGGAGACCATGGATTACCATGCTCCATTAGTTTCATGTCTCACAAAACACCAGGGACGCGCAAATTCCAAGGTTTTAGAGTTCAGTAAAATATTAAGGCAGTACAGAGCCAAGAAACATGCCCTAGCGAGACCCTTAAGACCAGTAATGCATCTGTCTGAGCAGAAGACAATGTCACAATAAGCAGAACAGATCAGTCACACTCCGATGGAAGCGAGAAAGGAAGATGGCGCCCACAGATGGTGTCCCCCCCAAATGAGGCCCATCCAATTTATTTTACCTTGAAAAGCACCTACTACAAGCACACAGCAACCAGTGGCAGCAGCAGCAGCAGCAAAGTGGAAGGAAACGTACCGTGTTGTTGGGATGATAGTTCAAGTGCAGGCCACTGTCACACAGTGGTGATGATGTGCCACTGCTCTGATCACTTGGAACACCTTGCAAGGGAAGAAAATAGATTTTTTTAAAGTGTGAAAAAGGAGGATGGCACAGAATAAATGGCTGGGTGCTGGGTGAACGTGATCAAGGACATACAGGTGCAGTCTTCACACAGAGGGAGCTTTAGGAAGGCTGGTGTCCTCTTGAGGAAGGAGACCGTCAGCGTGACCTCTTCCCCGGCGTTTCTCAGCACCTGCACCTGAAGAACACAGTGATAGCCCCAAATATGAAGCAGGAAGGTTTCCACATGAAAACACACACACACACACACACACACACACAATCGTTCATTCACAAGCATTCATCTTGCAGAATTGCAAATTTAAAGGTAGGAACGTACCACCTCTTCATGACGATAGCTCCTCACGTTAATTCCATTGATCTAAAAGACACCATCAACAACAACAAAATGATAATAAATGTGACTGTGTTTAAGCATCAGTGCAGAAAATATGCAGAGTAGTAACACTGCAAGAGCGCATCTGATTAATGCATCCAGTCTGTTTTTTGGCTTTTTTTGGTAGCAGTTTATGATGAATGAAGCACCGTGTAGAAAAAAGTGAGAGTGAGTGTGAAATCAGTGATGTGTCTTACCTGAAGAATTCCATCTCCAATGAAGAGCAATCCAGAGAGTTCGGCTGTTCAGGCAAAAAAAAAAAACAGCAAAAAAAACACACTCAGTTATGGAACAGACATCTATACCACCATGAGATATGTGCATAGGGCTAATGAAAGCTTACCCTTCTGTTCTTTTGATATTTTTGAAATCACAACTGGAATTTTGTGTTCTGCTCCTCCCTGCAGGATGTGGATATTGGTGGTCAGATTTGTATCTTTCCTTTTTTTGGTGGTGTTGCATGTGTCACTGTGTCAGAGGACATACCTTGATGCTCAGGCCAAACCCTCCTATTGTCTGACGGCGGATGGTCACAGTTCTTTCCTGTAAGGAGTATTCACCCACCAGGTGATAGAAAGGGATTGAAAAGAAAGACAAAAAAAACATTTGTCGCAGGCTACCCTTGAAAACTAAATCTGAACTGATAGAACTTCTGCCTGATGGCCTACCACCTTGCTTAAAAAAAATATACTTAGTCTGCTTCAGAAATGACCTTAGTGTCAATGTCAAACTCTCATCCTAAGAACACATTCGGTGTCAGCATGCCATCTTAAGTTCACACTGAATTATTACTCACACTGGAATAAAAGGGCTCCCCAGACACACAGATGACATCTTGCTCCTGAATGGTCAGAATGTCTTTGGCCAGGTGCAGGCGCACATTGAAAGGTTCTTCGTTGCCATCTTGAAGCAGAAAAATCCCAGTCTTTGTCTGGAAGTGATCAAAAGCACCACAAACATTTGTCATCTTTCATTTACAGTGAGCACTTAATGGGCCATGAAATTAAATGTAATGAATTGTCAAACAACATCTTGAGACACAGCTTAGATGACAAACCAAACTCCCAATTTCTGCTTCATGAAACCTGAACTTATCACACTGGCATGGTCTATCATACACCTTTTAAATTATCATTGTTGTTGTTCAAATGTAATTCTAGGCTCCAAAAGTTTCAAATCAATAGTCTATCGATCAGTGTCATCATATGTTTAAGGGAATAAGAGACAATCTAGTCAGAGGGCAGAAGGGTTCAAAATACTAAATGTGCACCCATTCTCTCATAGGTAATGCATGAAACAACAAGTGAGATTATGCTCTATGGGCTAATTACACTAAATACACCAAAAAAAAAACAAAAAACAAATAGCAACCAGGAAACATCTTAAAATAAAATCAAAGTAGAATAGTCTGATAAATTTGTTCATCAAAGACAGTCCATTCAACATTAACCCGACATAACCAATCGTCAATCAAACCCACTTATCAAATCACACAGCGTTCAAAAACCATCATGGACTATCTGATCTAAAAAACACTCACACACAAACTCAACACACTCACACACAAACTCAACACACTCACACACAAGCTCAACACACTCACACATCTTCAAGCTCAGGAAAGCTGTGAAATGTCTGGTACTGTCTCCACCAGCATGCTCCAACAGGCCTGAATGCACGGTAATGATGACTCAATAGACCCACCCCCACACTAATTGGGATGCCTATCTTGTCCTTGAATTTGCAGTGATTCCTAAAGGATGGGGCTCAACTATTCATGACAAGCTTATTAATGACAAATGCCCCGACGTCAGCATGCTTGAGAACACTGCCAAACAGGGCGCATTTGTCATCCTCAAGCCAAAGGACACAAAGACTACTCAACATTGACTATTTTTAGACAGAGCTTTGCGATTCCTGGTGACTTTTTGTCATTTGTGATCATTGCACTGTGAGGACGAATGTTTTCATACAAAAAGAAGTGGAGTCATGATTTTTATTACGGTGCTTGCATCCCCAAGCACAGGGGCACTGAGAGGGGCATAAAGAGGTGGGAGTCATGACACATAATCTAACAGAGAGGTGCTTCTTAGAGCGTGACACTGAGAGCGTGAACATGTACCATGCTAACAAGCTGCTACCACTGCATCAAAGGCCAGTCTCCCCAAATAAGTTCCTTTATTACATCATTGTTTCTACTTCATTATCCAAGATGTAATCTTATACTTAGCAATGAGATCAACAAGGATGGATGACACCGAATGAATGGTCTTGAATGGCGTCTTGAATGCGATATAGGACATAGGAGTAATTATTAGGAAAGCCAGTGCCCTTTTGAGAAAGGAGACCATTTTGATTCTCCCAATGTTTCCACTTTACACAAGAAAATTGGCAGATGTCGAGTGCAATACTCCAGCAATTTGGTTTCTGTTGCCCAATGAAGTCTAAGAGAGTACAATTTTACAGTGAAAGTGAATACTACCTCTGGTAAAATATACATCCCTTTCTATGGCTTTGACAGTAAAGAGGGAATTAATGAAACCTTTATAAATGTCATTTCATCTCATTATCAAACTATATGTGCCGCATAGCAAGATGTAATCTTACACTTAGCAATGAGATCAACAAGGATGGATGACACAGAATTAATGGTCCTGAATGGTGTGTTAAATGCACTTGGTGGCGGTGAAAGACACCCTGGCAACCAAAAGCTACACAATGAGCCTACTGGGGCTACATGCTCACCAAGTTTCAAGACACCCGGACACCACCTGATTTTATACAAAACTAAAGCATTTCGTGCTTTTTTGCACTCTGGAAATCCTTCCTGTGGGAGCTTAGTCAACACAGTGCTGACTGAAGGAAAGCCTCAAAGTCAAAAGGGTCAAGAGTCTCTGTTAAAGCAATTAGACTCTTGACCTCAACTAGGGTTGGGCTTTAGTGGCCCTCAGTAAAAAACTACCATATGCAATCAGTATGCTTGCTTTAATGCAGCGATGCAGCATGCAAAATCATCAGGATAATTTGACACAATAAAGCATGAATGCAACAGCTAAATCTCCATCACTGTGCATATGGTGATGATTTATCAGAAACCTTTTTGGATTTTACAGCTTCAAATACAAATCAACACAAATGCCTTGTGTATGTGGATCGTCTCTTGCAGCAATCAAACTGAGATCACGCCAGCAAAATGAGAATTTTGCAGACACTACAATCAACAATGATTTCATAGGCACACAAATAATCATCCCATTATACCTCTTCATTTGAAGTCTTGAAATCCATGTGCTATGGTACTTAGAGGGAGACTGCCCTACAACAAACAGAAAAACACACATTAACAAGCATGTGCCAAAAGTGTAATTCATAATCAGTCATTCACAGAGGTAACACAGTGGCACTGTTTCATAGTGTGCAACAAAACACTAACTTTACTATGTGCACTGCATGCTTAATATGTAAATTAAGCATGTGTCAGACACAGACGGACTGAGGCAGAGATAGATTAAACCGTGGAGGTTTTAATGGGCAAAATCAATGAACAAACAAAAGTCACGCCCACTTCTAAAGTGGAGGGGGAAACAGAAAATCACTAAATGTACAAACAAACAAGTAGAACGAAAGTCACATCCATTACTCTAACGGAGAGAACTGAAAATACAATATACTAAGATTAACAGAAAACTAGAAATACACTGGGAAAAGGGAACGAACACTAGAAACAGGCGATGATAATCAGAATGAACAAGGGGCACAAAACCAATGGGTAATCCAAAACTTATGGAGCGAAGCACAAAGGAATACGTGGGACACGGAGGAAACACAATTGACGTATAGGGAGTCTGAGGGAATATCGACGAGACCAGACAACAGGTGATGTAGAGGGGAGACTTAAATAAGGTGGAGACCAGGTGATACTAATTAAAACTCATGTGAAGGAGATCGAGCAGGAGTCTGTGGTGTTGTGTGAGGGGGCGTGGCCGTGACCAGCTCCGATGCAGACCTGACAGCATGTGATAGTGATGTTCTATGTCAGTTGCACTCTAGTATATCATAATATATCATAAATTGACTCCCCTCACATCTTTTCTTTGATAAAATACAGTCCAAGACACACAGATTGCAGAAGACAGTAACAGGAGACTATTAACCTCCTCTGTAAATAATTAATTCCCAGACTGAGAGCTGTAGCATGCTAATAAATGGCTTTAGAAGCCACAACTCTTACTACTTGGGCACCATTATTTTTTGCCTCTGTGTGGGCTTAGTGGAGCAGGGAAACGTTGGCTGTGAATTGGAGATCTTTCTTAATCAGACCAACTGTTATTTGTCAACAGATAGAGGGAATGCAAGAAAATCAAATCAAGCGCAACCCAGCACAAGACACCACACAGAATACTAAGACAGCTGCAAATGCATCAAGGTATTAGCCCTGAGAATTGTGGAGAGTCAAAGCCACTATTTGAGACAAATCAGCCAAGTCCAAGCTCAGAGTCCAATTGTCATTTTTTTAACATAAAACCAGAGCTAACCATTTTGCTTCAATACTGACATTATACACACATTGTTTGTGTTGGTAGTTGTTGAATTATTCCTCTTTCATCCATACAGCAGCTATAACTGGGCCATACTTGACAAGAGCTCTTTGCATAACTAAAATGGGCAGGAAACCACTCTGCTACTGAATGTATGGGGAAAAGCGGACACCAGGTTTAGGTTGTGAGCATAAAAACAGTCTGTCATTGATTTACTTAACCTACCTCGATGGAACTGTCCACAGCGCGTACTGTGAAGAGGTCAAGCCATGAATGAGATGAGCCCCTCGCTGGACTTTGTCTCGGGGTCCCTGCAGCTGAGCAGCCAACAGCAGGAGTGGCGGACGTCAGCTTGTTGGTCGATGATGACCACCGCTGATCTCAGATCAGTCCAGCCCTGTGGAAAGCTGCAGCGCAAACCTGCCACAGTAATCCCCCAGATCCCATGGGCTGAGGGGAGAGAGCACAAGAGCACTCAGACTGAAGTCTACATGACTGACACATTGCCCTCCGATTAAAGGCCTTTTCAGTGAGCCTCCTAAGAATTCAAGTGAGTGACTGACGGAAAAAAGGTCCTCCTCATTGAGAGATGCGTCCTCTCTTGATATTTTCTCTTGATTGCATCTAGCCTTTATTTTCCACCTAATGCAATTAGGGGCATAAGGTGGGAGCTTGTTCAAAATGGGCATGAATGGTTGAATATTACCAAGTTATCTGGCATTTGGATTTGGCATTTTGCTCAAATTTGCTTACACTTTGTTCTACTATCTTGGCCTGTTGGATCAGCCTCTTTTACCTTTGCTACACTTCTGGACACTTTTGACAGGCAATATATTTATTTTGTGGTGAGTGGAAAAATAATTCTGAACATGTCAGTTCTGCCTTTGTTTTCTGCTTGCTGATTGCTAAGAAATTATGTCAAGGAAACAGAACCCTTTGTAGAGTACCCTGACTAGTACTATAGCAAAATGCAATACTAACCAGAGGTGATAAGCAGCGCTAGCCTCATAACAGCCATAGCTGACTCACTTGCCTGTTTCTCAGCTCCCAGATGTACACTGGGAAAAATAACATGGATCAGAAAATAACAAGAAAGTGAGACTAAGAACCATTCACAAGAGAACCTTTGGCCTGGACCCAGTGTGAAGGCAAGAGACAACTTTGCCAACATATTTGCATTTTTTGAGGTATTTTAATTACTTTTGTCACAACTTCTGCATAAAAACGTGGTATGGGCCTTTATCACACCTTGACATTCTGTGACCCCAAGTGGTGGTAAACGGAACATTCTATCGTTGAAATACATTGACTTTATGCCTGTTTCTGACTGAAAAAATAGGTGATAACATGAAATATAGTTAAATTTATATTTTTCCAAACGAATGACATGGGAAAACCATGGATTGGGAAATGTACAGTTTCGTAGGGTTATTGTATACATATTAGGATGGGACATTTTGCAGGATTTTCTCACGCTGCACGTTATCAACCACTGCGGGGTAGCAGACTTCATGTACAGTATTTTAAATGTCGTTTACCAGTGTTTGGCAGGACTTGTGACGCGCCTACCTCGCTCCATGCCTGAAACATTTTATTTCCCTTTTATATTGTCATGTATGTCATGCTTTGCCTTCTTTATTTTTTTTTTAATAGTGTGTGAATTGTTCACGAGCTCTCTCGATTGCGACTGTCCTGAGTTGTGAAGCGCCTGGCTCGCTTCATGACTGATACATTGTCTTTTCCTTCTATATTATCAGCAATAAAACTTCAAAAACCAGATCAGTTGTGACGTCCACCATTAACACAAAACGACGCAGAGTGGACGTGGGAGAGGGGAGACGACCTCCGTTACATGGATCTGTAACTGCCTTCTTTCAACTTTCTTCACAAACATGTGGCACAAGTAGCCAAAGCAAAGTAGGCTACACAAGGTACACAACACAGTAGTCCAAATATAAACAACGTTGTTACGTTGTTCTCGCTGCTGATATTTTGGCGTTCCAGTTCCCTGACATTCCCTCGTGCGAGTCCACCACCTTCCATATCGGTGATGTAGCCCTCAATCCACTTCCTGTATCCCTTTGCTCTAGGGATCCTCTCACCGTTCATTGGCCCACTCTTCTAACTCCAGAATCGAAAATAATGGCAACGACTCAAGGTTTGTTGATCAAGCTATGTGTCATTATAGGCTACTTCTGTAGCTTACATCTGAAACAACGGTAGCTACGGTAACAGTTACGTTTACTGATTGGTGAATGGGTGGCAGTTTTACGTGTTTGGGCAGATCATGAAAAATTAAGCTTGAATCCCTTTCCAATCTATGGTCTTCCCATGATACGTTGTCTATATATATTAGGGCAATGTTTTTTTTTCAGCTTTGTGTGTATATTTCATGTTTTATTTCATATGTTATTATTTTTAAGCCAGGGATAAATTCAATGCATTTTAATGAATGTTCAGTTTACCACCACCACATCATAGAATGTCAGAGTGTCAAGGTGTGATAAAGGCCTATTTGATTTTTCAGCTTTGACCATTGTGAGCATAACAATGCTGCCACTGCCACACACAACGATCCTTTACTGGTAATTAATTGTTGGATGGTAGAACTTCAACTGTTTGAAACCAGACCAATTCAGCACAATAAAGAAACAGAGAAAAATTATAGACTGACACTTTAATAGGGCCTTTGACTAACCTTAGCTATAGTGATGGATGGGGCTTGGCCTGCCAGAACCTCACACAAGCAGGTACATGCCAATAGAGATCAACAAGATTCATGGCACAAATGGACTTTACCATAGTGCAGAAAATAATGTGTGTGTTCCTGTTTACAACAACACACTGACTTGAAATATCTTAAGCAAGCTAAAAAAAGAATTTGTTTGTTTTAGTCTGCCAAAACAGTACAAGTAACACTTTCAATTAGCCCATTCATTCATAAAGGGTAACAATGCATTAATTAAGCTTTATAAGTAATGATGTTAGTATTCAGAATTGTTTACATTCTCATGACAGTAACCATGAGGTATTATAATGTTATCATATAAGCCTTTAGAAGTTGAAGTGTCACAAAGCGTCTTCGTCATTTTGATACTAGGGAAACATACCTCTTACTTATTGTCCGTAATGTATTGGAGACTTATGGAGTAATTATGAGTTCATCTCACTTTACTCACAGTATGCACTGACATGAGCAATTGGGCATATTAAAGGTCGAGTAACAAATTGAAGCTTTATAATGTTTAATACTTATAAACAGATATGAGCACTAATAGTATTAGTTATAAGACTTTATGTTTGCATTATAACCCTTTATGCATGTATTCTTGATAAATGTACTGATCTAAAGAACTATTTGCAGTTATATTTGTCAAGACTGCATTCCCTTTACCTGTTAAAGTAACAAAAGAGGAATAACAAGAAAAGGGAACAATGAAAAGGAAGGGGTAGGCTGAACCACTGCTCTGGGTTTTGCTGTACAAGGCCTCATGCTGAGTGGATATCTGCGACACACACTTTGCTGGGAGAGCATTAACAGGCACAGGCAATAATGTATCGCTGACAGGATTTTTTCAGGAACTGTGTATTGCACCTGCCATTGAGTGGGTTGTGTAAATGCCCAGCTGGTAAAAATGTTAACTACTGAGCATAAAGCTAACTGAACAGAGTAATGAAATGTACTTTTTTAAACGTTACACTTTAAAATCCACTTCATACATTAATTTTAATCCATTACAGAGTGCTGCTAACCCTGCAGGTCCACTGCATATGAGGTCAGTTTGATAACTGAGGATGCACAGGAAACAATCCATTTCAGTACACTGCAGTCTCATTTGTCTATGTAAGCTTATATGAATATGGCCCTAATACATTGGCAATAACATAAGATCCTAAATTAATCAACCCTCATTTTGCAAATAGCAGCAGAGTTTAATTTGACTCGGGACAGCACTCTAAATCCATTCCTTAACGCATGGGTACCCATTCCCAGCTTATCTGACTAATCCCATAAGATTTATCAAAGTGAAATCCTTAAATTGACCGGACACCCACATACCCATTTCAAGCAAACACTCATGGCTGAAGAGTCAATGAAAAGTAAATGTGCTTTTAATGGAAACATCACGTTGGCTTCCCCCTATTTATTTTTCTATCCAACCTGATATTTGTTCGCTGTTAACATTTGCGAATGGCTGGCAAACAAATGTTTTCAGGGCTTTGCTTCATGATCGCATGTGCCATGTATCTAAAAGGGCATATGAATTATTAATTTATGCTTGTAATTGCTGGCCATAAACCAGTCTGAGTCTAAAGACTACCCATCTCTGTCTATGGTATCTATTGAATATGGCATTCATAAGATGGCAGCCATTTATCTCCTCCTATAGAGAAAAACTCACTATAGAGAAAAAACATGCGAGGCAGAGCTGACAGCATATGGGGATATTATGCTTCCAATGCAACCACTAAATACATTTTAGTTTGCAAATATAGTTTAAATGCCTCCAATCATTATATGATTTGACATTATCTCAGTATGTTTTTCTATATACCTGCTATCTTCATTCACTACGATTCCTTGGTGTTTTCCTCCATTGTCTTGAGTCTAAGCATCAATTCTAATTGACCCCAGGGCCGCCACTTGGCCCTGTCTCTGTATTTTCAGTAGGGTGTCCAATTTGGGGGATAAAGGACAAGCCTGGTTGTTAACTATCCCTCCAAACTACCCTGCAAACAAGACCATTCTTGGATACAGAGGGGTAGAACAAAATAAATCTTACCAAAAAAAAAAATCTATGAAAAGAATATGTTTAATATTGCATGCAACACATGCGTCTCAGTTGTACAGTGATTCCCAAGCTTCTAACTGTCATTTACCTCCTGAGACATTCTATGTCCTACCAAGTACTTCCAAGTACCGCCTACCCCATGCATAACAGACCGCTTGCTAACAATTCAAATTTTGCATAAATATTTACGCATAAACAAAATGTGAACATATATACATATGGACATAGCAACATAGTGGAAATTGGGTTGTATTAGGAATAATCCATTTCCACGATATCTTTATGCTGTGGGAGCTGAGAGCCATTCACAGATTTATTTTGTGCACCCCCGATTGATGCAGGATTGATGCATACCTGATTCGTATACTCATGCATCATGTTGGAGCAGCTGACGTCTACTGGTTAGGGTTTGAAATCAAAGGGTTACTGGCTGTAGTAGTCAGCATCAAAACAATATATATATTATATACCCCAGTTTGAAAACCACTGGAGTGGTACACCAAAACTTAAAACTTCGGAAATTTGGATTTAAATTTTGCTGGCTTGAAAAGCTTGAATGTAAAAAAAGAATGTAAAAATTGTTTGCACTTCACCAGTAAAGTGAGCACACAATTCAGCCAAACAAGCACACATTCTTTGGATACACAAAAAATGTCTCACAATGACACAACCCATGCTCTGTACACGTCATAGGTGTAGTAGAGCTGTAATCATTTCAGACTCTGTATTTAATGACTCCACACTAACCACGGTATGTGCATTCTTTGTTCTTCAGCGCAAAGAACACCGTGTGAATAACCAGTCTGCTTGGAACACAGACTGTAAGCCATTACTGTGTGCAGTGCTGTCTACACTTCACATAGAGACCTGTGTCCTCTCGGTACACTGTGAGCCACAGGAAGAGAAGAGAGCCAATGACTGAGTTTATTTCTGTGGACATCCAATGCACAACGTAAAATTTGATATGGACTTGGGTATACTCATTGACTGCACCTACAGCATACATGCAAAAGAACTGGCCTCAGAGTTCTAAAGTACTGGCTCAAGGTTAAGAGAAAATAAAATTAATTTATGCTATTCATTTAGCAAACACTCTTAGTGACTTACAGTACAGATTCACATTCCTATTAATATGTTTGCTCCCTGGGAACAACATTACTGGACACCTGCTGATAAAATGAGAGTTGTGCTTATTTCATGCTTCACTGAGTCCTAGCTGATTAGATTAGCAGCAGCAGTATTTTAAAGGGAGCTACCAAGTGATGAGCGATTCACACGATCTAGAGATATTCTCTGATCTGATAGAGTGATGAGCAATGAACACATTTTTTGCAGTAAAACTAGTGGATTTTTGAAACACAAATGTACTGTGCATGTATGCATCCGATCACAGATGCTCTAGAAGTATGTGAGTCCTTTGGGCTGCTGCTTCTCAAACACAATATGACTCAGCTTACTATTATCAGCAATATAATCATCACTTTTATCACTGCCAAGGTTAGTGAAGTGAAGGCAGCAACAAGCCATTTTCATGCAGTTAGAAACTCCCTCTCCCCCCTCATAGCCTGTAAACATGTCACAATATGCATCATAATACAGACACCATGATGTAATACATATCATGATAAAAGTCAATGGTGATAAAAGTATGGTGTGTAGATCTATAGGCAACTCCACGCAAAGCTGTTATGTCCATAATGGCAGCACAATGCCATGGTATGGTATGATGTGAATGATGATTCCATATAGCTGTATATATATATAATTACTTATATTTTTCACACAGAGATCCCCTCCTCTCAAAAAAGAGGGTTTTTTAAAATTATATATATGTAATGAAAAACTTGTAGTTGGTTCACGATACTGCACACTGACAGACACACACACACACACCATCTGGCCTTATCTTGAATAGTAAATGCAACAGTGCAACATGCCCTAGTGGTTTGCTCCGTCCTGTCTCCTGGTCTCTGTGCACATGAACAGCCTAATGTATTACTATTCACTGCACAAAACTGCAGCCCTGTCACTGCAGCTGGGGGGTTGGGGGACCATGGGGGGCGGGCAGAAATAATACCAAGCTCGTTCTTCGCTCAACGCCCTGGTCACCTGACCTTATCCACAGATCTCACTTCAGCCAGAGAATCGTGCCAACGACGTTTGCCACTTGGCCAGCAGCAAGAGTGATTTGTGTCACGTGAGGACAAAGGCCATGGGGTGGGTTGATGGTGGGGGTTGGGGCATAGCAATGATGGAGCTGAGGGAATCTGAGTAAATAAAAATGTCATTGACATGGCAACCGTCCCTTTGTCCCAAAAGAAATGAGATCTACACGAAAACAGACAGCCTTGCCACTGGTGCTTATTCTGACTCATGGATGCATGTCTGAAACCCATACTGTGCAAGTCAGTGTACAGAATCTCCTCTGAATGAAGGCAGATGTAAGAGAGCAGCTTTATTTAATCAGAAACCTCTACATACCACTGCTGTGTCATAAAACAGAAAAATACACTTAAGTACAGTGAAAAGTTTGATCATGCAGGCAAGTTTAAGTGTAACTGATAAGCTACACCCACATGTAAGACCAGACCATTCCAAATGTTTAGGCTGCAGTAACAGTGTAATAGGCAATATATGCATCTTAGAATTTAATTCCATCAGAAACTGTCTTCCAGCAAATTATGGCCTGCCAATTAAGGCCTGTTGTGTGGAAACCATATACAATCACGTACAACCACGTACGTCTGCTGATTCCAAAACCACACAAAGGCCATGCCCCTGACGGTATCAGGGGTCATCTTTAGAAACGTTAGTTTGACTGCTGCTGGACAGAGCCAGACTAGCCATAGTTGCGATTGCATTAGTTAAAGGCAGACGAGGCAAGCCTGTGATTTTTTTTACCTCCCTCTCCCTCCCTCTCTCCCTCAGTCATCAATTTTACACCAACATCATAAATTCTCACCAACACATGTGGATTTGTTTGCAGATGGATTTTGTTTGCATGTGGATTATCATTTTCAAAGTTGACTGACAAGGGAATAAAGTCGATTTTGGTTTCATTCAGTTTCTGGGTGCCGCTTTCATCTCCAAAGCTATTGCTCCAAAGCTATTGCTATTGCTTTGCGAATAAGCTGCAGAGTGACCCCAGAGAGCCTTCATTCACTCCCTAGTGAGCCAAAGTGACTACGAAGCTGCTAAATTAATAACAGCATCAAATGTTCTCTAGTGTTTCTTTAACGCTGACAAATAGGTATGGTCATGTGACTAACAGATATGGTCAGTAAACCCTTCACAAAACTCCCTAGAACATACACTGATGACGGGTCCAAAATGAACCATGTATGAGGGGTGAAAAACATGTCAATCCTTTTTTTTATTCTCTATGTTTTTTTTTTGTTCTGCTGAATAGCACATTGAACGTTTACAAAAGTACTCACAGCTTGTCCCATCAGTTAATAGCCCTTAATAAGAGTCATGAAAAAGGATATTAGTCATTCATATGCTTTAGAATATCTCGGTTATAGAAATACTCTACCTTGGTAGTATACAGTAGCTTTGGCTCTCATTCGGGCAACACCTGCTTGATTAATTTGAAATGAAACATTTAAAAATGTTCCACTGGGGTGGTTTTGAATTCATAGCTGAGAGCTGAGTGAGAGAGAGAGAGAGAGAGAGAGTGTGTGTGTGTGTGTGTGTGTGTGCGCGCGAGCACGCGTTGCGCCTGTATGTGTCTGTGAACCAGTGAGATCTAGGACTGCATGAGAAGTTTAGGAGGACACTTCTGCTTTACAGCTGCTGTAATTTAGTGTCCTATCACTCATGGAGCGTCAACACCAAACTCAAACAAGAGCAATGGGAATGTCTCTCTGAGCATGATTTCTGGACATCCAACTCTACAGTGCACAACACATCATTAAGGTGAGGGACTCTTAGTCTTGCCAGTACTGCAAGTCAGCCAGGGAAAGAACTTGGCACACCCCCATAGGTGGTGTAGCTTACTGTGTGCACATGGTTTAAGTAGCATTCATAACATGTAGTCAAAGACAAATGCAATGCCACATTTTAATACACAACCAACAACATAATATGGTGATATATTATGAGCCAATCATGATTTTAATTCAGCTATACTGCTGATCAAACCCAGAACCACTAAAATATGCGTATACCGACTTCCTGGAAACCAGAAGGACCCTGCTGCTATTAGGTGACTTTTCTGAATTGGGTATAGGGTGGGCAGGGCTTGGGGATGTGTTTTGTACATTTGGCAAAACGATGTAGATGGACTTGGGGTCGATGCCAGCAAATATCTTTAACATTCGCTCACGTGGCATTGTCTAACGTTATAGTGCTTTAGTGGACTCACATGCAGGCAGTTCTCCTCATTCTATGGTCTTGTGAAGAAATCGTAGCTTCTCTCCCAGTGAACAGGGAGGCTTGGTCAGATCACCGCTGACTTCTGTAGCATTGCGGAGAGTAAATAGCTTAATTCTGCAATATACTCTCTTTTTTTACAAGATGACAAGTAGAATTCATCCACAACTCCTAATTAGTTATGAGTCCATTTTGGTGCAGATAGCCACATCAAGAGGACACAATAGGGTGTTCCTCTTATGTATGTAGAAAAACTGATAGCTGATAATAACACTCATATCTAATGTATCATACAATTCATGGTGGTTAAAGCTACGCATCTTTTAGACTTCAAACAGCACGGCTATAGCCTCCCTAAGAATGCACGCAAACAGCATTTAATTGTGATCAAAATAGGAGAGTGACGTGAGAGAGAACTGAAGCTTACCTGATTTCCTGGTAACAGGTGGTAATTTGATATCGGTTTCACTCTGATCCTTTCATCAATCATAATCGAAAGTCAACAGTTTATCTTTCAGTCAGACATCTGCAAATTCAAAGCAGATCCGATTACAGCCGCCCAGTAAGCACTGCTCTCCGACATAACGCGAAAATATTCCACATCGACACCTTAAACATGTCCTTGTGATGTATTCCCTCGACAGAGACAATATTAGGCTATCCCCATCCGTCAACATCCTCTGCAAACCATGCGGCATGCATCCTCACATTTTCGCTCTCCCTGTCGGTCCAGTTGCTGTCTACTCTGTGGTGGTTAAATGCCTGTGTGAATGGCAAACGCTCTCCCTTGCTTTGTCAACTGCTCAGTAGCTCATTTGTTCAACCATCCCTCTCAGTTTTGCTCGTGATCAGACTGTCAGAATGTATGCGAGGCACCCGACGCGGAAATTAAACGCCGTGCCGGCATGGAGAGAAGTGTCCCAACGCCTGGCTTTACGGGCAATTATCTGCATGATTTTCACTGCAGCATAATGTGGTAGCCCAAACGATTCTACGTGCCACACACCGGCCGTTCAGAGGTTCTCTGTGATGAAGCTGTGAGTCGTGCTAATACCTTACACTGCATGCCACAACATAATTTGCATTTTTGAACAAGTCATTGGACCTTGCTGCCATGGCAATGGTCTCTTGCCAGAGTAAAGTCAGGAAGTTTTTCCAGATGAGGTGGACAATGACTGTAGCCTATATGGGTCAGCGTGGCTAGCATGACAGGGAAAAAACTATATGTGCCTTTAGAATTCAACACAGATTCAGCAATATATCCTAATTCATTACTAGGCATACTTCAAACAACTACTTCATACACTCAGTTAATACTCAAATAATTCATTAGTAGCCTTAATTAATATGTAATTCTAACATGTAATTCTGACAGGACCCATTCACATCTATAATGTCAAAATGATCATGTCCTTGAAAAAGCAAATATAGGTGCCCTAATGTCATATGGACATATGCTCTGTGAAAGTCAGGTAACTTTTTAAAGTGTTTCAGTAGACTCAAACAAACAAATCTGTTTGTCATTAAGCATTTTGTTTCACCTGGTTGAGATTTGAGTAAATGTGTTTTTGGTGAGATGCATACTGTACTCAATCCAGCGTTATTATGTTATGAACGCCATGCACACATTTTCCATTATTATGGACACATATTGGAGTCTTCATGTTGAGTGGACTGGCAGAGCAAGATCATGGGCTTGAGCACAAAGATTTTAGCTTGATAACTAGAAACGGAGGCTGCCATTCAAAGCAGTAACCTGCTCATCGGGAGCCATTTGTGCTTCAGTGTCTTGCTCAAGGACACTTACACAGGGCCCGGAGGAGACAGGCTCAAACCTACAATCCTCTGGTTCCCAAACAGTTCCTCTAGAGATAATGTTGGTCTGTTTTTGCAGCTGCATGCAAGCTGGTTATCTACAGTAATTTACACATTTCTTGGCAGCCCTGCTAAAGTTACATTTTTAAAAAAGACTGAAAACTCATCTTTTGGCATATTATCCTAATGAAACACAATGAGAACAGTGCAGATCCAGCCTTGAGGGAAAGCAAAGTTATTCTGAGATGAAAAATCCTTAATCCAACTTTGAAGGGAAGCAAATTTATTCTAAGAAGAAAAATGTTCTCATAAACAAATAAATATATATTTTAAGAGAACACATGTGCCATTATTGGCACCAAATCTTAGCCAATATTCCCTCTGCTAACAAAGCAGTTTATAGTCTTTTCCTAGACATATGCTGCAGTTGAAGAATACCATGCATTGGATTGAGAGCATTCCTCTAAGGCTGCAGAGTAATATCTGGACCTTGATCTTTCAGCTCCCTTGGTCATCTCTTATGCCTTCTCCTCTAGCTCACCCCACTGGTTGGGGTGACGAGGGCTGGTCAGAGATAACAGATGGGACTAGTATTTTTTGGCCCATTAGTCAGGAAAACCCACTGTAATGCACAGTTCTGGTAGTACCCTTAAAGGAATACCAGACAGCATTTTTAGGTTCATTTACAAGCTCCATAGTCACTTGATTGGTAAATGACTAATTACAGTGTGAATGAAGGTCCTTTTGGCACCCTCTATCGCTCAATCACATAGTTACAAGCACTTGCAAGTTGGGTCATGTTAAACAAAACCTAAACTGAATGAAACTGAAATTGCGTTTATAACCTTATCTGTCAACAAAACTCCATGAAAATGATCATATGTGTTGGTTTGCAAACAAATCCACATGGATTGGTGAAAATGTACAATGCTGCTGCTATTTTTAAAAAATCAGCGCCTGTAGTGGTAGCTCCGAAGGCAAAAAAATCGCAGACTTGCCTCACACATGTGAATGAAGTAAGTGCTGGGAAGCACTGCAAGTTAACAACTGCACTCACTCAACTGCTAAATTATTTGTGATCAGTCTGGCCCTGTATGCCATATGGCCAGTCCAGTCCTGACTATGGCAGAAGCCTGTTTTTGTTTGGAGCTGGACATTCGCTGACCTGCTGGATACCCACTTTTAATGTTCTAGCAGAGGCTTTCAGATTTGAATTTAAAATGCTGAGGTGTTTCATGGATATAATGTTACTCTACACCCTAATGAAGCTCCCAGAGCTTCAGGAATTAACCAGCCACAGAACCCTAATGTAACAACGAACAATATCTGGAGGTCACCTCTGGTGTTTGTTTTTATTGACTCATGGTGCTATTTTTTGCAATCTCTAACAATGATCTTTTTAGATTGTTGGCATCTCTTTCCATCACAATGTGTCGGGACAAGATAAACTTTCCCTTTTTAAAGGCAAACCAGGCAACATTTTAAGGTTGATTTACCAGCTTCGTAGTCACTTCAATGGTTAAATGACTCATTATGGGGTGAATGAGGGCTCTCTCAACTGCTTCTACCTATATTCCGCAGTTGTGATCTGCTTAAACAGTGAGCAGATTTCAAATTAAACCACGTTTATTATACAGTGTTTATTATACATTGTCATTGTCTCCGAAAATGATAATCGCTGGATTCTATTCTTTGGTCTGTAAACAAATCCACATGGATTGGTGAGAATGTAAAACATCGTTGCTATTTTGGTATGCCGTTAAACTGTGGTATTCTTTAATCTCTTTGATGCTGAAGAATGACTAGTGTGTCTTACTTCGCCTGTGTACCTTAATGAAATATCAAGTACCATGGATTACTGCTTAAAAATTCACAATTGCCTCCATCAAGATTAATATAAATGGAAGAAAGTTTCATATATTTTGGTTATAAGATATTCTTGGTACCAATAATAGTAAAAAATATATTAAAACACTTTTTTTTATTTTCAATAAATTAGTTGCTTTTTAAGGTCGTGATTTTCCTCTTAGGATTCATTGGAACTAAATTAAAGTGATTGGAGATTAAGATGTTAAAATGAATTGCTCTTTACCAAAGTTGACAATATGTATGGTGGTACTGTATTGTGTTTACCTGGTGAGATTTTCTTCCTACTACTATTTTTATTATTATATTACTTTATCAGTCAGCATCATGTCTGATCCATTAGTGCCCAGATGTCTTCATCTTCTGACGGACATTCAGGACCCAGTTAAATGGACTTTTCTTTTTGTAAAGCCCACACGCATTGCCATGAATGTCAAATTAAATTGCACTGCAGATATTTCTGTGTCTAATTTTATGGCTACCAGCTCAGCTGGTTGTCAAGCCTGAAGCTCTATAAGTGCTGATATGAAGAACTGATTATGCATTCCTAAATATGTTTTTATTATATGATACATGATACTCATGCTTCTGCTTACTGCAGTGCTTCTCAAATAGGAGGTCTGAATTGCTGACATGCGGTGTTGTTGATGTGTTAGAATATACTATCAGGTTATGCCATCATAGTATTAATGTGCTTATAAGAAATCCATCAAGCTGTCCTTCCATTATTCATCACTAAGTCCATCACCAGATGGTTTAGCATCTACAGATAATCAATTTCCCACAGTTTTGTGGTGTGTTGAGTCAGCAAAATGAGTCTTTGAAAAGCAGATGTCTATTAACAATTAAGTGAAAAATATTTTAACAATATCTGAAAAGATACCCTCATTCAATAATTCAGACATATTAAAATAATCTTCCATCTCACTGTCTACAGAAAATAAATGACCTTGACATTCTTTATTTACAAAGGAACAAAGCACATAGGTTCCCTGTCGGTAATTAGGTTCTGCAGATAAGAAAACAAGTCCACAATTAACACAATTCAAGTTTGAGGCAGAATGAGATTAAAATGATCTGCTGAGTCTGAGCCAATTTAACTGTTCAAAGTGCCAGCAGACAAGTATCTCTTTGTTTGCACAGGACGTCACCTGCTATCTGTCTTTCATTTGGAATAAGCTGTTTGACAGGGTAATTAACAAGACTGAGTATTGTTTGGCATGATCCAACAATAATGACTCCATCTTAAGTTTATTTTTGGAATGACCTGTTCTGCTTTCGATGTTCTAGGAAAGCAAGTCATTACAATTTATTGACATAGACTACTATAGTATCCCCCAATGAAACCCTGACCTCATGGCCATACTAGAATTCTATTATCTGCTAATGCACTGACCCACCTCAGTAGGCTATCTGTTCTATACCATGTTGAATTGTATTATCTGCTACCGCAAAAACCCATCTCAGCAGTCTATCTTTTCTATAGCATGTTGTGCAACCCTTATAACTGGATTATTTCATGGATTGTCTGTATCTGATCAGGCTGCAGAATCATTACTGTTCAGGTATCTCCTGATTCAAACGCAGACTGTAGATACCATAAGGAATGACACATCTGTTTTCAGTGGGTGGAGAGACAAAATGCAGCCTTTATTTAAAGCCATTGTGATGTCAAAGCTGTCAAAGTTGAATCACCTTTAAATATAGTCTAGCCTGAATATCAGTGCACATACAGTGTGTTGTTCAGGCTGTTGGAGGCATGGTTGTGTGTCTGTGTAGTACATCCAGCACTACTGAAAATGAGACACAATTAGACCTTGGACTGTCAGCTTGGCATTCTGTGATGACCAGAAAAGGCCAGGACACAATAAGATGAGAAATGGCTTTGGTGTACAGGCACCCATAGAGCCATGAGTTTACTTGTGTACAAAATGGAAACGACTGATATTCCCAAGTCACGTGTAAATCTTTTACTTCTCAAATCTACATCTTTTTTTTTCAGCCAGTGATGAGCAAGTAAGAGTGTTTAATCTGCTTGATGGCAGTCAATGGTTTTCAGTTAAAGAAATGTGTTTCTAGCAGGAGTCTAGAATGTGTCTACATTTGAAGTGTCCCAGTGGCTCTTTGCCCCACACTGTCTTCCAAGATGTATTTGTGAGCATAATTAGTCTCGCTAGTGGGGAAGAAATCATGTTAATCATTTTTTGTTATATAACCTTTCTGCCTACCTACAGTCATTATGGTGAGTGCAACTGTCATGAAACAGAAACACTCTCAGTTAGATTTCCTTTACTAAAGGGGAAAATGACTGCAGATTTGTGTTTATAAAATATAACCACTTGTACCACCATTTGGTCCCAAATTTAATAAATCAAACCACACTAATCAATCAAACCACACTAATAAACCATACTGTTATAGTAACACACTAGTGGTAAACATACTAATAACTGAAAATAATTTATTTGGCTAATCTGTTAAAAATCAAGGGGCTACTTGAAAATGTGTCAGGAGAAAGAAGCCTCTTTCCAAAGGTTTCTTCACTTGTATTCAGAGATTTTGCACAGTACCAGGGATAATTCAAATGAAATACACAGAAGCCTATACAAAGAACTTAAAGAACAGTACAGTGTGACTCATCTCATGCACTGAATCAACTGCAGGTAATTCTCTGAACACAGGAGGGCGTTGTGGGACAGTCCGTGCCTCTAAAATGAAAGGAGCGGAATTGTTGATATCCCTGTCCTTGAAAACCCATTGGTGAGTTCACTTATGACAATTTAGTGAAGGCAGTCGTATCTAATGATTAAAGAGCTCAAATACAGAGTAGATCGCTTGCGTACCCTTAGATGAGGTAGGTTCTGTTGCAATAACCAGTCTAATGCAGTTTTGGTGCTCGACGTTTTGCTTAATTTCTCTGACAGAGGAACAATTTTTTTTCCCCTCAGCGATGTCAAAATGGTCTTTCATATATGAATGAATGGTACCATGTCATCTGAGAGGAAATTGTTTTTTCTCTCAATCACCTCAATTCGACATGAATAAACAGGCTACCTTTTTCACTGTGTCGACAGCTGTGGGTCTAAGCTTACTTGTATTTACATTCATATTGGAAATATATCACTGGAAATATATCATCAATTAGGCAATGTGAACATATTGTCTTGGCCTACACAGTCTAAGCCGACCGTTGGCAATGCCTATAACACCCCTATGACGCCCCTATAAAGATTTCATACGCAGGCTACTTTAGGGTGCTTCAGCGCCGCTTATTGCCCACACATCGAGCAAACTTTACTCAGTTTGTCATACATCCTTGCCTTTCCAAACACCTGTCTGGTCAGGGGATCGCAACGACTCCGCCTATGCCAGGGTTGTGAATAAACCCCAAAGATCTTATTGGACTGAGGAGCGACCCCTAAATGACGGGTATGTAACCACTCCCCTTGCACCTGATTGGGGGTATTTACTTGTCTTTGCAGCAGTGTTGGACTGTTCAAACTGCTCAGTGCTATGGAGTAGCCTAACTTTCCACTGGAATATCCATTAAGGATTACCTGCTCCCTAATTTGTCTTTCTATGTGTGGACCGTTACTGTTTATCCAAAGCCTTTCATTGGTGCCAATTAAATTGCTTTTACAAGATGCCACGCTCATTCCTTGTAAAGAAACACTTCAATTCAGCCAAGAAGCCGAATTACAGTGAACTTGAAGGTCCAACAGGTAAGATTACGCAGAAATGTTTTGTCTGCGAAGTGGTAACGTACTTATAAATTATCGTATCGTTTTACTCACATAAATGTATGTAATGGCTAAATTAATTATTTTTGGTCGAGATGACAAGTCAGAGAGACTTGGGAGTTCAGGCGTGGATGGATCCTCAGGACCACCCAAGAAATTGCCTAGCCCAAACAATTTGTCTCTTATTCAGAGGCTTAGTGTAGCTTGATGGCTTGCATAACCAGTTTTTCTTTGTTTTTTAAAAACAACTTTCTGTTTCTTTTTTTACTCTTTCAGTATTTATTTCACCATGCCTTTATAAAAGTCACCCAATACCAGTAATTCCTCAACCGGAGATTCTGAGTTCCGTGGCATATAACCCAATCACAGTATGGACTACCAGCAACTTGCCACTTTCTCCGCTTCCCAGTGACCTCTCGCCTGTGTCGGGATACCCATCATCGCTCTCTGACACGTCCTCCAAAGATCACAGCGGTTCAGAGAGCCCCAGGAGCGATGACGATGATCGCATGCTCACTAAGCTCACGGACCCTCACGCTGTGGAGGCTGAAAAGTTTCAGTGCAGTTTGTGTAGCAAGTCGTACTCCACGTACTCCGGGTTGATGAAGCACAAGCAACTGCACTGCGACGCTCAAACGAGGAAATCTTTTAGCTGTAAATATTGCGAGAAGGAGTATGTCAGTCTTGGAGCATTAAAGATGCACATCAGAACTCATACGCTGCCTTGTGTCTGCAAGATTTGTGGGAAAGCATTCTCCAGACCATGGCTGCTTCAGGGGCATATTCGAACACATACAGGTGAGCATTTCTTTCAGTTCATCTAGGAGATGTATTGGCCTGTCAATTGCATTGGATGACACTGTATAGGCTATTTGAACCAACGGTCTTTACAATAGGCTTCTTGAACCAAAATTCCATTCCACAGACTCACTCAAGTAGCCCTTTAGCAGTGCATGTGCATGTCTGTTAACTTGGCTAGTCTGTAGGTTCAGAAATTTCATGCCATAAAATTTTTTGACATGGTTTGTAAAGTCTGTAGTGGTGTAAAAGCAGCTGGTATCTCAGCTGTGTCATTATTTGATGCTAACACCTCTTGGCTTGTCATGTCATGGTTATCTGAAAGTAGAAGTCATGGATCGCGTCAGTCCTCTGATCCACCTGTCCTGTCTGAGTTGACCCATGTAGTGTAACCTCTTTGATACGGTCTTGATGTAAAACAAACCACATTCATAGCTAGTTCAATAAGCTTCTCTTGGAAAAGGCCTTGGTTGTACCTATCTGTGTTTGCCTGAGGGCTGGCAAGGTTTTTTCATGGCGTCTGAATGCTGACCTGTTCCGCCTCATCCCCTCCTCTCTCCCCAGGCGAGAAACCCTTTTCCTGCCCACACTGCAGCAGGGCCTTCGCCGACCGATCCAACCTCAGGGCACACCTCCAGACCCATTCGGATGTGAAAAAATACCAGTGCAAAAACTGTTCCAAAACCTTCTCCAGAATGTCTCTTCTACACAAGCATGAGGAATCTGGCTGTTGTGTAGCACACTGAGCAGGGATACAGCCCCACCAGGGCCTTCTGTGTCAGATCTCAGTGTCACCAATGTCAATTCTCAAAAGGTGATCTGGAGGACTTATTGAACACTGCATACATTTGCTTATGCTGAAATATTTTAATGTTGTTGTTGTCGTTGTTGCTTCAGAATGTCTGCCACAATGTGTAAAGGAACAGGAGTTGAGCACTTGCAATATCAAGTGCCTTTTCACATACTTTCTTAACAGTATTCTTGCTGTGGCAATCAGTGTTGGGCTTCTGCCTTTGGTATACTGTAAAGGAACTCTTGGGAGACTAAAAGGGTTTTGTAATGTTTTTGTAAAGCCCTGGCAAATGTTTTATTCCAAAGTCAAATTGCCTTATGGGGTAGGTTTCTGGTGTGGTCACAATTGTATTTAATTGAGAAAACATTCTGACATTCCACATGGTTTATGGTTTAACAAATGAAAGAACTCGTGCCTTTTGCAAGGAATAGCTGAAGCCATGATTACATTGGGAAGAAGTGCTGAGATTTCCTGTTGTATTTCAAGAATTTCATCTGTTGCACAATAGTAAAACAACAGCAGTTTACCAGCACTCAAACTGCAATACTTTTTTTAGTAAGTGCCTTACAATGATTTAATGTTTCTTATGTTTTTATAAACATTTTTTTGCTATTGTATTTTATAAATATATATTGAATGTATGTTTGACTGAAGTGATTGTATCTTGATGGTGTGAATTTCTAAAGGAATGAATGAATTGCAGAACAGTTTTTTTTACACTTTTTAAATAAAATGAAAGAATGTCCTAAAACGTGAACTTTACTATGCAAATTTCAAGGAAATAGGCTGAATGATCAGCCATCAAGTCATTGTCCGGTCCAGTTCATCGCAGACTTGAATTAATCCTTAGTAGTTCACAATTTATCTAACGAGACTCACACACTGTTTTGCATTTACTGGGATCCCAAAGTGTTAATGAGAGCATCCTATAAAATTAGCCCAGCGCTAATGAAGGCTATTCATCAGTTGCAGTGCCTCATCTGCTTATGTCTTGCCCTTTGTCTAGAGTTGCCTCTGTGTGGTTAGACTGTTGTGTCTGTTACCACAGAATTATGCCAGCTCATGTTGACTCCTACTATTATTCACACAAAGACACCAGGTGGCACCTCCCCTTCTTCATAAACAGTATTTACAGTCATGGATGGATATTTACTTACACAAAGCTCAGCCCTGTAAACAGTCGATGAGAAAGTCTGTGATAGTGATGACGGCTTGCTGCAGAGTTTGGATGATGTCACCTCTGTTTCAGTGGGCTGACCTATGTGGAACAGCATTAGGGGGAATGCTTTCAGGGAGAGACCATAAGCCAAAGCTGTTCGTCTATTTTGGGCAGAGCAAATATCACCCACCGTTTTGATTTCTCCAGGAAATTGGGAAACTCTGAGAGTGGGTACAGCATCACAGAACACACTGGCTTGGTGAACCTGCTCCTTGTGAACCTGTTCAGATCCCAAACAAACCTGAAATGTCGCACATGCCGGCGAGATTGGTCGCACCGTCATGCCAGTTTCTTTGAAGACCTCAGGCTTTTTTTATTTGCCTGCGAGGGTGTCATCTTAAAGGGGTCAAAATCGTTCTCATGCCCCTAAATAACAACTGGATCTGAACTGGAACTGGACTAAATCTACAGACCAGTCTGTAGTCTATGTACTTCCATGTGGTCTGAAATAAGATCTTACTATTACCATTCTAGCATATCATTCCCATGAAATAACTCCAGTCTCTTAAGATGACTGCCTTCAGTAAGAGTTGAAATAAACTTTATCAGGCTCATTCTCCTCCAGTGTTTCCTGTGAGAAAACAAAGGTGAAGACTACTGAGCTAGTCTGAGTGGACAAGGACAGGGAAACTAGGATGAGCAACTCATTACCAGTCTCAATGGCTTCTCAAAGACATTGCCAAAGTTTCCCTTCAAGTCAGCCTTGCACAGTGTAAACAGTAAATAACACAATAGGCCTAACTGCTCCAATTTCTCGTGGTTCCTCATTTGTGCGCATAATCTTATAGGACAAAAGATAACTATATTTTAAACATTTAGCAGACATTTATTTACAAGTCTGCTTAGAAAGCAAAAGTGTTCGTGTATGGTCCATGTATGAACCACATGCTTTATCTTTCTGCAGGAACACATTCAGTAGAACACTTTTTAAATGATTATTCTATATGCAATAATGCAAATTACAACTAATATTGAACAGACAAAAAAATCAAACCAAGTACGAGTGCCAAATCAGAGCAAAAAGTCAGAGGGTGACCAAAACAGAGGGAAAATCAAAAGAAATTATTATGTTACACACATCGTGATAAGAATTCAGATATGTAGTATCATGTGACTTTTCATATTTCCCTCAGGGTGCTTTTTGGTGTTGGAGCCTAATTAATTTTTCAGTCGCTTGACTTTGGCCCTTCAGTTTCTCATTCAGAGCTGACAGTTTGCTTTACTGTGAAAAACTTCACAAGAAAAACACATAGTGCTCAAAATGATTGACCCCTTATCCGACCCAAACCCAGCTCATCTGCTGATGCTATGACACACAAATCCTCTCTGTCTGTCTAGCCTCAAACCCAGACAGTGAGCAGCAACCAGGGATGTGGAGGAGCATGACGAGTGGGGTGTGTGTGATTGGGGTGACCTGTATTCTGTGAAACCTGCTGACTTTACAGTGAAAGGCCAATATGATTCCACTATACCCATCAAGTGGAACAAATAAAATTAGCTGTCCTCTGAGAGGCCTGATTGTCTTAGGCCGTGCGTGATCTGAGGGCCTCAGTGCTGTGCTGACCTCAGGAGAAAGAGATGCTTGTTTTCCTCTCGGTCACTCCAAAGGCCTGGAGGGATGCTCCCCTGCTTGTGCCACACAAGACATTTCTGCTCGATGAACACAAATGACTTTTCCACAGTTTGGTTTGAACTCCTATTTTTATAGTCATAGGGTATGTCTGAGGAGTTAAGAGGCACTTCAGAGGCCGTGGGTCTTAAAGCTATTTGCGAATGACAAGTGAATTAAGTGAATTTTGTAATTAACTCACAAACATTTTGAAGTGTGGTAACACAGCCACTTTGTGTAGATGCACAATATCATACAGGACGTTAACACTTCTTTGATTTTGTAAAGAAAATAGACAATCGAAACTTTCAGTACATAAAATACTTTTCAGAAACAGTTAAATACTTAATTAATCAAATAAATACCCTTACATTTATTATTTATTTCTGCTTTCTGAATGTAATTCAGTTGAAAGAAGGCCACAGTTTGCTCTTTCTTTGCATAACCAAAGGATAATAGCCCTCTGAACTAATACTCTACAATAGAAATTCTGCCTAAAGAAATCGCACAAAAGAAGTCAAACATTTTAGCAGTCTTTCTACAACATAATACTTCATATTGATATGCATTACTTATGACATATTACTACACTGATGTATTCAGACAAATAGCATTCAGGACCTGGGCCCTTCTGGTTGCTAACCTGCTGGGATGTTTGCACTTGCTGCTTGCCTGAATGTCATTAAGACCTTTGCCTAACCAAAATGGCCTGATCCATTCATGTGACCATGATAAGATCCATCACATGCCACTTAACCAATTAAAGCTAATATCATCAGTATCATAAGGTCTTGTGAAAAATGCTGCTGTTCCTCTTCAACTGTATGGTGTGTGTTGAGGTGCAGAGACAGATGGTGAATATTCAGATAGTTTCTTTGTTTGTGTGACCCAGTTTACCAAAGATGACTCACTCACAGTAAGTTCTTGAACATTCCTGTGTTTCATCTTATTGGTCATCCTGTTTGGAATGATAATTAGATATAACCAACAGAATGGATGCTATTTTCTCACTCTTGTCAAAGCTGTGAATGCACTGAACATCAAACAGATGACACTCCAGTGTCCCCCCCCGTCCCCGTCCCCGTCCCCGCTACCCACACCCACACGCTTATTTAGGTTAATAGGTTGCAGTGGATGTATCCATGAAGATCTAAACACACCACACAGACATTAGATACCTTTTATATACACTAAAGATGGAATGTGCTCCTTTGATAATGTATTTGTTTTGTAAGCTGGCTGTAGATAAATATTCCTTTCTTTTCTCTTTTTGTGTATTTCTCCTGATGAAATCCACTGACATACACATTTCCTTGTGCAACAAAGAGCCCTTCCACAATCTGAAGAGATCAGAGGAACCTGCAAACTCTCACTTAAGTCCCTCTTAAAGTGTGTGGTAAGCCCAGAGCGAGGGTGTGGTGTAGGTATGGAACAGCACCCAGGCGGAGAGGAGAGAGAAGGCTGCATGAAAGGAACAGCACAGCAGGAACCGCAGAAATATGTACAGGAATATTAGGAACAGGTGCAGTTTTTTGCCTCTCTCATTCATCATGTTTTGCTTTCACAACTGTATACTATTATGCATTGCAAAACACAAAAATAATTAATTGCAGTGTTTTAAACTATAATGTGAAAAGTACATTTGTTGTGTCAAGCTGTGCTTGACTCATTAAAGTCCAATTAAATTGATTTATCCAATTAATGTTCAATCTGACAGTGCAAACCTGCTTGACAATGTAGTTACATTCTGTGTGCAAGTGCTAAAACACCACATGGGGTTAGATTTGTGTACAGTCTGCAAGATAGGTCATTTGGAGTTGAATAGTTAGAATTAGAAGATGACAGAAGTGGAACCTCCCTGTCATTTTTTGAATAAAAGATCCAAGACTGCTTCTGTACACAAAAAAATGTTAATTAGTGAATCAGGTGAATGAAATATCTAGGTGGATTGCTCACTAACACTGATCTGAGTAAAGTTGTGAAAACAATTCAAAGCTTCTAGTATATATAGCAGAAATCATAAAAATCTAAATAGTGTGCAGAGTTGTTGTTTAGCATCCACACATACAGCAGATATGTTCTGTTTAATGAGCCACATGTTAATACTGACAAGATTCAAACCGTCATCAAAGAATAAAGGTCACTTTCCTTACTCATGGGCATATTTCATGTGACTCACAAGTCCAATAAAATATCTCATGTAACCAACAGCCCAGTAACCCTTCATATATTCCTGCAGGAAACAGACAAGCTCCAACATCTGAGGGTGTAAAGCACAGAGCAACCCTGATTTGCTGCCACAATGGAGGAGCCACAGCACGGAGCATTCACTCCTCCATTGTCTGCATTTGCATAGCGAGAGGATGGAGCTTTAGCCTCCTGCTTTTGGGACACCATCCTTTTACAAGAGGCCCATTTCCACTGCAGTAATATTCCAACATAAATGCATTGTCCACTACATCGACCCTGTGCTGGAGTCAGGAGCTCAGCTCCAACAGTTGACTAAGCAGGCAGATTGGCGGTGACACTGGATCAACATATGGATTCCAGATCTGAGGTCAAGGGAAGACAGACTTGTGGCGTCAAATGTGTCAAACCTTGTACTCCTCAGCCCACCAACATCAATCAATACGCAGCTGATAAGACACCATTTGATCCGAGATAAGACAGACACCATGTGGCACACCATTTTGAAACAATTAAAGTCATGATGTCACTTCAAGACTGTCATCATCCTGTGATCCACTTGGCATTAATCCAGACCTCAGTTGAATTCAGTGTGAGGCTGATGCTCTCATAGTACTGATACAAAATGCACAAAGAAGAAACACATGGTGCAGTTAGTGTCACTTACTGTCGAGGGTCTTATAATTGCGTTAAGCACAGTTTTTAATGCTGAAATGAAGAAATTAACACTTTGACCAAAAAATCTGTAATAGATCTAACATCTCTCTGTGCATTTTTTTCCCGAACTTGATAATACCTCGTAAGATACGACCACGTCATCCTCCAAAAGGTTTTGAAACTTGCCATAGGTCGTTGGAATGTACCACTGATGTGATGGAGGTGTTCCTTGGACACACACACACACACACACTGACACACAGTCACACATTTATGCACACACACACACAGTCACACACAGGTATTGGCTATCTGTCTTGCTCACCTCTTTTCTCCATCTAGACAGGGGAACAGAAAGTAGAGAGAGAGATAGAGAGAGAACAGAGATAGAGAGCCAGAGAGAAAAGATAAAGACAGACAGATAGATAGATAGAAAGAGAAACACAGAGAGGGAGGTTTTGTAAACATTCCATAAAGCAAGTTCTGTTTGGAGCGCTGCTATGACAAATATGTGGGGCTGACTGTAAGGCGGCAGGTGCTGCGTTGTCAGAAGGCACTTCACACATTGTCTCTGTCGCCCTTCTCCCCACCCTACCACCAATGCCTACCCTTTGCCACACCACAAACACACACACACACACACACATACACACACACACACACATGTACGCGCGCACACACACACACACACACACACACACACACACACACAAACAAGATATACTCTGCAGGCCTCTCCAGACCCACTTAGTTATCAGCTCACCTCCAGTGTTTGAAGTGTCCTGGGAGGCACAATCTGAACTCTGCTGACTCCCCAGTGTCTCTCCACTGATGAGCAGTTCTGTCTGAAAAGTCTGGACTGCCACTTCAAAGGTTATGAAACATGTAGCATGAGTAACATATGTAAGTATATGTTACATTTGGTGTAATTACATATGAAATAAATACTTAAGGTATGGTTTTAAATAATGGCTGATCACTTCCATTTTCTTAATGTTTTTATCATTTTTTAAAGATTTTTAAATGCATTTCACCATATACATATATATATCACCATACCATAAAAACACAAAAATGTACAAAACTCCACCGTGCAAGTCAGTGAGACATGGGTTTCGTCTATTGTCAGTCCTTTCTTATTCACTCTTTTGAAAAATTGTCTGGTGCATCCAAATCAGAAATACTCAGTCATGGTGTATACTGTTAATGTCACAGAATAAAACACCTCCTGCACATGTGAGTAGGGTTATATAAGTGATTTTTGCTGAAGAAAAGATTATGTTATATTATAATGTTCTTTTTTTCCATCTTTCAATTGTAAATCTACATTGGTGTCAGTACACAATTGTTTCTCCCCTTTAAAGAACAGCTCATGTATGCAGTATAAGCATCCTCTAGTGAACGCATGGAATGATGACATCACAGCTTTGTTGCTATCACAACAAGGATGCCCAAACACATGTACCTCTTACTCTCTCTAAAACCTCCAACTGGCCCTCCTCACATCCACACAAGCACAATGCCATTCTATTCCCATCTCTGTCTCCCTGTCTGTGAGGCAGTGTGGGGTAGAAGCTGGAAAGCACCCACGGGAGACACCCAGTCATCAGGCTGCTGGTGTTACTCACAAGGATGTGGTGCAGACAGTGGGCCTGCTGGTTGCATAGAGGCACTTGCTAGGGCATGATAAAGAGGTGTAACCCACTCAGCTTTTCCAGGCGGCCTCACTGAGACATGAAACACATGAAGCACAGGCTTTTGTGTGAGTCAGTTGCACAAAGGGGGCTTTTATAAATTGCAGGAATGGTCTAGAGTCTATTCATCATCACTGAAGTCAAGCCTTCCAATTAACTGACCCTAACTTTTAGCGGCATTTAGAAACTTGCTCGATTAAAATTCCTCAATGAAATCCTGTGAAAAAAAAAAAAAACCTGCACATTCTTCTGCTGTGCTGGGGGCATTAGCAATTTAGTTAAATTTGGCTACTGTAAAAAGGAGGAGCTTTTAACCTAGCTGTGTTTGTGTCTGACTACAGATCCACACTTACTCTAAGGTCTACTTTTCTCATTTGAATCAACCTGTTTATTTTTTATCACCTCAGATGTGTTCATTGGCAAGCAGTCGCAAGCACTCACATTGGGCATTTATGGAGCCTCTCCTGTGCTCTACGGAGGAAAAAAGGCAATTTGACTGTACTCACTTTCAGCAATTTACCAGATGGATCTCTCTAAAGTGGTTGAGGCATATACTGAGTTTATTTATCTATGTAGGTATGTGTGTGTGTGTGTGTGTGTGTGTGTGTGTGTGTCATTTCACAGTCCACACACACACAAACACACACAGACATATAGACACACACACACAAATCTAGAACCTCTCCAGCAGTTCTAGAAGCCTCAAATATTACCTCTAAGCCTATGATGCAGTCCTTTTGATGTCTGCAAGTACATTCACCATGTTGCAGAGAAGAAGCAGGGTCAAAGACCAAGGCAACACAGCCCTCCACCCCCCCTCCACTCCCCTCCATCCTGTCCACCCTCAGTGAGGCAACCCCCACACCTGTGCCATCGTGACGGCAGAAGCCAAGCAGCAGATGCAGATGCTGGTATGCGGGCTGCTTATCTCTAGCGCTATCTGCTCAGGGTCTGGACTGGCGGATGGTGCTTAGCACAGTCTGACCCCCCACCGCCCCCTCCTGTTTTACGGCTTGGCAGGTCCTCTGCAGAGATCAGGCAGCACACCATCAAAGACTCCAGTTGTCCAGTCAGTGATATCACAAGAGCAGGAATTGGGACATTTTAGTCCAGACTTCTGGATCTTTGTATTGACTGTGTCAGTCACATTGCTCCTCTGATTCATCCTATTGGAGTCCTATTGGAGTTGTTTGCAGCTATCTTTTCATATGAATTCAAGTGAAAAAACAGCATGTCTTCTTCGTCTTGGTCTTGTGTGTCAGTTGTGAAATTGTGTGAATAAAACATCTCAATGTTTCAATGACAGAGACAGCTTTGTAACTTCATAATTCTGTCAAGCTCTCAAGCTTATATAGTGGAAAAATAGCTTAGTCAATGAAACAGGGCAATGTAGACAAATAGATATAACCTAGAAGTCATTATTATTCATGCATGCAGTCAGTCAGAAATGTTTTCTCCCACCACTGCAGCATTACTGAATTTGAAGCATTAGATTTGAAGCACTGAATTTAAGGCATCACTAAACATGGGCTGAATAGCAGTGTTTTGACACATCAAGGACACGTTGAGTTTGACCCACAGCATCAGTGGCAGGATCTGGGTAGCTGTAAAGGAAGAGAAAATGATGTTATAACTCACAGGCCTATTTCCAGACAACAAAGAAATGAGAAGATGAATGATGCAGTGTAGAGTGTCTGCACTCAGAGAGTAGGGCAAAAGCTTTAGAATTGTAGCCTAGTGAATTATCCATACATAGCCATGAATACAAACCCTACTGGTTACAGGTTAGCCTCCAAAAATCTATATACATCCACATTACAAACAAGCAAATACAGACAATAAATAGCATAAAACAAATAAATCAAATAAATAACATCTGCCTACCATAAATGTCCACTGGTTCCACTGAGAACATTTAAGGAAATCAATGACATTAATTAGTAGATTAAGTGTGTACTGATTGCTCAGTGAATCAATCACTGAACAATTACAGCAAATGTCCAAATCCCCTCTTAGGTTCATTCATTACTGAACAACTGATATGAAACTTTACTGCCAGGAACTATCACATGATAGGAACTTTAAATAATATTGACCAGTTTCAGGTGATTCTAATCCAGTGGTAAGATATTACCTCTCACAAGTTCCCTACCAGTGGAAACTGGAATTACTTTTTTTAAAATTTGGATTCTCCTCTGCTGACCTTTGGGAAGGAAGGCTTAAATACAGAAATTAATTTGCCAATGGTGGGTGCAGGTTAGCAATTTAATAAATTAAATCCTCTCTAAGAGAGAAAGTGAGTGTCAGGCATGGTTAAAGCAGCTTTCTGTACATGCTGAGGCCTGTGCGATCAGACTGATTTCATCCCAACTCGCAATCAGCTCACTGTATCACCCACAACGGCAAACATCCAAAGTTCTCTAAATGAGGACAACACAATTAACAAGGAAATGATTAATGCCATTAAATTAGAGAAGATGATGCAATTTACAATAAAACAAGAACATATAAAATATCCATTTATCCTCTTTACTCATTAGCTATGCTAATAGACCTCAATAATATCTTGGTTCTGACAGGCTGATGAAGCCCTCCGTAGCATGGACAGTTATTGGACATCAAAGCCTGGGGTGACATGGGAGTATCTTCAAAGCCCTCTCTGAATCTGATTGCTGGGTTGGTGGATGTCTTTAGTCTGGGTTATCTGTTATACTGTGGAGCAGCAAAGGTCCTCTTATCATAACAGACTACAGCAGGAATTCGGACTCTGATAGTGGTCTACAATTGCAAGAAATATTTAGCTGAGAAGTGGGTGAAAAAAAGTCTCTCAGTGGGGGTGCAATGCAACTCAGACAACATGCTTACTTATGGACTGAAATATACAGTATGTATAGATCTGTTGAAATGTCTCAACACATTGGAAATATACTGAATGCTGTGAGGCTAACAAAGACAGGACTCACAATGTTTGTTTACTCTTGGGGGGTTGTGTGGCCTCTATGATGCTGTGTAGGGGCTGGCTCACAAGAAAGGGATGTCAAATCATGTTGAGGAAATGCATGGCTGCCGCCTGCATGTTAGCAGAGGGGAGAAGAGAAGAGAAGCTGAAGCTGAAGCTGAAGTGAGAGCTGACCTTGTCCTTCTTTGCTGTGGGTCTGTGGGTTTTGGGCCAGGGACAGGAACTCCCTGTACAGACACAGTGTCTGCGAATGGAGGGCCCGCTCCACAGTAGAACACTTTGTTCACCGCCACCAAGGAAAACTTAGACAACAAAAACACACACATGCTGGAAAAATGAACATTTGAGAAGGGTCTCTTTTTTTTTTTTTTTTGTTCTGTCAGACCCTGCATTTGGGTTGTGTGGTAAATAACCCCCCCCCCCCCCTCCCCACCACCACCAAAAAAGGGGGCAGAGCTCACATGACTTCTCGAAATATGTCTCAAGATAACATAGTGCATTTTACTAATAACTCATAAATCACCACTAAGAGGTTACTGGTGGCTTGTTGCGTTGCATTTTTGAAGCATTTTTTCATGCCAGAATAAAAAGTCAATAAAACATTGAGGTAATATGAGACTTATTCATTGCGGTTGTGGATTTGTCCCAGCTGTCATGTTTAAGTGTGTCAGGCTTATGAAGATGGAGAGCCACTGACCATTCACTGAAGTGATTTCACAATACACAAAAATGTTGTTGAAAGCAACCCTGTTATGGATACAAGGTTAAAGACGAACCTGTCTCATTTCTTCCAAAAATATGTGGTTACAATGACATGTGAATAAAATGCATTTGTGGTTGTTGTAGCAATCCTCTTTGCAACAACAGAAACAGACACAGTAGAAGCACGACTTGACACCATTTAATAATCATTGCCTGCATTACAAGGAAGGTCTTAACTCAACTACTACAAAACATTTGGGAAGACACAAAAATCCTCAGAAAAGAGAAATATAGTTGTGGTCAAAGTGAACATAAAACCCAAAAGGAAGGTCAAGCAATTGAGGTTAATCCCTGTTCGGCCGGGCCATTACCTTAAACATTTTCTCCAGAGCTTGACTCTTTTCCATTCCCCGAGGCTACATAAAAGAGGCTCCACCCCATAAGGAATCTGGAGATAGGCTTAGTCATGCAAGAATAGGCACACAGAGATTGCAGATCTTCTTTCACTGCCAAAACACTTCTCAGAGCACCTTCCTGACACGACAGAGCGAGGGATGATGTATTTGTTTTGAAAAATACAATAAACATAAAAAGAGTGGGCTTTTGCATAGGGTGTATGTGTGATCATTCTGTGTGGTGCTGGTGCGAGTCGAGCAGGCTGCTGGCAGACTGGTGGTGGTTCTGAGTCATGGCCTTGTTCCTCCCAGTCTCCTGCAGCGCAGGTTACCTGCCCAGAGCAAGCTGACACGTGCCCGCTGCACCTGATTGTCTCATCACCACATTCCAGTCCAGGCACAGAGACACACATAGACAGGGGAGGTAGAGAGAGGAAAGAGAGAAAGAGAGAGATGGTGGAGAGAAAAAAAGGAGAGAACAACAAGCTCAAACAGGGTACAGAGACACTGATACACTTGTTCACTGTCCACAGGTGTAGCAAGCAGCTTTCAACTTATGACTGACTACGGCGTAGGTGTTCTAAAGCTGCTCACTTAAGCTCTACATCACGGCACACAGGATGGGCAACCTTTTGCCTTCAAAGCAAGTTTGAAACCTAAAACAGCAAGACACAGAATGGTGTTTTAAGACCAAAGTTGTTTGTTTTTGTTGCTTGTCACTATGTTGCTTCCTGTCTTGCTAGACGGGCAAAAATTTGAGTGAAATCAAAGGGTTTTTTCATTAACTATGACATAGTCCCAGGCTCCAACTACTATCCAGGTGGCCCAATTTCAGGAATTAGGTCCAGTGATACATAGTGCCCAAGTGAAAACAAGCACAGGGGCACACTGTGTAAGATCTGTGAATATTTTTCCAAGATCCATGCGTTCCAGAGGAATTTTTACCTGAGGACATTCAGCTTCAGAGACAGAAGTGGTGGTGTTGTTACTGAGTGGTGTTTTCTGCCAACAAACACTAATTTACAGCCACTTTGAAAACAGTCAATGAAAGGGGTGTTTTCATGGGAGCAAAACAGATCAGATTTTGGGTGGTCAAAGGAAAAAACATTGTAAGCAGCTCATACATTTGCTTATAAGATTATTGCTGCCTCCACACAACATGACACAGGGGTGAACAAAGGAAACCTGATCAAAATGCTATTTGGAATGTGTGTTGGAGCAATTTTACTTTCCTTCTAACATGTCTATAAAATGTAGTCATATTTGTGGCAGACCACCCAAAAGAACTGTAAACACTCCTTAAGCTGTGTGCATGATGGATAATCGTGTACGATACTCTCTGCTTACTGCATCTCTGTTTCATGCAAAAAATTGCAACATTACTGAAGTACATTATTTCAATATGTATGGGTTTCAATATATGTATTGCCATTAATGTCTATAAGCCGATGTACACAAATGGTGGTAAATAGTAAACATAAACTATACCAAAGCTTTCATATAGTCAATCATGATACTCAATCAGCCCTCAGACAATTGTCTCTACAGTGCTTTCCGGAAGATTCTAAATCGTTATCCACGGAATGCCAAAATCTGATCCAGAGGCTCCTTTATGTTCACAGAACTCAACAATGGACCATGGAGAGAACGCACCATCAGGGGTGTGGAGCAGGATTAGGAAAACAGAGACCTAGGGCCCAGCATGCTCAGACCTGCTCTGGCGTAAAGATATGTCGGTGAATGGCACAGGCACTTGCCTGTGGCAGGTGCATTGAGCAGGCATGACGCTGAGCTGCTTGTGTGTGCATGTGCGTGCCTGTGTGTGTATATGTCTCTGTGTGTGTGTGTGTGTATGTGTATGTGTATGAGTGTGTGTGTTGTGAGGACAGCCCTATATTGGGATGGTGCTGCACTGTCAGGACAAGTCAGAGGACTCCATGTAGGTCCACATAAAGGAGCCCTAGCTCCACTTGCCTTGTCTGTGTCCTGTATGCTGCTGTCTCGCTCACTTTGGTTTCACATGGATCACATGGATCACATGGATCAGCAGCACGGCAGAGGCTAAGCTAAGAGATCTGCACTTCACTGAGAGCTACTGTACAGGGTTGTCAGTATTCTCTAAAACATATACAATGCTATGATTGTCTGTTAATTGCTGCTATTGGCCTTAAGAGAAGAAATAAATATTTCTTACCACCTCAAACTGTTTTTTCATTCAACTTGTCTATGAACTTTTAAGCATTAAAAGTTTTCCCGTTTCACTCAGAAACTCAACAACTTGGCTTCACCAAGGTTTTAAAAACTCAGAGGCATCATACCAGGAATTCATCACTTCCTGTTATTTAACTGCAAATGTCGATGTCAGGTACCAAATTCTGGAATGATGAAATTATGCTCTGTACTCATTGAAAATTGAGCATTGTGGGGTGGCTGAGAAGAACTCCATACTAAATGTAAAACACGATGGAGGGACTGTGATGCATTCTGTGTCAAAGGCCCTGCTATGGTATTGGGGTGAAAGGAAAAAAGTGGTATTATATGAAAATGAAGAGGTGTTTTATGCACCTGATGTATCTTTCTCTTAAATAAATTCAACTCCTTTCGATGATGAGACCAATTAGCAAAGCATTATTGTTATATATACCTTTCTTTTTTATGTTTACCAGGAGTGCTAATGAAAGAGACTGGCACTGGATTTTCTTACAACACATATTCACCAAGGAAAACATTCACAGACATTTCATGCATTACATGTAATATAGCTAGAAGCTTTTTGACATAGACATTTGATTTTATCATTAGCTTTGTTTATACTTTCTAAAGCTTTGTTTTATTTGACATTTATTTCATTAAAGTAAAATGTCATTTTAAATTCATATAATTTGTAAAACATTCCATTTTCAGAAAGTGGGACATAACTTCATAGGAGGATGGATTGATATGTTCATAGAATTGCTACTGTGAAGAAAATGTTTTGTGCCTTCTTGCTTTCAGTCCCAAAATGCCAGTGCCTGCACAACATCCCTAATAATGCCAGTGTTTCCACAGTATCTCACAGAGGACAGGGTCAGATCCGCTATGTTGATGCCCCAAGGTAGTTGTGAGCATGTTTTGCCCATCTAAAGTTTCCTTCAAGACTGGTGTCAGGAGGCAGTCATATGACACACAGCAATGTTTGCTGATGATAAGATTATCACAGATGGTAGCTTGGAGCAATGACCTGCATCGTCTAAACACACACACAGACACATATGCACACACACACACACTCACACACACACACACACACACACACATACAAGCACACACACCACAGCTGATTAGTTCTGTATCCTCATTGGACCACATGATTTGTCTCATGCATCGTAATTCACAAGAGGTGTTCATGCTCTTGTTCTCTATCAGCCATCTACCACCACCACCGCTAGTTAAAATCAACATTTAAAGGCAGGATCTGCACTGCTATTTAAACATTATAGCCCATCATATTATGCCCCCACCTCTTGATTTGCAAATGGTGGATGGGTCGGTGAGGAATGCGAATAGCTAATCGAATTGGATTCAGGACCCTTAAAACACCCAGTCAGGATCTCAGCAGTATTTCATGTTTCTAGGGTGTTTTTGTCTGCCATGAAGCATCAGTCAGCAGTGTGGTGAAACGACACCTGTGTCCATTGACGCACTACCTGCAAACTCCCATGAGTCCTATGAGAGAGAGAGAGAGAGAGAGTGAGAGAGAGAGAGAGAGAGAGAGCATGCCTGGTCATGCCAAAGCCAGATTCCTGCAATCACTGTTTGAAAGTAATCACCTGTGTGGAGCGCAGACCACCTGAGGAAGAGTTGGGAAAATAGCAGAGCTCTGACAGCTACAGATTGGGCTGTACTCTCTCTGACAGGTGGATCCCTCTTTAGACATCTCCCAGGGTTTTCCTCAATGTTCCTGGTTTATCTTAACATATGTTGTGACTGTCAGAACAAATAGAATGTTTTTCATTTACAAATGTAAATGTTTTTTGTTGTTTACAAGTACCAAATCACATGATCAGAATGGAAGGATTGAACTGAAGTAGCCTGCATGTGTGCTGTGTGTGTGTCTGTGTGTGTGTATGTGTGTGTGTGTGTGTGAATCTGTGAATCTGTGTATTTGTTTTTGTGATATAGTAATAGTAATTGGGCTATTTTTTCCATCAGGGAGTGGAGGTTCATTTGTTGGTGGTTCCTCTCGTCACTGTTCTCTTCATAGGGCCTTTACAGATCCCTTATTATGAGAATGATGCCTTTTGTAAATCAATTAATGGAACAGCAATCCACACCTGAGTGGTTGGAACAACTGAAATGCACATAGCCTGGTGCACCAAACACTTTCACAACGTTTCACGTGTGTCGTCATGAGATACAAATCTGATGTCAAAGCTGACAGGCATTCATGTGATTTAACTTGTATTATTATTATGTATTTACTATTATTAGATGCATGTGTTGCACTGCAATATGGAAGCCTTACTTAAGTCCCTAGTTTGCTGCTATTTCAACACTCTTATCACTGGTTGGTTCAATCTCTTGTGATGTGTTCTTTAGACCATCAATTACGTAACACTGTGAACACTGAAGTATTTCCACTTTTCTGCATGGCGAAGTTTAGATGGACTACCATCTAAGAGTTGCATACTAAGACTCCAATAGAAATTCACAATAACAACTATCAATAGCAACTATTCATTCTGAACTACTCATGACAGTCTGTCCAGGTAAGTTCCTGAATGCAAATGATCAAACAAATGAACACAACTCCACAAGTATAAGCAGGATAATGGACCTCACAGCTTTTGGCTAGCAAAAGTGAATGCGTTCCGGGGTGTTTTGAGCAACCTCGAACATGCAATAACTTTTCTTGCCCATACATCCTCACTTATATCTCATCAGCAGTTTTGATTGCTGGTGTTTGTTGAGCTCTATTTCTCTTATCAACCGCGTATTTTGTGTGCATATATGTGTGTGTGTGTGTGTGTGTGTGTGTGTGTGTGTGTGTGTGTGTGTGTGTGTGTGTGTGTGTGTGTGTGTGTGTGTGTGTGTGTGTGTGTGTGTGTGTGTGTGTAGCACTGAATCCCTGCAGCACTACAATTTGTGTACAACTTCTGCTGATGGTTAATCAATACTCATTACGCATTACATTAATGGCAGGACAGTAAAGTTGTAGAAAAAAAATATAGCAACACAAGAGATGATGGGTGGAACATGTTTCAGCCTGTGGAATTTGCACAAGTCAAAAGATGAGCAGAAAGATTTCTAGCCCCTATACTGTTTTAAAGGTGGTTTTAAGGAAGATAAAGCAAAGGCCATTTTTCCAGGTCAGTCATTTTCGGTTTGATTTTTCTTTCAGCATCAACAGCCCAAGGCTAAAAGTGTCCTTAGAATTCATGTCCTACGGATTCCCCAATTATTCTCACTAACACAGATGTTACTAATAATTCCTACATGTATCTGTGTGCATCAAGACTGCTATTGTAAATAGGCAACTACAACCTCACACTTGAGGACAGAAAGACAACGACCTGGTTTTACTTCTGAGAAGCACTTGGTCACTTAAGTCAACAGCTTGATAGGAAAACAAGTCTAGATAAATTGATGAAGACATTTGATTTGACCACTTCACCACACACATCAGCGGGACACTCTAATATCCTTGAAGTGAATGTCAAGCAGTTGCCTCCCAAACTCAGTGGATTTGTGTGTGTGTGTGTGTGAACTACATTCCAGACTCACCATTCCAATTGCAGCCATTGTCAGAACACATGAATTGCTCAGTCCATTTGTCAGCTCTCGGAAAATAACAAAAGGTTTGAAAGGGGAGGATGTCACTCAATCTCTTGGGACGTGTACCTGCATGGAGGACACTAAGACACTGACAGCTGGAAACAACTTGTGCAAACACAGGAAGTCTGAGCAGATTATACTGTAGAAGTCATGAGAAAAGGGTTGTCTAGGAATTTATTAGAAAGTATTAGATAATTAATGAAAATCAACCTTGTTTGCATATAACACCTGTAAATAACCTTTGCTGTCAATTTCAAAGCAAAGATGACATCCACACAGTTTCACTTTAAAACCTAAAAATAACCTTGAATTTGAAAAAAATAAAAAAAAATAAAAATACCTTGCAATTGAATTTTTCCCCCCATATCTGACAAACACACAAATGAGTCATTTCAGTCATTTCGGGATGGTCATAGTATGGGTTGTTATTCACATTGAATATTTATAACACATTGAATAATAGTTTGGGTCCTGAGAAGCAGCAAAGACATCATGGTAAACAAAGCAGGTAATTCATTAGCCATGTTCAGCAGCATTTTTGCTACTGGGCTGAATATCCTTCCAGGAAAAGGCCTATGATGACAATCAGATGACAGGAGCCTAATCAATCAGGAAAGGATATCATGACTAAGACGAGCAAAAGTGCGTTGCGCCTTCGTTTCTAACGGTTTTGCGTTTTCTGCCTGCCCATATCAACCTACAACCCGAGCATTTTAAAACAAAAAGCATGAGGACTGCCACTCAATAAGTGAGTTTAATCATACTCATGTTTGGACTATATGCTGAAACAATGGTGATTGTAACTGAAAATGTGAGTTTAATTTTCCATGAAACACTTTAAACAATGTGCACAAAGCTTAATGAAAAAAACAGGTTCCAAATGTGTCTGTTGTGAGGTGACCAGCAAAAGGCTGAGGAGTGCTGAGGAGGAGGCGGATTTAACTCCCAGCCTTATCTGCCACTCATCTGCAACAGGGCCTTTAGCCACATCTGAGCACGCTAGCCTGTGGCAATGACAGAGCTTAAATGTTACAAACAATAAGGGGTCTTTCACTCACATAAACACAGCGTGTCAACAGGAAGTGGCTTGATGGATGGTTTTCAGCTCATGGCACTCTGTTGCACAGGCTTTTGCACTTTGGATGATTTTTTTTTTTTTTGCTGTGCCCTCAGACAATGTAAATGTGACATTTATGTGGTACCTTGTCACAGATTCTGTGCTGCTTTGAGAGACAATGAGCTAATGCATTCAGGAATCACACAAAAAGGATTTTTTGTCATCATTTTGCCAAGTCTACTAAAAGAGCAACAAAAAAACAATCAACAAGGCAATCAGCAGAATTAATCTTTGCCGTCTATCTCATTGACCAGACATGCATAATGAAGACAGGTACACAACTTCACAGCCATATATTCCATCCCTTTCCCTGATTCAGACAGAACATTTGCACTGCATCTGCTAAAGCATAATAGATGAAGCAGGGTGTTGATGCAGCAGACTCGAGGGCAGACATGGTCTACGATTCCATTAGGATAGTTCCCACTTAAAATAAAGCCTGGGAGACCTCAGGGATGTCTGTGTATGACCTTTATTGGAGTCATCTTTCTCACGCGCTGCACCTCTGTAGCCTGAGCCGTGCTCAGAGCCCCGTCTGATAACACACACAGGTATTTGACCCCGCTGCCGGCCCCTGAAAAGGTGGTGCAGCAGCACCAATCTAAAAGGTGCTGACCTCCAGAGATATGACGCCCTGGAGCCGCTCATGGTGTTAGACTGTCAGCTCAACTGAGCCCAGGACCTTTGTCTGGATTAGGCAGAGTGGTCTGAACAACATACACATGCACACAGGCACACACAAACGCATGCAGACACATGCACACACACACACACACACACACACACACACACACACACACACACACGCATGTATTTCCAAACCCCCTATGTTCTGTCAAGGGCTTTGTGATCCTCAGAAAACTCACTGTAAAATAGGTCTAATTTTAAATCAGTGATCAAGCTTCTATTGGTTCACAAGATAGGTCTAATTTTAAATCAGTGATCAAGCTTTTATGGTTATTGGTCCAAAATTATTAAATTGCTTTTCATTTAATGGGGGCTCTGCTGCCTGCTTGATGACTTTGGAACTAAAAATTCAATTTCATGCTCAAGTTTTCTCTTAACTGTCCCTTTCAGTTGCTCAGTTCCTCTGTGATTGTATTGTTTATGTGTTTAATGTTATTTGTAATCAGAAGCCCTATGGCTCAAATCCTGTTGATTTAAAATGTACAATGTGTAGAAAAGAAGCCTCACACACACACACACACACACACACACACACACTCACACACTCACACACATACGCACACACATGCAGACATGCACACAGACTCAGATATACTAGGTTTGTCTGTAGTATCTAAAATGTACTATGTATGGAAAAGAAGCCATTTCACATGACACACACTCAAACACTCACCTACACACACATGCACATAGACTCAGATGCACTTTGTTCGGTTTGTTCGGTATTATCTAAAATGTAAACCTTGCTTGTTGTGTGCATGATGCCACAAGTGTGTACATGTACCTGTTCACTTCTGATGATTCATTGCGTTCTCTGCAATGCTGATGCTGTAAATGAGTCATCGGGGGATTTTCTGTACAGAAGCAGACTCAGGTTGAGCACTCCATTACTTTCTCCTTACAGATATTCAGGCTCAGGGACTCTTACATCTTCCCGATCAGGGATGAGTTTCTAGAGAATATCTTTGCTAACTTCTGTCCCTGTCTTAGACTATTTCACTCATGGCAGAACTAGATTATTAACACACTTGTGTAAGCACGGCTTTCTTACTGTAAAAGTATGAAACAGTCACTTGCTAGTCATGACTGAGACTTGTTGAGACAGTCCGGGTGCACTCCAGTACATTACTCATTAGTATTCACTGACACTGGCAGTGTGTATGTGTGTGTGTGTGTGAGAGGAGGGTTAGTTATTCTAGTTTGACCCTGAACTCCATCATGACATCTTGCCTGCTGTAATGACAGATGTGGTGTAAGGGGGAAGAATCGAGCACTTGTACAAATGGGCACCCCAATTAGGAATTAACACAAAAGTACTCTTCTCTGTCAAGTCCTCACCTTGAGGGAGAAAAAAACATAGAAGTGGAGGAGTAAGAATGGCACTGGAACTATTTCCCCCCACCACACACACACACACACACACACACACACACATAGACACACACACAGATAGAGAGAGAGAAAGCCATGCATTCCTGAGCTTGGAGAGCCACACATCTGAAGTGCAGCAGCCACAAGTTAAAACATGCCGCTTCCAGGCACAGCTTTCGTCAATGAGGGCTTTCAGGAGGCTTCAGTGGGGTGAAGCCATGGCTCTAGGGCTCGGGGCGTGGCGCGCTTCCACAGAATGCCGCCTGCTCGGCGCGGCGTCAGCGTGAAACAAGTGGTGCACCTGTTGAAACCTTTGAGGGAAGCACAGGTTATGAAAAAGCTGCTGGGGCCTTCATAAATGTCAGATTCTTTTCAGCACCTGTCTCTGCCCCACACACTGCAGCTCTACAGCTTCACAGTCCAAAAGGGTTCGAATTGTTTCTCTCACATATAGAGTGTTCAAGGGTTTTAATCCTTTTGAGTTGGCATGTGGAGTTCACACTGTACTAATTATCTCTATATCTAATTATATCTATAACCTATATCTCCAGTGTACCTTATGAGACAGACACTTCATGCTTCATATGAAAGCTTGTTTTATGTCATTAAACTAAGGCCTAATAAGTGCAGGTGTTGTCACAGTCCAGCCCACAGGAAGCTGCTACAGGAAGTTGAACATTCAGGTCATGAGAATTCCAACAGAATTTTCAACAAATTACTACATAAAGACCAAAGAAAATGTGGGACATCCAAAATATTCCTTTTCTTGACTTTTCTTACCTAAAATACAAAATGAACAGCCCTCAAAGTCCTCCAAGACCTTTTGAGTTCCAGGCCACATTGCTCTGAATGTTTTTAATAGTCTTCATTCCTGAAGACTGCTACTAGTACACTGTGTCTTTCCTGGTTGTTAATGTCAGTGTTGTGGTGTTACGTGTAAGGCACTCTGATCTGTTCATCTCCCTCGCTGCTGTTTGTAAAGCTTTTCTCACTGAAGCTGCACTCAACCCATTTGCTGTCTGAACAACAGAGAACATCCACCCCACCTACAGGTCCTGTGAAGACATGCTCAGTATGAGTTCAGCACAGGGCATGACACAGCCCATGACACAGACATATATATCTGGGTGACAGGTAAAATAACAATAAAAAAAAAATTCAAAATGAATTTTATGAATATTTAAATCATTTGAATCCTTCACATGTCTCTAAGCACGAACACTACGTGAGCCATTGGTGTACAATATAGTGTGATACATGCTGTTTGCACACAGAACAGCTGAGGTGATTTAATGTGAAAAAAGCGACTTCATCACGAAACACGATACACGACAGACCCACTAGAAGTCATTAAATAGTAAAGCCTCAAAACTCAAACACAGTGACTAGATGTACAGATAATAAGCTGTCACAACACACCAGCAAATGACTTATCATACACGATGGACTCCTGAATAATTGACACACAGACTGCTGTGGGCTGAAGTGTTGCATTTGTAAGTGCTCATAGTTAGGGTGGGAAGGCAAAAAAGTTATAGGAAAGTGATTTCAGCATGATGCACAAATGCTCTATGTGTGTGAGGTTAAATTGGGATTTGTATGTATTGTAGGTACATTGCGGAAGACATGCAAGGATGACAGTATTTGCCAGGGCTCAGGACTGGCAGTCAAATTTAGACTTGTGTGCTGGGCCTAAGCCTCAGGCAGCCCAGAGCCAATTTAACCACAGCCCTGAATAGGACTTACAATACTGTAAGTAAATAACTTGTGGCACCACTCCAAACTCTTTGTCGCAGGAGATGAGAGAGATGGCACGACACAGAGACGCCGCATACTGTACCTGTGGTGGCGAAGCCCTGTGTGTGCTTGTTGGGCCCTGCTGGGAGTTACCCTTGAGCACTCCTTCTGTCCATGACCTATAGGACTGAGGCATGGGAGCCCAAGTCTGCTACCAGCTCTGGCCAACAGGAAATTGGTCATAGCACAACTCATGCTGCTGACGCCGTGGCTTGGGGAGCGCTTGAGTGCGTGAATAATACGCAATGTAATCATGCTTTCACTGAGAGAGAGAAAAAGAGTGTGTTGAGGGGGGTTAATTGAGGCGTATTTGAGTTGTCTGACTCATGTAACCCTGTTCACTAGCACTCCTTGAGAATGATGTTATTACTGGCCCAGTGAAATATTGCAGTGCCAACTATGTGTCTGTGCATGTGTGTGTGTGTGTGTGAATACATTTGCATCTTGGCTTGCCAGGTCAGAGCGGAGGCAGGCGGATCAACGCACAGTGGAGGACAATGGCATGGGGCAGATGGGCCGCCAAGCGGTGGCTTCCCAACTCCAGTGGCAACAGCAGACCAGCCTCAGCCCCAGCCCTAACCCCAGCCTCAGCCCCAGCCCTAACCCCAGCCCTAACCCCAGCCCCAGCCCCAGCCCCAGCCTCAGCCCCAGCCCCAGCCCTAACCCCTCTCTCCACATCGGAATTCCTTCAGGGGCCGGCATGGACAGGAAAGCCGGACTGAGCCAGGAAGGACACTGCCCTGTCTCTTCCTCTGCCACTTCAAAAATACCCCGCACCGGGCGCAGCCGACTGACGCTCACAAGGTCTCCGCCACAGATCCTGTTTGGACACTCTAGTCAGCCGCAACACACCCCACCTCTATGCTCCACTAAATCACGGGAGGAAGACAGAAGACAATCACCCGTTGCCACTCACTCACAACACTGCACTGTTACTGCAAGAATTCACTATTTATAGTCTACCTATGCAATTGCATGATAAATACACTATTTTTCATTCAGATCACATAATGAATAAATCAATTATTGTTAGAAGGTCATTGTTTCATACTATGGCAGTCTGCATCCTCATCTATTATGTATTAGAAAAATACATTTCACCAAATCGTTTCTCTTATTGAGACCATCTTCATTAGATTCTACAGCAAATACTGCAACAAAATTGACAGCATTCTGAATCTGTGATGAAAAACAGATCCCAGTTATGGGCCGTGGAATAATGATACGCTTCATTTCACTGTAGTGAGTCAAGCATTCTGACAGGAGGCTGATTTCTCAATCAGAGTACACTTTTTTATCTCAAACATGTAACAGATGTAACCCTTATGTAAAAAAATAATTAAAAAATGTAATCATTTCATTAATAAATCCTGAATGTGTTGGCTTGGCTCTGATATTTTGTCAATTTACACTTCGCTCCTAAAGTTATTACATATTTTATCTGAATTTTATCTACAATTTTCATATGTTGCTTTTAATCTCAATGCATGATTAACACTTTTGGGAAAAACACTGGTAAATATTCAGCACATTATAACTCTCAAAAGTGAAACTAGCTGCAAATGACCAATTGCAAATGACCAATTGTGGCACCAGATCCATCCAACAACATGAAAAAAGCATCAACAAATCATGTCAAAAGTCAATTTTAGGTGATTAGGCAACGATGAATGGGCTCCCGGGCACATGCTCACATTACTATGGGGTTGCTGCTGGTGTGAGCAGTGTGTGTGTGTGTGTGTGTGTGTCTGTTTGAACAGTGTTGGGGCGGCAGTATTGAGAGGTGCCAGTGTGTCTCGAGGGTGAGAGTGTGTCCTGAACTGCAGTCACGGTTGGTCAGGGGTTAACCTGGGAGGCAGGGCAGTGCACTGTGATAATGGCCCGTTAAAGACATTAGTAAAAAACACACTGGATGAGAGCAACACATTTCAAAGGCGTGCCCTCTGCCTGCACACATACCTAACCACCCCATGAGCACCAGTGCTTGGGGTATAAACTGATTCATTTGACAATGCATTTGTGATCATGAAATTGTTCTTTTCATCACACTGGTTTACTGATTCATTCTCAGTATGGTATGTCACTATAGTAAAGTAGGTATACTGTGTCAATACTACATATTACATAGTTATATAGTGTTAGTAATATATGTGTGAATACCATGAGGGAAGGCTGTCTTGTTCCACACTATCATCATGTAGATAGATGCAGTCGAGCCAAGGGGGGTTGCTGCTTTTAGTGGTGAATTAACCCAAAATACACACAATTTGCTGAATGCTCTTCCCACTTCCTGTCTCACTAAGCCACAGCAAGTGTTAAGTCATGGCGTCTGGAGTCTTCAAGGGAGCCATGGAAAACTGCAGTGATCAAGAGAGTGGTTACGTATGACTGTGAATGTGTGTGTGTGTGTGTGTGTGTGTGTGTGGTGGACAGGCATGTAGAGAAAAGAGAAAGGAGAGAAAGCAAGGAAAGCAAGGAAAAGAGAGAAAGCAAGGAAATGTCTTTGCTGAAGATTAAGTTGTGTTGTGTAAGTTATGTTTGTGTATCCATCATACCGTGTGTGTGTGTGCAAATGAGTAAAACGACCTGTGAAAAGATCTATATCATGTTTACATATTGTATAAGAGAAAGAGAGAAAGAAAGACAGACAGAAAGAAAGCAGATCAAGGATGTCTTGGCGCAAGCCTAACTTGTATGTGTTATGTGTGTCTGTCTATGTATCACTTTGTCTGTGTGTGTGTGTGTGTGTGTGTACTGAGTTTGCATTTCTCTAACAAGGCCCTGGCGTCCCCACAGTCGTCAGTGGGATCCACACAGGGCTCTAGTGCAGCAATCAGCCAGACTGTCTTGCTCTAATTGTTTCCAGATTTGTGTGGGAGGTCAGGGCCCCGGAGTGCTGATCCTTGCCAAGTTTATAAACAGAGCAATGTTTCCAGATGGCCACTGGCTCCAGACTGGCTAGCAGGTTGATTGGGACCAGAATAATAACAGGTGGAGGACAGACAATGAATTCCTTGACACTTTATACCTCTCTCTCCCTCTCTCTCTCTCCCTCTCTAACACACACACACACATACACAGGCACACACTCACACACACAGAGGGAATATACAAGCACACCACCATATCCATTCACAGAGAGCAGTAACAGACATTACTGTTGGGTACGGTTCACACACAGATGAAGGAAAAAAACCCTCTTCCTTTCCCTCGCTCTCTCTCCCCACTAACACACACACACACACACACACACACACACACAACTCCCCCCTCTAACCCTTGAAAATGAACACAGGAGCATACTGCAGAGGAAGAGGAAGAAATCTGTTCATCGTTTTGCGTATCAGGTGGAAACACAGTGTCACTGTTTTGTTTTGATGTGATGTTCTTTCTTTCTTTATTTTTGTTCCAAACATGATTACTCATCTTTTCTCATATGTAGCCTCGCTTAGCATGATTGGGTTTAAAAACCAGCAGGGAAATTATCTGAGTTTACAGAGCAGTCAGAGCATTTGCATGCTAATTGTGTTTGGGACAAACTGATAGTCACCACTGACATGATCACCAGCTAAATTGTCTAGCCACTGAAAATGTTTTGTGTTTGTTTGTGTGTGAATTGAAAAAAAAGAACACAAAAAGAACACTGGTAAATTTGCACATCACAGCGATCTGAGATTCCTGTAAACACCAGTGCACATAAAATTCACAGTTCTCAGTAAAATTCTCATACCTGGGACTTCAGATAGGCCTAATAGTCTACATGTCTACCTTCCTGCTAGTTCTGTAACTGCTTCCTTCTTTAAGGGAATATGGTCAGTGATTGATGGGGATGCCTCTATCAGCTAACCGGTCTGAGATTGGAGCAAAGCGAAGCTCCAGTGAGGCTTGAGCAGCTGCAGTCATGTCCTCTGATTTGCAGTCATCTTATGTTAACCTAGGCTCAATCAGGCAAGGCAGCTACAGTATTTTGGGGAGAAAAAAAGTCTTGAGTGACCAATGATTTCACTGAGTGTCTGTAAAGTTGCAGGTCTGCAGAGGCCATTAAGGGCCTTGGGGGAAGGTTAGTTATGGATGCTTTTGGGTGCCTAGTGCTGGGGTTAACACAGAGGCCATGCTAATGTGGGTGCAGACTTGGCCTAAACTATGGAACGAACAGTCCTCTCACTGACAAACTAACCACATCAAGCACCAACCACGTCTAACCCTTCTCTGCCGGTGCTAAATGGATAATATTAATAAAAAAAGAGCATCTAATGGCATTATACCACTAAGCTAGGTGTGTTGCTTCAGCTAACTGATGTTGAGAAGTTGGTGAGTTCTGATATGTTGAGTCATGAGTCATGTTTGTTTAGTAAAACAAGTGGCAAATGCAGGTAAAACCAGAATACACAATATTAGCACACAAGACCAACCATGAATTTACTCATGCTAGAGATAAAGATAGCTGTTGTGATTTGTTTGTTGATTGATGTTTTTATCATTTGGTTGAAATTCTGTTTTTGTGACTTCAAATCAAAGCATGACAGATGTTGCCAAAGCACACAATTATTAAAACCAAACAAGTAAAATGTCCATCTTGTTTAAAACATTAAAGTCACACAGTGATGATTCAAAACATGACTGAGATTAACTAAATGCTGAATGTTGGTAACTGAATATAATATATATCTAGTGAATATCTGCATCTATTGGTCTGAGGGAGTTCATCTATAACCTTTGACTGCACTGTCGGGTTTGTTCTCTGCTCTTTACCAATGTGTCAGAAGTGAAATTATGATGTCACTGCCACACCAAAATACAGGCTTACCACCAGTGCAAAGAAAATCGGCTGTGGTTGCTTCCATCTCTATAGTTCCCCTTCCCATAGCAACATAGCACACACACACACACACACACACACACAGATTTCTTTTTTTCCCCCTTGAAGAAAACACGCTGCTAAAGCCGCTATCAGGAAAATGATCGATTCAAGACATTAACCCTGGCGACAGAGCTGCCTGCCATAACCAGCCGTGTCCTGCTCCCCAGCCAGCCAGCCAGCCAGCCTCAAGCCTCCAGCGTCCAGCGAGGTTTGTTTACAGAGCAGCAGTCCTCCCGGCCTCTCTGAAACACAAGCTGAGCTGAGGTGGGAGAGAGATGGAAAGAGATGGAGAGGGAGAGAGAGAAAGAGAGAGAGAGAGAGAGAGAGCAAGCACTCCTTTCATCAACTGCGGTTTGCTCCACTTGCTTAGGCCAAGGCCAACCCCCCCCCCCTCCCCCGCAACTCCTTCTTCTTCCCACCCCCTGCCCTCCGCCCCTTTCTCTCTCTCTCTCTTTTTCTGTCTCCCTCTCTCTTCCCCCCTCTTTCTTTTTTTCCAGGCGAGTGTGCTCGACTCCAGATGTGCGGCGGCTCCAGCGTGGCTGACATGTACAGTAAATCGCCATCCGAGGGCTCGTCAATCTGTGGGGTACAGAGCAGCGCCTCGCCTCGCCGCGCCGCACCACGCAGCTCAGCCCAGCCCAGCAAAGCTCAGCGCTGCCGCCGCCGTCGTGTCCTCAGCCTCCCCACCACTGGCAGAGACGGAAATTTGGACTCCACAGATCCCCTGAGTATTAGGAGGCTGGGGGCTGGGGGGGGTTATGGGGGGAGAGAAAACCAAGGAGAGGCAGAGAGAGAGTGAGAGAGAGCAAGAGAGAGAAAGAATGAGAGAGAGAGGAGGGGAGGAGAGGGAGAGAGAGAGAGGGATGTGTAGGCGGAGGGGCAGGCAGGCTGCTCTTGCCGGCTCTGTGTAGGAATCTGAGCTGTGTGAGTGTGCGTGTGTGTGTGTATGTGTGTCTCGTGTGTGTGTGTGCATGTGTGTCTTGTGTGTGTGTGTGTGTGGATGTAGGTGGGTGTGTGTAAAGGGAAGAGATCATCATGTGCAGTGCAGTCAGTGGATGTCCATAAAAGTGGTGTGTAGACATGCTATTTGAATTACTACAGTTGTGCATATGTGCTGACAGTGTGTTAACTGAAAGAAAATGAGAATGATGAATTTCATATGAGATCTGATCAGAAATGAGAATAACAAGTGTGTCTGTATGTGGTGTGCCTGCCAGAGAGTGTGTGTCAATGTGTTTTAAAAGATTGTTTAAAGTTTATTGTCAGCAGCATATTAAATGGCATAAATCTAAAACAAAAACAATCATTGTACTGTTCCTCATTGCTTAATAAAGACCTCACCAAAAGCACAATGTCACATGTGGTCATAGCTATTATTATGACACTTACTTCATAACTTTAAATATATATATATTAATAGTCTGTCAATTGCGATGACTGCAATTCATTTCTTTAATGATTTTTCTTTTTTGGTTTTGTTCAGATGATTGTTTTAGATTGCTCATAAACCAACAATTAATCTCATAGAATTATTTCACAAGTTTGGCCATTGAGTGGAAAATAAAAGTCTATGACATAACTCCAAACATGGTCAAGTGAGAGCAGGCCTGCCATAAAGTTGTCGATGTTATAGCAGATAGCGTAAATAAACTGCTAATCTGGCATTAGCGCAGTACTGGCCATGTCAGCTGGAGAGCATGCGAGTGAGTGCGTCAGATGGGCTGCAGAGTAAACTGTTTGAGTGGTGCTCCAGTGCAGATGGTCTTTCTTCAGGCATTCCGCCCCCGCAGTTTCCCATGGCTGCAGACGCTCAGAACCCCGCTCTGTTATCACTGGGAGCGAGTCATGTGTAAGCTGCTGAAATACAGTGATGCAGAGACATGGCCAGACATGGGCACACACACACACACACACACACACACATGAAAGCACAAGTGCACACACACACACAAATGTGCATGTACGCACACACATGCACACCTTGACTAAAGTGAACACTTTTATTTCATTGCACATTGTTCATGTCACCCCTTAGCTACCCTTCCAACCTCTACCCTTTGCACACACACACATACACAAACACAAACACACACACACCTATCCTTTCATATACATAAACCCTTCCCAACACATAATCAAATGTGTCAAACTTAGGCAAAGGTCTCCCATCTCTTCATGAATGCGCTCTAAAAGATCTCGGATCTTACTGGCTGAATGAATCAAGCCTGTATTGATTGGAACAGGCATCCCATGTCTCAGCTGAGCCAAACAAAAGGATTCCAAATGATGTGTTTGTATCCGCTGAGTCAGAATAAAAGGCTGGGGTGTCTCGAGGTCTGTTATTGTGTCTGATCTCCTGCACAACAGAATCTGTTCAAAACGACTTGAGGTTTGACCGTGCAGTTGATAACCAAAGGGCGTATAGGCTCACATGTCTTCAACTCTGACTGTGTGTCTTGCTCGATTTTGTTTGTGAGCATCTCCCATTCTTCAGGAGTCATGCTCTCAGATGTGTGAAGTATTCTTTATTTTGTTGCATTCATTGGCTGCAGTTTCAAAGTACACTGTGTGAGCAATGCACATGTCTGTGTGATATCAACAGGATAGCCTGCAGGAGAGACCTCCTCCCACCTACTCTACTTCAAGAGGAAGAGAAAGCAGAGGAGAGAGAAGATGATGGCAGGCACACTGCAGACATCAAAACAACACACACACACACACAGAAAAATAATATTGAAAAACATGAGTTGCAAAACCCATCATCCGAGCAATGGAGTTTTCTTTTCTTTCCCTCCACTGTTTCTTTGGAAACCCCTGATAAGTGTAAGGTGTTTTGCATCATCATTCACTTTTCATAAAGAAACCATATTCTCACCCCCCCCAACACACTCACACTCACACTCACACTCACACACACACACACTCACACTCACACACACACACACACACACACACACACACACACACACACACACACCACCTAGCTCATGAGGAAACACATGCACCAGTATTGTTTGAGGACTACTCTTACTTGTCCCTCCATTTGTCATGTGTTTGGAAGGGTTTGATGGTAGTGGTGGGCCTGGAAGAGAGAAAGACTGAGATTTGGGGGTGTTTTTTTGGGAGGGGGGGGGGTGGCATGGTGTGGTGTGTAGCCCACATCTTAGGCTAATGTTCTAGGCTCTGACGGGTCACGGTGGGAGACTGTGTCCGCCACTTCCTGTGGGAGCCCTGCTCTCCGTCAGACGTCTCCTCTGTCACCCCTCGACACCCCCTCCTTCTACACCCCCGCGTGTAACGAGCCAAGGCGTCAGCGGCCTGATTATTTGCACTGACCCAAGTCTGTCTCCTCAGGGGCTATTGCCTCAACACAGTTGGGCTGGATCATGCTGACACACACACACACACACACACACTGCTTGTGACTGAACATGTGTATGTGTGGGAGAGAAAGAAAGAGAAAGAGAGAATGAGAGAGACAGAAATAGAAAGCAAGGAGTGAAGAATGATCTAGGAATACAGAAAGAAAGGAAAAGTGGTACATTCAAAAAGAGCCAAATGACAAAGAGAGAGAGAGAGAGAGAGAGATTATAAACAGAGAGAAGGTGAAAGTTAAGAACAAGGAGAGGAGAGTAAGAGCTGTCAGGACAAAATAAAGTAGTGATGGAAAAGAAGAGGAAAGGAAAGACATAGAAAGCAATGAAGAGGAAAAGAGAGGAAAGGAGAGGAAAGGAGAGAAGGGAGGGGGGTTGAGTGGAGCATAAGCAAAAAAGAGGGAGGTGGGAAAAAAGAAGAAAACAGAGGCTGGCTCCAGTCAGTCGGGCCGGCTGGGCAGGTTGATGAATGTCCAGGGGCTGTGCGATCCCTGCCACCCAAATGCTCCCTTGCTCGCTCACGTCGGCCCAGTGGCCACAATGACCCACAGTCTCACCGACCCACAGACCAACCTCCACTCCGCTGGCCGGCAAGTCGACCGACCTGACCCCTTCCCTCCACCCTGCACCTCCTTCTCTCCTACAGGTCAACCAACGTCACCCCCACCCCCGCACACACACAAACACACACTCCGTCTGGCCTCCACAAACACTGGCTGTCTATCCCGGACCACTGGGCTGCAGGCACTGTGTGGCCACCGCTGCCCTCACCCCACCGAGGCACTGACTGGACCAACTTTCTCCCCCTGGGACACCCCCTCCCTCCCCCAGCTGCCCACACACTCTCCTCTTCATTGCACACAGCCCCTGCCCCCTTCCCTCCCCCATAAACACACATACACACACACAAACACACATATACTTTACCCCCACACAAAATATCTCCAACCTACTCCCCCATCCCCGTGTTTCTGTGCCTGAAACTGGTCTTGTCAATGTCTTTTTGTGCCATTGCTCACAGCTGGCTTTTAATGATGCTGTCGCAAGTAAGTCTCATGGCAGCAGTGAGCAATCATTACACCGGCATACTGAATCAGAGCATACAAAAGGCCTGCTTCCCTGCAGGTAGTCCAGGCACCAGAAATGTGTTGCCATCCAGCATAGTTGGATCATTGTTCACTGTCTTTCTCAATCACATATTCCAAATTGTTCTACTGTAAACAGCGAGGACGTCAGATGACTGTGTTTGTAATCAAACTGTGCCTCATCAAACACTTGTGTATATCCAATGTGTGGGAGGCATGGCGCTTTTTTATGAATTTGGCATTAAATCGGTCAGTCATGAATGTCAATTTACAGCATGGTATTACTGATGAGAGGTGGCATTATAAAAGCTTCAATATAGCAATTGCAGAAATCACAGCATGTAATGCAGAGAAAAAAAATCTGACATATAAACATCCTAGCGATGGCAAATAGTTTTGCTCAGCCGGTATGTCTAGCCATGAGCCTTAGGGCCCAGGTTTGGTCGGACCATTCTGTAGAGAGTCATTGGGCAGGCTTAGCACAATGACGACAGGCTTAGCACAATTAAGTTTGTGGTCAAGGAACAGCTCGTTTGGATCAGCTTTGGCATCGACTTTGGAAGAGTTAGACTTAGACTTTTCTTTGAAAGTTGAGCAGAAAAAGGCATTCAAGACTTTTGTTTCAATTAAGGATATATTTTCTGTTTTGCTCTGATTGTCGTAGCGCTATCCTATTGCACGCAGAGGCAGTTTGAAAGCAACCTCTGATTCGACCCCTAGGATTGAGCCTGGTCTATCAGTCATGTGGAGACTATACATTTTGATGTTATAGTCTGGCTTGTTAGGCTACTGGAATGTCCGCACTGTCAGGCTTTTGCTGTCTCGTGGAGAAATGTTAAAAGCCACTGCTACTGCTGTGCACAGCCAGATTAATAGCACATGAAAAAAACACTTCCATAGCCCTATGTGCAATTCATAACTTGAGTTTCAGTTTTTTTAGTTAAGAAATTTACTTGCCAAGTCACCATGCCATTTCTCTATATGCTGTACGCTACAAGGTAGCAAAGTCTGTAGCCTAATAGGCTACTAATAGACTAATTTGCAGACAAATAGGCTGAGCTTAACTAAATTAGTTACAAAGATTTTGAGATGCCACACATCAACGTTATTTGAGACCGGGCTAGACTCAAATTTACCTGGGCCTAACAAAGATCATATTAATTAATTTATAATTTCCATCCAAAATCATTAATAAATGTAGATGTCAAAATTATAAGCAAGACATCGGCCACCAGACTGGAATCTGTTATGCTATTGCTAGTTCATATAGACCAAACTGGTTTCATTAAAGGAAGACGGTCCTCAGACATATTTAATTTGATCAGTGGCTAAAGGTTCCATTACTTATAGCCACTCTCAGTGCTGAATAAGGTAGAATGGCCCTTTCTTTTTGCCATTCTTAACGTTTGGGCTTTCCTCCTTATTATGTTAACTGGATCAAAAGTCTTTATAATTGTCCCAAAGCCTCAGTTATTACTAATAAATTAATTTCAAACCAATTTCAGTTCCAAAAAGACACACAATAAGGGTGCCCCTTATCCCCATTTTTATTTGCACTTTTTATCGAGCCCCTGGCAGCAATGTGACAGTATTTCAGGCATACAGACTATAAGTCATATTATCATAAAATCAGCCCATATGCTGATGACATATGCTGATCAACCCATATGCTGATGACTATGCATTACCAATATTTTGAATATATTCAGTTACAATATGTCATAAAGGAATATGTTAATGTTAAAAGCTTTAACAATCTTCCTGTACTTGAGCTTAAGCTTAACTTATTAACATCTAAGAAAACATAGCATAACATAACAAAACATAACATCCCAGATATAGTGTACAGAGCTCATACAATCCAAGTTCTCCACGACCATATTGTTGACATAGATGCCTGTCAGTTAATGCAGCTATCTATTCGAGCAATGGTAGCTTAATATGACTGATGATAGTACAGGAGAGAATAGTTTGCTAGGAACAGGCAAAACTTTTAGCCACACCACCATCATTTTACCACAGGTAACATAAGATTAGTAACCTCACAGTGAACCCTGTAGCCTTGCATACTCATCATTTAACCACAGATAATGCTAGTTTTAAGAAAAGTCATATTTGAAAGGTGATTTATTTTATTATGGTCACTGACCAATAAAGTTACGTAGCATATGAATGATAGTGAAGTGTGTCTGCTATATAGGGCTGATTGAAACACTTTAATTAGGCTAAACATAGATACAAAGAGGGAAGACTTAAAGCTAACATTTAATTGAAATTAGCCCGCAAGAATAGCTGCAGCAGCAATGGTATGTCAACAATATGGCCACTCAAAGGTCTTTTTAGAATTGTGAAAGGGTCCTGCACATTTTAAGATCAGAAGATGGACCTTTGTCAGTCCCTATAAAGAAATGGTCTAGAGATGTAACTAATTTGCCATGAATTTAAATGGAATGGAATGAATATGTAATTATAGGCTACATTCTCTGTGTCAAGTTGCACCAAAGTCCAATTGATCCAGTACAAGGTGTTATGTAGGGCCCATATAACAGCTCATAATAAGATTTTTTGCACAGGCCTTAATTATTAATGGTAACAAATGTACATACTGTATAGATTTCATAGATGATTACTTTCATCCTCTCTGGAGCTTTACACATATTCAAATGTTTTGGTTAGAAGTTACAAACTGCTTATCAGATACTCTTTCTGTGTCCTGTTATTATACAAAATCCAATTCCAAAAAAGTTGGGAAGTTGTGTAAACTGTGCATAAAAAATGCTATAATTCTCTAATTGTCAGACACAGATGGATGGAGGCAGAGGTAGATGAAACCGAGGAGGTATTTAATGGGTGAAATCAAAGAACAAACAAAAGTCACGTCCACTTCTTAAGTGGAGGGGAAAACAGAAAATCACTAATTGTACAAACGGATACGTAAAACGAAAGTCACATCCGTTACTCTAACGGAGAAAACAGAAAGTACAAATACTAAGATTAACTGAAGACTAGAAATACACTGGAATAAGGAAATAAACACTAGAAACAGGCGAGGATAATCAGAAGGAACAAGGGGCACTCAGGAATACGTGGGGCACGGAGGATACAATTGACATACGGGGAGTCTGAGGGAATATCGACGAGACCAGACAAAAGGTGAAGTAGAGGGGAGACTTAAATAAGGTGGAGACCAGGTGATATTAATTAAAACTCAGGTGAAGGAGATCGAGTACGAGTCTGTGGTGTTGTGTGAGGGGGCGTGGCCCTGACCAGGTCCGATGCAGACCTGACACTAATCATACAAGCAACATATATGTTTGAGAATAGTCCAAGCACAACATATCAGTTGTTGAAACTGGAATTTGTTATATGGGATATTTATGGTCATTTCAAAATTGAGACAAGCAACAAGTTGAGATGGTGTTGATAAAAGGCAGGAAAAGTTGAGTAAGATTAAGACAAAACAAAGGAAAACACTTCACAGTTAATTACATTAACTGCCAAGATGATTCTGTATTCCTTTTAACTCTCCAGATGAGTAAGCAGGCCATAATGCCCGCTCCAAGACCATGATTTCCAAAAATAATGACAAATTTCCACTTGTGTAACCACAAGACAGTTTTCCATGTCCCCTGGGTCCATCTCAAATGAGCTTGGGCCCATATAAGACTGTTAAACCCCTGCATCGTGCCTAAATATGAAGTATTCTTTGTTTAGTTGAGTTTGGTCGCTTTGCAGTGCTTTGTTCAATTTGCAGATTTTACATGAAAAGAATGAACAATTGACTTAGAACTTTGGTTTTCCATTTGTCAGCCAATTGATTACTGTTGCTTGTTTTATTTTTTGTGTTGATTATGCTCTTGGTTTTCTGTTCAGAAGTTCAAAAAGTCAAACAGTGACTCGATATTCAAATTTGATATTGTTGCACTTGGAGTTGAACTATGAATGCCGGGGATTACTGTGGACAGGTCCGTTGTAGCCCAGAAGTTTTGGTTCAGCTGGTGGCCGCTTTGCTTGTGAGGTTGAGGTCATTCATCACTTTATTCATGTCACAGTAATAATTCAAAGGCGTCAATAGCATGCAAATCATCAGTTTCAAATTTGCGAGAATTTGTGAGAATTTGTTATTGAACATGGGTAGCTTGTAGCCTATAGAGAGATTTTTGTATTCACAGTGGGTGGGGGTTACACACCTTTAGTAAAAACATTTATCAACCCAACAAACTTTCACTCTTACATAATACCCAAATATCAGCGACACATGGCTACATGAGCATCCCCGTCTCTTTACCCCCCTTTTACACAATCCTGAGATGTTTGTGTGATGGACGGAGACATTGCAACTAAGGCCTAACCTATAACCTACGGTTCGACAACTTTAAGAGTAGCCTAGGCCAAGCTATTTATAAATCAGTATGCCACAAGTAAGAGTGTATATAGTAAGAGTTTATAGACAATGGGCCTTTTATGATCTCATGAACCCATACAATGATTTTTATCACAGAATTAGATTGTATACACATGGTATTCAATATTTTTATGAAATTAATAAGTAATGAATGCCCCCAGATCTTTAATTCTGAGAGACTAATATCACTAGTTCATCCTTGTGCTATTTTTTGCATTAAATTTCAAATGAGTGTATATTCCCCCCAAAAATCATTTTGCCCGGTTTCAACAGTTGATATATTGTCTTTACATTATTCTCTATCATTATAGGCTCAGTGTGAGCAAACATCTTAAGTCATAAATACTAATTGCATTAACTATGGCTTTAAAAACAATATTAATAAATTAATAAAGAATCAAACTAAAGTATGTATGTAAAACGCAATGGCTAGATTCTCTAACATATTACTCAAATTTAGAAAAACTTAATGCATCCTTGAAAAACAAGGTCAAGTGTTATGACAACACCTGGTCTCCTTTCTTCCAGCACATACAACACTAATCCTCAAGAGCCTCAAGATTGTTTCCTTTTTTTGTATTGGGGAGTACATATTTGGTAATTCTCTCGTGCTGTTGACATAGGCTGGTGATTTTTGGTCTGTTATATGTTATTTGTTGTGTGTTAGGGTCTTGATTTGTCATTTGATGTGTGTTATGGCCTTGTGTGGTATGTGTCAGTACTGTTGGTTGCATGTCATTTGATGTGTGTTATGGTCTTGTGTGGTATGTGTATGTACAGTATGTGCAAAGTTTACAAAAATAAATAAATAATAAACAGTTTTCTTTCATTTATGGCACCTCTTTTCAACCTGCCACAGTGAAACAGTGAAAGGTAACTGCAGATCAAGCTGTTTGTCTGACATCTGATATTGTCTTGCCAGTTGGTGAGTGTCTGTAGCTCTAATCAATGCAGTGTAAGTAGCACTGCCAACACAAATAGACCTCTGTTAGCTTGTTTACGGCCGAGTCAACATGTGGAATTGGTGTTGGAGCCATCAGGAAAAGGGTTGCTCTGATTGGACCTTTAGCTTACATACTTGTTGGTAAGAAGCATAGCACTCATCTGTCAGGAGTGATAGTTTGTTAGTAATTTGCCACTGGATGACTGAATCTAAAAACAGAGGCACCCATGACTGATGATACCAGCAGCAATGATGACCAGTTTCATTTGTAACTTATCAAATCTATCTTTGATTAGAAGTAGGTACTGTACATAAAACAGTGTCTTTTGTGAGCAAGAGCAGTAAAAATGCTAGCACTGCTTTATTTCCATTTCATTTATCTGTATATAACATCCGCACATCACACAAGCAGCACAGTACAGCCTTCGTGCAGCTTGGCGGTGAGCTGTGTGACGAGACAATGACAATGCTCAGTTAGACTTTCTCCACCATGCAAAGATAATGAACGTGACTTAGTAGTCAACTGGCATCATAGCTAGTGCTTTTAAGTCTGAATGGTTAGGGCAAGTGATGTCTCCTGACCTATTCAACTCATTTCTAGATCTCACCTCCTTCCTCTCCAGTTGTGGTTTTGTGATAGGCCATTTAGACTGACCCCCCAAAAAATCTATTGAAATGAAAAAAAAAGAAAAGATAATTACCATACACTCAGGTCGTGGTTATAACCCATTAAGGGGGATATAAAAGCCAAAGGGGGATGGCTAGAGGAAAACAACAACGGCGTAAAGCCAGCTCCCCGCAGCTAGCACAAATTACAGCCCACTTATATCCATCATCGCAGCGATGCTCCTACTGGGAGCATTTCACCCAACTGATGGCATGAGTTTACATCAGCATTATGGCTCCCATCAGCATGCATTTATATGCCGTAAGCACATGCTGGAATGCACTCCCATCTAGCTTCACACATTTGTACACATTATTGACCATTACGCCTGGGCCAAACAAAGCACCTAACAAAGTTGCTAAACCGTGAAGGGTCTGTGTTCGAACGATCAAGCTCTCAGACCACAACTTGTTATTTTCAAGCGTCAGACCATACTAATAATAGCCGTGAGCCTCAACTGAGCAAATTAGAATTAATTGCATTAGGATTTTTTTGTGTGCCTGTGCGTATGTGGGTGTGCATTTGTGGCTTTCCTGACTACTTTAAATGAGGCGACTACTGGCTCAGCATGAAGTTGAGTTGGTCTGGTGAGCTGCGGTGGGTACTGAAGTGCTCACTGAATGAAGGCAGATGCAGCATTTATCTCAGCACAGAAACATCCACAAATATTTACAAAAATTCTCATCACTGACAGGGGTGCTAGGTGGGTGGAGGGGTGGGTGTGGGTTGGATGGGTTGGGTTGGGTTGGGGCAAAGACAAACACAAACAGTGCTGTTCATGGGGTATAGCTTTCCCAGAGGAAGCTGAAGCAGAGCGGTTAATAATCAAGGATCTCTGGCTTCTCTGTGAAGAGAAGAACTCAAAAGAGTTTGAGTATGTAGTCCCTGTCTAGTCAAAAATGATGGCTTCATAACTTGTCAGTGCCTTTAAAAATGTAGTTCTTGGTGGTTACTAGCCTAATGGATGCCTGTGTGTGTTTTGATTAAAGCCTTGATGTGAGAAATGAGGAGGGGGGTTCTGACTCAAACACATTTAGACCACAAGTCACTGACAATCAAATGAACTGTAGAACGACTTCAAAATCAGCTGACTCAAGGGTTCTTCAATGGAGCGCTTTGAAGGGAAAAAGAGAGGAGCAACAAAAAAAAAAGAGAGAAAAAAGAGAAAGGCAAAGGAAAGGCTGGTGAAAGAGAGCACTGTCTGAGACGCGGGGCCATCCCACTGTTCCCCCAGCCGCCAGGGCCTACTTCCGGCTGCCCCCTCTGCTAGCGGGGAGGCATTCCGGGCGAAAGGTCTTGATGAAAGGCTGCCCTGTTGTGTGCCCGCTCCGAGGCGACTGCCACAGGCAATTTACAAGGTGTCCTGCTGGGGTGAACTGTGACCCAGTCTCCGAGAGCTACTCCCAGGTGACGGATGAAACACTGGCCCCCTCTCACCACCAACCACCATCATGGCAGTTAGAGCCTGGCTTTCTCCCTGATTGTTTTGCTGCCACCACACCACTGTGTCTTATAAACAACAGTCTGCTCAGGTTAACAAGAGCTGACAAAGAGTGACACAGAGCGAATGAGAAACCTTGTAGTGATGACTTTGGTGACTTTCACTGATGTTCAGTGGTTAGTGAATACATCCTTTATTTCTTTGCTTCAAACTGAAATTGTTGCATGCTCATAGTTTAGCAAGAAAGTGAGCCTACATGTGGCAGAGATCAGTAATGGTGAGTTAAACAGCCACAGCTCACAGTCATGGTGGACGTGGACAACACTGGGTGCTGTGTAGCGTGACACATGATAACTAGGGGGAGGCAGAAATGCCAACCATCCCCCGCGGATCAAATAGCCCAGGGTCTGTCAGCGCGTTCCCAACGTGGTCAGGGCCAGCTGTAAAACACACCTTGCCTCAGGTCAGGGGTCAGGAGAGAGGCCTGGGAGAGATGTCAATGGATTCACATCTCTCATTGGTTTACAATGAAGTCTGACACATATTCACTGCCAGTGGGACAGTCAGCCTGCAATCTAGGCACCTCATCTAGATACAAACAGTGAGAGACAGATGGGATAAGAGAGAGACTGAGAGAGAGACAGAGAGAGAGACAGAGAAAGAGACAGAGAGAGAGAGACTGAGAGAGAGACAGAAAGAGAGACAGAGAGCTAAATCAAGCAGGAGACAAAATCTGTTCAGTGCTGACTACTGAATATGGTGATTATTTATCATACAGTATCTTCCCTTATGTTCCTATGGCGGATTACATCAACAAAGATAATAAGCATTTTAAAGATTCAGCCTGACTAGAGACACTGGATGGCCCTTCCAACTGGGGGGACAGGCCTTAACCACTGACAAAACCATAACCAGTGCAATTAATATGGCAAAGGCAGAATTTCGGAAAAATGATTCACAGATTGTTTACAGAAGGTCATCTGAAGATTTAAACACAATGGTAAACTATGCTAAAATGTCTCCATCATAAATAACATCTAATTGCCAGGCAGTGACACACACACACACCCACACACACACACAGTCATGACCAGTTTAGCTGGTTCAACAATAGTGAGAGACACAGCCGTAGATAAGATATGCATTTGAATAAACACTGCAAACCTCACAGAATTGCACAATTGCTGTGGTTTAGACTGCGATGACACTTGAGATAAGCAGTGAATAGCCCAGTCTCCATAACGGAGAGTTAAACAATAGTGTCACACTAAACAATAAGCAAAATGGAAAAGCTACCACTAGACTGCTTGTTGCCGGGAGCATGAAAGGGATCATTACCATGATTGTGAATCTGCTATGAAAGTACAGTATGACCAGCGCACATTAAATATGGATAATGCTTTATCGCAAGTTGTCTTAATAAATCATTCTAAAAGGTGTTAATAAAGGGTTAGTTAGCTATTTACGGTCTTCAGATAGCACAGGACAATTAAGTCACAGACTGCAAATGGATGTGGAGCATCCTGGCAATGCTGAGTGCAAAAGAGGCTGACTGACGCCTTTTATAGATGTAGAGTGTAGCAGTCTGTGTGTGTCTGGCATGTTTCTGAGGCCTGGATCCAGGAGGCAGACATTTCCATTTTTTATGCGAGGTCAGCAAGTGGAGTGGGGAGTGTTTGAGCCCTCATTTTGTTTTATTTTACACAGTGGAAATAAGTCACAAACCAAGTCCAATTTGTGGATGCTGGTTGCTAAATTTAGGGCAATTTAGATGCCACAATTAATTTAATGCTGTGAACAGCTCATGGTAAACTGTAGATTTGGGTAAAGAGTTTGCCCTTCTTTTACAGACATGGTGTTGTGATGATGACCTCACATAAGCAGTAAGAGGTGTAAGCAAGGACTGGAGAAGTCAATAAGAGAGAGAGGATGTTGTTGTCATATTGTATCGTTTGTGTGGAGTCCATATGTAAGGGATACCATTCTGCGAGGTGGTCATCATCTTGCACGTTATCTGGCTTATTACATGGCTATCTATTGAATACATCAATAACATGACAACAAAGCATGTTAACCATTGCTATCATAGTAATTTTAAGGATTAAGATGGATAATAAGATAGTCCATTAACTTACAGATCAGCTGATTGGTTATGGCAATGTTCTGTTTCACTTTCCTTAACAGTGGTCTGTTATACTTAGCAACGGTCCGTTACGTACATTATATGAATATTGCACATTCACAGAGTGTCGGGGCCTTATCACCATCTCGAATGTGCAATATTCACCGATATACCTACGCCGAGGAGTTCATTATCCCGCATATACCACTGTTGCCACGTCTGCGCTATGTATTTTTGCTAACAATTTACATGTAGGCCTATTAATAACTAACATAGGCTCATTTGCAGAGCTACTTTTTTGCGCTGCATCATTCAAAACTTACTGGAATAAACTGCCGTTATTAGTTCTGAATGGATGGTTGCTATTATCAAAAGCGGGTTGTTACTTTGGTCTGTCGTTGTCAAGTGCTGTATCTAAAGATTATATCCCTTCTTGGCTTTTGTGAAATCACAGTCTCCCATACTCCCAAATGCAGTGTAGCAGACTTAAAATCCATTTCAGTCACAAGTTAAAATGTTGCTGTCCTGCTAAATTGTAACCCTGTGCCTGAACTGTCAAGTTAACACAGGGTTACAGTTTAGCTGTCTGTGTTATAGTATAATAATAGTATAATATTGTATAATACTGTATAATCATAGAATAATAGTATACAATGTAATATAAGCCCTGGGTTTTGGGTGATTCTGAGAAAACAGTTTATGGGATGTTTTATAATCATTTTCTTTTATTGTTTGCTGAACTTCTTCAAATAGCCTAATTTTTCATTAGCATGTAATAGCCTGCATACAGCCTACATTGTAATGGCATTTAACTGTATCTGAACAAACTTCAGTAGCATTTTCATTAGGGTACCAGACAATAATTCAAAATGGGTTGATTAATATTGGGGATTGTAATGCAATACAAATTTCTTTGCCCAGTAATTAAATAAGAATGGGCTTTTAGCTGAAAGTATCCAATATATATAATACACTGACAAAGAGTTCAAATGAAGAGTTGCTACACCACATACAGCTGAGGAAAAAGTATGGCATTTGCCTCTGGGTCTCTCAGCCTTGGCACAAAATGATGGAACTTAGACCAAACACAGTGGTGCTGGAAGGTGATAATGTCATTCTGGCAAGTTACAAGAATGTCACAAGATCCTGACTGTAGATACAGGCAGAAAGATGCAGAAAACATCTTAATGATGTGGCAGAGACAGAGGATACGGCAGAAATGGAGTTAGAGGTCACTACAGTGAAACACTCTTTAGTCAGATGTTATATGAATGCTTTCGAACACCCTTGGTCCTAATATTTACAATTCTTGTCCATGACTATGTTCATTATCATCTTAAGGATGCATTACTAATGTTGTTACACGCTTGCCTCTCTGAGAATTCAGCATGTCCTACTTCCCCTAAAATCTTCACCTTGGACAAGATTTTTAAAATGCATTTATATCACCCAATATTAGAAAAAAAATGTACATGGAAAATTCTCATTGAAGAGAGGGCACCTTTTTAAACATTTGCTATCAGGGATGATTGCCCACTTGTCCTGGAGAGCAACCTTTTTTTAACTGAGATGAGAAACCATTGTAAGGACATTAATGCAAACCAGATGTTAAACTTGTGTCCTCAAAATGAATGGCCCTATTGGGAAGCCGTGTCAGGTCTCGGGGGACATTCCTTCCAAAGGCTGCTCTGATTGGTCCATATTGAAACAACATGTCCAAGATAAACGGAGATTTGAAGGGAAAAAAAAGGTGGGTGGGGGGGGATCTTGGCCGAGCCAGCTGAAAATAAATCGTCGGAGCTGAAGGAGGAGCTTAGCTCATCCTCTAAGGAAAACAGAGGCTTTCGCAAGTGACTGACACACATGATGGCTATGGCGCCAGGCTCGCTCTGGCTGCAGCCCTCTCCGCTGGCAGCCTGGGATGTGGGGAGCGTCGGGGGGCTGGACTGTTTTTGCACTGATGTCACAAGGCCACACAAGTCCTCCCTCTTTTTTCCATCAAGTTGTTCACATTTTGCTTCTCTTTTTTAATTTTGTCTTGGTGAACATTGCTTTATAGTGTCTGAAAACTGACTTCTGGACAGTTTGTTTGAGTCTTGCAGGGCCGTGCTCTGGCAACACAGAGGCATTGCTTCCTGTTTGGAACCATAGAGTGTTTGACGCTGCCTTTGATGTATCAGGTCATTAATCATTGTGACACAGAAACAGGGGAACATATATGGTTTAGAAACTAAAGTAGTATTATTTTAAAATACTGTCTAGACATCTCTCTCAGTGTGACTAAGGTCACTGGCTTATCTTGTAGCTCCATCATAAGCAAGATTAGAATGGCATCTAAACAGCATTCTCATTCATATTATTATCATATTGTCATATTTTCCACCAAGCCTATCATAGCAAACATACACTCACAATGCAAGGTCTGTCCAAAGGAGTAAGTTACATAATAATAGCTTACATAGATAAAAACAGTCGGTTAATCACACACACACACACACACACCAAAATGGTGTATACTGTGTCACAGCCGTATTGTGAAATCAGTGTGTGTTTGGTCCCATGGGAGCCCTATGTTAACCTTGTCTCCATGAGATTTGTGGGGAAAACAGAAGCCCCAGCGCTATGCGATGGCGAAAGGTGAGCCGGCGCCCATGCATCATCCCATGCGTGAAAGGATTTAGGAGCCACCAGCAGCAGCACCCCAGCAGGCTCCCGGGCAGCCTGTAAGCCCTCTGGACGGGCTTGTTTGTGGAGCCTTCTGGAACCATCCATTAGAGCAAGAGGTGAGGGGCATTTTTCAACACAGGAAGCCGACTGGGGCCAGAGTCTGCCCTTCAACTCTCACCAATGGGCTTTCCTCTTACAGCCTCTGCAGGGTGTAACACTACTCAGGTAGGCCAACAAGGCCGGCTGGGGAAAGAAATAGGAAGGGGAGGAATCAGGGTAAGAGGTAACAAATATCTCCAACCCTGGAGAGAGGTGCCTTAGTGAAATAATGACTGCCTCGACCATTTCATTTGTTCATGTGAGTGTTTGGTGAACTTGTCCAAAGCACATTATGTGAATTTTGTGGGGGTGGTGGTTATTTTGAGTTGAAAATGTTGTGATATGGCTGGCTTGGTAGTTGAAGAACTGGGCTCTGAATCTCCACAGGCTTCCTAGTCCATTTAGACTGGCGGGTCGACTAAAGTAATATTTTGCACCTAAGAAGTATACACTTCAATTTTAGCTTATTCTTTTTAAATTTGTATACATACATACATACATACATACAATATTTAATGCAAACCAGTGGTTGGCTAAATTGTTTAATCTGCTGTTGCTAAAATAGTAGCAGAGCAATCTCTGGTCAAATTGCTTTTGCCAAAATGGCCTATGCGTAAAAGTTAGTTAGGTGTCCTTTTCTTTAACAGTGCTACTTCTCATGGACAAATAACCACTGTCCAAGTGTGTATAGATAAATGGAAAAATATGCATTTAAATTTAGTTTTGAAATTGATGCATGGGTGTATGTAAGTACATACTAAACTAATCTAACTGAGGTGAGGTAACTTTTCTGCCTTGCAGAAATCTCCTCCACATGAACAGAGGGCTGAAGAAGATCTGCTATAAAAGACCTCTTCTTGTAGCAGGCACTCTGTCTTTTTAGGCTGTGCTGCTCCAAAGCTCAGAAAAGTCAGACAGACGTCTGATAACACAATAGCTGGAAAGCAGGAGAGAAGCTATGCCTTTTCCTCTGTCAGTGGGCCATTCGGCCTTTCTTGTAAGCACTTCCATCCTGTGAAAGTCCCCCATTTGTGTGTGTGTTAGATTCACACACACACACACACACACACACAAACAGAGAGACCTCCACCTGCTAGGGCCCTGGCTCTTGGGGCGGCCCCAGTCCCCGCGACCGAAGCCCAGCCTCTCCCCCTCATTTGCCTGGCGCCAGTGCTCAATGGGCCCTGCACTTTGATTATTTGTGTTAACAGTTAATTTAGTGCCGCAGACACATGTGCCAAAGCTGCCTTCACTTCCTCATGCATTACCAACAAATGTGACTTTTATGAGTTCCTTTTTTTCGCTCTCTCTCTCTCTCTCTCACTCCTCCACCACCCCCTCTCTCTCTGGAGCACAATCCCCCCCTCCCCAAATCCTCCCTCTTCGGCGTCTCTTGTTCTAGCCCTGTGACGCTCGGCAAACGTCCCACTCTCTCTCTCTCTCTCTGAGCTCGGTCTTAATCTCTTCCACATCTTGCATGAGAAAGTTATTTCGGGCTCCTCTGTTTCCCAGTGTTTGCATTATCAGGAATACATTTCATGTAAGTTTATGGGCCTCTTGCAACCACAGAGGCACTCTCCAACTGAAAATCTCTCTCACGGTACAGGAAAATATATCTACAGGGGGGAAAACTCTCTTTTTAAAGTCAGTAGACACACACAATGCTTCCAAGTACATTGAAATGGGCTTCGGCTAAATTTGTAAAACAAGAGAAGTCTTAATATCCCTGGTGATTTAGTGAAATTATGATATATACACTGAATAGTTACCGTTTTAATTTTCAGTTAGTGCAGTCATTATGTTCCTTTTTATGGCATGCTGTCAGTGGCTTTTTGAAGTCTATCCCTCAGACCACAAATGTTTCATGCTTCTTTGATTAAAAAAGATCCCTTGAAAACCTTCAGAAGAATTTGTCAAGCTCAGCAAAGAGCCACAACATTGCACTAATGTGACTGACCCATCTTTAACACAGGGTTCTGGGGGAAGAGACAGTGTGTGTGTGTGTGTGTGTGTGTGTGTGTGTGTGTGTGTGTGTCTTAAGGCAAGGGAGGGGGGGTTTGGTCGAGGCTGACTGTGGATGGACCTCAACAATCTGAGGCTGGGAAAGGAGCCGTGCTGAGAAAGCACAAACTCGCCACACGTGTGAGCTCACGCCAGAGCTATGCTAGCAGCAGGCCACAGGAGCCATGGAAATATTTGTACATCTCCCCCTCTCTCTCTCTCTCTCTCTGTCTCTCTCTCTCTCTCTTTTCTTTCGCCTCTTTTTTGTCCGCTGCTGCTTGTCTGAAACGTAAGCCATGCATCATCTTCTATGGTTAAATCGCTCATTTTCATGTGGTTGACGAGCAGATTCCATAAACCCCACCAAACGACATTTAAAGTCAGCCGCATGTATCATTAGAGTGTGTCCATGCAAGTGCCGTCCAAGTGCCTTCTGTGAACACTGAGGTACCACAGTGCCTTTGAAGTGCGCAGCACACATCACCGATCCCACGCTGCTTCATCAGTGTATTGTCCTCATACTGAATGGCTGCAGCATGATCCAAACATCATCATCATCATCATCCCCCACCACCGCCATCGTAACACCACTTCCGACAGAACGCAAATGACCTCACTGCTGTCCGCGGTGGAGGAGAGAGCAGTGACAGCCGGGAGCCGTGTGCGGTGGGCCCTGCGGACGGCTCGGCCAATCCAGGATTCCCTCCCTCTTCCTTCCCGGCATTGTCCCGCATCCTGCCGGGAGGCTCACCTAACGCCATGGCGGCAGCCACTTTGTAGTAGTGTGACTGTCAGTGACCACACACGTGTGCCTGTGTGTGTGTGTGTGTGTGTGTGTGTGTGTGTGGAGAGGACGCGAGGTCCGGCCATCTGCTCCGGGTCTGAACAAGGGCATCGCTCAACAACAAGTGTCACCTCAGCCTGGGATCACTGTGACTGCACCACTGGGCACAGTGGGATGTGCTTATGCTGTCTGGGCCACAGGGAAGTTTGGTGTGTGTGTGTTTGGTGTTTGTGTGTGTGTGTGTGTGTGTGTTGGGGGGGGGGGGGACTGGTGTGTGTGTGCGTGTGTGTGTGTATGTGGGGGACTGGTGTGTGGTGGTGGGGTGGTGGGACATGAAAAAAAACAGGGGACCTGTTGACATGTTTGGTGGGCTTTTTCACATGTGTATTTGAATGCCATATTTGTGCTTTATGGATGAATAGCAGTAATGGTCAAACAATGAAACAATGAAGGGCTGTGTTCAGCTTTCTCTTTAACCACCCCCCTCCCAACACATATATACACACACACACCACAAACACCACACTACCCTTCTCACCGCCATTCATCCAAGCATAACAATGGTGTGAGGAGCTCAACGATTCGAACATGCCGCACAAATACACACACCCATGCTTCACACGCACACACACACACACTCACGCACACACTCAGGCAGACTATATGACCAGAGGGCGTATGACTGTGGACGAAGACGGCTAGCCGGCCAGCGTGACTCACTGGGAGTCGGGTTACGGCTTGCAGCTTTCTCAAAATTAATAATAATATTACTGATGGCACCAGTGAAGGAGGCGGATTAGAGCCTCCGGGCCGCGGAGCGAGTGACGCTTGGCCGCCGAGCACTTGGGATTTGACTCGACTCCTCTTAAGTACAGTGAGCAGGAAGCCAAAACTCTTTTTCATTTAAGAGCAATTAAGTGGATCCCAGAATCACTGGCTCCACTGCGACGCTCTCTCTCCCTCTCCCTCTTTACTCTGCTCTAGTTTTATTGCCCATTTCCTTTCCCTTGCGCCAGCAGCAGGAATGCTCACCTCTCTCTCTCTCTCTCTCTCTCTTGCGTGTTCCGAAAAAAAGACACTTTTTGACGCCAAAGCTACAGAGGGACCACCAGGATGAAGTGCAAGCCAGTTCTGCCCATCACCCCCCACCCCCACCCTTTGCAGCATGATCACCATAACACACACAAGACAGACACACAAACCCACACCAGCCATGTGTATACACACACCACCCAAAGTAATGGAAACATGTATACACACACACACTCACACATACACACTCAAAAGCACAAAACTTACAAGGGCCCAGAATGTGTTGTGTTCCAGCATTTATGTGAGGTAATTAAAAACATCCAGCCGTAATTTAATAGTTCCCGCTAAGCAGAGACACGAAGTCTGCCGACTTTCCCCCTCAATATAAATAACTTGGAATGTAATAAGTACACAGCTTATTTGTTCTTCTTTTTTCCCTTCACAAAATTGATGAGAGCTTCTCAATGGCTGAACTGCTAGAAGAAACTGAAAAGTGTTTGAGGCTTACATATCACTGTCTGGTACAGCTATGAGATGCTTTATTCAATATGAAACTCTTCTTGCCGTGCAGAGTCATCACATTAGGCCTACATTCTTATTACCATGTACAGTAAGATACTGTATGCAAGAATAAGTAGGCACTTACTTATAAATAGGCTAGTTAGTACTAGGAGTTAGTGTTAGTGTAAATTCATGTATTAATTCCTACTTAATTCAAAAGCAAACAGAAATGATTTTTATTCTGTCAGTGCTTGTTGTCTGAGCTTCCGTGTATTCAAAAACAACCCCCACCTTTTTTTTTTTTTTTTTTTTCTCTCACATCTTTTATTCCGATGAGAGCCAGCACCCCACATCAGGCCAGCGTGGGTTTTCATGGCAATGGAGAAATGCTTAATCACTGCTCCTTTTGGCCCAGAGCCATCCTTGAGGCTTGCATCATATCAGCAGGCGAATGACCCAGCAGAGCCCATACTGTCAGCAGCAGAGGAAGCTGGGTGGTGCACACATGCTTCCAATCTGCTGTCTTTCTCACAGTCCGGGGTGGGGGGGGTGTTCTGGGGAGTCGGACGGAGGTGGGGAGGGTAGGTGGATGTGTGTGTGGGGGGTGGGGGGTGGGGTAGGGTGGTAATGTGTATGTGTGTGTTAGTGTGAGAAGCCTTTATGGAACTCACTGTAAATACAATTAAATCCCCTGGCGAGTATGCTAGCATGTCCACACTTCACGGGGGCGTGTGAGAGCGAGAGGCACACAAACATAATCCCCCGCCCCTCCCCAAAGACATCATGGGATTTATTTTTGGACCCTTACGTGCCACACTGTCCTATTTCTCATTCAGAAACATGCAAGCTGTGATCTGTGATCGGAGGTCAGTCATATGACAGTATCAGAAAGTGGATGTCCATCTTGTCACCAATCAACAGCAAGAACGGCACCAAATGTTGTCAAAAATAAAAATAAATCCTTGGTTCTTTTTTTGGTTTGCTTTTTGTTGAAGGTGGATGTTATTTCATAACACTGTCAGTCTCAGAGAGCAGGTCTGTAACAGGTGTCAGCATACTTTCCTATCAAACCGCACAATTTTGTTTTAAAAATTCTTCAAAATGCTTTTGCTGAAATGCCCTTTTCCAACCTTTTCATTCCTATTGAACTTGATTCTAATCCAAGGAAACAACAACACACCCCATCTAATTAAAACAGCGAAATTAGACATTTCCTCTTTTTAATGACGGCATTGAGTGGGAGTCTGCGAGGGAAGAACAGTCTTAGATCAGATTTGTGGAGATTTACTGTACTCGGTGATGACTGCCTCATTCGTGCATGGATCCCACATGCTCTGTGTGCCAAAAAAAATGTCTCTCTGCCTGGTTGGGGCTATTCCCTTGGTAGGTGTCGTCACGGTCAGCCCAAATCTCTTTACAGTATGGGCTGATGGGGGAGAAGACATGACCTCTGACCCCTAGAGGGCAAAAGGTGAGAGCTCTGGGAGCATTTCTAAGCAGGGCTGGCTCCAGCTCGCAGACAGCAGACAGGCTTCATGGTCTCCCCTCCACATTCCTTCCCAACTTAGATCACCCAAACACAGGCTACACTGGGCCCAAGTGTACTCATTTGCATGTAAACCAACAATTGCGCTCTCTCTCTCTCAATCTTTTTGTTGGTATGGAATCGCTTTTCTTCACCACTGGCTTTATGCTGACTCAGAGCGAATCTCAAACCAACAAGTTTGCATTAGAGGGAAAATTCCTAGGGTGAGGTAGATCTTGGACTGTGTGAGAACTGCTTCATGGCCAAGTGTAAAGGTACTTACACGGGTTCAACAAAAACTCTAGCGCTTTCACCGCAAAACCATCAACACTTAAAAGTGCAAATGCGGAAGCCCTGGAGACACACACCTAAAATGAGCTTTCTGTGTATGAGCTGAGTGTGTTATTACTTTTATTAGCCATCAGCTTTTTTCCCCCTTAATGTTAGCGTGGGACAATGTAAGAGGTGAGAAAAGACTGAAATGGGCAAATTCTGTTAAATGAGTTCATACTTTGAAAATATATTTTTCTGAACTCTGCTGTTTTACCACCATAAACAGTGAAACTGAGAATATGATTGTACATTAGCATTATAGGATTATAGGCACCTGGAAATAAATGTATGAAAGCAGAGCTGATGCTGTAAGCTAAACCCATGTAAGCATGGGTGCAATGTAGATGTGGTTAATGAGCTATCATAAGTTGCAACACCATATCAATTACACAGTTAATTTTCACTGTCCCAAATCAAGTCGGCGATTTTTCTATATATGTTCAACTGTTCTGAGAGTATGTTGTACAAAGGAACTGAAATAAACTATGGGGTGCCTTAGCCATCTATGCGTCATTCCAATGCGTTTCCAAGTGTGGCAAGCAGAACAAGTGAATTATGGACATATTGTATGCAAGTCACCAAACACAGCGCAGAAAAACAACAAAAAATGAGGTCTCACAAATCTTTAGTGACTGGCCCTCTAATGATGAAGTTTTTTGTTGACATTGTTTTGGGTTTCTCTTTTCACATCCCTCAGGGAATCTGAGAAATGTGGAAGTTTTTATGGTGTTGCCTTTGCTGGAGCCAGACAGACTGGACAATATCTCAGCACGTGAGCAGCTGGGCTCAGAGACAAGGTCCAGTTGGCTCCCTGGCCAGTGCCAGCAAACAAATTTAAAAAACACCCAAAACCTTAGTCAAAAAGGAATAATAATTAACTATTTCAACATCAAACATACAGATTTTTTAAACTGATGAATTTACTGATTTTCAGTATATGTAGAAAGTGAACAGTCAATTCTCAGCAGATTGTGATGGGAACTGTCTACCAGCTCTGCTTGAATTTTCCCCCTTGCACCTGTGTCCACCAGCAAGACATTCGCAGACATTCCACACATGTCCAGTAAAGACAGACACTGGCTGGGAGAGACTCTTCAGCCACTCTGACTCCAAGTCCCAGCAAGCGCTCCCTCATATATCACACTATAAAAAAAAACAAATGAATAGCTGTATGCGTGCATGGCTAGATGTTGAAATACATATCTATCCAAAATGCTCTAAGATTAAAATCTCACCAAAACCATGGGCTGAATGTGAATGGAGTGATGGGACATGTTTCTCTGGATGTTTAAGTTAATGACACACAAACTGTGAGAGGGATGACAGTGACCTTCTCTCAGGGTTATGGGTGCACTCCCCAGGGATGCACAAGATGCTGAGCACAGAAATCCCTCTGGTATCGACAGGCTCAGGGCCGAGCCCAAGGATTGGACGAGCACTGAGCGCAGGTTTTGCTGTATTAGCCACTGATGGCTCACGGGAAGGCATCCAATAGTGAAAATTTCACAATTCATTTGTACATCAGCACCCGTGAGAGAGTTCTGTGAGTAATGTGTAAAAAATTAATGAACAAAAACAGTCACCACACACAAGCATTTCGCAACACATCCTTTGCCACAACAGGTTCTCACAACAGTGTCACAGTGGCTTGGGCGTCAGCTAACTGCCTAACGGGTCTCATCCACCTACATGGGACACGTCTGGATCGCGACTTCCAGTGCGACTCCACACAGGGTCATAAAGAACTCTCACACATGAAAGCGGCGCAAGATGAAAGAAACTGGGCCAGAGATAAATAACCTCCAAGTGTGCAGAATAACAGGTCAATTATCCGGCACTTTCCAACAACGACACACACACACACACACACACACACACACACACACACACACACACACACACAGAGGCGCAAGGACAAAGAGAGGACGTGAGGCAAGCGCCTGTGGGCCAGGCAGGCATGCTGTCATACTTCCCCCTAGCAAGGTCAATGAAGCGTGTCTCACCCTCCTCGAACTGTAACACAATTACGCTCACAGGGAGGCCCCACAAGATGGCTCGTTTCCCCCCGCCACACACACACACAACCACCTCCCCGCCTCCCCAAACACTACCCCCTGCAGGGCAGTAGCTGTAATGGCCTGCCTAAGAGTGACAGCCCAGAGGCCTGGGAGGAGACAACAGGAGAAGGGTAATGGGCTTGCAATCCACTGTGTCATCCTTTCCCACAGTGCCCCCCTGCCCTGCTACCCGCCCCTCAGGGCCCCCAGCGCCGGGCATACTGGGTGCGGGGCTGCACGCCCACTCCTATACGGCACAAAGAGGAAAGCTTTAATTCCTGGCGTCTGCACGCCTTCGGCAGAAGCTTCCCCACCACGTAAACAGACTTCAGCACAGTTCCATGGGCGACCAGTACAACATGGTTTTATGTGCTGAGCAACGGAGCAGCATGGAAGCAGTATGTGTGTGTGCACACATGTGCAGTCGGTTTCCAAGTGTTTGCTTTCCGCCCCTTCAGAGAGTCAGCATATGGTACGTATATGAGCCAAACGCTGCAAATGGCTGTTGTCTCTTGCATCATCCAGGTGGGTGCAACACACTGCTGGCTGGCAGAAGAGTTGTCTAAAATGGACGTGAAACAAGGTGCTAAGAGAATATGAGTGCTAAGAGAATATGAGTGAGCACTGGACTTCAGACTGGAATTCACAAAATAAAAGTACTTGTCTAAAGTGTGGTTAGCTTAGACTAGCTGGCTATAATTAATACAAGATGAGATGCACATGCTACTGAGATGACTGGAATCAGGAGCTAAAACAGACCATTTTTAAAAAACTGACATAAATCTATAGCGGACATGAATCTGATATGAATCATGAATCTTGCAGAAGGAATAAGAGGCTCAGAGTCTCCACAGACCACTTCAGCACTGGCTTGACATTTGTCAATTGTGAAAGGACAAGATGACTGGGGACTGAGAGGGGAGGACCTGCAGGGCCAGAAATGTCTGTTTGATGAATTTTGTGCTGACTAGTAGAAGAGCATCCTCTAGTGGCCAAGTACTCAAAGTTCACGCTACTGAATGTTGAGAATATTAAAAACAGTTCTGCAGATTTAACACTTATTTTGATATTGCTTTGATATGTACGGCTGGTGACATCTGATTCTTTTTGATGGCATATTCTTATGTAAAGTATGCATAAAAAACATCACCATAAGCCATCACCCACTACAATAGCAATTCTTCAGTTAAACATGTCCTCAAGATTAAACCCATGTAGACTACTGCTGTTGGTCCTAAAGAAGTTTTTCATACTCCGTACAGTGGCTGTCATTCGGTTTCAAAGGTAAACTTCCTATTCCTCTTCAAGGGCACTCAGTGACATTTTAAGGTATGTTTCATTTTTTCTGTCATTTACAATGAATTAGCAGAGCAATTGACATGCAACACAATATTCATAGAGGCATTTCCAAAGTCCAAATGAGATTTCTGAACATAGAAATTTAGTTGAGACAAAAACGTCAGATATATAATTTCCTTTGGCACTGTTTATTTCAACTATAGGATATCCTTATAAGAAATTGTCATTAAAAAAAGTGAAAATATATTCATATCTAACTCCCACTATTAAAATTGATAATTAAGTATGTTGAGAGGATTTCTGTAAAAAAAACACTTTAAGGGCAATATGGAAAGCAAGTAATTTAATCCAGAGGTCACAGTCCTGTGAATGCTTGTGTCTGAAGTATGGTCTAAATAGGCCATAGGCCAAGCACAAGCATGTCATTCAGAACAGCACTCTCACTGATGGAAGCCTAGCTATTTCACTGGCAATTCTAGTTCCACTTAACTCAGAAATCATTTTTTTACTCTGCAGCATATGCTCAAGAAGCATTTCTAAGAGGGACTTGTTAACACAAAGGTTTTTTTGTGAAGGGTGAGACTAGATGGGGTCAATAAACAACAAACTACTATGTCTGTCGCGGAGTCCAGACTCTTATTTGTGGCTGAGCTCTATCAAATAGACTGCTGAACATTTGCAACTCTCTTTGCAGCTCTTGGAAGACACACTTGTATGCACCAAAGGGTGTTTTTCAACCAACCCATTCAGAATTTGGATTCTCTGTGCCATCTGATGACCCAGCCCACATTTCCTCCAGTTTGGAGTTGAACAGGGGATTCAAGCATCAACAGAGGATGCTGCGTGTGTAATTTGACTGTAGACACATCCACTGGAGTTCAAAGAGGGAAAACAAACAAACAAAAAAGATTCTGTAGGTAGTTAGAAATGGATCTTCTGCTCTTCTGACAGCCTGGTGCTTCAAAGGATGGGACGTGTAATGTGGTGGAAGGCAAAAGGATCACTGGAGCACACAGACATTATTTTTGTGTACTTTTAATAAAAAGGTCCATGACCAGACATGTTTTGATGTGGTTACATCCTCTTGGGTTTCTCAAAAAAAAAAGAACAGACTGGTTTTTGGTTGAAATGCTTCAAAACCTGTTCTCTATTGGTGGAAATGGACTACGAAAGACCTTTCCGCACCCAGTGGACAACTGGACCTGCAGGCTTTAAGTGAGAAACCAACAGACACACCAGGTTCTTGTGCCACTAAGATTTTACACATTATCCACTACTAGGCCACCAATGATGAGAACAGGAAAGCCTACTGCCATGAAGGAGGGCGTCATTTCAGTGCTCGGTGTCAACACATTAATGATCCACTGGAGGAGCGATGAGGAGAATTTACACACCTGGACACAATGAAAAAATGAGTGTTTGGACAACAGACATGCAAGAGCACACACACAGATATATGCACGCACGCACGTACACACATACATAAACACACACACACACACAGATATATGCATGCACACACGTACACACACAGTGGATTAAATCAAGCTGATGCACGAGTCTCAGAGTGATTTTTAATCTTAAGTCACATTTTGATACACCTGTCATTTTTCTCTAGAAGTTAAATGCGAGGGTCGTTTTTAGAACAGAAAAGGGCGTCTGTTGTCAAAAAAGCTGCTGCACAGGAACAAATTGCTTTCGTGTCAAATACAGACCTTGTTTGTTTTTTTTAAAATAAAAAAAAAAAAACCTTCACCATTCTGTGACACTACTAGAAGACTACAGGCACACTTCAAATTATTTCTTTGTTTTGTTTGGAAGTCTTCTCTGAGAGAGATCTCCATGTACCAACTACCACTACTATACAATGTATTACACAGCTTTGTCATTGTCAACTATGCGTTGTATTAGTTTTCAGCATGCCATCATACACACAACCTAATTAGTTTAGTTCAGGTGAATAGCTGGTTTAACTTAAAACAATGGTTGATGAAAAACAAAGAGAAAAAAAAAAAAAAACAACAAATAGGAGGAAGAACCCGTGTCTGAGGGAGAGAGAAATGTCTCACGCTCTCAGTCAACTCAAAACATCTCGTCAACTTTAAAGCTAATGGTCAAAAGAAGAGATACATTTGTGCACATCTTGTAAAACTGAATGTCACATGGTGCCCTGACTTGATAGGCATTCCTGTTTGTTTTTGTTTTCCTTCTTTTTCTCCCCCCCCCCCCATACTCTTGACATCAGCCTAACTAACAGAAATGTCCAATCCTGCTCTTGCTGATGTGATTCTTTAACGTGTGGAGTGAGCGGAGTTCATAATGATTTTTTTTTTCTTTTAACAAGACATTTCTAAGAGTAAAGTTTAAGACAGAGGGGTCGAAACAATCATTTACAATTAATTGCTGTATGTCTGTCCTTCTGGCGGCTGTGGAAGCTTCATATTTTCTTTGGACATCATTAGACGTCGTAGCTCTTGAAGAACAACTTTAATGCTATATGAATTTTGCCATTTCGCTAGAATTGGTATGCTACGTGCATCCACCTGGCAGAGAAAGAGAAAAGGGGGTGCTCTTCAGTACAGACGTCAAGGTAATTAAAAGGTCATCAGCAGCACATGAACAGGGCACTGTAAGGTGTACACAACACAGTGGTTAACTAGAAAAGAAACAAATCGTGCCCTCCTGTGACAATGAGGAGAAAATAAAACCCACAGGCTAATTAATGAGACGATGAAGTGGAGAGAAGGTTATTCAACACAACATAGATATGCAACGTTTCCATGTAAAATCCATGTGTCAAAGTTGCACAAATTCTTTGCAGCAAGAGGACTGAGGAATGAGGCTATGGCCTCTAGCGTGCTTCTGCGGATACGGCCGTTCTGTAGACTCATACAGTTGTGCACATCGATGTCTCCCAAGTTAACTCCTTTTGCTATAGAAGATGTGTCTCTCAGCAGCACAAGATGTATGACTATAAAACAGTCTCTGTTAGTGCAAATCTACAGCAAAAGTCATTATTTTGTAAACATCAAAATAGTTTTCTGTGCCTGCTCGTGACTGGTTTACAGTGTCTTAAAATCACGATTGCTACAAAGTTAAAACACTGTTGCTGGTAATCTTAATATTAATAATTTGCTTTATTTAGCATGAAGTACAAACTATTCCTTTTATGAGGTGGTCTCCCATACTGTTTTAATTCTAGGAGTAAACTGTACATCTGAATCCTGATCCATTTGTAAATGAGTATCTGCTAAAACAACTGTTATTAAGTTTTCTCTTAACTTTTGAGCCAGAGCATGTACACATATACACACAACTGAAACAGAAAGTCAAAAAGTTTTTGGGGTACGTGGAGGGGCTGTATAGAAAGGTGCTAGTGATAAAATTAGCATCATCTGCCACCATGTGTAAACTGTATCCGCAGGAGCATACTTCCAGCTTAGTTGCCCTGGCAACATTTGATAAAGGGCCTGTCAGCACACAGGAATGATTGTTGCTATGATACGAGCGTTATAAGAGTTGTGCTTTAACAGCTGATTTCCCTCACTCAAAACCAGAATGAGGCAGACACACTTATCAGTGACACACCACAAGAACAGCTGATCCACATAAACTAATCGAAAATGTTTTGACAACCACTGCAACAATTTGACAACTGCTAGTATCAGTTGTTTGGCATAAATAACTAAATATATAAATAAATTATATAAATTGAAAGTAAACATACGTACCATTCCATTGGAATTATTGATTCCATTCATGCTAATTTTTGTTACAAATCTAACAGTCGGTGGTAATTCCGGATATTTGGGTCCGCACTCCACTTTCAGGCTGTATATTCTGTTTTCGTAATTAGTCTACAACACAAGACACACAACAACATTTTGTTATCAGAACAAGTGCAGGTGATTCTGTCACATGTAACAAAAAAAACATGGTCCATCACCCAAAAGTCACCAATCTCTTCAATGGGATCTATAGTGCAGCAGGCAGGCAGTTCATATTGTCCCATAACCTTAAACCTTTCAATAACAAACACAAGGTTTGTTTTGCTGAAAAAAGGTATATTAGAGCTATGTTAGCACGGCACTAGAAACACACCAAACTTCCTCAACACCTGTACTTTATGCACTTCCCCAAAAAAAATACTCATCCTCACACACACACAGGATAGGCTGACCAACAGAATGCAATTTCACTACATGACTTACACACAGTATTTCTATGCAAGTGACAATAAAAACAACTGAACCTTTGAATCATTAAAAATTGCTTCAACGGTTCTGTTTAGCAAGACTGGGTTGGGTTTGTTTATCTGTTAGCAACGTCATTAAAAACCCATAAGCCAATTTCCTGGAAATGTGGTGCATGGGTTAGAACATAGGCCGTGGAAGATGGGTCACTCACTTGCTGAGAGGATTTGAAACAAAAATTTGTCTTTGGCCGTCATTATGGCATGGCGCATATTAGCCTTAGTGGAGGGGTGTACTAACATGCAGTCCATCAAACAATGCTGTAGAGGCATGGAAAACGGAAACTACTGCATTACATCTTTGGCATGTCCAGGCAAGGCATGGTCAACTATTACAAGAGATTAATCTACTACAGTTAAGTTGTGAAGCAAATCAATAATTTATTATATAGCTAACCGTTATCTCTTCTGTCTTTGTAACTCTGAAAAGGGATCTGAGGCATGAATTGAGAGCATCTGTCTCAAGTTACACTGAAAAATTATCAATACCAAAAACCCTCATAAGTACATCATTTGCAAACAAAACTCACTGGATATCAAAAGGCCTTGGACTTCATGACAGTTCAATTCACTAGTGGGGCATGATCTTCTGATTTGGAATACGGATACTTGTTCAGGGTCTCATCCTCCAGCAATAGTCTCTTTGTCACTTTGTGTCACTTTGACACTCTCTATATTTACAAACTGATAGACTACTCAACCTGACACCAGGACATAAGCTACAAAAAGACAGTGGGGCCTAGTTTGACAACAAGATTCCTTTGTGGAGCTATCTATGCCTGAGCAATAAGGAACATTTTCTGCCGATTTCTGGATTTTGGATGTAGGCATCGTGACAATCTGCTTTGAGAAGTAACATTACAATGCATTGTTTACATACTGTACTACCACTGCCTAAGCCTGTTGTTCAGGGTCTCATCCTCCAGCAATAGTCTCTTTGTCACTTTGTGTCACTTTGACACTCTCTATATTTACAAACTGATAGACTACTCAACCTGACACCAGGACATAAGCTACAAAAAGACAGTGGGGCCTAGTTTGACAACAAGATTCCTTTGTGGAGCTATCTATGCCTGAGCAATAAGGAACATTTTCTGCCGATTTCTGGATTTTGGATGTAGGCATCGTGACAATCTGCTTTGAGAAGTAACATTACAATGCATTGTTTACATACTGTACTACCACTGCCTAAGCCTGGTTTATTCACCTCACAGAGATATATCACATCCCCTTTATCAGCTGAATGACACATTTTACATACTTCTGCATTAGCAAGGAAGGAAATTAAAAGTTTAAAAAAGGAGTAAACATGTGTCAGCCAAAACTTGAATGCACAATATGTCCACAATATGTCCATGGCAGGTTAATTACTCTAGAAGAGAAACTGGTATGGTCTGACAATTTTTCTATAAAAGACAATTTACTGTAACTAATCTAGGAGGAGACTAAACAGTCATCCAAATGTATGAACATACAAACAGCCTTTCACATTCGAAGCATTCCCCAGTTAGTGTATCACATACTGATCACTACTGATCTTGCACTATATGTAGGCTATGTTTTCCAGGTCAATTTGGCCAACATCCTCACTGAAGAAATCACACTGTGCAGCATTGCATTGCCTCTAAAGCCTTTGCTTGGACAGATCACTGAAGGTGCTGTTCTTTTGGTGTATCCAGGACTTTGGGCATCCACCACTGTGTCAAACTGGATGGATACACCTAAGGAACAGGACATGTGTGGCTTCATTTGTGCTAGGAATCAGTTTGAATCTCCTTTGCTGCAGGACGACTTTCACATGCACGCTCCTTCACCACAGACGTGGAAATCACCACATGATGTGGTAACACTGAATGAATGAATCAGCAAAACAGCTGGTTGCACCACAGACATAAATGAGAAATCGTGGCTATGGCTTGACACAAACTGCTTGAGAATGAGCCCAGAAAACGCTCAGGATTTATGGCAGGATGCCTGACCTAGGGGCTAGGTGCTGCCTCAGAACCTGCTCCTGGTATGCACACTCCCTTTTAGGGAGCCAGGGTTCAACTAGACAGCTCAGCTGATCTTGGGCTCTTCCCCATGATAAATAGCTGAACTAAACTGTCATATTGTGACATTAATGATACAGCTGCATAATAATGTTTTTGCAATTCAGCAGTAATTGAAAATCTATATAATAATGCATTTTAATCATATATTTAATAAATCTATCTGTGTAGTAATTACATCTATGTTAAACCTGTAAAGGTGAGGTGCTGAAATAGGGCTCCCTTCACTTCATGCATAGCTTATCAGGTGTATGACTGACTTGTCAGTTTAGCTGCAGGAACATTTTTTGGAATCCGCCATGATATTGCCATCTTTATAGATTTATCTGCTGTCTGACGCATTCTGTTAAAATGAACTTGTCAATAATAGAGGCTATAACCAAATTATTCATATTTCAAAAACCCTGTACTGGCTGTTCCCACTAAGTGCTTTTGTTTACACCTTACTGTTATCTTAGTGCTCCTGGAACACTGCACATGCACTCCAGTTCTTGGCAGCATGATCCATCCTCACGCTAGGAAGGAGTATGTTGTTTAGAGGGAAAACCTTGGACTCAAATGGGTAGATCTGCACCCGATCTCAAGTACTTACTGCATAATGTGCACAATATATGCTGACCAGGAAACTGTCAGTCAACAATTTACCAACACTATGGATTTTGTAGGGGGCTTAAAGTTAAAGTATTTAGCAGTAAACTGCTTTTTAACAAAAGCTTTTGGCCAATGTTTTTTTAACATAAAACAGCGAGTTTGGGATTTGACCACTAATAGACTAGGTATCAGGCAGCAAGGCTAGTGCTGCTCCACCATGCCCACAAGTGCCCATTAAATCAGTGATCATTTCAATTCCATGGTACATCAAAACACTGAAATGCCAAGTAGGCCATCTAGCAGTGCACAAGTCTGATTGAGATTCATTAAGCTGAGTTAGAATCACCTTTCAGTACAATTAAAATTACAGTTTGTTCCATCAAGAGTTTCCCACTTTTTCCTTCACCAATCCAAAAAAACCTCAGATTTCTACTGCATCCACTTTAACAAACCTACCAAATTCTTAAGTACGAGAATAAACCACAACTCTGGAAACATTATTGGCCCCATTACTGCACACACAGTTGCTCTTTGTAGCACTGTAAGTCACAGAGGCAAGCCAGTGTAAAGGAGAGGAAGACATACTCTTGCAGGGCCGATGATCATGCCCGTCCACCGTGTCAGTGTCATGTCCTCGTCATCCTCCAGACCCCAGCTCACTGTGCCATCGCCCACACCCTTCTGTCCTTCCTCCAGCTCTTCCAACAAACGAAAATTGCGTGGAACTTTAACTCCTGCAGCAGATGCACAACATCGGACAAAATTACAACCAAACAAACAGGACGTTCTACATTTGATCAGACTTTGCACTGGATGAAACATCTTTCAAAGACCTTGAATCATCAAATGCATGACGGGAAGGTAAGCACCAAGCCTTTCAGAATGTCAAGAGTTGAGTCGGTTCAATCAATACAATCAGGTAGTCACAAATCAAAGTTGCTCAAATAAAATGTTGTGGCTTCACTACAGTTCAACTAAACAAACAAAAACTAATGCCCAGATCATCTATTCAGGCAGCAAGATCATTGGCAATGGTCTTCAACAACATTTTTAAAGATCTTAATCCATAAGACAGATGTCTACAGAAGCCTGTCTATTCTACTAAACATCATAGAGAAGGAAGGGGGAGAACTACCAACGGTCTGTTACTGCTGGGAAGTTTCGCAGAATTTTACCAAACGTACCAGACCCGTCACGTCAGATTATGATGTTCTGTGCAGTACAGAGTGCGGCAAGTTATGCAGCATTGTGCAATCATATGCCACATTGTTAAACAGTTTTGCGTCATTAGTCACTTCCTTAAATGTAGCTAGATGCACGTTTCTCTGTAGAACGACTAGCTAGGGCCTATAAATTCCAGCGCCAAAAATTGTGAAAACTCATTTCTCCAAAATAAGTTACTTAGCCACCCAACTAACTGTAATGCTATCTGATTACATGCTCGAAGGACTATCACACCCCTAAAAACAGTACCGGGACACCGCACTCTGAAAGCCAAAGTTAGCCTGCTATCAGCCCAAGGGGGAAATGAAAACGCGTGTGCAACATTTATTTACCGGAAGTTAGTTGATAATTCAGCAAGGTAACCTCGAATAAGTCGATAATGTTATTTATACATTACGAGTAGATGGCTTCTTCGTCATTGCATATGCAATGATCAGGAAGCTAACTAAAGAGCTCACTTAGATGGATTCAGTTTTGCCTGTCCAAATTTAGCTTAGCTAGCGAGCTTGAGAAATGTTCGCCATTCATGGTAGCTTACCACACAATGAACAAGGAAATTTCTCATCAGAAAGACCATATTATCCTAAGTTCTAGACCACCATCAAAAGGACAAATATACCACTGCACCACCAAGACAACAAGGGACCATAACAATATCTTTATTTAACCCAGGCTGGGGAATAAGGAACTATATAACAAGACAGCTAATGTTATGAGCCCTTGTCATAACTAACGTTAACGTTACCGTCCACTCGAGGCACTGGGGCTAGCATGCTAATTTGCACAAAGTACTCAAGATACAAAGTCCGACTATATAAGAAATTGCACTTTAGTTTAATTTAAAAGTCAGGCGATACACGTTACACGACTGTACTAGTAACTCCAGATAACAAGAGAGGGGTTTTTAATATTTCACAGATTGAGAGACAAACCTGAGGAGGCCGCCATCTTCTTCAGCCAAATCCAGAAGCACACGAAACGGTGACATAGGAGTCACTTGACTAAAACGTCACCACCACTACACTGGCATGGAGCGGTCAGGGCAAGTCTGACAGAGGGGCGTGTGCCCAAGCGACGAAGCAAGGGAATTCCAGCAAAAATTACTTGGGCAATGTTTGGACTGCTGCTTTTGTGAAAAACCATGAGGGCTGATAAAAACCAAAAGGGTCGAAGGCAAGAGGGGCTTATGTGATGGCTTTCACACACGTGTGTCCACAAAACTTTCAAAAACTCCCATGTTCCATCCGTGGACTCCCAACAAGCGTTTGGATAAAAATCGGGCTGCTGTCCACCACTTCTGATAGTTGTGTGATGTCGGGGTGAGAAAAAACGTTTTCCAGTCAAACACCAGTCCTTACAACCTGGAATAAATGAATGATTCCAAGAACACTTAAGAATGGGACAGGGTGTAGGGCAGAATGTTGGATGATGTAATGTTTAATCTGTTTATCAGAACCTGCCTGGGGAGCCTGATATTTGGCCATTCCCCAGTTAAAGGGAGTGGCAACGGCTGTGATTTGATAAAGCAGCCGGACTAGCCACGTCTGCCACAACTGTTACTAGTCAGTCAATGGAAAACATTTTAAAATGTTAACTGTTCGAAAGGGTTCAGAAGTGCTTGGGTCTGCATCTTAAACGTCAAGTGACAAGTACCAACAAACCAGAGCTGATGGCAAACATATTTTATTGCATTACAAAAAGAAACAATATAGTCTTCATTAATTCATTATTTTCAACATGGAACAGACAGATTCTGAAACATAACCAAAGAAAGCAAGAGTATGCAACTTAATCTGCATGAGAATAACAGTCCCTCCTTTCAGACACAAAAGCACATATTTACAACAGGCGGACAGTTTTCCCTGTGACTGTTAAATAGTCTTCATCTGCCAAAGCTCTGAGAGCCTCGTCGAACAGGTCCTTGGTAATGGCCTAGAAAAAGGACAACATGAAATACAAAAATAGTAAGGGAGTTATTTCTATTAACATTTAGGACCACCCCCTCCTAATCTTTGCACTAGACATGCGCTGTAAATCTAGTGTCACTAACCATGCTAAGCCATTATATGTTTATATTTCGGTATATTTATGTAAATATTTATCCACTTACAGCCTCAGACTGTGCACGAAGGTCATCAAATAGCTGCTGATACTTCATGGCTGGCGTCTTCCCTTTGGCCTGAATCATCTTTTTGAGGGCTTGAGCAACTTCTTCCTTTCTCTTTCTGGCAGTAGCACTCATACCTATTCAAAAACAACCACAAAACTCACTTTAACATCAAGAAGTATTGAATGAATTTTAAATAATGAAATGCCCTTAATGAAAACCACATAACCTCTCAGAGAAGACAATTTCTTCCATAATAAGTATAAAGCAATTTTTTTGCATCATGCTTGAGTAAGAAAATGTACTCTTGGATAAGCCAAAAGACAACATTACCTGTTGTGAGGATGGAGATGTCCACAAATCCTGTTCTTGGGTCAGTCGCAGACTGCTTGAGGGCCTCCCTGTGAAGTCTTTTGGCTTCCTCCACATCAATGGTCTCCACCTTCTCAGAGAAGCGCACCTTAGCATGGGCCTCTGCCAGGCGGATGAGGGACTCCAGCTGACGTGGGTAGGCGGACACCATACCCCGGCCGCTACCAATTTTTCTCATATCCACGTATGCCTGAAAAACAGGCACAGGCAACAACTGAGTTTTTACAAGACATTGTTATCTGATATCTCAAAGGCACAATCAGCATATGGGCAATATGTATTCTAGAAAGCCAATAACCTAGTGTCCCTTGGTGGACAATGGGTTGTTGCTTCTCTAGGATAGATGACACCAACTAAGTGAAGGGTCAGTCTATTGCAGTTTTCGCAACACATCTGTCTGTATCTTAAAACCAACCACTGCAGTACCTCAATAAGTGCCTGGCTGGCTTCTTCATTCAGTCTGGGGTTGATGTAAGTGCGCGCGTAGGCAATGTAGTCCTTCAGCACAGCCATGTCCAAGTGTTCCTCCTCGATCTGCTCTTCGCTTTGGTAGTAGAGCGACACCAAGTGGTGAGCTAGTCGTCTGTCGTAGGCCTCATCCTGGGGGTCCAGCATTAGGAAGATGAGGTCAAACCTGGATTGAAAAAAATGAAACACAATTCATTGTTGTTAATCATTCCAGACACCTTTGAACACTGCTAACAGTCACAATACAAGCTGAACCCTTGTGCCCTCCTTAACACTAAACCTAGGACTCTCAAACACAATCATGAAGTCTAGTTATGCGAGTGAAGTCTGATGGCTTAAGAGCTAGGGAAGGGAACATTGGAATTGAAGCAAACACAACAGTTCAGCATGCAGGCTACTGCAACATTTCAATACCTACTTTAATGTTTCTTTGTTTCTATAAGGACACTGAAATACAACAATAACATTGAAGCATCATGATTTCAACAGCGAAATATTGCTGTTCCTAGCCCTCTCAGGAGAGGTCCTCACCTGGACAGGAGAGTGTGTGGCAGCTGAATGTTTTCAATGGTGGTCTTCTTTGGGTTCCACTGGGACTCCACTGGGTTGGCAGCAGCCAGGATGGAGGTGCGAGCGTTCAGCTGACAGATGATTCCAGCCTATGGCCAGAGGAGATTGATGCTGTCAGAACATGTGGTAGGTCTGCTGTGTTCTGTCAGTCTAATGAGACTAAACTGATGCTGATGGATGGACAAAGGCACAACAAAATGGCAGCATTCTAATATCCAAAGGTGTGAAAGATGGTGTTTTTGCTGACTGTTGAAAGCTTGGCATTCGTTAGATCAAAAAACACCAAATCACACACACACACACACACACACGACCCGTTTACCTTGGCGATTGAGAGCGTCTGTTGCTCCATGACTTCATGCAGCACTGAGCGGGTGTTGTCGCTCATCTTGTCGAACTCATCAATGCAGCAGATGCCATTGTCACTGAGCACCAGTGCGCCCGTCTGCAGGACCAGCTGTCGCGTCTCGGGGTCCTTCATCACGTACGCCGTCAGACCCACGGCGCTGGAGCCCTTGCCTGAGGTATACTGGCCACGCGGCACAAGGTTGTAGACGTACTGCAGCAGCTGAGACTTGCTGGTACCAGGGTCGCCACAGAGCAAGATGTTGACTTCGGCACGGAAGTTTCCACGACCTGTCTGGCTAAAGTCCTTTCGTGTGCCTCCAAAGAGCTGCAACAGGATTCCCTAAAGCAGAAGGAAAAATGACAAATATTTCAGCATAAAAACAACCATTTTCTAATACCAATAACCAACTATTGTCAGAATTCAGAAATGCAATTTCTTAGACTACTTTTGGTAAATCAGTCATAAACTGTCAATTCTGCTATGTCTTGATAACATTTTGTATGTTAAATATTTAAAGTTGATATTTGCAAGGTTAAACATCTCCTGCCTTTTCTGCCATTCCCCACATATAAACTCAGATTGAGTCTGACCCCTACACTCTGGTAAGGCTCAGATGAAGCAGGACTGTACTGACCTTCTTGATGTCCTCGTGCTCGTAGATACTGGGTGCCAAGGCAGAGGAGAGGCGCTCGTAGACATCGGGCTTACCGGCGAGCTCGCGCAGCGTCTGCACGCGCTCCTCTGTGAAGAGTTTCTGCTCGGAATCCTCGTCCACCCCGTGCAGACGTCGCTCGTCCGTTTTGCGGAAGTGAATGGCGTCGATGTGGGTCTTGTACACGGACTTCACCTGGCTCTGCCTGGGGTTCACGCGCATCGGAGCAGCTCTGTAGATACCTGTAGCAGAGGAAAGGAGGGGAATGTTGCTTTAGAAATGAGAGGGAGTGGCTCGTAGGATCTGAATGAATTACTGATGACCTACTTAAATAGCCTGAATGGGTTAACGTGATTCAACACTGGTACTGAACAGTGTTCCATGCGGAAGATGCCAGATACCATCATTGACTGGGCAACTTCAGGTGTTGAGGAGGGTCCAATTAAGTGATGGTAGCTGGTCTGATGAACTTGGTGCCCATGGCCTTCCCACTCTAATGTTTGATTTGCTGACACTGCATGTCTGAAACACTGTTCTTCTCTAACCGGGCACTGTTTTGTCCGGGTCATTGTTGGATCACGTTATAATACAAGTGAAGTATCATTTCCACCAAAATAGACCAGCTGCTCAAGATGTCAGTAAATAAATAATTGAGCTCAAGCTCAGCTCAAGAGGCCAAGAAATGTAAACATAATACAGCTCTTGCTCCAATACCTGTGATGTTGACCCTGTCTCCTGGCTGGACTTTGTCCACAAGGTCATTGTGAGCGTACACAACAGTAGTATGAGGGGTCTGACCAGCAGGCATGTCCTCTGGAGACTCCTGCACCTTAATCTGGATAACAGAAGGATAGCTTTATTGAAAACATGCCAGACGGATCAGCTTTGAGAAAATGATGATAGACAAATAAGATGAACAAGAGATAGGATGGGGGGGAAGGGGGGCAGAGGGTACTTTTTGTAAGTTGTTTTTTGATAAAAGCATCTGCAAAATGTATAGGATTTATACATAGAACACACGCATCCAACCACATTCTTGATATAATAAACAAGATGATCTTAATAATAATTGAACATTTCATGTCAATTTACAATTTACACAAATAGTTTGCTTTTGCTAAAGTGTTACTGACAATCTTTTACTTTTCTTTGAACTTGACTAAGAATAGACAAAACATCTGACCCTAATAACACAAATTGGTTCCCTTAGTAACTGAAATCAGTGCTTTGATGCACTGGCACAGCATCTGCTGACAGGACCAGTTGAAGACATGGCGTCCCCCTCCTGGTGCCACACGTACCATCTGTTTGTCAGAGAAGGCGGAGCGGTTGTGCACTAGGGCCAGGCTGTGGGTGGTGTTGCAGTTGCGGCAAACAGCGGGCTCGGCGATGCGGCCACGGTCCACCTCCACACGCGTGGTGAAGGCACACACTTGGCAGCGGAAGAAGGCCTCCTGCATCTCTGGGATCAGCTGGGATGTGCGGATCACCATGCCACTGATGGTGATGAGCTGGTCAATGTCTGATGAGAGAAAGAGTGGGAGTGAGAGCAAGTACCATGCACATGTAGCCTGAAACAAACAAGTGATACAATAACATTTGGATAGGCATAATATCAGACAACATAAATAAGTTTTCCAAGTAGTGACCACAATACACCACTCTTCATAAGTTCAATGCAGTACATGATGGGTGTAAACACATTTAATAACAAATCCAACAACAGGCAACACCTCATCTGTTTGTCAAGCTCACAGCTGTTCAATACACAAAATATGTCTGCAATGGAATTTATGCCGTGTTCTAAACAGATGTCAAATGGCCATGTTATGACAGGCTAACCCAAAAAATAACAGTATTTTATGGTAAAGGTACACACTCTTGGTAAATTACCAGATGCATACTTTTAACTTGCATGTCGAAACACTTGAAAATCTCCCATTCCAGCTGGCCTGTTTACCTTCAGGGTTGAGGCTGCGCATGTTTCTGGTCTTGAGGGCGTTGTACGGCCGCACTTGGATCTGATGCTCCAGCATGGAGTCTGGGTAACGCTCGAAGAAGAGCTCATTGACAGCCATATCAAAGGTGGGAATGACTTCCTGTATACGGACAAGGATAGAACATGAAGCTTTGAGAACACTGATCTCACTCACTGACTTGAGCTAATTTTCCCACTCATGTTACATGTGGTTCTGATCAACTGTCCAATAACCATGGCTGGGATGGCTTACCTGGGGGTAGCAGATGAGCTGTCTGTAGAGATCGGCATCAAAGGACTGTACATGGCCACAGTTCACATTCAGCACAGGCTCCCCAACAACACTGATCTACAGACAACATAGATATGTGTTCATCAGAACTCACTCTGCACATCTGTGTGTCTCTCTTACTCCCATTACCTTTACACACGGAGTGAGTACAAAGAGACCTCACCAGTACACAATTCATTGTGTACACCCACACACTATTCAGTTTGGTCTTACCTCATCCAGTTTCTGCATGTACAACGGCTCGTTAAGATCCAGTCCAGCATTCTCGTCCTCTCTGGAGGTGGGATCGATGAAGCGCTGCAGGAAACGCTGCAGAAAACAATTGCACCATCTTAACACAATCTGCTTCGAGGACAATGTGATACTGTTGCCAACACTTCCTCTGACAGTCACAAAGGTGTAATACTTTAAACAGAACACATCCCACACTGTCTTCAAACCTAGACATCAGGCGCACAGAACTGAGGGGTTATACCTGAAACTTCTCCTTGCAGGTGCCTACGTTGACATCTGTACCCCAGATGACCAGCCTCTGACCTGCAGCCTGATCGCTTGCCACTGCATTGTCCCCAGAGGCCTGACAGGAAGGAGGGAGGGAGGGGGTAGAGAGAGAGTGAGAGACAGAGACACACACACCAATGGGTTTGAATAGCCCGGGGGTTGCACTGCAGGGGTCCTTGACGACCAAACTGAACACCACTTCTGGGAATAATTTCAGCTACAGTACCAACGTTGGTGCAGAAAAAAAACATTGGTGGTACGCCTAAGTCATTTCAATGGTTTTCAAAGACTGCACATCAAACTAATGCTCAACTTTACAACTTCAACTTTACTCTATGCAGGAGAGCACTGCACTCACAGGTTCTGAGAGAAGGTCCACTTGGGGGGCCTTCCTGACAGACCCCAGATCGGCTCGCTGCCGGGCTGGGGTTCCACGGATCCCGCTACGGGGTGTCCCTTCCACACGGGAGCTTGGAGTTCCATACAGCAGTGGGGAACTCGCATCCACTTCACTCTGAAGCACTGAGGGACACACAACACTTAGACCCTCAGTGTGCTGAAAATGACAACCCTGTAATTGCTGGCATTATCAAATACATTTACGTTTACATTTATGCATTTAGCAGACGCTTTTATCCACTTACATTTTGTCAACTATTAATAGTTCAAGGCAGAGCAACTTAGGGCTAAGTGCCTTGCTCAGGGGCACAACAGTGGCAGCTGGGATTTGAACCCACAGCTTAACCACTACACCACTACTGCCACCATATGCATCATACATGTAACACCACATGTCTCCGTCAGCATGACAAAAGTACATACATATACATTATCCATCTGCAGGTCTATACTGAACTGATAACAGCCAGACCCCAAGTTCTCGATGTTTACCTGAGCGGCGAGGGCTGGAGAACAAAGAGGTGTCTTGAGGGTTAGGACTGCACATGTCCGTCGCTGGAGACGTGGGCATTGGCGGCAGCTCCCCAGCAGATGTGTCCTGGGACCTGGCCCGCTGAGACGGAGGGGAGAGTGGGTCCTCACTACCAGCTGCTTAGACGACAAACATGTCAATTATATTAGCATGAGGTCTGCACGAAACTAGAATTAGTACTGATATTTCACTCTATTTAAGAATGAAAGAACCACCACTATTCAAGAACTTCAGTTTTGCTTATTTCCATGCAAGGCTGTAACTGAAACGACATTGATGTAACGTACGCGTTGGTGGATTGCTGCTCCTTCCTCGCTTGCGACTTGGTGTTGAAGTTGGTGAAGACATCTTGAGCGCAAATTAATTTCTTTAAAGAAAAAACACTAAGTCTGTAAGTTAACTGTAAGTCGTTCGATAAAACCGTAACATTAACCACAACAATGCAACAGTGCTAATGGTCTAGGCTCACGTACAACAAAGAAGTAGCTGCATACTATCCATGTGCTGTGTTGCCGACTAGCACTCGAGAAGTAGGAAATGATGGCATGATTGTATGACAACAAAGGCAGAGTTATTAAATGATTATTTTTATTAACGTTAACAAATGCATGCCAAACCAACAAAAAACAAATTCGTTGGCACTGACAGACTTTGCTATCTTAGCCATTTCATGCAATGTGTTAATGGCCTGTCCTACAATGCGAAATGTAAGGCAAATAAAAAACACAAACATAACAACCTTCTCCTTTTCAGTCTCCTTAACGTCTACATAATGTCAGTCATTTAATGGCTGTCCGGCCACACAAACCTTTACGTCAACCAATAATAATATTTGCTCCAAAAAGTTTTTTTTACTAGTCAACAGCAAATGTGTAACAGAACAATCATAGCCATTGCACGTGAATACAGAGTAACATTAAAAAGTATACAAGACTCATTTATCAAAACAAATATAAAATGTCGTGCACATCTTACCTGCTCTAATGATCCTCTTCGACTACAATGAGATTGGCGCGAAATCATCCACGTGACGCAAATTTCCCGCGAAGAATTGCACCAATCATAACACACGAGCGCTCTCATTTTTCTGTATTGGAGATTTGCAGGGCGCAGACGCTAACAAAAATCAGTTGAATGCGGTATAGAAAACACTTCCGATTAATTACACTAATATTAAGAAATTATACCATAATTAATTCAGTACATGTCGAATTAAGTGCGCAATGTTTGTATACTTTAAATAAATCGAAACGGACCCCCCCACAGCATTTGGTATCACCCAATAAACTCGCGGCAAATTTCTAAAACCCCCCGACATCAATATATCCGCCAGATGGCGATATTGCAAATCAGTACAGTGCGCAACTTGCATGTTGGAAGTGAAGGTTTATGGGTCGTAATCCAATCACATGCGACGTCTACACAGGTTGAATATACAAACTTTTTTTTTATTATCAGTACCTTCAAATTAAGGTTCTGGTTACACATGGTAGAGGCAGCCGGTCTTTAGAGTTTGGACGCTCGAATAAGAGCATGCCCAGACATAATCTTGGCACAACCGCTGGATGGCGTTCAGGATCCGATTTACTATGCATTCCGGGAAATTCCGACTGGAAAAACACAGGATGATGTTCTCCACGTGTAGAGGCCAGAGGAATGACGACACACAGCACAACGGCGCTCGTTATTAATGGCAGTTGAATGAAATTGAATAGAATACATATATACATTACTAACGTAAAAACACAATAGGACATGTTTCCAACATAATTATGATTTAAAACAGCCATTTGGATAAAAACGGTGCAAAGTCCAGTTATCATGTCAATATCACCTAACACTATCAGATGTTTGTATAGATCAAAGACAACCACCGCGTTGTCATAATGCATTTAGGTGTAAATTCTTGAACTATTAAATTTATTTGGATCAAAATGACTCTGTTAATGACTCTGACTCGTGTTCTTGTTGACAGTTCTTGTTGCTTCTCTGGAATCTGTGTAGGTTAGAGCTAGAGAAACACAGGGAAAGGGAAAGCACATTTGTTGTTTATAAAAGCAGAGTAGTTCTAACTTGCCCCATCAACATTCTACTCGTAGTAGTGGGAGGTGTGTGTACACCCCACTCTCCTCAAATAGGAGTGGAGGAACACCATGTGACTGTCATGGACTTCACTGGCTTGTCCAAGGAGGGGGAGGTGAGCAGCTGACGTAGGCAAAGGAGGACATACATATTCACCGAGCAAGCCACAGGTTGTTTCAGAAAAGCGAGATCTCAGTGACACTTGACTTAGACAAGCTTGACAAGCTCTGAAACCAGATTCAGGATTTACCTAGGGCCAAGGAAACGCCAGTGACTTGACGCCGTGCGTTTAGCCTAGTTGTTGCAAGACTTTTGGGTTTAGTAACTGACAGCTCACAGTCGGCCCGTAGTTTTACCTGACAAGTAATCAAAACCACTTCAAGGCTAACGGGAGGCCAGCTGCGTTCATGTGTGACATATACAGCCTGGATTCGCAGTGCGTCTCTTCACCATGCAATATGAGTTGGGCGATGGAGCCTACAAATTTTTACGAGAATAAGCTGAACAGTCTCCCCGGAGACGGCAAAATCATACGAGGTGATGGCACGGGAGAGGACACGAGTATGGTCGAGCTGAGTACAGCACCAGCCATCTATGACGACGAGAGCGCCATTGACTTCAGCTCGTACATTGACTCGATGTCTTCGGTACCTAACCTTGAGCTCTGCAACGACGAGCTGTTTGCAGACCTGTTTAACAACACTGTGAAGCAAGAGAAAGCTGAGTTCTGCTTGCCCAATGCACCGTCCAGCCACTCGCTGTTGGCAAACAGCGGATTTTGCGTTGGCATCCAAAGGGACTTGGAGAGGATGCCTGACGGCTACGAGAAAGGTGTGTTCAGCGCGCCCATCAAACAGGAGCCAGACTGGAGTGACAGTGACATGTCTTCATCGCTGCCCTCGCAGATTGAGACCTGTGCGCAGACATCGATGACCCTGCACACAGGGCAGCCCACCCCACCAACTACCCCAGAGCCCCTTTCCATCGGAGCTACCACTCAACTGAGCCCCCGAAAACTAGGGAAAGACAAGAGTAAAAAGTCCTTTGACAGATACAGCCCAGAGTATCGCCAGAGACGGGAAAGGAATAACATCGCGGTGCGCAAAAGCAGGGACAAGGCGAAACAACGCAACCTGGAAATGCAGCAGAAGATGATTGAACTGAGTGCGGAGAATGAGCGCCTGCACAAAACTATCGAGCAGCTAACACGCGAGCTTTCAAGCTTGAGGAACTTCTTCAAGCAGCTCCCCAACTCTTCTTTCGGGGCGACCGTGTCAGTGGACAGTCGGTGACGTAGGAATCCTGCCATAGACTCTGAACTCTTGAAAACATACCTCAATGGACATATTCTCTGTAGCAATTGTACATAAGTTACACCAAATGATTTTTTGACACTGAAAATATGGCTAGCGCAGTCCATGCTGCCACATATATTTTTGAATTTTTCTATTTTAAATTATTCTCAAACTTCATATATTTGTCATGGTACATGTTTTTTATTCCAAACTTCTTACAAATGCCAGAGCATGTTTAAAATTTTTTATATGGTTTGTATAAAAGTTGGGAAATCTGTGAAATCTGTAATAAAATGACTTGAAATCTTGAAGCACGAGCTGGTCAATGTGAGTTCAGAGTCTGAAGGGGGAGGGGAGTGTGAAGGGGCACAGCCTTTTTCAAGGTAAAATGTAAAGTATGTAGCAGTGCCTGTTTGTGACATGGACATTTCTAGGTGCAGGAACTAGCCGAAGAAAAAAAATATTTGCAAAAGCTGTGGACATAAGATATCCAAATTCCACACATACACCTTTAAGTCTCATGTTTCATCATTTTTCAATCAACAATCCTCAAATTATCCCTCTGCTGTGTAGTAACTGGTTTGTTGGTAATATGACCAAGTAGTAAGAAGCAGGTTGTCTTACTGTGTACTTGACACCTTGTCCTGGTACACTGACACAGAAGTGATTACCAGGACTCACTTGCATCTCATAATGATTCATGCCAAGTTTGTGCAGAAAGATAAACCTCCTGCAAATTTAGGGTTGCATTAAACAAGGTTCCATTTTATTTTATTTTTAAATGCAAGCTTCAGGACAGCAGTGAAATGCACACACACACACACACACACACACATACACACTCACACAAAGCAACCAACCATGTCAGTTCAAAAGTTCATGCTCTTTATTGAACAGAAAGAAGAACATGAAACAATGTTTCATCCAGCAATTCTATACACACCAAGGACAAATAGAATCCTATAGACATTATGAGGTAGGTACAAAATGTAAAATATTCTAAGGTCTCTGCAGTGCTATCCAGAGGACTATTTAACAAACAGATGCTCCGTCATTATGTTGACGGAAGTGGAACCTATCACATGGTTGCTAAATTTGTCTCATGGCTTTACAGCTGGTTTTACAACACATCACTCCAAAGTGTGTCAGATGGCCATCTGATTTCATGCATTCAAGAAGAGAAGCTTCGGTGCTTCTTAACTGCCAAGACAAAATATTGGGCATACGCTTGTAGATTGGGCATGCTACTTGGGCCAATTGTATAATCTAAAACACTGTTGTAGTATTCTACTAACCCTGTTAGCCATGCTGATGAATATGCCAATGCCAACTGTTGTCATCATAACACAATACAACCAGAATAACACTTTGGACATACAGTATACACCTTAAGACACCCGGCCACATAAGATTAAGGCCTGTGTTCCAATGGCTGTACATGCTGAGACTGGGGCCTGTAGGTTGTCCATACTAAGCCTGAGGCCTATGGTCTGATGGTTGTCCATGCTATGGCTAGGCCCGGTGGTTTGATAGTGGTCACTGTAATGGCTGGGGCCTGTGGTCTGATGGTTGCCCATACAATAGCTGGAGCCTGTGGTCTGATGGCTGGAGCCTGTGGTCTGATGCCACTGCCCGCCGGTCAGATGCAAACCTCCTCCAGGCCTACCCACAGGCCGGGGGTCCTGGTGATCACTCGCACATATGCACTGACAGGACCAACCTCCTTTCCCAGAATGCTCTCCACCTCATAGTACTGTCAATCAAACAGATGAGTCAAGTGAGAACAAGACAATGACATTGTCATTTGCTGTTATTTTCAAGGGAAAGACAAACATTGGCTGTTTCTCAGTATTCAATTCTCATGAATAATACAAGGGAGGATTAACTGAATGCATTTGTTAGTCTAATCCAATGTTCCAAATGCATGAAACAAGGTGTGGAAGAAACAAGGCCTACCTCTGGATCCCTGTCCAATGAGCTCAGCAAGGAATTAATAGTTTTCTGCAGCAGCTGGAGAGCAGAAATGATGAATAACTTACGTTATCACTACTTCCAGAGCAATATAATCAAAAGGCTCTATGAGGAATGTCTGAAATCCATTTTTTTTGAGGAGTGAACTGTAATTAATCAAATCGTTTCACTCCTCTGGAGTTTTAAAAGCCTAATGAAACTGTTGGGGTTCATGAATTTGATGAAAACCATATCCCGGATAGTATTACTGCATATTTTCTTGTTTGAGTTCTGAATAACTTGGGTGACGGAGTTCTGAATAAGTGTGGAACTGACTTGACTGAGGCAGAAGGTGGAGAGTCAAGCTCACCGTCTTATCAGACAAGAGGAAGAAGTCGTAGGAAAAAATAAAGTGATAACAATCGTGTCAAAACAAGTCTCTCTCTCTCTCTCTCTCTCTGAAATGATGCTGCCAAGTCTTCCTGCTTTACATGGGGTTACATTTCGAAAACAAAAAAGAGCAACTCCATTAAACATAGCAGGAATTTGCAGAATTCAACAGCCTTACCTTTATTTTGATGGTGCAGTCACTTAGAGAGGGACAGCTCAGAAACACTTCAAGTTGCATCTTGACTATGGGTTTAAGTACTTCAGCTCCACAAGCAGTACAAAGAAACCCCTCCCTAAATTTAGATATTTCAGATCAGAAAAGGCACATAACAAACAGCTTCTATTTGAAGGAGATGCACATGTAAAGTGAAGCAAGCTGCAAGTCAAGCAATACTGCATCAGTTGACTTTTCTGCACCACTATTACCAGAGGAAACAAACTTAAGAAGAAAACATCCGTCCATGTATTGAAGCCAGTTAGCATTCACTGTATAACCCTCCAGATTAGCCTAAAGGAGATTAACTGCAAGACTGTAAAAGGCTGCTGAGCCGGTATGGCAGAGGTTAAGAAACAATTGATGATGATTTCACCAAATGAAAGTCTTGCCAGCAGTAATCTGATGCATGTGCAGCAGTTAGGTGGGGTGGCTGTGTGCAATTGTGTGTGTGTGTGTGTGCGTGTGTGAATGTGACTGTGTGAGAGTGTCTACTCACTGCAAAGCCAGAGCTCTCTCCAGGCGCTCACTCTCACACAGGATGCACACAGGCCAGGAGTAGGCCGTCTCTTCATCCACACCAACAATCACACCTGACGGAGAGGAGACATGATATGAGATGTGAATCTTGATTTAAGACAATAGGCAGTTATAAGCACCAAGTATATATAATAGCCACATGGAGGCATTATGTAAAAACACCAGAGAGACAACAGTCAAACTATCTTGTACTTGATAATCACAATAATTCACTAATCTACACCAGAGACACTGTCTACACACAAACCAATGGCAGTGGATTTACTGACTTATTTTAATGCACTGGTAAGCACACAGAACAGGCAGCTGACTTAGCCATTAGATAAACATGTAAAAACAAGGCGTATACAGATGTCAAACCTTCCTGTTTCAGCTCGGAACTGTCAGGCTATTTGGATCTGAACTTGGTTCTTGGTGTCTAAAGGTCCGTCTAAATAGTCATGACTCATTTGATGTGTGACAGCTTCAGTCATGTATTTTCGTGGAACATGAGTGGCCAACATGTGAGGGAGTAGGGGGAACAGGAGTGCAAAGAAGCTGTTTTGGAGATCAGAATGCTGTCATTTCCCCTAAAAAAAGCTTTAGCCCAACGACTTTAGCCCAACTACTAACAAAGTTTTAAGTTCACTCTGAGGAGCTGAACTTACACTATCTGACAAAAATCATTGTTAAAGTGCACATATGCACATGCACACATTATGTAACATACAGCATTTCCTTCAGATAAGGAATGACACTGGGCCATGATACAGAAAAGTTTTGAACAAGGCAAGCCGCCAAGCACAGGCAAATCTGCTGACCTGGCAAGAGATAATATGTGCTTGATACAAATTTTCAGTCCTGGTGATCAGACCATATCAGCAAAGCAATATCAGTGCAGGGCAACAACCTAACCCTTGTTCACCCATAGCTAGAGTACACATCCCACCTACTGAATACTGGATGCATTATGACCTGGTGTTCCATGCCAAGTGCAGAATGACACTGTATGTTTGTAGACAGCAGGACAATGACTCGTTTACAATTTAACTCGTTAGATGGTACCGTCACACTGGTGAGATGCAAATGTTGAAAAATTAACATTCAACAGAATATGTGGGTTCATTGAATTAAATTAAACTTAAATTTGCAACTTAAATTGTTGCAGAATGTAATGTGCTGGAATGTTCAAAACTCTTCTGCTGAAGCAATGTCTCTCTCCTGCTCTAAACCACAGCCAGGTTGATGTCTACAACACACGCACACACACACACACAATATGGTGGCTAAAAAAATGAAATGAGGATAAATGTCTTTTCTTCTCCATCATTATTTGGTAACTGAAGCCATTTGAGGGGCCTTGTGAGAGAAAAGAATAACAGAAGAGCTGTAAAAATGAAGACAAATGGTTGTGGCAAAGGACAAAAAGCTTCAACTTAACCACAACAAGGACTCAGACAAAAGCACAAGAATGACAGAAAGTGCCACAAACAACTGGTTCCCTTTAGCAGGATAAGCTGTTCCCTATGCAAGTGGATCCTGGAGGGAATTGAGTGGAATGCACTCACCAGTGAGTGCGCACAGGGTGTTGGGTGCCGTCTCGGGGCCCAGCTGGTCCAGTCGAAGGGGCTTTGAGAGGGGGTGCGGGGCATCTCCTGGTGCCCAAACCGGACAGACTGTGGTCTGCTCCAAACAAACAATAGAACCTAAGCAGGGACAGAGGTGTCTTGTTACAGTCAGTGCAATGATGTGATGATCTACTGGAAAAAGCATTTGACTCCAGTGTGCAATTCACATGTTAAACAAATTAGATTTGATACAAAATGAAGCTGTGTTTAGGAGCCATTGTAAATTCAACTTGATGTGCACAGTTCAGCAGTGCTTGCAAACAAATCACAGCCAAATTAGGAATAACAACTAAAGCCAAACTGAGATTAGACTTGCAGTCAACAGCTGTAATCCAACTCTAAAAAAAATGTACCCCGCTGTAATACGGCATCTCTGAAGGTAATGGGGCATGAGGTGGAGGATGCTAATGCTGCAAAGATGGCCTGTCTGACAGAGTACTGGAGCACCAAGGGCGGGCTAAAGAAGACAGTCAACGTCCGGCGGAGGTGCTGGTCTGGGCTCGACTCATCCTCACGCTGCAGACTGGTGTCCGTAACACAGAGCAGCCAACTCTCTCCATCTCCAGCATCTAGACCAGAGGCCTGACAACAGTACACACACTATTACTACAGCAATACAGTACTACAGAGTTAACGTGTGTGTGTGTGTGTGTGTGCGCGAGCAAGCAAGCATACAACTAAACTGGTTTTATACAATGCACAATGGATGTTTACATGTTTGGAACATCAGCAGTGGCTAGGGCAATCACCTGAGATATATGAGATATAACAGATTGATACCTCAGTGTGCTAATTTCAGCCAGATATGATAGATGTGAATGAATATTTAAAAAAGTGGCAAACATGAAATACATTATTTTACACTTGGTTACACTGGTTTTAGTTTTTGGTGAATAAAAATGAAAGACACATGAGATATCACCTGTACACAGGCTAAGGGGATCTATGACAGGACACATGTCTGTGAAGATATTAATTACATTTCAATTATGTTTTCATAGCACTGTAAGCCGAGATCATGATTAACTGCACAACACTTATGCAAGAATATGTCTTCATGAAAATGTCCGTCCAGGCATGCTTCAGAAGAAAGACTGCTGGCTCATATAAACATATTTTACATGCAAATACTGTGGTTAAAAAGTGAAGCACGTTGGGTCAAGTACATTGCTCTCAAACAATGCCAAGGCCTTACAGCTCTCCATTGATATTTGGCATTCTAAGTTAAACCTTAGTAAGGCAATCACGCTAGTGTGCCTCCATAGGTTTATAGTGCAGTTACCATCCCAGTCAATGTGTTTGGCAAAGGTGCGCATTACCAGGCTGGAACATGGTTGGCTCAGACCATGGGGAGTTCTTTTAGAAGAGGCAGCTGTCTGATTTACAACTGAGGATGGGTAATAATAATTACCAGGCTGTACATGGCACACAAACACATGTGGCCACCAAGATAGGCAAGTGATAAGCAATTAGTTCAGTCCTGTAGTCAGACAACTGCTCATGTCAAATCTAAGTCTATAGGGTGCATGCTTCAGCTGAAACAGAACTGACTGGCAGATCCCAGTTGTCTACCACTAACCCCATAAAGCTTAGGCCCCCTAGGACAATCTGGGTTATCTCTGCAATAATGTCTGATTCCTTCCTGCCAAGGTTGGATTGGCAGCTCATGCAAGTCATATGATATTGGACACCCAGCTAGGTCCACCTTTTTAGCTTCGGAATACATTCCAAGAACAGCTATTGCTTTGTGGGACAGGTAGATCAAATACACGGAACTAGCAACAAAAAAAGTATTTAGATCACAGAACTGCACTACAGGACTTGAATTAGAATGTTGTCTTTTTGGTAACAAACAATAACATATTTCTGTCTTTATTTGATACTAAATGGATTCCCAGGCATTTCTGTTTATGTTTATGGTATATGGCAAGGCTTGTCCTAAACACTCCTTATTCCACTGAGGAAGAGAGCAACCTGTAAGAGACCTCTTCACAGCACATGTGGTGACTGTAAAGGAATCCTGCTTTCAATAAAAGCTCTTCAAATAATGCAAAATTCAACCATCCCACTCTTTTTCAGAACAATACCAATCCATTCCAGGCAAACATTAAATAGTTAATGATAAAAGGCGTGTGTGCGTTTCGTGTTGGAGCCACTGCTCCAGTTATCTTTAAGAGTTCAAAGGGTAAACATGTTTGGAATCAATGGCAAAGATAGCAGCCAGTTTGTTCCAGACTCAAATGCTAGAACAATCTATCCTCACTCAACCGAGGGCTGGGAGCTTATTACTTCTTTTACCAACAAGAAAATAATGAAAGGAAAAAAATGTTTACTGAAATAATTTTTACTGTAGTACTGAACATTCCACATGCATGCATTCCTTTGTGCTCACCTCACAAAATGGATTTCAGGCACCTAAAAACACTGCAAGAAATTACCAGAAAAAGAAAAAGAAACTAGAACTGTGTTTATGATTTGGTCAGGTCCCTTTTTGGAAGAAGAGATAGCATCACTGCAGCAACGCAGAGTCGTGAGGACAACGTATAACCTGATGCTGAGACAAGCTTCAGTGGAATTATCAATCATATATAATCAGGGGAATCTAGAGTAGAGAACATGCAAGGTTGTATGTCTTATCTCTATTGATCACTCGATGCACTCATATCTTACCTACTCCTGTCTCTGGAAGATCTCAGAAAGCGACAGCAAGAAAAAGCATAAGAGTCCCTGACATTTTATGAGGCCAAAGAGGGAGTTGGCGGTCAGGTCTCCTTAATATTTGTGCACTGTATGATCAATGATAATAATTTACTTTTGACTGAATTACAGTTTTGTTACAAAAAAATGCAGACAGTGTCAGGTTGCATTCAGAAAATTAAACACACTGATAAGCGAAAACACAAACACTTCTTAAGCAGAAGTTTTTGCAACTATCTTTAGCTTCTGGGAGTATGCTAACAATTGGATGTGTGGTCATGGGGAAAGTCTGAAAATTAACAGCTAGACTTCCACTGTTTTAAGCAATTTCGACCATGAATAATGATAACAATAATAATTAGTAGTACCGGTAGTAGTATTATTTGTAGAGCACATTCCCGCAGGGGCTACAGCTTAAACTGCTTTACAAAAGGCAAGAGAGACAATGTCTTGAAATAGTTGAAAATATTCTTTAGTTTAAATGGGGAATCCTAGGTAAAAAAATTTACAATTTACAAATTTATGTGAGTATAAAACCTTCAAGGCAAACAATCAGTTAATTCACCTGAGGGAGGTTGATGGAAGCAGCTTTAGTTATATCAAAACGTTACCACGTTTTCATTTAAGTTGCCCTGATAACCCACGGCTACTCACAACTCCTCCCAATCCATCTTTAATTTGCACAACACAACAGATGGAAATGTGCACAGACTTGTATCTTCTATGCCTGTATTTTCATCAGTCAACATAAAGTAAATATATAAATTATGTGAATGAGTTGGATGGATGCCTAGCAATTTAGGTACCAGGGAGGCAGCACAAAACAAGCCAATACGTGCGGATACCTCTTTAAGGTACTAAAGCAGAAGCAGATAAGGAACATGGTTGCCTCAAACTATGGGGAGTTCTTTTAGAAGAGGCAGCTGTCTGATTTACAACTGAGGATGGGTAATAATGATTTTCTGACATTCTGCCACACCAGACATATGTGTGAGAAAAATGTTCATTTTTGAGGCCTTACCTGTAAATGTATGAACACAACATTTGCTGTAAAGCTACAGCGTCCACCTTCGTTTCCAACCTGGAAAGAAGAGATGACATTCTATAAAGTAGACTTAACAGGAAAAGTGAGTTTAGACTAGAGCATAAGCAGAAGGACGTATACTTCTGAATCTCCCTCAGCATATGGGCTGTTAGAGTGACTGGTGTGCGTGCGTGTGTCCGTGCGTGTGCATGGCAGCTCCTATGGCTTGAGGGCAAATGAGGTCGGTGCTATCTACCTGTAGTATTTCCCGTAGACTATGCATCACAGGTGGCCGGTAAAGTAAGGACAGTGGCATCTTCTGACTCACCACCACTGACACCTCACTACATGATAGGCGGTAACAGAAGCTGGGAGCCACTGCTGTTGTTTTGCTCTGTGTCAAAAAGATAAAAACCAAAACCTACATGTTGAAACCATAGCGCAGAGGTCTTTTGCTATACTATCTTTGGAGTACCACATCAAATGTGAAACTGTGAAGCTGTGGAACCTAAAGAGGGAAAGGTATGTGGCTTTCCAAATCATGTTCAAACAATTTAATTAAACACAGCTGAAGGTATAGATCTATTTAAAAGATTGTTTGGAGGGCACCAGAATTGAATTCCTCAGTGTTATGTCCATGTGTATTTTTTTATTAATTTGCAAAAACTTTTTATGACATTATGGGGTACTGAGTGTAAACTGAGGAGAAAAAAAAATGACTTCATGAACTTAAATGACTGGAGATGGCTGCAATATAGCCACGGGTGAAACACTGAAAGGAGTGTGCACACTTTCCGTATACACTGTATCTGGGGTCCTCAACCCTGCTTCTTGGGGCAGCCTGCTCTGCTGCTTACCCCTGGTTCTCTCCTGTTTACCTGACTGAGGGCAGCAGTCACTCTTCATCTGGTAAATGCACCTGATTTAATAAATTAAGGGGAATTATTTGAATAGCCTTTTCACAGATAATTGGCACCTCTCCAGTGCATTAAAGAGTGGTATTATCTACCACACTCCTTTGTATCGTGTGAAGGCTTGTAGAACCTGATAATGTAATAATTTCCCAATGATGTAATAAATCCTTATAAGTAGTAACTCCCGATAATGTAATAAAATTCCCCTCATAACGGCGGGCCAAACCCTCATAATAGTAGGTCACAATGTGTCTAATCACGTTTTTTTAAGGCCGTTACGCATTCCTCTTAACTTTTCGTACAGCTGGTCGACTCAGACTAGATTAACTTTTTAAACTTTTTTTTTTCTTTTGAAAAGTTCACAAAATACTGCTGGTATGCATATGGTGTGTGTGTGCAGATGTGTGAATGTATGCTGCCAGTGAAAGTACAGAACTGAATGAAAAGTGTATGTATGTAAGTACATGTGTGTGTGTGTGTGGTGGTGTAATGCTGTTTGATACTGATGCATTTATGGATCTAGACATTATGGTTTTTCACTGAATTCATATGTAATGTGTGTGCACAAATGGATTAAGATCTGTTTTTGTCTGAGTAAATATGGCGGTTGTAAATGCTGTGCGCAACTATGTATGTATGTTTGTATGTATTAATATTGTGAATGTTAATGTGTAAATGCATGTGATTTATGCAAGCATTTTAACAAGTTATTTTTTTAGTGCAAATGAATCATGCAGATGCATACATCACAATACCCACAGTACGTCCCTCCTCATTTACACACACTGCAAGGGCTGTGATTGGTCGAGTTCATCCATTCTCTTTGTTTTGTTTGGCTGTGTGTTTCAGCAGCCCACTGTAGGTACTTTTAAACGGAAAAGCACAATGGATTCCAGCTAGCCTAGCTGTGAATGCGGAAAGTATTTAAAAAAAAAAACCCTCCCAATGCTTTAATAGCAAGGCCGCAGTGTAGTGATAAAGAGAACGAAATGCTTTCATGGCTTCACTGCTTGGACGCCGGAAATTGGTGGCTAGCTACTACAACATTGCCCAGAGTTATTACAATATCAGTATATTATTACATTATCAGTATATTATTACAATATCAGTATATTATTACATTATCAGTATATTATTACAATATCAGTATATTATTACATTATCAGGTTCTGCAAAATGTTGTAGTAGCAAAATGGGCAATGTTGTAGTAGCTAGCCACCAATTTCCGGCGTCCAAGCAGTGAAGCCATGAAAGCATTTCGTTCTCTTTATCACTACCCTGCGGCCTTGCTATTAAAGCATTGGGAGGGTTTTTTTTTTTAAATACTTTCCGCATTCACAGCTAGGCTAGCTGGAATCCATTGTGCTTTTCCGTTTACTTATTATGACTGCCTAAGCAGAGCGGCAGGCTTAAAGGTGTCACGAGTTTTTTTCTTCTTTTTTCCCTCCTTTTTTTCCAGTATTTTTTGATTCCAGGGACACCAAAACATTGGGCCACATGAAACTCAGCAGGCATGTAGACCCACTTGAGTTTTGAAGTAGCTTTTAGTCACGGGGGTACCACACTCACTGGGCCCCTTAAAAGTCGGGCTGGTTGGCCATAGTTTTTGGGGAGCAACCCATGGTGATCAAGCTAACAACATTTTAGTTGAGCATAGGTGCCAAGGAGCCACATCAAATGAGCTCTCAACCACCCATTTATGGTGCAGCATCACTTAATGGCAAATCACACATGTCTAGGACACTGACTCACCTGGCCTTGTGATACTTGGCGGGCATATAGCCCAGTGAGCTGTGTGCGTGAGCTAATGTGGTTCCTGGGGCCACTCCCCTTTGGTGGGGAATATGTGGACATGTGGACATGTATAAAATAAAAATCATTGTAAGCCCAAAAAAGACAGACATAAAACAGAGTGTGAATATATCTCCAAATTTGACCAGTTGGTAGAGTGAGCGAGGTGCTGACATGAGACTTTGTAAAATGGATCATGGGACCCTGCAGAATCCCAAGAGCCCCTTAACATTTCTTATTATATGGTTCTATGGGCTACAACAGCAGTGGAATAATAAGGTAGAAACACGGTGGGTGCCTATGCAACTAATCTGCTTGGCCTCCACTGAAAAATGGACAAAACAATAGTGGGTGGTCGTCCACACATTATCACCACTTGGACTTAATAACTGGTGTCCTGCCAAACTAACCAGCTGACCAGCACTGAGTTATTACAAAGTTATTACACTATCTGTAAATTATTACATTATCAGGTCCTACAAATGTAAGGCTAACCTGATAATGTAATAAACACTCAATAATGTAACACTTCATTACATTATTGGTATGGTGATTATGACATTACTGTGAAGTTATTAGATGATCAGGTTTTATCACGTTTTGTGGACTTTTTATTACAGATTTTTATTACATTATCAGGAGTTATTACACTATTGGGAAATTATTAAATCATTACGTTCTACAAGGCTCATTCAGTGCGGTTACATGCAAACAAATATCTGGATTTCAGTCTTACTATTCACCTTACTCCGATTAGAAATTGTCAGGTAATTGAAAAAAGATTTTTTATGAATTTTTATTAAGTATGCTGGAGTATCCGAGTGGAATCTGATTATTTCTGTCATGTAACTCACACTCCGATTATAGTTGGAGTTTATGAATGGAGACTTGTCGTCAAGATTCAATGGAAAACAACAATGGAATCAAACAGCCATTTCTATGGCTCTGGAATCAAAGAAATCAGATTTCTTTTAGCATGTAAACTGAGATATTTCAGAACTCTGAATACTTTGATTAATTCTTTAATCAGATTTCTCTGTGCATGTAACCACTCAATGACTCAGACTGGTGACATGCATCATTGTTGCACACCACATGACAACTTATTTGGCAGCTTTAACAGGAAGTGAGATACAGGACAAATATGAGAAGAATTTGTTGAATTGTTGAACCCTCTCACTAAGATGACAACCAAATACCTTCATAGCACATACCTGTGCAAAGACACAATGCTGATCCAACATCTAATGTAAATTCTGATTACTTGCCATCTCTTCTTTCATTCCCCCATTTGAATGATATTTTCACTCTTTCTGATTGTATGTACAACAGGATTGGATATTAGCATACCTCCTCATGATCTTTCTTTTTCTCTTTTTTTCTATTTTTCTGACTGCATGGACAGTAAAAAGACATGAACAGCTCCTCACAATCTCTGTCTCTCTCTCTTCCTATCTGTGTGTGCAATAAGAGTGAAGATGAGAATACCTCCTCACAGCTGACAGGGTCTCCATGGACCCTGAGGGGCAGGGCGGGAGGCCACAGGCTGTCAATCAAGCTGAAGAGAGGAGCACACCTGACAACCACAGAAAAGAACACACTTATAAGGATCTAAACTGTTTGCTTGCTTGCATGTACACGTGAGGTTGGAATGGAAAGGCCCACTTATACAAGGTACTACACTCAATCTTGCTCTTGGAAAAGACTGTAACTATAGCTTGGCTCTGCCATGTTTGGCATGTTATGGCTTGAAGCAAAGCACAATGGTTCATTAGCTGCTCTATGTAAACTGTAAATCTCAAGATTCATAAAGTTCACTCTGACACACTCCTCCTCTGAGCCCAATAAACATCATCTTTTTTACAAATTTGCTGACTTTATGATTTCGACCACACCTTCGACTATGCATGAACTGTATTATAAGAATACTTTCAAAGTCACTATTCTAAATCTATATATTCTTTTAAATACAACATTATGGACTTTGAATGCCATGGCCTTAAATGAGAATCGATAGCTTCAGAATTGTTTTGTAAATGTTTTAATTGCTAGTTAATGTGAGAAGTCCACACATATAATGTAAAATGTAATGTGGTGACTACCAGATGTCACAAGATGCAAAAGGAAACAGATTTCTAAGGAGTTAAACCGCAGCAAGACCGACAACGACAAAAAAGGCGAAAAAAGAGAACTACATAGAAATCCAGCAAATCCTGGTTTTAAAACCTCCATCCTGTTGGTCAAAATGTGGCAACACATTTGTTTGAGTATGTTTGCTGAAACTGAGTCTTCCATGTAGACACGCTCGTTCTTAATCAGTTATCTGATGGAGCCATTGTTCAGAACCTGTTCCACAGCTCTTAATCACTCTCATTCTCTCAGCAGCAACATCATGGAACCTGCTCTACAACCTGGATAGTTGGGCAGCAAACTGAACTTGCTGACCTTGTCTCCTCCTTGTACTTCAGTTTTGGTTACCGCCTTACCTGTGACCTAGCCTAGAATTGTTCAATTTTCAAAGTTGTTTGAGTGTACCAGTGGAACAGAATGATGTTAAGATTTCCTCCCCAATATATACCGAATAACTGTAGCTAAACTGACTTCAACTGACACTGCCTTTTGTTGCACTAGTTTATCTACAGATCCTAAGACACCACAGGAGAGGAGATGTAACCTGAAACAAAAGCTTGTTAATTAAGGGCTAATTAAGGTCAGTGACAACATTACAGACCCTTTCAATCACATGAAAGTGATTTGTGCTGTACTACTATACAAAAGTGTGACACACATTTCTAATCTATTAATGGACTTTGCACTTTCCATCAGCAATACTTGTTTCAATGACCCCATTGATGATTAGTGAAACACTGTTTACCTCCTACAACTGATAATAGCGATACGTTCAGGCATCCTTGCATAGTGTACATAATCCACTCAATCATTAATGAGAAATAAGTGAATCACTAGAAACCAAATGAACCATGAAAGAAATGTGGCACTAAACTGTGGTCTGACATCGTCACAGACAGCCTCTGAGGAGGAGAGACATGTGGTCCAGACGATACTGATACCCTGCGTCTCACAACCCCTTCCTGAGAGTCCACATGCCAAGGATTCCCTCCTACATGACAGCAAACTGGACAGGCTGCACTGAAACTGAACTCCAAACCAGCAGATGAAACACTTGGAATGGGTTAAGCTAATCAGTTATGATCATGAGATATTTAACTTAATTGCTCCAAATTTTTCCTGCTGACTTTGTTTCAATCAACATGTATATATATATATATGTATATACATGTCACTGCTGTGTGTGTGAATGTGAGAGAAAGAGAGCACAGAGTGTGTGTGTTTGTGTGTGTGTATAACATCATTACAATTACATATTTTACATAAATTGTTCATGAATTCTATTACATATAATACATATATATATTATATATTTTTAGCAAACAGGCATGAAATGGCCAGGCCTCTTTATGTATTTGTATGTGGAATGGATGAACATTTATTCTCCACCTTTCTTCCTCTCACCTGCCCCTGGTGACCCTCTGAAGCACTTTGAACCCCAGGAGCAGGCAGGTCCGACCTTCCCACTGCTTGATGAGGAGCTGAAGCTGATCCTCTGAGTCAAGGGCCTGAAGCTGCACCTCACTAAACATGCCCCAGGCATCCTGCACCAGCACACACAGCCTACACACACATGTGCACACCAAAACACATGTGCGCACACACATGCACGCACACACACACACACACACACACACACACACACACACACACACACACACACACACAAACACAAACAGCACAAGAAATTTTCAGGCTACAGATCAGTATAAAGTACATAGTCAACCTCACCACTGCTGTGTTGACATGTCAATTTGTTAACAAAACCAATAAACAAGTGCAAAAGGATTATGGGCTCTGCTAAAAATACTTTCAGGTCCTCCTCCATTACTTATTAACATATCAGTTACACGTTAGGATTACAGAGACCATTCTGATGCTGTGATACATGTCATAAAACCACACAACCTAAAACCACAACATAGTGCTGTGAGTATCAACTTTCCTTTTCTTTACTTCTCTGGAGGTGGAAGCACTGCGCTGGTGCCAAAGACGTTAAGATCTGTGAATCAGAGCTGTGGAGTTTCCCACTCAGCCATCACGATGGTAAGTTAAAAATGTGAAAACCATGGCCCACATTTTCAGAAAGGCTTCCAAGGCAGCTATCCATTCTGCCTGCCTGACTACAGGAGAAAAATTGGTATCTGGTAATCAATTGAATATTATGTTGAGGCCATGCACCAGGCAGGCAGGGCCCAGCAGGCGTGGAGAGGCAGGCCATCATGCATGGAGCCAGGCTGGAGACACAGCACAGAGTCACTCTGGAGCCCCCCGGAGGAGGGGAGGGGGCGACCCTTGACCTAGTGAGCCGCATTCCAAACCGTGAACCTTGGAAACAGAAAATGTCAGCGAGACAAAAGGTAAGAAGGAGCTTTGTGGACAGCTTTATGACCTGTTCGCCCGCACCTTCGGGAGACCTTGCTCTACAGCACTGAGCTACGCACACACAGCACTGTACAGTGTCAGCTTATAACACCTGACCAGCAAAGCACCTTCAGAGCAAACCAAGTGGGACAAAAGAATGCTCTCAAAGATAGCAATACAATTATGAGAATACAAGACCATGGAATTCAACCAAATTCTGACCAAACTGCTGGCTTTTCAAGCTGTAACCTTTAGAAACCTCCCTATCAAGGGAGATAAATCTCACTGAGTCAAGAATGACACACCCAGAAAAGTACGTCAAGCCATTCCAAAGTGCAGTTTCCAAGAATAAACTACATCACGAAGTTGAATAGATCTAAAAGTATTAAGGCAATGTTTTGATTACAGTTCATTTATGTTTGGAATGACAACTTGATTTCTGCTTGTCCATGAGTACATGAGAGAAATGGTAATACAGTTCAATTAGTCTTTTCCAAAGACATTACTGATTAAATTTAATCAGTAGTGACATTCAGTGGCTATCCAACATTTGATGGCTGCAAATTTGCAGTTGTCAACTCAGAACCACATAATCTGTTTAGTTTTTCAGAGGAATGAATGATACCACAGAAGGGGGCCCAATCAAATCCAGTCACTAAACAACATGATTGCAACTGCCTGCCTGGTTGCAGTGGTGGTACTGAGCTGGAGCCGAGTGAGAACCTCTGCCTTTAGCACGGGCAAGTGTTCCTGCCTGGGTGCTTGAGGCGTGCAGAGAGACCGAGCATGCTGAAGTCTTTCAAGTCCAGACACAGCACCTGTGCTCAGGCAAGATAAAGAGTAAACACTGCGGTTCACAGCCCAGAGTAAACAGTTCAAGGGATTGACTGCTGGCTTCTTTCACCTTATTTTCTTACCCTTTATACGGGGGGGGGGGGTAATAAATGTGAAGTTTGGAAGTTATAAGATGGTGCTTTTATCATTTTGAAATTTTACAGCATGTACACAGACAAAGATTTTGCATGTTACATGTTCATGATGGGCACATTTTTTGAGATGGGAAAGCTATTGTGCATGTCAAAGAAACTTTTCACACAGTTGTTGTTGGGTCAGGATTAAGGAAAAAACTTTCTGGTGCAGCTTTACCTTAATTGGCCATGAGTCGCTGTAGACTGCTCACACACTACACTTCACAAACGCTTTAAGGGTATTTCCAAATCATATAGAAATAAAACATTCTAAGGCATCCAACTACATACAGCAATAAACCATAATACTGAACACAAGGGCATAAAACACTGACAAGATATTGACACCGCCACCCGCAAGCATTTTTGCTATTTTGTGTGCCTGTTGCTCAGCTTTTTACATGCTGAGACACTGGAAGCTTGGTCATTCATGGACACAAGGGCATGCAAGGCCATATTATTTGTTTACAGCAGAAAGAAAACATGCCCAGTGATGATCATTATATTTACATAAATAAACAAAATAAACCATCTCTACAACTGAGACAGACTGACGAGACGGGCTAATATTAAATTGTTTACCATAAGCCTAAATATAGGACTGTTTACATACAGCCCCTCTCCAGTTACACAGACATCACTTGTGCTGTATAGTCAGGGGACAGCTCTACACTTTCACTTATATTTTGCAAACTGTAAAATGCATGCAGTCATGTGGAACAAAGTCTAGCGGGCATCAAGATGGGAACAGAAAACAGAGAGTAAAAACTTGGAACGCACATGAAAAGTTCAAGTCTGGGCACCTGAAGTAAATCATGCCAGTGCAGAGATGTCATATCGTAAATTCTAATGACACTCAGTACATTGCTTGGTACACTGAAAACCACACTGGCCAGCCAATTAAGAAACAAAAACAAGGCGTCCTGCCTATCTGTGACAGAGGAGGCTTGTGAGGGCCTGTAAGGGAAAACTAGACAGGCGAGGCTGTAAGGAAAAGTCGGGAGGCCTCTTGTGTACACCCCAGTTCATATAAACACCCTCTTTTTCTCCATGTCTCCTCAGTTGCTCGCCCACCCATCCAATGTGCTTTCACCCCAACACCACTTCCTCAATCATGAAAGCATCTTCACTGTGCTGTGAGTGTCGTCGGTCATTTGTCATTGGTCAGCGCTGGTCACTGACTGCTTTTAGGAATTTGTTATTGTGAGCAACGGCAGGAATTCTCAGCAGTTAAGGAGCTCTTCCTGGAAGTGCAGATCCATTGAGCCTGTCCAAATAGAAGTGCGCAGTCGCACTCGCAGTCACATTCACTTTCTCCCTCTCTCTCTTTCTCACACACACACACACACACACACACTTTCTCACACACACACACGGCCCCACTGAGAGTAAGCACCCCACGCACTGAGGGCTCTTCAGTGGTGTCTCATTGGCAGGTCTGAAGGAGGCGGGCTTCCTTCCGCCACTCTGTGAACCAATGGCGAAGGAGTTGGCGATAAACAGGGATGTAACCAGATCTCCCAGGCACATTGTGTTCCCACTTCAGCATGAAAACATTCAGCCCCTCCTCAGACCCAGCACACACTTCTTCTTTTTCAGCTTGTTTATTCAGTTTGAGCTCTTACTGGAACTGAGGATGTTGGATCCCCCCCCACACACGCACCAACACACACGCACATGAAAAAAAATTAACAAAAGTTTGCAAATAAAAAAAAAAAAGTTGAGAACAAGCAAGCCCCATGATGATTTTAGTGGTGATTTCTCACTGAGGACCAAGACTGTCAGAATCATAACCACATGAGCCTCACTTTAAAATCACGTTGTAAGTTTAGAAAACACATCCATCTAGAAATGCTATTGTATACAGCTGTTGCTGGCACGCTCATATGCACTACCATCCCTTGTTTATCTACAACAGCCCACTGTTGCATCTATTTCGTCCAAATGCAGAATCAAGGCTTTGGTAGATATAAACACAGCTTAAGAAATGTTTCTATCCTTTCTTGTCTCAAGAGGTAGCATCCATGAGAGCAGACAACATCTGTCTCATTTAAACACTCAATCATAATAAAACGCTGTCCTTTCTAACTGACGTCAAGGCAGATGAGGAAAAACCCTGAGGATGCCAGCAGGACGCAACATTCAGATACAGAAGAAATTGCGAGTTCCACTGACAGTACCTTAACACATATACCATCCTTATAAATAATACTGTTCCCATGTTGCTGTTGCCACAACATTTTTCAGTGTGTCTCAGAGAGATGTCATGGAGACTACAGGAAACCTGGATTTCCTATGGGATAAATAAAGCATCGATCTATCCATCTTTATAGTCCCATGGTGAAATGGGGGACTACGTATCCTTCAAGACAGTGTGGATGAAGATGACGGCACCACTTCAGATGGTCTCTGTCACTTACAAGAGGGCTTAGTGGGTTAGGAGTGTCAAAGCACTGCCTTAAGAGTTACTGGTGTCAAAATGAGATTCAGCTCAATAATGTACATTATAGCAATCCTGTGGAGTTCACACTTGAAGTGACCTTCAAGAGCTATGCACGCAAGAGAGACTGCATAGACACATTATTGACCTTCAGTGACCACAACTTGTTATGGACTCCTCTCCAGGTCTCTAAAGTTTGTTTAGCCCCCACTAGGCATGTGCAGAGTAAACATGCACTGAAAGGAGAGGACTGGACAGCAGTCTTTTATTTTCTTCTATTTCTTGTTTCCTCTGCTCCATCTGAGAGGAGAGCAGCTCTAGGCTCTTTGGTGCCATTCAGTTGTGAGGTTGGGGAAGGACCGCTTCTCTTCTGAGTGACGTCAGAGTTGCCTCCACCCGCTGAAATGCAGCAGCATCTGCCTTCTGATCTCTGACCCAGCCCTGAGTCCAAGGCCTCCCCTGTTGGACAGGGGCAGCGGTGAGGAGGGGCATGGGGTCGGATGGGATCGGAGGGGGACCTTGTCAGTGGGATCTCTGTTTACAAGGCCACACGGTAAAGCGTGCTCTGCTTCGGCTGGTGTCCAGTTACCAGTCAAGTGACTCTGGAACCGTCTTTTTCCATAGCACCCCACCACGTGAAGCCTTGTGTGTGTGTGTGTGTGTGTTTATATGTGTGTTTGTGTCTTTCCCCTAGCACACATAGTTCCCTGACAACAAACACCTCCATGCTGTTATTACTCAGCAGAGGAACAAAACAACAACCCCCACCCCTGACACTTCTCCTACCCACTCTTTTCCTAAGGGGGGTTGGAGGTTAGAGTGCAGGCAGCCAGTGGTGAATATGGCCAATGTCTTCTTTCAGCCCGTGGAACGGTCAAGATAGGCTGCCGGTCAAAGTTCAAAACCTGATCCTATTTGATCTGCACAGCAATGCCAGGACTCAACTAATGTACTGAATTTCCATGGTTCATAAATGACAGCAGATTGATCTGAAAGATAACACATCGCTTGCAGAGTGAACACAAATTAATGCTACCACTTTTTATGACTCTCTCTTCAACAATCATCCACCCCCACACACCCCATGTCTGTGGGGCTGTGGATCACTGACAGACCTGTGTTTCATTAGGCATATTTGTTGAGCTGTGCTATGGTTCTTGGAGCTTTGGGTCCAAGAACCAGAAAGCACTCTGTGTCCCAGGGTTGGGCTCAACAGTTAGTTAGTATTTTACAGAATCTAGAGCACTCTCTCTTCCTCCCTTCTGCCCTCTGCCCCCCCTTTCCCTCTCTTTTTCTCTCCCTCTCTGTTCCTCACTCACCGCCCTCTACTGCCAAGGAGAGGACAATGTCCTCAGCGCTGGAGGAGTGCCTACACTGACACACTGCTTGCTTCAACGCCACACACACACATAAGCCCCAGACTAAACGAGCACACAGCAGACCAAGAGGATGGCTGGGACAGCACATGGCTGTACAACCAAGATTTTTTCAAAAGTAATCTCCAATCAATGACAGTGGAGCTCTACAAAGGTAGTTCATATGACTACACAGAGAAGTCTTGGTGGATGTGAAGTTATGCAAAACTCAATGGAGGAGTGAAAAAAAAAATTCTATGTAAAGGCCCATCTCAACAAGCCAGAAAAAACACAAATAAATAAGAGATAATGAATGACACGGTGTCCGTATATAATAACATTTCATTAGCGAAAAAAATTAAGGAATGATTGAAATTGGCTGTCCACATTCAGCAGCCAGCCAATTGTATTAAGTGGAATTGTCCAAAATACCTGCAGCCAGGATTCAGGGTCTGTCTTATCAGTGACTATAAGAAGTGTCTACAGGCTTATTTAAGCTCTCAGTAAAGCTGTGATTATTCCATTGAGGTTTCCAAATTGTTATGATGGACACTGCATTGTCTCTTTGGATTCAATAAATGTAATTTCCCAACTGAATTGTTCCATCGTCCCATGTGTATAACATATATCAAATTGAAATTTGAAGCCCAATAAATTATAAACTGAAAGAATGATTTTCATCAGGGCTGCCCTTTTACATAGCACTAAATGCCTATGAGTATTTTTCACTGACACAGTAATAAACCACTGGCATGATTCATCGATAAAAAAACAAACTAACACAGAGACTATGAACAGTCGTGATGGTACCTGCCAATGGTGCTGCCACCACCACTGTTGCTGCTAGTGCGAGGAGAGGGTGCGTGAGGCAACCTGCGATGGCCATGGAGTCTGAGGGCAGAGGATTGTGGGATGGGGAGGCAGTAGACACGCTGTAGCACAACCTCCAGCTGCTGACTAAGAGCCCCAGCTGGGCCTAGACTCTCCAGCGCCTCCAGCAGGGAGTCACAAACACCTCTTGGTTCAGGCCACACACGCTCACACACCCCTGCCTGTAGGCAGGAAGAACACACACACACACACACACACACACACACACACACACACACACACATACACACACACAGACAAACAGACAGATTTTTATAGATGTTTATAGATGTTATAGATGTTTATAATGTAGTAGTGCCTTATCAATCATTTATTAATTTAATTTAAGCACATTAATTAATTTCTTATATGATGAACACATAGCAACAAGAAAGCACTCTGGTGCTTACACACACTACCTGTGAATTAAGCTCCTACACCCAGTCCACAATACCTGGGAGTGTTTGAGCAACACCTAACTCAGAACCTGTACTGCAGGTCTCAAGTGGAGACAGATCCTTTAGAGGACAGGGGTGAGGTGGTTGTGGGTCTGCTTATTTAAATTATAGAGCATGGAGAGACAAAACAGCACCAAAGCAACACACCTGTGTACTGCTGCTGCTACCGTCTCCGTTGGTGGTGGTTGCTGGCACCTGGGTTCGACTCTGCTGTCCCCAGGAGCGGTTCAGGGGGTAAGAGCTGCACCTGTGGGCCTGGGACAGGGGCTTTGGACTGGGTGCCATGTGGTTCTGGGTGCCTGGTGCCAACACCTTATGGCTGAAGTGAGCATTGAGAATGACCGGGCGGCTCTCGCCCTCAATGAGTAGCGTTTGCCTGATGACAAGGAGAGATGAAACAAGGAAGAACTGTGAATTTTGTGATGCGGACAGACAAATTTAAGAAGGACTCCAGGATCAGGCAAGATTTGTCTGACTTCAAGTGGCAATGCATTTGGTGTGGCAAACAGTTTTGGCAGGATTGGCAGGAAGTCTTTTTCAGTCAGAACTCCTCGAGGGCAAAACACTAAACCTGCTTGATGCTCCCACACAGTCAGCTAACGGGTCTTTCAGATGCACATACATGTAAACAACCTTGTAGAAAACAACACAGAAATGCTTCATGATGCTTCATCATTTTATCAACTTAAAGAGGTTAAAAATAAAACCATAAAACCAAACCCATCATTCATTCACAGCCCTTTTTCACTCAGATCAGATATTTGTCTTTTCAATGTTGGCTACATTTGTGCATTTATTTCAGTCTCACGTGTTGCATAGACCACACAACTGTTAAGAACCAAATTCCAGCACAGGCACACTCACTGTAGTTTTCCAGCTCAGTAGTACCACCGCCCACAGTGGGGATATTTTGAGTCAAAAAAAAAAAAAAGAAAAAAAGTGGTTCTTCGTAAGCTCTTAGGATTGGAATTATGTGCAAGTCAAGACGCCACAACTCACCGATAACACACACCTCCTTCACATGTCTAACTATCAACAAGCACGTCACTCACGTACACACATCCATCCCACATACAGTACACAGTGACACACAGAGTCACTGTCATCTATTCAAAGCTAGTACAACTGATTTGTGTCGGACACAGAGCAATTGTATTTGGAACAACAACTCAAAAACTTCAATGTGCCTTTAAAAAAATCCAATTCACATACAACTCCACTTATTTCCACACACTGCATAAAATCATTTCCACGTCACTTAATTCTGCAAAACACACAAACGCAAATATACAAGACACAAAAAAAAACAAAACTGACAAAACATGAACACACACAAACACACACACAGCAGACTTGGAACAGACACAAACTCCCCAATTAAACCCCACATTACATTAATGTGGTCACAATTAAACACTGTTCCCCACTGTCAAACCATTCCAAAGGTTAAGCTGGCGGGGAGCTTTTAACAGGTCCTGCTTTCAGTGGGGAGCTGTGAGAGCACCTCAGGGCAAGGAGCTGGTTGGGTGCCAGCACAGGATTCTGTTCAGACCCGTCTCTGCTTGCCCCTGAGAGCGTCATATGGCCGTTTAGCTGGGAAAATGCATTTATATACGTCATCACTGAAACAAGCTGGGCCCAGCGGTGGTTTGGAGGCTTGCCAGTGATGCAGAGAATCACAGCCAGAGCTCCACAGAATGAACTCCGCTAACCTCAGTGCGTCGTTGTTCCGTTACTGAGCGAGCCAATCCAAGCCGGTTTGTAAGGGGGATATGGAGGGGGTTTGGGGGGGGGGGGACTAGTAAAACACATTTCCTTGTAGCTCAACCCGAGAGACTTGTGCCGAGAGAACCCCTCAACTTAAGACTATCTGTGCTGATTTTCTTGATATGGACAGTGTAGGGCGAAGATGCCAAGATGGGCTGAAGCCTGAGTCATCAGTCTGGTTTTTGTGGTTCAGTAACGAGTGGCCAGAGTACAATTTAGATGCCATAACACCATTACGTGAATAACATGACCCCAAAGCTGGCCAGACAACCTGGACCAGACCCCTTTTCTTCCCCGCTAAATTCCTTTCATATTACATTGCTAAAAAAAAATACATTATCACATTATTTAACTCTAATCAGCTCAAACAACATTAGAAAGAAAACGTCGAAACAGACTGAAAAAAAGAGGATTTGGAGGACTGCCAAACATCAGAGATGCAAACAGACAAGGAACCAGATAAAAGTCCCTTTCAGCTGAGGAGTGACAAAACAATGTCTAATAACCCTTTCTGAGTATGGAACAATCAACCAGGAAGCATGACACACGCCTTCGCATACAAACAGAAAGAAAGGTACACAGACAGATGTATGAGAGGGTGAGTGAGTAAGGTGAGTGCTCACGTCACAAACAGGTAAGGAGTGGCCCAGGTGGTGTTGGTGAAGTTCAGAACAGCGAGTCCTGACAGGCATTTCCGGCAGCTTCCGCCCCCACAGGCCTGCGTGGGTGAGGGAGTGGCCATCCTACACACTGCACAGACACTTGGAGGGAGGAAGAAGTGTCTCTGCTCACCACAATGGAAGCGCACAAGGAGTGAAATTCCGGAGTTTTCCACGTTTGGCACAAAAATGCAGCACACAGGATGTAGTCAGCAGAGCACACTAGATACGGGAAATGTCACTGAACCCCTGACCAGAGTGAGATGACCCGCTTACTTCCACCCTCCCAAACTAATTTTAGGTTTTAAAAGAAAGAATGAAACACTAGAAAAGCCCTAGAATCTATTACATCCTAACAACAACAAATTACATATAAAATCAACATCACACTACATTCATCCTTAAATCAGTATACATTTAGAAAATTTACAGAAAATGCTGAATATAGGGTTCTATCAATTTAACCTAGAAATCACAGAGCATTGTCAGTTTGTATCAGTTGGACTTTCCACTGTCAACAAAATCTATTCCTGGTAAAACACTAGGGGTGGGTAGGAGAAAGAGAGCGGGAGGCAGGGAGAGAGAGAGAGAGAGAGAGAGAGAAAGGGAGATAGAGAGGGAGAGAGGAAAGATAGAAGATAGGGAGAAAGAGAGTCGGGGGGGAAGAGATAGAGAACGAAAGGGAGACCCTGAGCTGCCAGGAACTCACTGAGCAGCATGTGTTTTCAATTCCCTCCCCTGGCCTTCTCCATGGCCATTGTGATCCACTACTTAGCTTGCAATCCAAGAAAAAGAGAGAAAAAAAAAGCGGGGGCGGGAGATGGGGGGGCAAAAAACTACTGCACTATTTCCCCCCCTCTCCTCTCCCAGTTTGCTGGAAATGAGCTAAGCACTGCCAGGAAGAGGAATGCGAGCCATTCCCTGGAGTTGCGGATGACGTGGGAGCAGAGAGGAGGCCCCCTGGCTTCCGGCCGTCCTGCCTGCCTGACTGCCAGCTCCAGCGTGGGCTGAGACCCAACTCCCAGCAGCTGGAGACAGGCTCCTCTCGGCTCCATTCACTCACGCCATCACTGCGCACACACACATACACACACACCACAGCATTACTACCACTCTCACAATTACACACACACACACACACACTAATCCACCATACAGAACACTCTTGAGTCATAGAACATTTTTATGAGCAAGAATAAACTGATGTATGAACCAGTCCTGTTCCATGTTGTTTTCAATAACTGCTTTACAAATTATGATGTATGCAATAATTTTGAACACTGTACTGTGTTGGTGTGTGTGTGTATGTGTATATACACTTTGTTGAAAGGGATGGTACTAGAATCAAAAAGAAACAACTACGCAGAACAACCTTATGAGCAACTAGTCATCCAAAAACTATTCCTGCCCTGAGCGCCACGATGACATGTGATGTGGCCACATGAAGATAAGAGAAACCAAACTCGCTGTAATGTACAATCTGCCTGGCAATGGAGGAGGGTGTGGTGTGTGGCTGGTGTTTTCTCTCACCAGGGCGGATGCACGTGGATAAGGTCACCCGGGCTCAGAGCCAGATGGGCCACAGTCTCCCGACTGAAGAGCACCAGGCAGCAGTCACTCTCCCCAACGTCCTCCTGCCCTTCAGCCACATCCTGATGGCCCGGTGATGGGTTCTGATGCCCTTCGTGGGGCACTTCCTTCATCCTTTGTCGCTGGCACAGAGCGACGCTCAGGCCACAGTCCTCCTGGAGATGCAGGAGCTGAAGAACTAGCATGCCCGGCTTCCCTGTTGTGGCACACACAAATACATACACACACCTTCACTACAAGAGTGCAAAACAGAGTGTGTCTACAGGGAGGGGTTCAACAATTGGAACTCTAGTTTCCCACCCCAAGATGACTGGCCCTGGGAGCAGGACTGGGTATTCCTCTGCACAGATAGAGGCAGAAAACACACTTTTGGAAAGGGACATACAAAAATGTACTATGCAAGCATGCTAGGCTTGATCATGTTATTTGATGACAGGATAATAGAAATGAAGCGTCCTGATGCTCTGATGTCAAAATAATGTGCTGTACAAATATGGTGTTTCTTTCAGACCTGCATTACACATGAGAAAAACTCCATCAAACCGGGCAGCAAGGTGAGGCCTACACTAACAGTTACAACTCCTACGGTCCGGGATTCATCAGAAAGCATTAGTGACTGTACTATCATAGAAAAGTGGTCAAATGAGTCTCAGACAGTCTTGGCAAGTGATTTTAGAGATAAGATCACAATGTCTCTTGGTGATTCCTGACATTGTATTGTGTATTTAAAACGGACCACTTATGATCATTATCATCAGAGATGCTTTTTAAAAACATAAACTGGGTCACTTATGGACACTTATTTTAATATTGCACACTACATGAACGTTTCTACAGAGTCAGATTCTATCAACAGAGCAATGTGAGAAATAGTGGGTGGAAAACAACAGAAAACAAGAAAAGAAGTTGGTGCGTGACTCCCCTCCCCTCCCCTCCCCTCCCGAGTGCTCAGAGGGTTCGGGGAGTTACAGTTTGAAAAGCTGACAATCTCTCTCTTGGCCACAACTATTGTTTTAATGCACAGCCTGTAAATTCTCCACTGTGATTCCAAACTGTGCAGCAGGAACTGACTTGCCTCAACACCTAGAAGAAACTCCTTATAGTACTGACACACTGAGATACACACACACATAAGCACGTGTGAACACATGCATACATGCACACACACCAACATGTGCACAACCACACAAACACACATGCACGCGCACACACACGAGCAGCATACGTGCATATAAAACGCACGTGTGCACACATGGATGCCTGCACACACATACACATACACACACACTTGTGTACACCCCACACACCCTACACATACACACACATACGCACATTCACTCTTACGCACAAGCGTACACACACACTACACCCATGCACACACATTGCCCTGAAGCATGACCGTAAGGACAATGAGCACAGCAATGATTCAGTAGGAGGAAAATATATTGGCTTCCAACAATGACAGCAGTGATCCATACAGCTCATACCGTGGCACTGATAACCAAAGGAAACGTGACAAGTGCACTCATTTCATTAAAGCAATGAGGAGACAGTCCCTAATCTCTGGAGATTTTAAAAAGTAAAAAAAAAAAACACAAAAACAACAACAGTATGCCATTTCTTGGAGGTACGTATGTTTTGCTAAAGCAATTAGTTCATCATGTTCAAACTCATTAGTCAAGAGAGGGGCAGATACAGACCTCACTCCCAGCCAGGATCCCATTAGGCAGATCTGTCCCAGTCGGGCACAAATCATAAAAAAGACAGAAACCGTACTGCCAATATTGCCTAAAGACACACACTTGCATGTCAGCAACTTTCTAGAAGTGCTAGATTAGGCTCTAGGTGGTGTCTGGCAAGGGATTGCTTGCCTTTTAGGTAGCTAGCTCACTCAGCTCTTATGATAGACAAAAGCCTACTAATAATTGCCGCTTCAATCACGATTCAGTCACATCATTAACATTACATGTTCTGCAGGCTTCAGAAAAAAAAACTTCACTCCTGACACTTCCAACAGGTACGGTCAATCAAAGCAATGATTACCAAGTGCGACTCGAGTCAGATTACATATTTGAGTCTGTATGCTGGATTTGTGGTCTCTGCTGAAACTCACACTGGGTGGTTAGGTCATGTCACAAGTGAGTCACAGCTGCTCTATAGTAGTTCTGTCTGCCCACTGAGAGAAAGGGGAGGACAAAGAGAAGACATATGGATACTGATGTTAAAAAGCTTTCGAGGCCTAATGTTCCACCAACCAGAAGTGAGGCAGTTCGAGGTATTAATTACATTTTTAATTTAGTATTGATTAAGTTAGCCTTAAGCTGTGGCCTAAAACAAGTTGGTGTTATTTACACCTTATGCCATGTCCCATGTTCACTGACACACATAGAGAGAACAATGCAGGTAGTCTTGGAATGAAACAAACACTAAAGGAACGTTGCGTTAAATTACGTTGTAATACCATTAAAACTTCATTTGCCTTTGTTCTTGTACTTGTAGCCTATGTGTTTCCAAACCACACGTGTCTATAGGCTGAAAGGCCACAGCGCATTTCTCATACCCTCAGTCGATGATCTGATAAGTGTGTCACCTTGCCCACCTCAGCTCATTGTTCTAGACTTTTCCACCCCCACCTTCTAAGCCTCCTCCACTGCACTTTCCACCAGCAACCGTTGCATTCCCCTCCACTCAAAGGCAGACAGAAAGAAAAAATGAGAATGAGAGAATGAGAGAGAGAGAGAGAGAGAGAGAGAGGGGAGAAAAGGGGTTGTGGTGTTTGTATATGAATGCACATGACAGATAACACACCTTGCGTCAAGTCAGGCAAGACCTCTCATGGGTCGTTGTCTCGTGGAAAGGAAGAAACACACAAACAAACTATGCCTACTGAAAATTTCCTGTCAACCCAAGCGTAGCCCTTTTCTTTTTTCTTTATGGCTTGGAGTCATCTCTCTCTCTCTCTCATACACACACACACACACACACACACATGCCAGTGTCATCACACTTCCTGCGTGGACACACCCACGTGGCAAACCACACATCTGAGAAACCCAACACTGCTGTGGGCTTCAAGAACCTCTGACAGTTGCAGAATGGAAGTCAGCGATTTAGCTCAAATTCTTAGAGTGAGCTGCAGTGCCGTTTGACACAGATGTGCTGGCACAGGTGTGCAGTATGTATGTTTGTTTGTGAGTGTGTGATTCTTTTAACATTCAAGCAGGCGAGTAGAGAGTTCAGTCACTACCATTTTGATCCTGAATGATACTGCTTCAAATGAGGACATTTACAAAGGCTGGCTTGGCAGTTTATCCATCTGTAGAGCGCATTAATATCATGCAAAACAAAACCTTTGGCATAATTAAGGCTTATGTACTTATGGGGTCACTCAGTGACTAGCAAAAACTTTTTTTAGACATACATTTACTCAATCCATTGATCCTAAGTAACTTAGCGCCTGTACAAGAATGCCTTGTTTTTTTTATGGAGTCAGGCTGTTAGCATTCTTACAATGCTGGTTCTTACAGTAGGTCCACACAATACATATTGACTAGACAGGTTCAATAATTACAACAAATCATTACAAAGCCAGTTCAGTACAGTGCTTATAGTAACTCTTAGTGTAACTGAGCCAGCTGCCCTTGTACCACCAAAATGAGAATTTCATCTCAATACATCGTTTCGGATCACTAAATCAGAACTCTTATAAAGTCTCAGATTTTTTACTTGCAAGACTTTGCAGGACCTCCGGTGGCCAGGTAGGTGATTCAGTGATGAATGCAAGATAAAGACCAAGAAGCTGACTGCTTTGGCTATGCTAACAATGAGATTAAGGCTTAGAAGGAAGTGCCACACATCTGCAAAACAGCATTAAAAACTGATGAAGCATGAAGAGAAGTGATAAAATCACAACATTGCAACAATAGTGCCTAATAGTGTCCTAATAGTGTCTACATAGATACATAGATAGATAGATAGATAACACTTGTCAGAATAAATCTAAAACTCGTCTTGCGTCTTTAGCAAAGTATTGCACTACAGCTCCAGTTGTGACACATTACATGACACAATACACGTAAAATGATAAATGGTAAATGGACTGCATTTATATAGCGCTTTTCTACTCCTACGAGTACTCAAAGCTCTTTACAGAATATGCCTCATCCATTTACACACATGCATTCACACATCGGTGGCGGAGGCTGCCATGCAAGGTGCCAACCGGAAGCATTTTGGGGTTCAGTATCTTGCTCAAGGACACTTCAATGGGGTCAGCCAGAGTAGGGCTCAAACCTGCAACCCTTCGGTTGCCGAACAGCACCTCTACCACCTGCGCCACCACCTCCCAAAGATTATAGTACATAAATAAACTACATATACCAGTTATCCACACAGTTTCATAAAACACTCCCAGACAGCTACAAATTATAACAGCCAATATGACCTAAATGTCCCATCACTGTCTCCTTGACCTTGTTTTAGTTTCAGTGTTAAGCTTCAGGATAGCCTGGACAAAGCCTTATGTTAAATTGTGGAACCCTGAATCTAGGTTAGATGGTAAGAGCTGAAATTCATTGTTTAAGACTGGTTAGAGACAATGTTGTTAGCCATTCTTATCATGTTTAGATGTTGTGGAGCTGTTGACCTATAATCTTTGAGCAAATTATAATGATGGGACTATTTAGCTTTTAGGCTCATACCCAAACAATATTAAAGTACTGTACAATGCACAGTACACAGAGGTAAAGAACAGAAGAAGAACCTGTCTGCCCAATGTTTTCACTAGGACTTTTTTGTCAGTCTGATGAGGCCTCAAAGACAGTTTTCTTTGTATTTATCTCAAGGGGCATTGTCATCACTCCACTCAACCACTTTATATACACCTTGTGTGTATAGTTCGGGAGCAGTTGAGTCATTTAAAAGGCATAGTAGGACTGTATCATCAAAGTACTTTAAAATATACTGGTTTGATGTGTCTGTATGACAGTCATCTATAGGTGAAAAGTACAGCAGAGCTGACATACCTTTGGGGGGGCTGTCACATTGGTTGTGATTACAAATGAGACAGTTTAGTCACTTTCACAAACTGAATACAATCAGTCAGAAAGGAGGCATACAAGTGGGGTTCAGGCCCCACTTGGCCACCAGCAGATTAGTTTATATTGTATTATATACAGCTAATCAACAACAACACACTTGTATTCCAAAGCAGCATTTTTCCCTGGGAGAAATGTAACTGTACCCTGTAAACATTTTCTCTTTTACAGCACACTCTAATGGCCATATTTAACCCCAGAAGTATAAAAACAAACAAACTGTTTGACTAAAAACAGTGTGGGCTCTTGGGGAAAACGTATGAATAATGTGAGGAAAAAGGGAAGAATGGAAAGTGGGATGGCATGAATGGTAGCACTTCTGTTTGTTGGTTCATTTGTTTTGATATACACACATCAAATGAATGACAAGAGACCAGAGTACTGAGTTGTAGCTTACTTGCAGTAGTAGTGATGTCAGCTGTGGACTGATGCCTCCAGAAGCTGATGGCTGACCTCTGCCTACTCTGGAGTCGGTTTAGCCTGTCTGCCAGGCCTCCACTGCAACACAGCCAGACACACTCATAAGCCAGGGATATAAAGTCAGTGTAAACAAAAAACAAAATAAACAAATAAACAAAAAACAACAAAAGAATCTCATAGAAGAAAAAATATTCTAGATGCACAACAGAGATCCAGAGATTCCAGATCAGTAGAACTGATAGCACCCTCACCACTTGCAGACAATAACTGATAGTATACGTAGAGCCGGGGTGCTCAATAGACAGACTCATAAGCTGTTTCAGCCAGACCCTGACCCATCCCACAATGTGGTAATAATCTGCGTGCAAATTATCTGTCATCTATGTGATATTTTCAAGTGGCACAAATAAGATTCCCAGCTATTTTTGTGTTCAATGGCTCAGGATGCTTGCATCTCTACATCCTCTATTCCATCCGTGGCTGTAGCTGCATCAAAGACAGTGTTACAGTCTCCACTCAAGTCTGACATTGTCAATTTATAAATTGTGCATGACCAATCATCAGCTTAAGCAGCATGCTGAGAGGGTAAGTTCATACACTGTGAAAATCTGCTGAATTTGTTCTGAAATGGTGTCCGTCTCAAACACTGACAATAAAACGAGTGCTTGACAGCTGGAGAGAAAGTGCAACTAAAGTTTGCACATCTCTGTGACTCAGCCACTCAACAACTTAATACAGGCCTATTCATATTTTTTTTCCACCAGGCATATGGAATGCAGTTTAATCCATTTTATTCTATGTAGTTTTCTTTAGGAATTACAATTGAAATACAATTAAACTGAATTGCAGTGCTACTTTGCATATTAAATAGGCTATTACTGCATATTTCCAATTTCTGTGTTTTAGCCACTCAAAAGTTGAATTTTAGCCTATTCATATTATTTACACCACACAGAATGCATTTTATTACAGTTATTCAAACCAAATTGAATACTGCAGTCTTGCAGCTTACTGAATGATTAGGCCTATTGCACAATATATTTAAATTACATGACTATGCATTATATATAGTCAATGGCAACTGCAGACCATGCGGTTGTCCAAAAGTAGGGTGTAGATTTTGCATAGGCCTGCACACATTAGACAACCGTTAAAACTGAACATTGGAAAGATTTAACAAAATTTCATGTAATTCTGTTTTTTGTATAATTTTAACAATTGACCTGTGCTTGTCTGGACCTTTGACTCAGAGAAACTTTAGTGTGCAGCCCCTCTAGACTTATATTTGAGTACCCCTCATATAGAGTGATTGTTGATGGGTTTTTTTTTCTTTACTCAAGTTGACAGCATAGTGCTCCTTACTGCCTGGGTGTGACTATTTGGAGTTTTTCCCCTGGCATATACTGCATGCGTTTGTGTGTTCATCAAAAAATAATGAAACTCTGGGTCTATTTTTTAGCACATGCCGCAAAAGTGACATTCCCACCAGAAAGTTCAATATCACAATTTAACCTGTGGTTATAATCAGCCTTGGTAAATCTCCCCCAAAGCACCCTATACACCCATGACTGTAAAGAGCATGCCTCAAACAAAATGATTTACCCAAGAAAAGAGTGCACATAAAGAGCTTAACTCTGACCAACTCTCCACTGGCAGCACAGTTTGATAGACAGAAAGAAGACAAAAGGGATGAGATGAGTGACTGAGGGTGAAAGACTAGTGGCTGAGGGTGAATTACCTGAATTAGAATCAGCCAATCGAGTTATCAATGAGAAAGGGTGAATAACAGAGCAACACAAATAGGGCCAGTGAATGCGTGACACCACCTGATTGGCCGACAAGGCAGCCAGATAAGAAGCCAGCCAGTCACAGCCAGCTGCAGAGCTGGAGGGTGTCCAGCCTTGTGCCGCGTGCCCATCAGGGATCACACAGGGAAAAGACCACTTTCCAAAACATGGACTAAACTCAGGGTGACGGCTCCCCCCTGAGGAACACTAAAGTTCACTTGGCCAGGGCCTGTCTGCTTTAAAGGGAACCATCTACAAACCAATCTAATGATCCCCACTGATCTACTATATAGAAATGAGCCACAACTATAACCACAACTATTTCTGATGTTACTTGCACCTGTATGACAATAAACTATATATCTTCAATGTCAAAATTTTGTTCACCATATTCTGGCATTTTATTGATTAAACTACTCTTTTATTTGATAAAATAATCAACAGATTAATCATATGAATATGAGCATTCTTCCCAACCCTGATAGAAGTCGCTCCAATTCAAAGTGGTTTTACATGCGCTGACTGCTGCTGTGAGTAAAAATGCTTGTCAAACAAAAGTTTGTTTCTGTGTGTGCACCTGCAGTGTTGTTCTAGGTGTCTGATCTCTCCCAAGACACACCAAAAAATAAAAAATAAAATAAAATAACAGTGAAGTAGGTGTATTCCTCTGGTGTTGCAGGCTTTGATGCTGGCTCGCTGGTTGAAGTCTCACCTTGGGTAAATACTTGGGTCTGATGCATGCTCCTTACCGTCATGGGTGTGTGGGTGTGTGAGTGTGTACTTAGTGGAGCTGGGACACATATCACAAATAACGTTATGAAAGCAATAGATATCAGACTGTCTACACCAGAGTCGGGGCCAGGCTGTTCAAGGCGGAGACACGTCCCTAGATGACTCTTGAGATACTGGTGGTGGTCAGTCGTGCTTCTGTATTCACCTCTCTTCACCACACTCATTCAGTCAATACTCCCAGAAACAGAGGCTCTATTTTATATGGCTCTAACAATAATTCTGTTGTCAAATATTAAGCAAATAAAGGACCTTTCCAAAATAAACACAAGCAGCAGTCCAATTATTCTTTTCTCTGTTAGACTGCCATTTCAATATTTACCAAGGCACACAACCATAAATAGCGGCTGAATCCCCATGTCCCCCTTTAGCCCTAAATCCTGAAACCTCAAGCACCTAGCTGGCATAAATCAACTTCACCACTGGCTGAATCGTGTCAGTTAGGTCCTCAAGGTTTAAGGGCTTAGGGATGAGATGGGTCACTAAGATTCAATCAAAGAGTCAATATATTTATACTGTATCTGGGATACTGGTTAAAACTAGATTTGGTAAAACAAAATTTGGACCTCAGCCACCAGAGACAGTTCTGCCAGTATTTATCTTCACTATCTTATCAAATGACTAAGGTGTCCTCTTCAGAGAAGAACTGACAGCAGTGGGGCTGTGCTTGTGGCGAAGCAAAGTTAGGCCATCTGAGCACATGGGCTAGAACAGCCTAGTGTCCCCTCCTGTGCAATCCTACAGATGTGTTGACCAGCTGCTTTATGCAACCATGGCTAACAGGCTGAAGTGGGATAGACTCCCAATGGTCCAGCGTCCCACAGATATCGGCTCCAGCTCCAAGGATACCAGTGTTTATGCAGCTGCACCCCCTAGCCTCGCAGAGCTATCTCCTTTAGCCTGTCCAAGAATAACAGACGGTTTCCAACCCAGTGACTTCCAACTCGATCTTATCATCAACATCTCTCAACGAATCAACAATTCAACGATCCATAACAACCAGTCAGTTTTTTTTTCAATCAGTTTTTGTTGGAGATGGCTCTGATTTGTACCTTTCAAATTTCCTTCTTTTTTTATTGGAGTCATCTGGGGTCTTCAAATGGCAGCTTGCGTGCTTCTGAGGCGTTCGCAATAATGCCTGAGCTGACCGCACCCAGTCCTTCAGTGAACGGCGGCCACCTTCGGATGGATCCACAGGGTTGGGATCAGCATTGGTCAAAGGGGCTGTTTCAACTGCAGGACCATCCTCTACATCAGAGGGGTAGTCAGTGATGTCCACATCAGGCACCTGGAAGAAATGCACCCGCTCCAGTTAGGATTGCAAAGAGGCAGAAAATTCTAAATTGGATATTTTCCTTGGGAATTATGGGAATTTATGGGAATTCATATAAATCTATGGTAATTCATAGTAAATAACTGGAAATTTCAGATAATTCAAAGAAACAGTGTCATATATACCTGCAAACATAAATTCTTTCATTGACCAATCAATTATTTCATTGAACTACAAAAGCGCTGTTGCTAAGAGGTGAACTATGATTTTTGCTAACCAGGGTAGCCTAAGCGCTCTGCACAGAATTAGCACGTCAGGCCTTCATCAAATAGCAAAACATGCACAGATGTAATGACAATGAATGACTTAAGCAAATAGTCCAGAGCCATTCAGCACAGCCCTGTTGTTCATGGCTGCTGAGCACCGTAGGTTGGATTGAGAATGAGAATATTTGGTACAACATGGACCAAATAGCAAAATGGCAACCAGAGCTAACTGATGAGGGCAAAGAAACATAGTTTTAGTTCAGTTTTCTATGCCCCATTTGATTGAGGAATATCTCTTCACACTATCATCACTTTGCGTGAATCCTTGTTTAAGTCTGAATTGATCAATGTCAAAATCTATCAGTAGATAACTCAAATAAAGCTTTAAAAGGCTTGTTTAAAACAGCAATTTGCTCACTATGCCTGCGCCAAACCCTCCCACTATCTTTTATGTCATGCTGGTTTTGCCCGTGGAAATTGGAAATGAATTCTTGTTTGCTTGATCCATTCAGAATATCATTTAATGATCAACAATTCTTATCTCAGAATTAAATTTAATTGTAAACCGATACTGCAGGTGATAAATAGCCAATGTTACTAACAAGTTAATACCTTGAGAAAGCACTAGTCTTGTCAGTATACAATCACTGCTGAATGTCTATATACAATGTTGCTCTATGGGACACCTGGCATGCTCTACACACTGCACTCATAAAAACAATGAAAAAAATGTATAACTAAGAGACGTCCTTTGAACGCAACACAGAGATGGCAAAGATAAGATCTGTCATAAAGACTGACAATAAGGGCAGAGACATGCAATGAGTGATTGATGACAAAGATAAATCAAGTCAGGATGAGTCAGAGCGGAAGTGACACAAACTACCTTCAAGGTAGAGAGGACATATTACCAACACACACACACAATGCTGCTGCATCATCAGCAAACCAACCAATCAACCATCACACCTGACCGTGGAACCAGTTCCCATGGAACATGGAGTCTTGCAGTCGTGTGTAGGCAAGTTCCAACATTCCAGTTGCTTGTAGGCCTACGCGCTCTTTTTATTTGAATCAACTTGACCCTGCTAGGACGGCTTCCAGCAAACGTCACACTCCTCTAACTAGCTCCATGGAACACTATGTTCCTGGCTCCCGTTCAAAAATGTGTTCGCCTTGCAAAGAGCAGAGAGGAACTGGAAGCACACACAGACTGAAAGCTCTGTCAAATCCATCTCTGGCATGTTTTGGGCAGAACACTGGGTAGTAAACATGGATTTACAATCTCATTGGCACAGGCCGCAGATGCAGATGTGGTGCTAATAATCACTCATCCTATGTTTGTTCACGGAGGCCAAATTTTTTCAATAATTTCCCATCACTGATGTTTTGTAGCAAAGCCCATTCCTTGTTACTGAGAGAAATACAATTGATGGATTGCTTTTGAGTTTTATTTCTTTTCATGTTTCATTAAACGTCTCATTGTTTGAGCCATTTCAGTCACCATATCTGGCAAGTAATTGCTTGCTCAGAGGACAGAAGGAGATCCACACGCAACAGGGGAGCTCATAACAATGACAATTTTACATACATAATCCTACTGTTTCTGTAACCAACAACATATGTGCTGATATAACAGAACTGGAGCTTATAGTATTATTATACTATCATAGTATGGATTAATCAAGATAGTTGAACAGAATTTATGTATGTATATGTGTATGTATGTATTTACTATTTAGGTCATTTCAAAAAGGGCAAGTTACTATTTTCAACATCTGAAAGAAGGGTCAGGGCAAACAGCAACAATATCCTATTACAACTGGTTCCTAGAATGTAGTGCTGTTTGACACTGCTTTGAGAAAATTCTCTAATGGTGACTGAGTTGTGTGTGATGCCCAGGGAGCAGTTCCTGATTGCCAGAGAAGAGGTTTACTCTGGAAGGAAGAGGACCAAATGAGGGGCCCTTCACACTAGCGTTTGGGGTTAAGTATAACCCACTCAGGATTACTAGGCTGCAGCCCTAGACACCAAAGCCAAGAGTTGGTTACCAAGTGATGTATATTGTGGCTGTTGAGCAAAGTCATCATAGCCGTAATAATTATGTGCTGCCACTTCAGCACTGTTTTTCCCCCTCAAATGTATACGCTGCATTTCAGTCTACATTTTAGATTTATATTGATGCACAGCTTATCAGCACTAAATGTAAGAGTTAATGTTATCTTTTCCTACCAAAGAGTTGTAATAGGTTTCTTAAATGCAGACAGCAGTTGTTTCTCTCCTATCTGGGGAAGGATAGCTAATGTACAAGAGCAAACTGAACCACGACACTCCCGATGAGCAGGTTGGTCATCTGGTCACCACAGTATTAAAGTGTGTGAAAATGGGGGAAATTCAGAGCCAAAAGAGGGGAGGGGAGCAGTGCTATAAAACAAATGCATTCAATTATGACATTATAGTATAAAATATGATACGATATTTCACAATATCATTTGAGATAATAGCCCAAGTGTTGTTGAACTGCACTGTCTGTCTACAGTATCTGAAGCACTGCATATTAGTCCTAAGTGCCTCTCACCCACAGACCTTCAGCAGCTAGCTGTGTTTTTTTTCCCCATCTTTGCTTACTTCAGCAAGTTTCCCTGCAAGGGAAGAGGGCATGTTGGGTCTTCTATGTTTTAAAGCATGAACTCAAGGATGAAGCTAAAACTTTATTGCAGTAATGCATTTTGCTGTATAGAAATCGGGGAGTAATAACACACAGCTGAGACAGTGCTTTGCGAGCCAGTTTTTCCCTTGCCTCTCTGCTAGTAATGAACCTTACGGGAGAATAGCTGTTAGTCTGGCACGAGGTCTGCTGAGGTGAATGGCTCAGCATTCAGGGGTCTGCAGCTGCTTATTTCCCGCTTCAGTCAGCTGACAGCTTCCTCTTTCAAGCAGGCTGCTTTTTTTCATACTGACAGACCTAAAGCATTTCAAATACCTTAAAAGCATGTGTCCAAAGGAAAGCCAGACGATCCCCAAACTATTTCATTTTTTTTTGTTCTTAGATAGATCATAGTGGCATTTGGTGATTTGAAGAAGGTGCTGGGTATGGTTTTAAAACTACTGCGCATTTTTAAAAAACTGCTAAATGTGGCAGACATCCAAACTTATATATTAGCATTAATAGGCAAATTGATCATTAGGTGCCATTATTAATAATAACTATTAATAATAATGTGCATACAGACACACTCCCACATGTGTGTATGTGGGAGTGTGTCTGTGTGCCTCTGTAGTCAACATATTGAAACGGATGGATCTTACTTAAGAGATCTAATCTAATTACACATAGAAGGAAGTGCAGAGAAAAAGTTAGTGTCAGAAGGTCACATGTAACATTTGTGAGGTTGGGTGGGATCTGTCTTGGCCATCATTCAGACGCTATAATGAAGCATCAAAAGTGAGGTTACTATAAACTTCTGTCTAATTGAGCTGACCGTCACCCCCAAAAACACACAGAGTAAAGATTTTATGTAATATATAATAATATATTCCCCACAAAACATCCCCCCTGATGATTTACATTATCCTAACATAATATTTTTATATATTTTTTTAAATTATAAATCTATTTGGCTCATTTTACATATTTCATACTTGACTGAGTTTTGTGGGGCCTGGTGGATCAGACTCTTTCACTTTACTTTACTTTCTTCACCTCATGCAAAGAGTCTGGAAATTCTCAACAGGCATACATTTACTTTGTTGTGGGTCAGTACTTTCTTTGAACTTCACACCTGTTGGCTCTTCAATTTTGGTTCACTGACAGGTTGTTAGACAATCGAGCTGGGCAAACTGAAGCCTTAGTAGAGTACCCTGATGCAGTACTTCAGTGAAATAAAACACTGAGAGGAAGTACTATGGTGATGTTAACTTGGCTAGTAAAATGTCCCCCCTAATTCCCCCCATGAACAGACTGGGGTTAAGGAGGTTATTGGGATTGGGATACAACCATTCAATTGTAATTTTAAATATATTAATCTGAGAAACTAATAAAAAACCAAGAGGACTGTTGCAAAACTGCATGCAGCAAAATAATTGTTGCATCTCAATTGCATTGTTTTTAAGACTGTTGGAAATTACAATCTGAGTTGATATGATTAATTTGATTTATTGCTCAGCTATAATCCTGCCATTCATTAATCAGAAGATGAAAGTCTGTAAGCAATGCAGCTGAAGTTCAATCAGTCATGTCTGTTATTGAGATATACGGCAGTAGCATTATGTTAGATGTCTCAAGTGTGAAAAAACATGCCTATGAATAAATTCTATTACACACAAATTGAATAAAATCAGTGTACAAATTCAATAGTCGAGAGTGGAACAAGAAACCACACAGGCAGCACTGGCAGAGAATCACACCTGCACAAAGTAGAACTAGGAAGTAAATGCACAAAGCAATCACCATGCACAGGAGAGTTTCTTTTTAGTGAGAGCAGGTGGACATGCTGTCTGTGCTTGGCTGACTACCCAAAATAAAATGGAGCTCAATGTAATTTTGATGGTTATGAAGACTTCCATAAATTTTATGCAACGCATCTCGGCTACCACCATTGTACCCTTGAGCAGGGCACTTAATCCTAAGTAGCACTTGGGAACGTGTAGCCCTGAACTAATTGAAGAATGTATGTCGCAGGCATACAACGGCAGCAAAAAGAATGAATTAATTAATGCCTGTTTATGCAAGTTATGGTTAATGGGTGTTGGGTCATAAATTTAAGTACAACTGCACAAAAAAACAAAAAACAAATATATATATATATTGGGTTGGGTGCAGAAGCCCCAATGATGCCTGTCCACTGCCCAAAGGACCTACAATTAGCACAGAACTGGACCACAGAGCAATAGCAGAAGGTGGCCAAGTCTGATCAATCATGTTTTCTTTTACATCACAGGCATGACCCAGTCAAGCGTTGCTTGGCACTGGCATGTGGCACAGGGAAGTACTATGGCAAGCGTGGTGCTATGGAGACTGTGTGATATTCTGGGCAGTGTGCTGCTGGGAAATGTTGGGTCCTGACAGCAATAACTTTATCCATATTTGTATAAAGATTTAATCTTGTTTAACATATTTTCTCTCCTTATGCAGGTGCACCTCTATGAACTTACAATCAATCAAAGTTGCTATTTGTTTTTCCTCTCAAAAGGGAGTAAAGGTGGCTCTGGGCTTGACACAGTCTTTTTCGTGTATAATAAACAGTCCACTTCATCCATGATAAGGTGCAGCAGAAATGCTTGCCTGCTGAAATCCATAAATGCTATCTGTGCTGGGTTTCCCGTAAAACTAATGGTCCATAAATAGAGACCTCACTCAGCATCTTAGATATGATCGGTGGTAACCTCTGACGTCAAATCAATAACCGAGGACGGGCAATAACTTAATGTACTTAAGACATCAAATGGTGGAAATTTTTAGATGCGTTCCCCAAAAGCTTGGAGAAAACGTGTTGTCTTGAATTGCTACTGTCAGCATTTCTAAATTGGGCAGTATACTTTCACATCCGCAAAAGTAAGGCTTGATGGGAAGACTGATGCGTCACACTGCGGACCACCTCACACTCACTCAGTAGGCTGACTGACCAGTACTCTTGTGACTGAAGAATGGCAGCCACTTGATCTGGAAAAACTACAATAGATCTGCACAGCAAACTATGGTTAGAATCATTCTATGGCCATAGGACAAGAGTAAAAGGGTAGATAAGGATGGAGGTTGGCACACTCTTGTAAACATATTTTTGGGAGCAGACACAGTAACATCTGTACATCCATTTTTCTTTTGGTTAACCATTTGATTTGCCAACCACTTGATATTCCAGGAGTAGCTGTCCCCTTTTAAAAAACAGAACTTAACATAATGAGTTAAGGCCATTATTTATCTATGGTAGCGCACATTAGATGACAGAGATGAGACAAGGCCAAAAAACTTGATTGGGTCTTTGATCACACACTGCAGAACTAAAGTTAGACAACCGACAGGCTCTGAAAGCAGTGATCAAAGGAATGACTGCTGGTTGGCAATGCCTATTAGCTAAAATTAATGAAAATGTGTAATGTTAAGACTTAAAACTTATAAAAGGCCTACAATTACAACTTCTGGAAAAAAAAATCATCTTAGATAACCATCTATGCCTGGCTTAGTATCTTTGAATTGTTTGGTTCAAACTCCATTGTAAAATATTTCTTGATTACTGGATCGAAAACTTATTTTTACCTCTTACCAACCAGCATCTTGTTGGAAAATAATTTCATGATTTGCCAGAACCTGATTCAGTCACCTCTGAAATCTGCAAAGGAGACTGAATAAATGTGCTTGTAACTTCAATAAAAAGCTTTAACAGAGAAATGTAGCAAAGTTAGACTTTCCAAAAGAATGGATAACATGCCCTGTAAGTGTGAAGAATGCACTTCACAGGGTGTATCTGAACAGTGCACCTAAAAGTAGTCGTGTAACTAAAGCGATAAAGCGTCTTCCAGGCTTTGGCACCGCAACATAGAGGTCAAGATTTACATCACTATGAACCACAGGAGAGCGAAATCTCTCCAGTGACTACAAGCAGTACAGAGAAGTGATCTCTGCCAGTTTTGCCTGTCAAGCAGTTTTTCAACAAGGGCAGCCAGCAAAAAAGAAACATCACATGTCAGAAATCATGCCAAAAATAATCTCATGTGTATTAATGTCTAGATTAGTTACTTGTGAAGTTTTATGTCAACGTTTTTTTTTTTTTTTTAAACAGATAACAAAAATGTCAGTCAATAGGGAGTTTTCTGTACAGATATTTGGGTCACTTCCAAGCACTCCATTGAAATACCAGTGTGATAGCCAAATAACTTTGGTATTAAAATATTAGGCACAGCTAATAGACAGGGTCAGTTTTTGGACTCTCAAGTGAAGTCCTCTTGTGAAGAAATATACTGCCACCTACTGGGAACTGATAACAACATATCAAGATTTCAGAGGTAGGCTATGTTTTCAAGACTTCAAGAAGACACACCAAGAACTGTACTCTGGAAACTTACTGTCTGTATCTCTTTGGGTTGTTTTTCCTCATGTTTGTCCCTCTCTAGTGAGAAACAATCTGTAATGGCACCGGTGTTGTCAGGCTTTATCTCCACGTCACCTCTGACTTCATTCTCCTCCGCATCATCACTCAATTCACTGTCAGACTCTATAGCAGGGAGTTCATCTGTGAAGAGGGTTGATAAACAATAAAAATTATCTTTTTATGTCTTTGTTTATGTTTGCTACTGAATAAATATCAATTCCAAAATAGACAAAAATAAAAATTGTGCCCGAAATAGCGCTAATAATTGTGCACACTTTTGTGCACACTTTTTTGCATTATTTTTTGTTGGTGTTGTTTATAACTTAGACAGGTAATAGATAAATAAATCTGTCCATGCTCACATAATTGTGAAGGATCTAGGCTATCTGATTTTGCTCTGATCAGCTGTTAACAATGAGGTTCCTTTATTTTAGTTTGAAATATTTCATGTGAGCATTTAGAGCAAAGACTTAACAAGAATCATGAATTTTCATTAAATCTTTTTGCAGACATGACATTTAGGTCTAAAGTCAAATCCAGAATTGGCCTCTGTTGTGAAGAGCCCATATGCTCCATCAGATTAATCAGATTAGATGAATGCCAGTTGCAGTTGCAATTGCAGGTGAAATTTTACAAGTACTCAATACTCGGTCGCCGGGTAGGCTGGTGTGCAAACTAATTAACATTTTTTTTTGACTAGCATACTAAAAACTGTACACTAGGCAACGGTTTGTTTGGAAGACCAAAACTTTAGCTATTTCTGTTTTTACAAGCAGCTAAATATATGCACACTATCAAATTAGGCCTCTCTCACAACATACTCATTGTGGGGGAAAAAGATCAAAAGGCATGACCAACAATGCCTACCTGCTTCACTGTTTAATAATTGCAGATAGCTACTGAAGTTGAGTTTGGGCCGAGGTTGGCTGAGTGTTGGAGTTGACACTGGCTTGGGTGGCGGACTGGTTTCTTCACAGTCTGTTTCACCTTCACTGGAGCTCCAAGCGATGTGGACGGGCTCCTCTGTCTCCACTTTGAACTTTTCTGTTCATGTGGATAACAACATTCAATGGGAAATATATTTTATCTGAATAAAAGAGTTATGGGTTATGTGAGACACTCCCTGTATTTTGGCAACAGAATGCATTTGTGGTCATGTGACCATTATTTTTTCAAGCCCCTCTCATTTCACCATTGCCAAAAAGTAGAAGTTGTGTTGGTGCTTAGGTAAGTATGTGTTTTTTGCATGTAAAAGTAAAGTAAACAGTTTAATCAACTGTTGCGTCAAAGCAAATAGATTCAGGTTGAAAAAGCTATACCATAAATGTTGATGAACTTTCAACATATAAAACCTTGTGATTGATGCTAGCTGAAAGTTAGCCAGAATTGCTAGAGGAGATGTTTTTTGTAAAATGGTGGCTGTGGGGGAAAGTGAGACAAATGTGGTGGGGTAAATTGAGACACTGTCTTACTTTACCCCACCATAAAGCACAACTTTAGTTTAGAGGATGAGAGAAGTGATCCTGGAAACACAGATCTGAACCCAGGCGACTTTGTCCTAGTTAACTTTGCAACCAAACACAGGAGTCTCCGTTACTTTGGCATGGTTGAGAAAGTTGAGGATGATGAAATACTTACACAGAAGATTCCTCAAAAGAATCCAGCGAAACAAGAAAGTGTGGGAGAGACCCACGTTTGCTATAAAAGAAAATTATGTGGCACATGTCCCTAAAAGTGATGTGGTGAAGAAGCTGCCTCAACCAGATAGGCCTGGAGGAACCCCACGGAGAGAGCAACTCTTTAACTTTCCCTGTAACTTTCAGGGCTGGAATGTAGAGTAGGCCATAGTATGAGGCTGATGTTCTAATCCAGGTGGGTCTAGCCTATGTTCTGAGCCCCAGACTGTGTACAAGCTATGTTCTGAGCCCCAGACTGTGTACAAGCTATGTTCTGAGTCCCAGACTGTGTACAAGCTGGTTGTGATGGTCGTATGTTCTGAGTCCCAGACTGTGTACAAGCTGGTTGTGATGGTCGTATGTTCTGAGACCCAGACTGTGTACAAGCCCCAGTGTGTGAGCTGGTTGTGATGGTCCTATGTTCTGAGCTCCAGACTGTGTACAAGCTGGTTCCCAATTATGGGCCTATGTTTTGACCCCTACACTGTGCACTAGCTGGTTCTGATTGTCTTTTGCTCTGATCCCCAGACACTAGTTGGCTCTAAAGGTCCAATGTTCTGACCCCGACACTGAATGTTAATAAAAACATTTTGAATGATATTATGTTGAATTTGATTTACTTTAATTTTAAGTACTTTGGGTTTTAAAGTGTTTTAAAAAAAAGTGCTTTATTTACCAATCCCCGCGATTCTGTTACTAGTCCGACATTAGTTTTGGAATGTGTGGTTGTCAATCTAGCGGTCAGGATTCTAAATGTTATGGTACTTTTAAAGTGGAAAACATAAGTGGATCAGCTTACCCCGAACTGGTTCACTTTACCCCGTTAATTTCTGTGGTCTGTCTGAGTTTACCCCTTAGCTGGGGTAAAGTGACACACACTTTTTTTAAAACAATCACATTTTCATTGCCTTTTGTCCTGAAGGCATTCTGATCATTTCCAGTTAGGAAATTAGGAAACATCCTGAATTCATTGGAAATGTGTAAATTTTACTGATATATAATTTCAGCTCGGCTAGAGGGAAGCAAATGTAAAAAACCGCTCACATTACCCCGCTCTCCCCTACCTGTGGTCAGTCTCGCAGTTGTAGGTTTTTGGTACATTGATTTGGGTTTCTGTCAATAATAAAAAAATATTGTTACACACAGGACAGATGATTTCAATGGATACTCTGATTCAATTTCAGTAATCTTATGTGCTGACAAGAATAGGCAAACTAATGTGTACATTAGTGAACGTCCATGACTTGCCTTCTGGACTGGGGTGTCAAGGAAGCCGTCTCCACATCGTTGCCATGACTTTAGTGATGAGATGGGATTTTTTGGTATAGTTACACCAGAGGTATTTTTGAGCTTGTCTTTTACATCATCTGGGAATAGGATACATCTCAAGTCTCTTGAATTTCTTTTTCGCTGAAGGAGAACAGGAGGACCAACATTAACTTGACTTATCCTGTCATTTGCTTATTATGGACACAATTTTTGAGACAAAAAGAGGATCAGCCTATATAAATAAGAAACACACGAAATCACACAATATATGATGTTATTTAACACTGACGTTACTAGACTCAACAATGTTGCGTGATGTAACGTTAACGTTAGCTGTGTTGTTCTGCATTACGAGATAAGTTGAACCGTAAGTGCTCAAAGCTTTAACTTACCCTTACTGAAATAGACATGGTGAATTAATGTTAATTTATTTCAGTACTTCGTTCTGTTACATAACCCTTTGAAAGGCTTGCTGACAATTTACTCTTCATGACAATAAGGAACAAATGTAGAGTTAGACTGTTTCAAAAGCACTGCTTGCAACCATTTTGTTTGGCGCGCCTTGTTCTTCACCTCTTGTCCACAGGATAGCCAGACTATACTCTTAGAAACTTGTCGCGCTATTGCCACCTTGCGACCATATCAAGGAAGTGGTCACATTCTGAAAGTGAGGTAGGTCGCAGGATACGCATTACAGGTAGGAAAAGTTTAGGTGAAATTGTGTTGTTTGTCAATGTGTTTCCTCAAACTGTTGTTGTTCTAGACCCATAACTGAGTAAACGCTCCAGACCCGGACGAGCGCAATGTCCTTTAATCAATAATTTACATTTGTATGAGTTTTATTTACATAATTAGCTGTTATCCATATTGATCCATATTATGAAATATAAATAAAACCCACTATTACATTAGTATTGAACTACAAAAGACATTTTGTGATGCCATATTTCTAGGATACAAAACTAATTCTGCAGGTCAAGATGTAAATCACATTCATATAAATACAATGTAAATGTAATTTTACAAAGGAATGCAATACAATACTGTAATTTGAAGTGTAAGGTTTATTACAGCAAATCCATCCAAATCGACAGCTCTCCAACAGCAGGGTAAACATACAAAAACACAGCTCACTTAACATTGTTTTTTTTGTTTTTTTTTATTAAATATGTAAAAAGCAGGTCAAGTTATTCACAAATAAAATGCAAACATGCAACACATTTTGGGGAATGCATAATGAGTGGGCTATTGAGAAGAAGAAAAAAAACATTGTCTATAATTATTAACAATACATGTTTACATTCCTTTTCATTGTACACAATATATGACGAAAGCGGTGCGCTGCAGTTTTGTTGTCATGGAAATAAATGCAATATCATAAAAAAAGTATACTATTCACGGGATACTCTTATGCCATAGATAACTTGGTGTTTCAACTGGTATTCTTGCTAAGACCTGTGGTTCAAAATTATATTAAAACATCTTTAATATACATGGTTTGTTTCAGAGAGCTGGACGGTGAGGGGGATGCTTTCTAGTGTTTTTGAGTGGACACCGCAATGACACGCTCAGCATGATTGAATGCGCATCCAGACAACCGATTGCAATGCTGCCCATTTAAGACATTACAATTACATACAATTCATCTGAAATTGCAGCACCATATTATGGTGCAAGTCTAGCTTTGTTTTGTTCATGAATGCACTGACTGTGGTATTACAAGGTATATGCCTTGACTATCGGAAAATGGGTCATGCTCACAAACTGGCTTTATAAACCTCGTTTATCCACAAGGCTACCCTCTCGGATCCAGGAGTGAGCAGGGTTCTAGAAGCATATTTGTAACAGAGAAGCAAATTCAGAGCATTAGGGAGTTCCATCGGCCTTTCTACATGCCTTTTCGAACTATGCTTATTGCATTGTTTTTTTTTCCTGATTACTACACTTGATATGTAAAAACATGGGAAAGACAAATGCATGAAGAGGATACTGCCAATGGATAAAAGCTATCCATCCTTCACAAACACGGCCTCACAAAAGAAGTTAGGACAACCTCTAGCTTCAGGCCAACAGTCCTTGATTTGAGGAAGAAAAAAAAAAAAAAAAAAAAAGACAATCAGGATGGTCGATGGTCGGAGCATGTGGACCCTTCAGAAAAGGAGGGACATGACACAGACAAGATGCAGCGTCTCAAACCAATGATAGTCATCAAAAAAACAGTATACGTCGACGGAGTGGATAAAAAAGGAGGGACGGGGTGCTTCTAGGATGATTTATGTGCTCAGTCCTCAGGACAACAACCAAAAGTGATGGAAAAAATGAACAAAACTAAAGAAAAAACAAAAAAAAAAACGGTATTTTAAAAACAGTTCTCTTGAAACAAAAAGGAGTGCTCCTTAAGAGAGCTCCTTTGAGCTCAGTACTCATCTTGCTCCTCCTCTGGCTCTTGAGCTAACTCCTCTCTACCCTGGGCCTCAGCCTCCTCCCCGAGCTCACCTCCCGCCTCCTGCAGGGAAATCATGAGGAGAAACTCAATACAGGCCTGCATTCTTTCATCTGGGATTTCACCTAGTCCTGCCCCACATGCACTCCAAGTTCAACTGCACCAAGTGTAATGTTAGAGACCATATCTGCCATGAGGGACATGTTGCACAACAAAGCATTTTAATGCAGCAAGCTTTTCTAAAGCAAAACAGAATGCTCCCATGATATATTTGCAAATAAAAATGTCACTTTAGATCATTCACTAAAATAACAAAAAAAAAGGCCTAAAGAGCATCTCTAATACAGTACATAAAACATACCATCATGATGGAGGACAGACTTTCCATTACACTATTTAGAACTTACACAGTCAACTTACTAGTCTTATTAGTTATGTCCAACTGGGATCTGGTTTATCATATGATTAATCTACCCCTTTGTGACCCTAAGTGAAAAGTATAGGCATAACTGGCACTTACCTGGTCGTCTGTTGAATACAAGACTTCCATCAGTCGCTCAACAAAGGGGGTGTTCTCTGGTCCCTGCTCTTGACAGAGGAGTTCGACCTCCCGAAGCTTCCCAAAATAGAAGTCCCTCTCTTTCTCAGCGCCCTCCAGGGCAAGCTTCATTGTGTTTAACTGCAAATCACACAACACAGGCGCATACAGCCGAAAGATACTTCTTTAACGTGGAACTGAATACTTCACATATTTGTTCAACTCTATCTTTTGGTGTATTGTGGTAAGGTTAGAGGTCCATGTAATAGTGTCATGAGGCAGCCAGACCTGATCACTGAGCTGAGCCACCTGGGCCTCTAGTTCCTTCTCTCCCTTTGCAGGAATTGATGAAGTTGCAGGAACTCGTTTAGCTGAAGAGGGCCGAGATGTTGGTGTTGATGATTTTGGGGTTGAACTAGTTGACCTAGCAGCACCTGAACTCAAGTGAAAAACATGCTAGTTATGGAAGTGTGAGTTGTTATTTTAACACCACACGATTTAAAGATTGAGGTCAATAGAGATGGTAGGAGTTATTAATGCTATAAGTATGATGCTAACATCCTACTTGAGAAACTGAAAAAGAAATGTGATGGTTAGACATGTGAGCCTGATGGTGCATGTGTACATTAATTCATTAAGTACCACAGATATAACAGAAGCTTTACCTGCAGTGGGCGAGCTCGCTGCATGGTGGGATTTCTTTGGCAGGTTAAAGATCTGCTCGCCAGGGTCAGGCGGGGGAAGAGCGTCTTGTCCCTGTCTGGCCTCAACTGGATCATAATCTTTGCCATCATAGTTGGCATCAAAAAACTTCTTAAACCATTGGATGAAGTCGAGGTTGTCCTGAAACCGTCCTTTTACAAGCTTCTCTACAGGAATGATCTTTGAGATAAAAAAAGAAACAAAGCTGTTGGACAAAACAACTTACCAACATAAATAACTATTAAACATGCATGTATCCCCAAAATATATTTCCACTCACCCCTTCATTAACAACTAATTCGAGGACATTAAGAACATTCTAGGCAGCATTCACTTCAAATGGACTCAACACATATTGAGTTAATTAAAGTAATTCATTTTGCAACTCAGAGGACTTACATAGTGAAAACTTTCACAGAGGCTTTATAGAAGCTAACAGACAAAACAATACAGGGAAGTTTGATAATCTCTCAATTCTACTTCAGCTTTGTGATCATTTGCCTTTCAAATACAAAATCTGGAGCTAACTGATGGGGTCACAAAAAAACAAAACTTTCTTGCCCTCGTAAGTCAGTGTTGGCTGCCATTTGCTATTTGGTCTACACTTAATTAAATTCTGTCTCTCTCATACCTACCAATAGCACTCGTGAAACAGGGCTACGGGTTGATTCATTACGGATAATCCCTTTAAAGCAACACCAAGGAACTTTTACCATGAGCTTTGCTTCGTCCGTTACCAATGTTATAAATACATTGTTAGGCTACAAGCTGTTACCTTAGCAAACTCAGGTAGTTTAATTATTTTGCTGCTGAGGGCGCTTATGCAAGTGATTTGAGGAACGACAAATTCCCTACCCAAGCAAGCAAAGTTGCACTGTTCTAGGCACTAGAGGGCCACTACGCATTCAGGATAAGTCCCTTTTGTCCTGTTCAGGGTTCATACATCAGAATGATCTTGGAAAAATTATTTTAAGGTCTTTGGTGTTGCTTTAAGGACCGATAATTACTTATGCCTGCTGGTATGAAAACAGCTAAGCAACTGTCTTTTTAAAAAATAAAAGGTAAGAATGGGGTGTGGAAAAATAAAACCATATCATGTCAAAATCATAACACAGTTTTATGATGTTACATCTCCTCACCTGCTACTTTGACTCTAGCCCTGATGACACCCTCATCACAGAATATCTGAGCACTGGCAAAGCCCTTTAGCTAATCACCTACATTCATTGAAGCAGATGTTAAGAAGGGCTGGCAATGAAGCTATCAAATCTCTGGCCTTCTTCCTCTCACCTTGTCCACATTCATCCTCTTGAAAGAAGCCTGCAGCAGCTTGAAGTTGTGAATGTATTCATGCTCCAGCTTAGCTTGAAACTTGACCTTCTTAAGACTGATGCAGCCAGGAAACAGCAGATCCATAAACTGGCAGTAGGCTGCCCCTACAAAGATAAAGCAAAAGCCAAACTGAGTGTCTCTGTGTGTGTGTGTGTGTTTGTGTGTGTGTACACTAGCAGTTTCCATAAAGCTGCATGCCTCGGTAAGACAGAATCTATAAGCATTCTATCTCTTAGAGAACTCACAACAGCCATGGCCTTCCATTATAACATCTCTCATTGTCACGTACTGAGCACATCATCAAACAATATGTTATAACATCTATTAGAATCAAGCAGGGTCACGCAACACAATGCAAAACTTGAAACTTGATTTTGAAACTGGTCAGTTATCCTATACAATTTGAGGGTTGTAGACCAGCAAAAGGTGAAAATTGTTTTAACGATCCAAGATTAAAATCATCCAAGGCTATGTGGTAGGATACTACTAATAATTGCCAGGTGCCATTGTAGTTAAACAATTCTTGCTCTCTACAGTAAGATATTTAAATGATTACCACAGTAAAACAGTAAAAGCCCTTTAAAAAGTGCTATCCATAGTTTCACAAACATGGATAAATCCACAATGTATAACAACCTTTTTATCTCACCGATTCCTGTTCCATTAAACTCTAATTAGGGTAGTAGGCCAACCACCTTCCTCCATTAGTCTGGGAAGGATAGGCTGGAGCACATGTCTGACCTTACCTGAAGAGAGCTGCTCAACTTTAGTATAGTTTAGACACAGAAGATCGTTGACCCAGGCTGTGATGTCATGCCTGCTCATCGTCTCCTGGGTTATTGAGGTAGAATACACGTTGACCGCCATCCCCCAACTGTGAAAACATTAAAACCAAAACAACCATTATTCTTCCACTCTTCTACAGTATACTGCTCCTTTCTCACTAGCCTCTGTTTCAGCAGTATGGTTGACTGATTAACTAATAAATTACATCTGAGACATCAGCGCAGTCAGTTTGACACTGACACAAAAGACAGCTAAAAAAATCAAAAAGTATCCATGTGTAGAACTAAAGTGGAAAACTGGCTAGCCCTCCATGTGAGGGGCAACTTTAAATTTGTATTGCCTATTTCTCTTGCAAGAAATTCACTGCCCTGTGTAACCATCTGTCCTCAATGTGGATATGTAAAAATAGATGTCACCTACTTCTTACTATAGGCGACTCCTTTTCTACCAGAAGAAATAGGTTAGAGCCAAGGAAAGCCCCATTGAGAGGGTAAGGCATCCACAGTATTGCATGGGTGTCAAAGGAAATACCACTCAATATGCACAATAGGAAATTTTGTTAAATCCAGTAGGCTAGTATTTTAGTATAAATCAGCCAAGGGGCCTATATTTAAGTTTTTTCTCTCGTTTGAATAAGGGTTAGTGTGAGTAATGTTCAGGGTAATGTTAGTGCAGTGCTTCTCAACTTTATGATCTGACCAAGGTTAGTGTTTGCAACCCTATCATCCACCCTCTCTCCACCAGTGCCCATGGGTTACCGCTTTGGATTGGAATAAACTAGAATGAAGTCCTGAGAATACAGGGAAGTCCTGAGGATACATCACAGGTGTTACAGGACAATATCCTCATGTCCATAACAGAGGTTCCTGACAATAAGCAAGAATGCACAGCAAATGAAACAACAAATCCAAGGAAGACCATACCCATATTATATTACCATATTATAAGATTCTTAACCACCTCTGCTGACACTTGTCAAGGCCAGACTGCCAATGTTTAGGCCTATGCTGCCAAGGGTCCACAACAGCATTTTTTGTGTATAAAATATGGGAAAATAAATTAAACAGAAGGGTTTAATAGTGGTGGTTTAATGTAGTTATTATTTTTTAAGTATTTGTTTTCACACAATCACAAAACATTCATGGTGGTCCTCCTGACCTACATGGTAAGGACCACTGATGTAGTGTAATGCCAATGCCATGTCCATGATAGAAACAAGAGTGAGATTACATAAATTATCAGTGGGTCAAGTTCAAAACCTATGTGTGCTGTCACTGTGTGAATGAGACTGCTATGTGTTTGAGTGTTGCTGTGTAAATGAGTGTGCCGCCACTGTGTTTCAGAGTAGCCAAGTAAGTGTTTGGTATCTAAATAAAGACATGTCTTAACCTCTACAATTTAAGGGTCCCCAATGGGAAGAACACCAGGTGTCAATTATACTCCCCCATTTGTCACAAACACACACACACATATACAGAGTTCCTTAATGTACTGTATTCTTCCCCAGACAACCACAGTCACTTGGTGTTCATACTGCCTTTTTGTAAGCAAAGGTAGACATCAGGACAGGGAACAGGCCGCAGGTTAAAATGAATGTAAACAAATAATAAACCAGCTGTGAATCAGTGCATACATTACAGACATAGCTAACAGACTGAAGGGAAATTTTAGGGGAGCCTCTCGAGATGATCACAATGCCTTACCCAAGATTCCTTTCAAAATCGTCCTCAAACTGCGACCTAGAGGCTAACATATACCCCCAGCCTACCATACTTCTGCCTTAATTGGCTTACCCAACATAACAGAATCTCTAGAAAACAGGCTTTCGACCACAGTGTGACAAGATGAATGAGATAAAACTCAACATTACTTACTAGAGAAAACACAAAAGCATCTCAATAGTGTCGACCATCCTCTAACTATACACTTACATTGCTGGATCACGATTTAGGGACACTGGGATTGTCGTTTTCGTGTCAACAAAAGCGGAGGTCCATGTTTCCTCCTGGCAGCTACAGCCTACGAATTTGCTATTGCTAACATTAACATTATATAGCAAACAGGCAGGGTGTGCATGTTCCGCAAAGCAGAGTATATCTCGATGAATATCTAGAACTCTGGTAGATTTTAATATTTCTATCACACCCATCAGTCCTCTGTCTAACAGACAAGGCTTCACTGCGTAGGCTAATGCTCCTTGATCTTATTTGTGATTGCTAATGGATGTTAGCCAGTAGCTAATGCTATCTGATGTCTAATCTGTCAGAGAGGACGACCATTCTAACCCACTCCTGCATTTTGTAAAAGAATGGACTGCTTGTTATCTATTACGAAGCCAACCAGATACAGTTTTCGAACCAGTTGCTCTGGCAAATCACTGAGAAAACGGAATTTCACAATTTGCAAGCCACACCAGCACCAACATATTACTGTGATCATGATATCGTTTGAAATAGGTCTCTCTGCAGAAGTGTTCTTGCTAACATTGTTGCCACAATGAAGGCTGTTACATGCTGCAAGAGGCCGAATGTCTCAACTAGTTTGCTTTTTAACATCTTGAAGTAACGTTTGCCAAGCGTGGACTGCGTTAGTGTCATCCCCTCTGCAGACACAGCTAGCTATACCGTTAGCCAAGGTACCCGAATAACCACGCAAAACGAGACATTGCACTAGTTTACCTGTAGGCGCGCTCTCCCCGAACGGTATTTTTTCTGTAAGGAATGATGTGGGTTCCGTTGTCCGGAATGATGTCGTTGTTATTTTCTCCATTTGGGGACAGTGCTTGGGTGGGACCGGGCATTAGGTCACTAATATATTGAACAGTTTTCTGTTCGCGGTGGAGAAGGAATAGACGGTGTGCGTTACTCCAAGTGCCGCACCTCGGCTCGCGCTCGCCCTGATTATTCTCAGCAAATCTCTGGCTCTACAGCGACGTCACTGAAAAGCTGTCTGAAACGGCAGGGTCATGTGACCATGGGAGGGTTCCACCACAGGGATCATCCAATTTTCTCTTATGGCAACATAAGACATTATTGTCCCCCATTTGAATTGACACGTCAAAACAAACTGGGGGGTTGCTGAGCCTCTTGAAACGACTACTCAGGAATTGCATCCCAAAATCAGAGGACGAGCAGCATGATAGCAACAGGGTGCTTGCCAAACTTGACAGTGCAATATTGTGCACATATGATATTACATCTGAAACAAACTTACAGTTACAAACTCATATCTACACACAGGTCGGGTAAACTGGTGCCCATGATCCATGAGTGACTTAACATCCTCACTGATCTAATTAGTGGACAATCCTCTCCAATTTGACTAAATAGCCAGCCTTCCTGTAACACTGAAATTGTTTTTAAAACAGTCGATTTTGACGGGGAACAGATTGGCTTGACAACTAAACGTTCTCAAGACCAATACAACTGTACAGTACAACTACTTGCCAAATTAAATGTATTACAGCATCTTGGTCCATATATATGTCATTAGACTGATGAATTATTAATAATAACTCATTAACTATCATGATATAACAGCACAATATCAAAATCCGAAAATTAGAACATCTTGCTTTATACATATAGAACAGATGCTCTACACCATGAGTCATGATTGAATAATAAAATAATTTCTTCAAAACACAAGAGCTCTACAAAAAAAATCACCCTGACCTTAGCTCAGCTGGTGCAAAGATGTTATAACCAACAAAATACATTTCACGGGTGACAAGATTAAGGTAATTAATTCTTTTGTGACCAGACTGTTACAACCAACAACCAAGACAACTGTGTCATACTGGTTCGCTTTGAAGCCAGGCCGGTGACACCCAGACACACCCCGGATCATTGATGGACCTTTTGTCCAGTGACAAGTGATATCATTAAAACTTTACGCTGCACGCAAGACAGATTGTTTTCTTTACGACTGATTGACGCCAAACCGATGTTTACAGAAGTGTTTGCACATGTACGCACATTCAGACGCTGAAGAAGTATAGCCCACATGGCAGATTGAACCTTTCTACAAATGCCATTTTAATATTATTACGTCCTCCATCTCACACGCCCTTTCCCTCCCTTTGGTCTGATGAGCATTATCAAGCAGTATCATGCATAATTGAACTTGATAATGGAGCATCATGTCCTTCCCGTGATTTTTCCCTGCAAGATTAATATGAAAATATGTGTGCCGATTGGGTAATTGGTGTCATAAGGTAGATTCAACGTTATGGTAAAGTGACGTTAAAATGAGTGCATGCTTTTCCGTAGCATCAGAACCGCACTGAACTGCTCCTGTAACCTGCAACTAAGTCTAGTAAGCGTTACAAATAAATGCTTGAGCTTATTAGCTGGTGCTACTCATGTTAGCTGTCTATTGATATAATTCTATTTATATCACTGCAATGAAGAACAGACAGCATAGAGTAGTGTTGTAATATTTTAATTAACGTTAAGTTAAGCTCCACAAAGCGTTTGGCCAAAGCAACAAAACTGACATTTACTGTCGTTAATGTATTACAAAGGCTAACTGCTTTGCTAATCAGAACAAGTCAAGTTGACAAACAGCTGGTTATGGTTGCTAGCTAAGCTAGCAAGCTAGTTAGTTCAAACTGTCAGAGTGACTGATGCAGCCAGGTACGAAATAATTCAGCAGATCAACGATAAATTTAGTTAAGAGATGTATCAAACATAGCAATTGCATTTAATCTTGCACACACTGTGTTCTGAAAGCCTGCGACTCACCGCTGAACTCTGACTCTTCATCCAGATGATCTCTGCCAATTTCTTCGGTTAGTCACCCCACCCTCTCTTTGCTCATTGTAGGAGATGGTGACGGCGAAAAACTCACGTTTCTTATTCGACAACAAGTTAACATTGTGCAAGCCAATTGGTGCATGTATACCGTATGTTTTATCCCGCCAATTAGAGATGAGAGCGCTGTTCAACAAATTCCAGCGGTTCCAAATTATACATTCACCGGTGTTCTCATTTTGGCATTGCCTCTCGGATGTCTGACAGCTGTTGGAAATCAGGTCAGGGCTGTGATATTGATGGTCTACCGAAACAGAGGCGTGTCACAGTCATGTCATAGGACAGGTAACGTAGTCTAATTATCAACCCTTTGCTGTTGAAGTAGACTACTTGAAATATTATCACTTGTATGCCATGACTACGTGTTCTTAATTTTCAATAAAAAAATAAAACATAATAATAATAATAATAATATTAAAAAGGTTGTCCAGATAGGCTACTAGCCGACGATCATAAATCTTGAGTTGATAGCCTGTTTTATACTTTATGCTATTTTAAGTTGTATACTGAGTTTAAGTCTAAAAGTTTTTGAGTGTTAGACCATGGGGAGCCCACGTGAACATTTGCTATTTCTGTGGTTGCTGTCGATGTTAAACGTGGACAACTACTCTGTGCAATAATCCTTTCCCTGAACATAAACTACAATTGGTAGTCAAACAACTGCTAATTTAACTCAATTTAAGTAGTGCAGCTACTTTGTGAGGCTACGGGAGCAGAAAAAACAGCACTGCATTACTGTGCCATTTCAGACCTTTAATTCAGTTGACATAAGCCAAAGTCTATCTGATTTACTCTTAAGCATTCTTTGGTTATTGTCATTGTCATGCCAGGCAACGCCTTGAGTATGAGCCGCTTTTGACTTAATCCAAGAGATGTAACTAATTTCGGTTGTCGACACATTTTCCCAGCTTAAAAGAGTGTTATGATGACACCTAGTGGCAGTCGTCGATCAAGTCATTTTCTTTCAAATGTATCAGAGAACGTTTAAGACGCTCTGAATATATTAGAGCTGCCTGTTGAGAAGGGGGCAAGGGCATATCGATAGAACCTTTTAAATTATATTTTAAATGTCAATTCAAGGCCCTAAATAAACGGATGTTATACATACATGACATACATTACACAACAAATGCAAATGCAACCATATCTGCATTTTAACTTTATTGTTTAACCAACATGCAAAATCACCAAAATAAACCAAAAAGTAGCCTATAGTAGCTATAAAATTCACAAAATGAATTTGTGGATAAAGTTTTTTAATGCCAGCAGTTGTCAATAACATTACTCAGTGAACTGCAATGTGATGGTTTATGGGAAGAAAAACAAGCAGTTGTGTCTGAAGATGCTGCACAGTGACTCAGTTATGAAGACATAGAGCTGAAGAACAAATGAACAAACAAATATATGTGAGTGAGTGAAAAACTTGTGAAACAATTTGGTTATACCATCAGCGAACGAACACTGACAACATTTATAGCTGTTGTATGAGACAGTCTTGATGAACAAATATTGAAATATTGAATTGGAGTTAATGCATGCTCTTATAATTTCCACAGCTCTACACTTTAAATTGTATTACACAATGCACAGTAAACATCCTTTCATTGGAGAGTTTGTTTTCCAGCATTAGATTTAATGTAGGTTCATCTTTATCTAGTGCTGTTGTGTATATTATTTCAGAATCTTTGCCAGGAGATGACCTGACTGGCCACGGCAGTGCACTCAGTTCAAGGATATGTATCAAACAAAGCGACATCTCTTTACTAGTGTGAAAAAAATGAATGATGCAATGTAGTCTTTCAGAAGTCTAGACTGGGGAGCAAACATAGCCTATATGAGATCACTGGGTTGTTGAACATTTGACTAAAATGTGATGAGAGGGAGCAGCAATGCCCAATGATGTGAGCTTTGTTTGCTTACCATTCTATTCTCCAACATTTTGTTAGTGTGAAAAAAGTTATACAAAAAAACACAGAGACAGTGACAATAACAACATCAACAACAAATAATATCCATGTCATTTGATTGTATGGCACCAGCGGTGTTGTAGACAGCTCCAATATTAAAATCACCTGTTCTGTTCAGTATTTACTTAAATATTTTGTCTGTTTTAAAAATATATATATTAATATATCATATATATATATATTCTCTTACACAGATGTATATGTAACTCTATGGTTGTACTCAGTAGTGTTAAAACTCCTGTCTATGTGCCACTCATTCTTGGTACCAGTCCTGGTCATCTTGATGTGTCTTCAATTGTGCCTACAAATAGAACAGACACAACACATCTAGTATCTTAGTAGAACTGCACAGATAACATTAAAGATTGACTCTTTATAGTTAATTTAGATAAGCAGTATGATACAGTAAAGCAGGGTAAATAAAGTTATTATTAAAAAGAAAATAAAGTTATTCAATCATAGTGAGTGTTCAAAGTAACTCACTGTTAGTCCAGTGCATTCACTCTTGTGATGTTACCTAGACCAGTCAAAAACATCCATGAGAAATGCTGTGTAACCATGTTATAAATCTCCACCTAACAAAAAATGCTATTTTCTTAATAGTCCTCACACATAGCATATAGGATCAAGTGAAGACAAGCCCTTTCTGAACCTTTTGCAGAGCTATATTTTCATGCATTTCCCTTGCATGGAACATGGATTGACTGTAGTTCTTCTAACCTATTTTTAGAACCAGCCTCAGGGCATGGTTTGCTAGACATATGTATATGCATGTCAGCTGCTATCACCAGTTGATGCTGGGTGGTTCTGAACTGAGCTGGAGCAGAATGGTGTGGTGATGCCCATAAAACACAGATACTGCGCAGTGTTCAACTCTTTTCTGTCATTGGGGCTGGACATCACCAGTAGGGGGAGTAGTTTAGTTGTCTTTTAACTACATAAACTCTCTTGGGCATGTACTAATGTACTTTTCATGCATTTTATGGGCATAAATTTACCATGTAGGCCTTCTCTGGATCTGTCCTTTGTTTCAAGAACTCGTCCATCTTTAACTCAGTCTGTAGCTCCTGGACTAAGTCGTTCTCATAGGGCTCAGCATCTGTGTGCCTACACCAAAAAAAAAAACAGTAACTGTTTTCACTTTTCAGAACAGCCTCAGCATGGACTAAATCTTTCTGTAGATTATATCAATGTTATCAATGCATCAATACATAAAGTGGCAACAGCACTGCTGTTGATCGAGAATTGTGTGCATATAGATCAGGTAGGTTAGTTTAGTTGTTTAGTTAACAGAAAAATCTGGTGTGAATCAATACATAGCCCTGTGTCTGAGTGTTGTTGGTAGAGAAAATAACAAGAAAATTTGATACAGCATAGACCGAACAGTGAACTGGCAGTGAACTTTCTTCTTTCAGAGAATGATGACACCAGGCTTTTCTATTTTCAGGTTTACCTCTGGCTTTATTTACACAGGCTTGCCACTTAACCGCCTACTTGGAATACCCCCAGGTGCGTTTGGTGATATGCATAAATACTAGTGCTAGCCAGTAATAATGTAATGTCTGCTGGCCAACAAATTTTTGAGCAATGATGACACCCTGAGCACACATCCACAGAATGTCATTAGGTAAGAGGATACCCTGGTTTTCTGGTGCTGACTTGTGCGAGGTAGACCTCTGATGATGGAGAGGTGATGGGGTCCTCAAATTGCAGGCGCCCCCCAGGTTCTATGTTGCTCTCTGTCTCACTCCCAGCCTCTGCAGAAGAAAGAGGAAACTAGTTACTGTAGTCTTAGTTAGCCTTCAGTAGCAGCGTCATACAGTACATGAAGTAGAAAAGGGAACCCATGACACTAACCTACTAAAGTGACTCTGATTTAAAAGCCTGGCAAGCCAAACCACAACATCAAGATGTAGGGTCTGGTCATGACCGACAGACCGGGCTCAATCCTAGGGGCAGTGGCCGTCTGTCAAACAGCTCTGCACGCAATAGGATAGCGCTACGACCAGATCAGAGCAACATCGGCAAAACAGCAACTACGTCCATTTGACAAATCACTTTCTTTTCTCAAGAAAAGCCCAAGTCTAACTTCTTCGCCAATGCTGTTTCTTGGCCACAGCCATCTTATTTGTTTTGCACCGTCGCAGCCCTGTCGTCATCATACTAAGCCCACCCAAGGACTCTCTACAAACTTGTGATTGCTCCTACCAAACCTCACGGTTCCTGGCTAGATGTACTGGCTGAGGAAAACTATTTGCTACCGCTGGGGTATGTCTAGGTAGATTTCTAGGATAGTGATTTATACAATAAACATATATATATGCCAACAATATGATTAGTGACTGCAAATACTTCTGTTTACATTCAGTGATATAATAACTACAGGTCAGACAATGGAGACACAGTGTACAGGTTGTGTTGTGTGTATAGATCGACTATTTAACTGCACAAAGGTCTAATTACCTCTCTGTAGGTCCCCTACAAAATGAATAAGTATAAGATAAAAATATAAATTTTTGTAATTCAGGCTTTTTTTCTCAGGCAATTTTTATCCTGAGAGAGAATTTTAGAGACATTTACCTAAAAAAGGTCAGACCTTCAAAACTTGAAATCACTGCATGAATGCTTAACTCGTGCAATATATTAAAACAGAAATGGTTAGAATTTAAAATAATCCTTTGAGAATCCTTTGACTGCAATCTCTCTGATTCAAACAGGCAAGCACAAAATCCCAAATGAGAACCAACAGTAACCCTTTCTCCTCCAAGGCCACTCACGAAGGTCAGGCTCTACTAACAATAATGTCATGCGTATGACATTTAATCCCCAAAAGCTACAGCTGCAGGAAGACTATATTTTCTTAGAGTAACACAGAGGCAGTACAAAAGATGACAAAGCTCCTAATAAAACTACTGCTTTTCATTTGCTATGAGTCAGTGGCTATGCTTCTGTCCAACACATGCAACGTACAAACCTGAGTTCAGTTCTTTGACCAGTGATGACATGGTATTGGTGATGGAATCAGCAGCAATGAGGAGATCATTTCTCAGATTCCTTCTGGAGCCTAGGGAGCAAAAAGCAAACATTTCAATGACATACTAATTCACATGTTCTAACTCCAGGCCGGTTCATACACATTACCGACTCATCCTCTCGATTGCTCTTTTGACAAAAACAAAGCTGACACATATAGGAGCTCCTACTGTAATATAAGTCTCATATAGTGATTGTCAGACAGCACTTATTTTCTCACATTTTCACTCCTAACAACAAAAGTGCAGATAATACAGTTATCAACGAGATAACAGATGTGAACTACAGACGATACACAAGCAGACAGATGCATTTTATTGTGATGAACAAAGAGGAGACTATACTACTGTTTCCTAAGGCTATTTCAAACACCATGGTATTGCCTATTAATACTGTTATTTACAGTGCTACTATGCCTGAGCTGCTAAATGTCACTGTCTCTCCATAAGAATAATGTCATCATTAAGGCTACTAAGTAGAAGAATATATATTCTTTCTCTGTTGTTCTTCTCAATGGCCTCCTGATGGTTTGAATAAACAGCAATTATCATGGACAATGTGGTTTAATAGATCCTTACTCTAAGCGAGGCACCTATCTACAATGCTCTCTGGAATTCTTCCTCAGCCTGTGTCATCATTTCCATATTGATAATAAATGACTATGGATAATTACATGAATCATGAGTGTGATTCCTGTTCTAACCAGCCTAACACCCTCCACCCCACCCTTCCCTCTGTGTTTACTCTTTTGTTTTCCAAATCAATTAAATTCCATTCCGCTCCATTCCATTCCAGTGAAACGCTGTCGAGTGGCAACACTTGGTGTGGCATTCTGGGGACATCTGCTGTGTGTGACATGAAAGTGAAAGCGGCCCTTTTGTTTCGTGGGCTTTCTCCGTATTTTTCTCTCCGTCTCCTTCTCTCTCTCTCTCTCTCTCTCTGTGTCTCTATCCGGAACACTGCTTCAGCCCACACATATCTAACTGCAGGACAAAAGGCAAGCTTACCCTGAGCAAAGGCCTCTTGCACATCCCCTCCCACCCCCATCAATGAGTCCTGAGGGGTCTGGGTGGGTGTGGTGCCTGCTGAGCTGGCCTGGGTTGGCATGGGGATGGGCCGGCTCACCGTGTGACAGGGGGAGGAACGAGGGGAGGGACCCGGGCCCTGCGTCTGAAACAAAGGATTAAGGGGGGGTGGGGGGTTAGTGTTTGTGTGCGTGTCTGGGAGGGGAGGTGGTGGCAGGGTTAGAGAGTAACGCCTGGGCGACTCAAAGACCGCCACCACAGCTTCACAGACCACTGAGGGGGAACCAATTCAGACCAAGGATGCTTTATCCCCAGGGTCCTTGTGCCTGCTAGCTTAATGATTTGCAGACAAACAAAGGAGAATCTGTGCCTCTGTCTTGTTTTGTTTGTGTTGTGATCCCACAACAAGGGCTCTCCATTGTGCTCTTTGCATTAAGCCAGCTGCTTTCTTGTAAATGGATTAAGCCAAGTCCTAGAGTCCTGCAGATTCCCACTGAGAAAAAACCTTTAAGACTAGGACCAGGTTCAATCCTAAAATTGGCCCTACATGTTCCACATGCAATATCAAATGCTGGTAGTTTGGCTTATTAGTCATAGGTCAAATCTAAATAATTAGACCTTAACGTGGTTAGTTATAATATCTTTTTTCATAGAATTTGCTACAAATGTGTTATATAATGGCATATCAGGATATGGCATGCATGATCTAGATTGTCGTGGTATTAAATTTTGGTCTTATTGCACAGCCCCAGATGATAAGAGACGCTTATTGCGAAGTCTGTGGTTCATCAGAAGGGATAACACCTTCCTGGACAGCACAAGAGTGGGAAGAGGGCTATACTGTACAATTACACTGTCCAAAAAACATTAAGAAAAGGAGAGAGAAACAAATCAGCTCTGTCACAGCTATTGAATGAGTGGTTTGAGGGAGCCGTGTACTGACTCCAGTTAGCAGCCAGATTGAGTGTTGTGTTGTGCTGTGCTGTGTTGTTGTGTGACCAAGTGTTATGACACTATAACAAAGAGTGCAGACATTTACTCCTTCCTTCAGTGACACAGTAACACCAATACAATATAATGAGAACACCATAACACAAATTGGAGGGTAATTTCTAATATTGTTTATCCAGTAGTGTCATGCTTTGGGAACCTCCACATAAGCCAAAATTAATTTTTGGCTTCATTATATAAACATTTTTCTCCAGCAAAACATTTTAACATGCTGTCACTTTCGTAGTTGAATGCCTCTGTAGCTCTCATGAGACTTCAATTCTCTTCAATTAAATGAAAACAAATAACAACGAATAAATATAGACTTCATCAGCGACCAAACCACACGCTCAGTCAATACACCATTGGCTCATGATGTGTTCTTCAAAAACCACAGAACTAATTTCCATGGTTATTTCAAAATAGCAATATGCTAACAGGGCCTTCAGAATCTACATCAAGAAATGAACAGAGCAGTAGCAGTAGTAGCACTGGCATGCTTTCTCTCCCCATCTCTCATTCCCATCACACTTTCACCATGTTTTGTCCAACAAAGGTATGGAAAATGGAAAATCCCAGGATTATCTAAAATAAGAAGTCTGTTGTCTCTCGCAGGGCATTGGGAGGTTAGAATTATCTAGACATGGAACCTACTTTGAAAAGCCCAGATGCGACATGAGCTTGGGCACAAACACAAGTGAGACAAGAGAATAAAAAATGCCTGATACCTGTATCCAAAAATAATCTGGAGTCATTCCTATTAGGATAAGTGGATAGAACAGACATCTCCCTCTATAGCAGATGCTGCAGGTGCATTAAACATGGACAGGTACTGTCAGCTCTGATTTTAGTTATTAGATAATAGGATTTTAATGTGCAGCATGTCGTGGTTTGATATGAGATTAGGTCAGCCTCATCTGAACCAAACTATTTTCCAATATGAAATTACTTGCAGTCTTACAACTTATTATTTTTTCCCCTAATGAATTTACTGGCTGAGAGGTTTTAAAAGCTTGTATAGGTGACAGTTCATAGTAGCTTATATCTCTCTCAGCAATATTCTGCTATGATGTACACTGAGGTATGCTGACATGTCAGAGCAGTTTTGTTTATTTGTTTGTTTAGTCTTTGTATAAATGAGGCAACCACAGACCTGTCACAGTGAGAGCATTGGAATGCACACTGCCCTGACCACCAGGTAACATCTGTTAGTTAATTCAACACATATATGTGACATGGCCACGGTGTTGTGTGTCTGTCTGTGTGTGTGTGTGTGTGTGACAGAGTGACAGAGGAGGCTTGTCACCTTCAGCAGCATCATGAGCTGTTCCAGCTGCACCATGAGCTCCCGGCGACTCTCCTGCAGAGCGGACATCCTCTGCTCAAGCTCGTCTTTCCGCTGCCTAGCAAGGGACAGACAGAGAGAGAGAGTCAGACCCAGTAACCCATGTGGAGCCTCAGGCATATAGTAAGAGGTCGCACAATCCAGATATCGCATTTGTCTATAGCTTCAGCTCCACGATATAAGTGATGGTGTTATCAGAGGATAGGGGTCAACACGATTCTAGGCTGTAAGTTAACTAAATCAATGCCCACACACTTTAAAAACCCGGTAAATAAAATGGGACCTTATTTACAGAAATAAGGTCCCATTAACCACCTAGACAAATCTGAATTTGCCAAAATCATTGCCTAGTACATTAGATAAGGTTTCAAAATCATAATAAAAATGACATACTTTGTTCTCAGATGCTGTGGGCATGTTTACTGACTGTCCTGAAGGCACACCCCCAGTCAAGGCAAAGGTGCTGCCCCATTCAACTGTTTCCCTTTTGAATAATCAACACAACTCTTCTGCCATGTAGGATGAGCTAATTAGCAAAAACACAATACACACATCTTGATCCTGATTTTGGTCTAGCCTCTAGGAAAGACTTACATAGAACATAAAGGCATGGCAAACACTCCAGACAAGGAAACGCTTCCCAGCCTCTCGCTATCTGGGCTCTAGTGACATCTGGACATCCAGTGTCCATGACATGCTTCTGTCATCATCACCAGTATCACAAGCGTAACATACAACCTGATTGTACCTTAGCAGCCGAAGCTCAGTCAGGAGGGTGGGGTTCTGCTGGGCTTTGTCTGGTGGCAGCATAGAGGCCTGCTCGTGCTGCTGCCTGAGCCGCTGGATCTCCTGGAGGATCTCCCTGAGGAGACCACTGCACGGTCACATCACGCTATATCACCCTAGCCACTGTTAACCACTGTCACAAATAACCTTTTAACCTTAAATACACACACATGTATACACACACATAGATAGACACAGCATGCCACAGCATGTGATAGACACAGAGAGGCATGCCTGCATACTCTCATGCACATGTGAGGGCACACACACAAACGTGGCAAGGGTACATATGTGATTCCCCTAAATGTGTGTTACTGAGGGGTACGCTAGTAGTGCACACTCACCTGTTTTTGTTCTCCAGCTCAGCAATGAGCTGCCTCTGCTGCTTATTGGCATCCAAAGAGAAGGAGATGTCTGAGGGAATCCTAGACTGTTGCTGGTTTCCACATAAACATATCAAGTGTTCAGGGGATGCTTGTACAGGACATTTCAAGAGAATGTCATTTAGCACTGTTGGCTTTTCCATACACAAAAAACATCTCCAGAACTCAAAACATGAATTATCTGCCATGTTTGCCTTGTGTTCACAATGAAATGCCACCTTCCTCAAACACATGTCTGTGTATAATCTGAAACATGACTCACACTCTTATGCTGTATATTTATCACTATGTGTTTTAATTAAAATGAGAACCAAGTCAGACAATCAGCAAATACTCTATGAATACTAAAGCTAACGGAATAAACTGACAAAATGAATTGGCTAATTTAAAACACTGTGGAAGATCCTATGCACAAACAAGGGTGGGTCAGCATATGGCGTTGACACACACCACATACTTTGCTCATAAGTGATGGTTTGTGTTTTCTACCCATGGTTTAAATTAGGGCTAGCTTCCATACAGTATCTCTGCATCATGGGTAGCCTCTGTAAGACTACAATAAGTGCTTGACAGTGAACTTGTTTTCTGTGGCTACAAAGAGAGATGCCATACCACTGGCGTTCCATCGATGGCCAGTCGGGATGCATAGCGTGCAATGAGACTGTGCTCGTCTTCCTGGTTATTGCTGCTGTTCTCCAGTAGACTGTTAGTCAGCACAGGACCATAGAGATAGTGTGTATGCGTATGAAAGATTAGAGAAGATGAGAGAACGAAAGAGAGAGAGAGAGAGACCATCAGCACAAACACAATCACATGAAGAAGCTCTCAGATGAGTAAAATCCCATAATGCAATTATGAGGCTTCTAGAAATCAGTAATGGTAGAGGGTTGCCAGTGCTCGAAATACCCCTTCTCAATCCACGCAACACAAGAGGAAGTGACTCATAGTGCAACTTGCACTGCAAAACCAAAGCCTCATTCCGTCCTCATTGCAGATGCATGGAAGGCTTGGGCAGCGAGTGGAATAAATAGGGGTATTTGGAGCCTTGGTTGCTGATATCAGGGGTGAGTACAAGTCCTGCAAATTAAAGACTGCATGGAGACATGCATATGAGTGTTTAGCCATTCAAGACACTACAGATGCTGGGTGTCTCATACTACATTTTCTCCATATTAATATGATACTAATAGCTTAGTGTGAAATATCTAGCAGCTGTCTCTCTTTCTTTCTCTCTCTCTCTCACACACACAGATGCATACACACTCTTCTGTAAAACAGAAATTGGAAAAGAAGGTATCTGCAGAGATATGGTTGAAAATGAATTAGGCAGTACAGTTAGACAATATGATAAATGAATGTCGTATAACTTTACAGGAAAGATTAATGATTCAGTGAACTACTCTATGCAAAGTGGACTCTCATGGTATAGCCAAACACATTCCTGATGTCATATTAATAATCTCACACTCACTGACTGCTGAAACGAATACGACGATCCTTGCAGATTGTTCTTGAAATAAGATTCTCAAAACAATGCTGCAATGATTCATTTCAAACCTTTGCACTGCTTATTGCTGCATTGCTAAGTGATTTGACTAGTAAAGTTACAGCTGGTTTTGGAGCAAAAGCAAGATAAGCTCATCAAGACAAACATCAATGTTATCTACAAGTTCGTGGAATTTTATAATTAGTCAGTGATCGCAGAGTAAGGGCCGTATGAGGTGTGAATCCAAAGACCAACTAAAAGACCATCCAAAGAGTTAAAAAGCAGAGTAGGGAATAAAGCTGAATGAAGTACTGCCTCTACAAACACCACTAACCATGCTGGGTTGTCTTTCAGGAGACTGACATACAGTGCAATATGTATGTGCTCATCTGTAAGTTTATCTGCAAAATCACGGCTGTGGTTTAACCTGAAACAATGTAGGTTTCAGACAAATATGTTACAAGTAGCTAAAATCAAGAGTAAAAGTAAAGAAAGCTTTGTTTCCTGAAACCTTCTAAATGCTATCTTGCTGAAATCATACCTTTAGCTCTACTTAATGGTTTCTATGACATTTTCATTTGTTCCTACAAATGTATTCTGTGAGCCATACTTTTGTATGGTTATGGTTTGTGTGGTTAGTATTATGCTTCATTTAATAAAAAGCTTAAAAAAGAAAAATAAATCAGTCATTCATTTTATTATCCCTTTAAAATGTGACTAATACCAGGGTTAAGGTAAAGCAGACTAATTAAAATGTGACTGACAATAACTAATACCAGGGTTAAGGTAAAGCAGACTAATTAAAATGTGACTGACAATAACTAATACCAGGGTTAAGGTAAAGCAGACTAATTAAAATGTGACTGACAATAACTAATACCAGAGTTAAGGTAAAGCAGACTAATTCTAAGATAAAAAAGATATTGTTTGGGAACAAGCCAAAAACGTAACCAACTTTAGAGAGGTTTACCTTTAAAGAGTCTTTGCAATAAATCACTGGGCCTCACTGGGCCTCGTTCACCAACTATTTCTGAGAAGAAATTTCTTCTTAAACCCCATGTGTGCTGTTTTCACAGAGATACTAGCAGTCACCAATGTTTGATCTGAGATCAAACATTGGTAAGGTAAGAACAAAATATATGCACACTCAAGAGCATTCTAACAAACCTTTCAGCACTATTTATGCAAAATAAATGGCTTCATTAGTTTTCATAAATTCTGCAGTTGTAAAATATAGTACAATATGAATGGACACTATAGATCTCATTTACTGGACGCTTTTTTCCAAAGCGACTTACATTTGTCAACTATCAATTACATCAGGGCCAGTCTCCCTTAGAGCAACTTAGGTGCCTTGCTCAAGGGCACAGTGATGGCAGCCAGGCTTTGAACCCACAATTTTCCACGCTACTTGCACACTAGCCAGGTTCCTTAACCACTACGCCACCCCTGCTCATTCCCACTCAGATTTCAGAATTAATTTTCACTAAATATTATGGTCTTTTAAAATAAGTAAACAACTAATCACCTGATTCACTTTTTCTTAGTACTGTTGCTGTATGAATTCATTTACTGTTCACACCCTGCATCAGTACTTTCACTTAAAAACAGACGTCATATACAGTAATCAAAACAGATTTGAGAACACCTACGTCAAAGACCCTCTTTAGAAGATAAATTAAGAACATTTTTAAGAAGACTTTGGTGAATGAAGCCCAATGTTCCCTGGCAACTTACAGGATTAATTAATAATTAATAATTAATAGGATTCTGTCTTGTTTTCTAATGGATTCAGCCATACAATTAAACTACACTACTTTTAACAAACCAAATTATTATTGGTCACTCACCCTTTCCCTTGCAAAATATTTGGAGCCTTAGCCTGACTGTTACTATGTTCAACTCCATCATTCTTGGCATAAGGGACTCTGTTAATGTCACACAGAAAGAAGAATACAACAAAGAACATAATATAACACACACACTTCCTGTCTGTTAACACTTGGTCTGTTTTTGGATCACAAAAAATAAGATGACTATCTGACCATTTCAGTATTTTTCTTCACATGGTAGTTTGAATGTTTACATTCAGTGTAACAACACTGCTCTTTCAGCTCATCAGTGTAAGAATTACATTTATTTTACATAGTGTGACTCTACACCATCCCTATAAGTGAATACTCACATTTTATTGGAGAAAGGGAGTCCTGAAGAGGGCATCGAATGAGACAACATTAAGTCAGTCATGCTGTTCATTGGTCTGGGAGGCCTGTGGAGAGGCCATAAAGAACATCCAAATCAAAACACAACAACAGCTATGATTCACATCTCTTATGATTCATCTCAGACAAACTGTTATGTGCAAGTGGTACAGTGTGTGCACTGGGTCACTGCATTAGCCTACACAAGAGTCAAGTAATTCATTATTCACTTACCAGGTGTCACTGTTGGCAGCAGAAGAAGGGTAGAATATTAAGAACACACACACAGAGCACTGGTAAGACACAACTTGCTAAGAACTGATATTGCGTATTCATCTGTTTGCCACTTGATTGCTGAATATTTAGCTTGGTTAGACCAAGTTAGACTTAGGTTAGAGTGTTCATGTCATGTCCTCCCTGACTTCTGATGGTTTTATCAGAGCATTTTGAGTGACTTCTGCTCAGCAATGTCTGCAGTCATATGCCCCTGATATACACAGAACATGACGAGAGGAGCGGTGGAACATTCAGTACCCATGCCAACATACACCAATGACAATCCTTTCTAAATTCACAAGAAACTGCTAAATTCCTTATTCCTTCCATTCTAAACATCTGTAACCAGTCCTACTAACTCATGCAGTACTAACACTGAAACAGTAAACACTCTGAAAAGATGTGGTGGCCATTGACCATTGAGATGGACTGGGTCTGAAGGGACTCCACTCACACGATGTGGGCAAGGTTGAGTGGTTTCTCAGGTAAGTCTGGGAACATGGGGTGCAAAGGTTCACGGGTAGAGGCGCAGCTCAGAGATTTACTGAGTGCACTTGAAAACTTCTTGGCAGGAGATTTCTGCAGAGGAGCATAAAATAGTGCTTATCACAACATAGAATAATACAGTGTTACACTGATATGACAAAACATTTACATATATCTTCCCTGTTCCTGTTTTAATTTTAGTTTCTATGACTTAATTTAAATGGCACAGCATGATACTTTGCATAAAGTAGGTTTTCATTCAACTATTAATAATTCAAACACAGACAAAGTCTACCGCATTTGTGTAATTTGAGCTGATGGTGACAGTACAAGTTAATATAAGCAGACAATTATGATCTTAATGCTCAGTCTAGAGGTGACTACAACACTGTCAGATAAATAGACTATACTTTGTTTATAAATGTAGAAAACAGAAAAGTATCTATGTAAATGATCAAAATCAATCAGTAAAAAAAAAAAAAACATATTCGGGCATTTCCTGAAATGTGACACACATACTTGCATGCACAACACAAGCTAAAGCACAAGGCTAAATCCCCCGCCTCCCTTACCCATGACGTGTATTCCTTCATTTGGTGCTGGTTGCTATGGGAACCACTGGCATGCCCCCTCCAAAAGCAGTCCTGACAGAGCTGGTAATTATGACATCGCTGGCAGCGGTAGCGAAAGCCCATCATGCTCTCGCTGTGGCAGTAGGAGCACTCGACCGGGTGAAAGACTGCAGAGAGGAGAGACAACATGGGGGGAGGTGAAAGGGAGAGAGAATGAGAGGTAGAGAGAGGAAGAGAGAAGCAGAAGGAGAGAGGGAGACAAAGGGGGTACACAGGGAACAGATAACTACCATGCTGCTTTAAAGACACCAAGAGAGAGAAAGAGGAACTCTGGAATTGGGTTCTCCTGCATGCCTCTCCCCCTCTCCATTCCCAGTCCTTCCCGCTTCAGAGATGTTCATGGAAAGGCAGACTGGCACTCACTCGCTACTTCCCTGCTGCTTGCCCCTCGCTGAGGAAATCATTGGGTTTGTTTGCAGGTTTTGGTGATGCACAACACTTTGGCTTTGTTTATTATGTCTTACACAGTCAATGATGAGAGGTGCAGAGCACAGTTACAGTGATCCTATCTCCCTTAGAAAAGAGTGCGGGCAAACATGCAGGGGAAATGAGGACTACGCTGTCATGACAGTGGTTTTCTATTCCTTTAAAACGTGTGATTGAAAATGCACAATTACAGCACAGTTTTTACAAAATCACACCAGCAGCAACAGCAGTTAGTTGGTGGTGTTCTCTAAATGTAATTGTAAACTGGTATGTAAATTCTACCAGTTCTACTTCCCAATACAAAGCGATTCCATGCAAACATTTTGATACCTGAAACAAAATATCTATAATAACATAATATAAAATATTTAGCATTTAATGTGCCTCACCATTTTCAACATTGGCCAGGCGATGCATTAGTGGCAGCCACACTAGACACTGAGGAGGTGGGTCTGACATCAGTGTGTCCAGGAATGTGTTCAGAGTCACCTGCTTCTGTTGACCACCAGAGAGGAAAAGAGAGGTTTTAGGCTTTGCAGTTGAACTGCTGACTAAGCAGAATGAGCACTGTTGTTACAGATGTCTGGCAGTACATGTCTTTCTCTTAAACTAGATGTGCTGCTAATCTGTATATGTAATACTTTCTTGTGTTTTCTCATCTGTGGTTAATCCCGCATCATCCCGAATTCCAAAACTGTTTGACAACTTCATGACTTCCAGGGAATTGTTGTCATGTTGAACTGTCGTCATGTTTTTCAGATTTAATTTGCAGCTCCTGAGACTGCTGTGATAATTGTACATTTCCCATCTTGCTGTCAAGCGGTAGCTGCATATTCAGCACAGCACCCTGTAGTTCTGATATCATAACAAGCAGAGGTGATACTTTGGCGTGCAAAACATGCGGATAACAACACCTGTTGTGCAAAGCAGGTTCGTGTGGTTTGGTCTGTGTAGCCAAAGGAAGGTCCTTCAAAAACAGTGACGGGTAATTTGAGCACCTCCCTCAAGAACTGGTCAAACTGGGAGTAAATCATTATTCCGGCAGGGTCCGAGATCTGTGAAAACATATCTACACAAAAAAACAAAAATGTGTCATTCCTGGTGTTGCCATATCTAATTCCACTGCACAGAAGAAAAAATACATTGGGATTTAGGGGTAGGCCAGCGATTCAAAACCCTGTTTGGTGTTGTCATCTCTGTATTGCCACACATTGTGTGACGATGCAGTGACTTGACTGCATTTAGCAAGAGTGAGCCATTACTTAGAAAGTTACGTGAACAATTTATTCTAAGACAGTGGGTCTCTTTTTTTCTATATAAAGTATTTTTGTAATGTATCATTGATTGGTAAGCAAACTAGAAGATATAAGCATAGATAAAAAGGGGAAATATAATATAATATAGATTAAATCTTACAGAGGAAATGATCACTTGATCACAATGAACACTTACATCTCAATTTGTCCAAAATCTTTCCGCCACATATTGTTGCAAGAGACATCTTCACAACAAAGACAGAGATCTTTCCAAGGCCTTCCCTGATTAAAAAACAACAACAATCTAAGCCAAGAAATTCTTAGTCAAACTTTCCTACAACATCTAAGCAAGAGTTTTGTAAGAGTTGATCCATATCAGGAAAGAGCAAGGGCCATTTTTAAGAAACCTAAGAAACCTTGATTTGTTTTATGTAATTACTAGGACAGGTCAAACTTGTGTGATGTGGAATGCTATACCACTGAGCGTCTGATGAATATATTCTCTCACAAATACCACCTGGGACTTACACACTTCATTACACAGGTTCTGCGAGCAGAGGTGATGACAATCCCACCAAACTTACGGGTCATAAGCAGCCAATAGGAAGTTTAGCAGCAGGTTAATGGACTGTTCCACACTGATCTGATGGGTGGAGGGCATTCGCTTGTTCAACTGGTAGAAGATGGTGGACAGTATTGCTTCTAAACGAGCCACAGAGAACTCTGTGTTGAGGTCCATGGTGTTGAGACTATTCTCCCTGAAAGCCTCAATGACATTCCATATGTCAACCAAGTGCACTGCGTATAGAGGGAGACAAAAAGATTGTACAGTGAGACAATGCATTCATACAGTTAAGTATCCAGTTACAGTTGATGTGAAATACTGCTATTTATGATGTTCTAGGATTTATGAAGTTCATAGCAAATTTCCCTTTTCAGTGATAGAGGTATTTGCTTACGGTTGCATTTCTTCTGAATAAATCTGAGTTTGCAAGCTGTTCTGTAGGTTGATAACCTAATGGAGTCAAACTCTTGTGCACCTGAGGGAAGAAAGACCAGGATTAAAACAATGCATGCAGCATATGGCACAGCTCAATATTTCCTTTTAATACTACAACGCACAATGACAAGAAGTCCTTCGTATAGGCTTGACATGAGTACAAAGGACCATCTAAACCAGTACCATAGTGTCGTACCTGCTTTCGTATATCAGCACAATAAAAACGAGGGTCATTTCCACCATTTAAACCTGTATTATACTGTAATGCGCAATGCACCATGCAAAAAGACTATTATACATTGACATATATCTGATTAAGCTGATTGTCACCTGACATTTGTCAGTATTGAATGCCAACATGACAATAAAACGTACTGAATACTACACACACAACAAAAAGTTAGGTATCTGCTGACTGTCAGTACTTTTCTCAGTGTCAATTATTGCCACACATTAAGGTGAGACCGGGTGAGGGTTTAAATTTCAATAAAAAGAATGTGTATGTCTATGTATGGCCTTAGTTCTTAATTAATTCTAGCATTATGCCCCTCCCCAGAGGTGACTAGATTGGTGAGACTGTGTGCTTACTCAGTTGCTCAAAGACTGGCCTTTTCATGCCCTAATCAGCTGTTGTTAGCCTACTTACGCATCTCTGCAAACAGCTGTCTTCTGTCTGCCATGGTCTCCTTCTTCATTACACTCTTCTCAGTCATTCTGCACACACAACAAAATCACACAAACACATTTATTTGCATTTACAGTTGGTATATTGTATTAAAATCACTTGACTGAATCTCACCATTAGGTTAACATGTAGTAAAAGAAGTCCTCTGTACATGGAAGACAGCGCTACAAACAGAAGACGTGAAGCCAGAAAAAGATTTCAGGGAGGTTTGGGTACTGACAGAGTGACAGGGAAATGAAAACTGCCTCAGTGTTCAAGTTACAATGCCAAAAAGAAACATTAACAAAGTAATTTCCAAGTACTGGGAATACAATGGTTCATTGTCCCTAACCAGGGACTCATAGTGTTCTACATTCATTGCTAAACTGTTTTATTCCAGTGGCTTTGCTAACTGTCATTCACATCAATGTCAGTCAAAGTTCACAAGCATATGGCTCGTCACTGAGCTGTAATCCCAAAGTGAGCCTTGCCATTTTAATTGAGAAATCATTCCCTAAACTACTTTTGGATGAGTGGAGGGTAGGGCAATGGGTACTGAGGGACTCTGGCCCGTGGCTTCAGTGTTGGTCCCACAGTCTCACACTCAGTGACAACATGTCCTGGCAGCCTGCCCTACCTGAAAAGAGCCTTACAGTCTGGGACACACAAACAGAAGTCAATAGGACTTTTCCCAGTAGGTGACTGAAGCACTGCAGTGTGAGTGGAGCTAAGTTTTCACATGGGCAGAATGGCCAACTATGCCTCACTGCATTCTGTCCAAGGCAATCTAATACACTTCATCATGTGGTGTGTTACCATGGCAGCAGAGAGCCCAGTCACTCCATTCCTAACTAGAGGGTGCACGTTTCTCTGGTCTTTCTTTCAAGAAGTTGACAATGCTTTTTGTTTCCACTGACTTACTGCTTTATTTTGTAAATCGTTACCTGGTGACCAAGTGAATGTGAGCAGTGGCCATTTTCATTTGGTTGTAGAGGACTGATTTAGTAAGCAATGAGACAAATGCAGCATTTATGGGCACTGGAATTTGGGGGCTTTTACAACAAAGTTTGTAGTTTAACTTATTTATCTATGTTTAGTCTGTTACTTAGCCAGCACAGTCTGTTTGGCATTAGAGGCTTGTTGACCTAGTCATCACCACCACTTGAAAGTGAAAATGCAGCACTTCTTTAAGCAGCTTCAGACATTGGGAGAGGAAAGCTGATTTTTGTTCAGATATCACTGACAGCATCTGAACAAACTACTGACACTTCTCAGTCATTAAACAAGATTAAGGAGTCCTTCAGTTGGGGGAATGACCAAACGGATACCCAGATAAATCCATCAACAGAATACAAACAAAGACAGTCCAACTGGGAATGACCTTAAAATGTAGTTATATGCTACTACAGCTATGTTTTCATAACAAATAGTGAATTTCACCACCATCTTAACATTTACTTGATGTGGTGCATCTTTGTTTGATTTTGCCAATTTTGAGAGAATCCTTCCAACAGTAGTCAGCACTGTACAGAAACATTTCAGTGGTAGAATGCCAACTCACTGTACAGTTAAAGGCACATGTCAGGAGAACTTTTTGCATGACCTTTAAAACTCTAAACAGAACACTGTGTATCTATTTTGTTATATTTGAAAATAGCTTGCAGTCACAATATCTTCAAATATAACTTGCATGTATACCACAAACATCCATCATCTGAACACCTATTGTGAATAATAATCCCATTTAAATGACAGCAGAAATAAAAGCATTCATGCCATCCCTTAAATGTCATCCATCATAACCAAGCCAAACTGGTGGCAGGTGTTAAACAATCTGATAAAATGACTCATAGTTACAAAATCAATATAAATATTAGTGAAGGGGTTAGCATGGAAATACCATTCTTGTCCTCAATTGGTTAACATAAATGAACACACTATACCATGCATCACGTGTGTTTTATTATGAGTAATATGTGTCCGGTTGTAAGATTACCATAAAGCCAAGACAGTCTTAAAGAGCTGATAAAGATGATCAATATTATCCCACTTTTTACAATACACATTACATATCATGATATCAAATCTTGCAGACACATTTTTGCACATAGTGAGGAGCATATTTTTGTGGCCACACATTCATACATACGATGACAGTGAAATGTTGGAGACACAAATCTAAAAGGACCCAGAGAGAAAACAATCACAGCAGGATGGCAAACATACCCTTCAGACAACACCATGGTCTTTCCTCTTAGCTGATTCTAAGCCAAATACAGTGGAAATATCTGCCAGAAGTCTCAGTCTTCAAACAACAAATGCAGACTACATAAAGCGCTCCAATCAGTGTGATTATAGCATCAAATGCCAGTTTTGCGAAAGCCAGTCGCTGTCTGGAAATGGAAAGCGTCAAGATGTCACTTGCCCAGCCTCTATCTTTAGCCAGCCTGAAATGAACACAGGGGCTGCATTCTTCTCCACTATGCTGGCACCCCCCAGCTCCAGTTGCAGCCACTCATACCTTTCAGTTGGCGCCTTGCACCACCCACCCACCCCCCGGCACAGTTCTTTCTTGAGGTGCCCCTCGGGAAGAAATTGCTGCCCTGTTTGGGACATCCAACAAGCCCATACAGATGCCTTCACTCTTCTTGTTGCCACAAACAACATGCCCATCTCGTGTCATGTCCCAGTGCATGGTGATTTCTCTATCTTGACATAAAAAGACATCTTTGATATAGTAAATATCCCCTACAGGCAACACAATGGCTGACAGTGGTGATCCATAACTCCTCTGTAATTTTTTTGCATTATGAATCTTTTCTGTTCACTGCTTTAAAATTGTGCTTTCTTGATTGATATGGCCAAACTATGTGGAGCAGGTTGTCATGCAATATTTACAGGCGGGAACAGTTGCAAGAGTTATGTATGACATGTCCTGGCAGACTAATGCAGCAAGTACTGCAGCTGCTCAGTGTATTTACAGCCGTTAACAGCCTATAGCCTATATAGTGCAATACTTCAAACACCAACATACTAAAGATGTGTAGCCTTCAAGGGCTTTTACGAATGGTCTATCAATGAGTGAAATGTCAGTGCTATCACATATCCATGATGTGATATTAATCCCAGCTGTAATCATTCTAGACTATTATCTTTATACAAAATCAGACATTATAGCCATAGAAACAAGAATGCATGGTTACAGGGAGGAAAGAGGGTATAGAGAGAGAGAAAGATATTCTGTCCTGTTGTTTAAACTCTGCATGAGCCTTCACTTCTTGACTGTCTCTTCTAAATTACACTTCCTCTCAATAAACACCACCTTCACAGGCAAATTGTCTGACACCTTGCTAAATAGGTGTAATGTAGCCTAGTAATTCCAGCCAGATATACATATTCAGTCCATAAATTTCAATGATCCATTAAAAATGTTATGGGGGTCAATTGACAGTAAACATTTCAGCCCATATTTTTTATTGTATTTATAGCCTTTATAGGGGTCATAATAGAAGTACAGCTCAATTTGTAAAATGATAATAAAAACAGGCTACTGCAAGGACAATACCTACACAAGATTTAAGTTTTGGTGGCGGTCTGGCTTTATAAAGATTTATCTGATCTTTATTCAGACTGTGTCATTCACAGAACTTCTAGTCTGAAATGGATTAAACAAAGGCAAAAACTGCATTGTGCAATATCCTATCCTGCCATGTCCCTCCACAGATATCCTGTCAAGTTGTTGTTTCTTAACCTTTCCTGCGCAGGTTGTCCAAAGTGACATAGCCTACTCCTGGCAGAGTTCTAAACCAGTCCAAACTGCAAATGACTGTGCAGCTCACCGTTTCCAAAACAATGATCACGACCTGCACCATCTTCTAAAAGTGACAAACTCTTGACCTGAGATGTCGAGCTCATTTCTGAGACCATGAAGAAAAAAAACAAGCTAATATATTCACAAGCATCTCAAATTGTCATAATCAAATACTGCAAACGTGAGGTATAAAGTTAACGCCTCAGATCGCCTACATGCCCTCATGAAGCTAAGCTGCAAGACTGCAATTAACACATTATGGATCATTGCTCCCCAAATCTTGACATGACTTCCAAGCCCACATCACAAACTATTTAGACTAAATGATGTTTGAAAACATACAAATAAGCTTAGCCTAATGGCTATTTCATCGGTCGACCACAATCCGTTTCTGTCACGACAGAGAACCTTTAACGATGATAGCTGGGAAATGAACATATAATGGCTTATGCCACCTACCTCGCGAGTTCTTCAGTCTCCACGACTTAATTGATAACATAGAATTTTATCTATAGTTCATGCCAAATTTATATGCCCCTTAATCCGTATCTTGCAATTATTTACAAACAAGAGAAGCCTAATGTAGCCTAATGATTGTGAGGTCGCGCCACTACAAAGGATGCAGTGCACTTGTGATACTCACCAAGCTTTCGAAGCATGTCGGGGAAAATTGTTTACACCCAGAAATTTGAGGTGTCAGCATCCATGAATGTAATTAAGAAGCACTAGTTAAATTGTTCCAGTACATGGCCATTTCGAGAGGTAAAACAAGTGAATTCTTGGTGGCTGTTGTTAGAGGGTAGGTAATTCAGCTAGCGTGAGTCTCTCATTTGCTTCGAATGTGTGGCCTCCATCAATGACGTAATGCGGAATCTCTCCTGCGCTAGTTGCCTCAACTCACTCTGCGAAAATGCAAATGTAGTATTGCTACACAGTTTAACCCATCATAATAAAATATCTTAGAGCATCTTGTAGCAAATCGTAGTTATTACTGCCCGGCTTATTTGTTTACATACCGAATAATTATTTATATTGGTGTGATTAGGCTAAATGGTATCAAACCATTGTGTAGGCGAACTTTAACATTGTTGTAATGCTACAGTGTAACCTTTCCTCAGGAGAAAAAAGCGAAGCACTAAGAGTTACAAAATATCACTGAACACTGCACAGCTTGTTGCTTAGTAACCATGTTAGAAGAGGTACGATAATGTCGCTGCGCCAGCCCTAGAAGTTGTAGGAACAGTTCTAAGGCTAAACTTAGCTGGGATGTCTGCAAGCTTATCGCTATGTTTTCCATTTAAATTGTTTGTTCTTAACCTGTGGCATAGTGAATGTTGACAGTTCAGCTTCAAATGAAAGATGAAACGGTTACTTGTAAGTAGGTTTCTGCGCTTTCACTGGACTAACTTCAGCGTTAACTCTTTACTGTGATAACACAAATGTTTGAGTAGCCTAGCCTTATTTTATGCGATTGTTTAATTAACTTTGGCAACATAATAGGTTAACAACAAGCTCACAAAGCCTAGCACTTGCCAACAAATTTCTAATAATATCATTGTTAGCGGTAAGTTATTTAGGTAATATCGGTGTTACACCTACCCTGAACAACAATGGCTATCGATATGATACTAACCGCTGAGACTTTAGTCACTAGTCAGCTTTAACTTGACCATTTCATTTAAGTCAATGGTGGAGTCAATTGGCCTAGTTGACGTAGGACCTATGGCCAATAAGTTTTAGACAGTGGATTTCCTACAAGTTAATTTAGCTAGATATAGGTTTAAATGCTAACGCCAATTTATAGGAAACAACCATTTAAATGTAAAGTTATGCAAACTCGAGCTTCCAACCATGACAGCCTACGTCTTTTGATGGATACATTACCTGAATCTGAAATCTTTCGAAAACCTTGCATTTAGGTGAGCTGATCATACACACTTGAAACATGCCAGACGTTGAAGTGCTGAAGTTCCCGTCAAGAGAAGGGACGTCCAGTTTACAAGGTGAGAAACTGCAGCGAAAGATTTAGTCTAGTAGCCGACTAGTATGTACAGTAGGTACATAGTGATTGTGAGTTGTTCTTTCTGCAAAGGCAATTACAAAATAACAATAATAATAATTTGTTATCTAACTGTAGTCTTTTACAGTATTTTGATTCAATGAGTTCAGTTTAATAGACCAACCAATTTATAATAACTTAGTTAAGTTTTAATAGCCTAGTTAAGTTTGCATTCTCATACTCCCATTTTCATATTCCCTCAGATCAAGAGGACCGTCAGGCGGTGTGCCCCAGTAGGCGTCGCAGTTGCGCCTTAGTTAACACTCCATCACCTTGTGTTAACAAAGCCGTCGGCCATATCCAAGAGCTAAAAAGGAAGCTGGAAAACTGGTGGCAGCTGGTAAAACATGTCTCAAATGGCCAATATCGCAGCAAGTGTCCACACATAGAGTTTACACGTCAGAACTGATTATGGTTAAATGTTTTAATTAACTTGAAGTTGGAATTGATATTTATGTTTTCCCTTTTGAACCATAGCATCTGAGGCCAGATGGTAAAACTCTGAACAACAGTATGCTTGGGTACGTGTTTTTCTTTGCAATGGTATAATATGTAGCTGCTCATGTATAAAAAATTGGTTTCGAGTAACACAGGAGACAGCACACAACCATCACAGGAGCCACAATTTTGTGAATGACATTGTCAAAAGGACATTGGTATGACAATAATGATGCTATATGACACATAGATGGTTCCAAGATCTCTAAAAAAAAAAAAAAAAAGCATTTTCATAAGATTTGTAACACTGTTTTGTTTTGACACAGAAAGAAACAAATAATTTCTGATACAGACCGTTTCATCAGATATTGATATGCTGAAGATCCTTAACAGCTTCTGTGTCATGGCCCTCAATTAGCATAGATAATAAGTTGTATTACAGTTAAAGCACTGTCTTTTGTCATTGATTTGCATGTGCGAATGTGAAGTGTATAGAAAAAAAAATTGAAATATTTTTCTGTACTTTAGGTTAACTTCTGATGGGCAAGATGATGGCCTTCCAAAAGAGCTGTGTATTAAAGGCATAGGACTTCTCGGAGGTGTCTTCACTTTATTTGGTTTAAAGTAAATTGATTAAAAGCTGTTTGTGTGTATTATTCATGAATTAACAATGTTCACTCCATAACTGAATCTGCACTAGTTCAATTGCTGTAGCAACTATAAATCATCATAGATACATTTCTGGCAGCAGATCCTTCGAATGGGATGAGAACATTGCGAAAAGAGGCCATGGATATCCTGATGGATGCAGCATACCTGATTGACAGACTTGAAGCAGATCGTCAAGAAGCAAAGGAGGCTCTCCTTAAAGAAAAGGAGACACGTGAAACCCTCAAGAAAAAAATGGACAGCCTGACACTCTGGAGGATGCAGGAGTTTCCTGTGGTGGTTCAGAACGGTGAGTGGCATGTGACAGGTATCTGGCTGTGGCTTTCTGTCTTTACTGCCCTCTCAGACAATCAAGCTGTACATTGGTAAGCCAACATACGCCGGGCAGAACTTACCACATGCTCTGTTGTCGATTCAACATGTTAAAACCGCAACTGCTCCAATCTCAGTCAAAGATAAGCATCGACTGGCCCTACACTATCAAACGTCCGATCATTGACCTGGTGTGCACTAGCTTTATAAGCCCCTGCTGGGCTAAGCAAAGGACTTCTGCTGATTGTAGTACACAGCATAGTGCTCGTTTAACTGAGGTCGTTCCATGTGGTCCAGCCGAGGGCTCAAACCCGGGACCTTACAGCAACATCAGATTAGAAGTCGAGTATGTTAGCCAGTTGACTGAAAAGACCAGGCTGCCAGTCAACTGAATAGCACACTACAGAGGCACTGAGAGAGAAATTTACTAATATTCTATGCGCACAGCTAGGCTAGCTGCCATCCATTACACTTGCCACCCCTCTAAAAACTCCATTCCGAGTCTGCCCATCACATTTACACACTTAGGTGGTAAAATATGATGTTCATATCTTTACCGGTGGCTGTTGATTGAAAGCATTTTGTTTGGTTTTTCCTGTCCTGCTCAGAGCATGAGTCCTGCTTACGTGACATCTGTGAGCTAAAGTGGCACTTGAAAAGAAAAAAGGAAAAACTAGAGCAGGTGAAAGAAAGGGTGACACACACCCAGGTGTTGCACCACAGACTGATTGAAGACATTGACTTTGTGAAGAAGCACAAACCTCTTGTCAAAGAGAAGCTCGAGATGGAGACTGAGATCATGAGCAAGATCAAGGCCGCACAGATTGAGGTACTGTCTATTACAGTGCTAATTTAAAATCCTCTGAAAGGGGTTGTGTGTGCCCTGTGTCAAATATGACCCATGCCTTTTCCAGAATAGTTCTGTGTAATAAGAGGTTTGTAGAATGCAGCAGAGGTCCTGCACTTAATGGTACAGAATGATACAATTTATATCTCTGATATGCTGTGTATGTGTCTGTGTTGTTTTTGATAAACAATCAATTTTATGATTGAATCATTGAAAGTGCATTACTCTCCACCCCTAGGCCGACGACTCGTTTGCAATGAGCACCAAAAACCTGTGTAAGTTTGAGCATCTGTTAAAAGGAGAAGAGGATGGCTGTCATTGGGAAAAGAAGGAGTTTGCACGGGAGCTGGGCAAATTGCAGCGCAACCTAATAGAACGACAGTGAGTTCTGATGTTAGCTACCTTTGGATTGGCGGTTGTGGTGGTTGGATCTCTGCCAAATTAAGGAAGCTTGTGTTGGAGGTCTTCACACTCCAGCTTTACATGTAACAAAGATCAGAGCCAAGCACGCCTCTTCTTAAACACAGTCAAAATGGCAGCTTGTTTGTTGTTATTTATGAGTGCCGGCACATAAACATTTGCATGATGATATAACTAATATTACTAAGCAACAATTGCATACTCCCAGGTCTCTACATTTCATTCATTGTACTCTAGTATATATATATATATGTGTGTGTGTAGTGTTTTCACAGTGGAGTAACACCAGCCAGTTTTTTATATACTGTATTTCAGCCTTCTCACCTTTCCACTTTGCCGTTTGCATTATTCACTGTGTAGTAGTAGTATGGTATGGTATGGTATGGTATGGTATGAATTTATTGTCAATTCTTCACATGTACAAGACATACAAAGGAATCGAAACTGCGTGTCTCACTCCCCCGTGGTGGGAGAGCAAGGGGCCGCTGCCGGATGCCCTCGCCGCCCATGTTACAATTAGGGGGGGATGAAAGGCACAATACAGCATAACATGAGGAGAGAGGAGGAGAAAAAAAAGGCATCACTAGACTATGCTCCAATGGGGAGCACAGTGTAGGGGGGCAAAAAAAAACACCTCAGCACACAAGTACATATAGAATACAAGACCTGCAACAAGAAGGGGGGGGGATAAGACATAAAAGGGCATGAAGCGGCAAAGGCGTAGTAGTAGTAGTTGTGAATGAAAACACATGTACACACACACACATACACACACTCTTTTACCACTTAGTTTGACATAGTTACAACATCAGCTCAACATGATGATAATGATAAAACTCATTATATTGCTAAAAGAAGACACTGGACTTAATATGTTGCTGTTCTCATACATGTAGAATAAGTATGATAAGCAGCCTATATAATCTTATGAATGACAATCTGTTTCTGTGTTTCTGTATTTGTGCATATAAGACCTCTGCAGCTATGACGCTAATAATCAAACTATTAAAACAGGCAGTATGACCTCTACAGGTTTAACAATAACAAACTAATTTTTGTTTGTCTCAGGCAGGAGTATGAAGAACTTAAGTCACTCTGGGTTGGGATCAGCAGCAAAGTTGAAGAAACGGAGGAGGCCATTGTGGAAATGACTGATGTGTGCAACCGCTTGTCTCAGCACATCCCTGAATTGGAGCAACAGGAAGACTTTTTCAAAGACAAGGTACAGTAAATATCCCACCACCATAAATGGCCACAACTTTCTACACAATATGATGGGAAAGCTTATGAGGGTTGGGATATTGTTTGTAATCAGGTCTATCAGTTTGTCTACCCACCTCTGTGTGTGTGTGTGTGTGTGTGTGTGTGTGTCTGCTCACACTGCTTGAAAAGTACAAGGTTTTGGGTCGCCACATATCAGTCCTTCAAATGATGATCTGAACTGTGCAATCTTTTACAGTTTTTGCAATTCATTTATGTATTTATTAATGTTGCTTTAGTGCAGCAGTAATATTCAGCCAATAAACCGTGTATACTGTCTAATTATAGGGGTGTGGATTTGCAGCCCACCTGATTGCTTTATTGTCAGTTTTGATTACAGTAATCAGTATTAGTTTTACTCAAAAGTACTGTGTAACATACTAATGGATTAATGCATTTTCTTAATCTAGTCTTGTCTGTATAATTATATTGCTATCCTGTATTTGCATAGTCCCTGTAAAAGTGATTTCCTATTTGTTGGCTCATAGGTTATGGCAATGAAGTTGGAAATTGAGATGGAAGGTGCCAAAATAGACCACATCAAGACATGCAAAGCAGAACTACAGAAGCAAATTGCTGAAACGGTGAGTCATATATAGTGCATGATTATAGTTAGAATTGAAAATAAACAACAACTAAAAACAGCAGATAGGGACATCAGCGTGTGTGTGTATGTGTTTGTGTGCGTATGTTTGTTTGTTTGTGTGTGTGTGTGTATGGTAAAGTGGGAATACAATGGTACTACTTGTGTCCTCTGGAGGGCAGGAAAACCACACTCTTCTGTGTGGCTATTCACAGTCGTCATGGTCTCAGAGCCATCATGCAATAGACATCAGCCTTTTCCTCTCTCTATTTTCTCCCGTTCATAGTGCTATTTCCTGGGCAAATGTACTTATTTTGTGTTATGTACTGGGAGAAGTTTTTTGGTACAGTATGTGACTACGGAAATCACTGAACACATTAGAGTAAGCACAGTTTTCTCTTACTGCTGAATGTACAAATGTATCTCATACCACAAGAAATGAATCCAAGGTAGGCAATGTCTGTCCAGTTATGGGATTTATTTTAGAGTTGAGATGTGTATTACTGCAAAGTCCTCTGTGCAGATTTAACACAGGTTATGCATGTTGATGTAACAGCACCAGCAGCACTAAATAATGTGATGACAATGACACTACACTCTGGGTTGTGTTTAATATAATCTTGGATGTTACAGAGGCAAACAGGTGAGACCAAAGTTGAAGCGTCAGAGGACAATCTTTGTAAAAAACGAAAAGAACTGATGGCCTTACAAGAGGAAGCAAAGGAACTAGAGCTGGAGATTGAAGACTACACCAAAAAAATCAATCAAAGGTGTGTAGTCTATTGGTCTGTTGACGTGTGGAACACATCAAGACCTTCTGTTAGTATCTATATTTCGAACATCCAGGAATTGTTTTTGTTTTTATCATTGAAACGGTCTATAGGCTTGTCAAAGCGCTAATCACTGAAACGCCTGAAAGCCCCTATCTGGTGGTTTCCAAAGACAGAAATCATCATTCATAAAGTACACTTACCAAACAATGTAAGAAACACAGCTTAATCACACACAGCACAGTAGTATGTTCCGCATGTATATGTCCCTCCCTCTCTGTGGCACACCTGCAGTGAACAGGCAATGAAGCAGCTTCAGGTGGACATGAGGCGAATCAAGCTGAAGATTGCCCAGAATGAGGAGGCCAGGGCCAAGACCCAGGATGAGCTCTCCCAGGTCATGGCTCTCCACTGCTCCACCAAGACCAAGCTGGAGGACCTGGAGCAGCTTATCTTCACAGAGGAGCAGAGTAACAGGGTGAGGATGTGAAGGGGTGTATGCCACATGTGGGTTAAGCAAAATGTGGAAATGTATAAAAAGATTTACAGTTCTGTTGCCCTTACTGTTGCCTTCTCTGACAGCATCAGAGAAGTTACTTAACCACTCCAGAAATATGACATATTGGGAAGACTGTTGTCAGCTAAAAATATTAATGGCTAAATGAATAACTCAGTGAATGGTTATCTAAATGCATAATAAAGACCTCTGTGCAGCAGCCATGCTATTGTGTTTGAAATGTGCATTAGTTGTTGCCACATGTTTTTGTTTTGTTTTCAACTAGGCTGAGAATTTAACCTTACTGCCACAATCTTCGATTTATGAGAAACTGATAGAAATGAAAGAAATTCCACATGTTCCCGAACTTTTATAGGTGTTTCCGGTGTCTGAGACTACAGAGCTTTTCTGAGAAACATGTTGATAACTCTTAGCACAGCTGAAATATTAGACTTTAATTGGTTAATAACAACAATCTGTGCTGTTTATTCATTTGTATGATTATTTCTGATTATTTATTATTTCACTCCAGAAAGTGACAGAGAAGCTGAAAAAGAAGATAATGGTTGAAATGAAAGCTATTGCCATCCTCAAGGTAAAATGAAGGACAATAGACTGACTATGGCAAGCCATTTTAACATTTAATCAGTAGGGCTGAAATTTTCAGAAGCAGAAATGACATTGAGAAGTCACAGTGTGATTTTCAATATGTCTGTAAAACAATTTGATAACAAAGATTGAAAATTGATATCTTGTCTTTTCTCAAGTGGTACCTCCTTCTTTGGCATCTGGAATTCCATAATGAATAGTCATTTCACTACATGTAATGTCTTACTGTATGTTCATACCAAGAGCTACTAAAGCTGTAAAATCGCTTTTGTCGCTCATAAAAATCGCTGCTAAAATGTCTGTGTTCGCTCATGTCGCTCTAATCGCTCATGACATGCCCATTGTCATTTCATTTACAGCCAAAATGCATCACAGCTAATTCGAATTAAGTGGAGCAGTTCTTCAGAACTTCTTTTAGCCTCTCTAGTCACCTAAATTCTGCTCATTGCTTTGTCACTTTGTCACTCATGTCAACTAAAAGTTCCAGAGATTTTACAGCTTTAGTAGCTTTTGGTGTGAACGCACAGTTACACCAAATATTGTTTGTAACAATACACATCCTTGAATCCTTGATTATTTAAATGATATTTCTTACTAGTTTGTATATAGCTTTCTCTTGTTTCAGATGCAGTTTTAGAAATCTGAATTACAAAGGCTAAAGAGGGCCTGCACACCATGACAAGTCATACTGCAGGTGCAGCTATTTTGCACTAGATACAACTTCAAAATAAACTGAAAAGCACATTGCTACTTGATGAGCAAACCTTTTTTTATTAGAATACTGACTGACTGAAAACATCAGTATGTCAATAAAAGAAGTCATGAGTTCATCTCACTTTACTTAGGCTATGTGTAATCTGTGTTGTTGTGCATGGTCCATAAACCTCACTTCCTTCGGGGTCACGGCACCAGTGTAACCTGCAGCGTCCTGCACACCCATGCTTGAACCTCTATGGACTAGAAGTCCGGTGTGCTAGCGAGTGAGCTAAAACCCTAGGGTACTAGTTTCACTCACTAGCACATCTGTGAAGGTGTCGGGAAGGAGGTTTACCAACGTACTTACTGCGCAGCTATCGACCAACTGGGTATCATTACATATGCATTGAGTGCTTGTAACTGTTCATTATTTTGCATGAGGAATTGGACATATAAAAGGACATAAATAATAAATAATAAACAGTATGCAGCTTTATAATGCCTTTTGACTCTTTGAGTTGTAAAGGCTTATAAGACAGCATTATAATGCCTTATAAGTACTGTCATGAGAATGTATAAACAGTTATGAACACTAATGACATTAGTTATAAGACTTTATGAATGCATTATAAGCCTTTATGACTGGGTTTATAATGCTTTATGAATACTGGGTTCATAGAGAGTGTTACTGTACATGCTTTAGTTACTACATGTACTACATGCTATGTAGTAATGATTAACCAAGCCACAATGATTGCCATCTCATATCCACTTGCCAGGGTAAGTTGTCTGTAGCCAAAATGGAATTCAGTGAGGAGAAAGCAAGGACCAACAATGAAATGGAGGAACTCCAGGGTGAGTTTGACAAAGCCTCCTCCGCAACAGATGCTCTTGAGACGAAAGTGAAGGAACTGAGACAGATTTACATCAACAAAGCAGAGGTGAGGGCTACAGTATTATACTGTTCTAATCAGAAGCACCACCACTGTCATTGATGAGCATTGCACAGGTGGTCCATTTTTTAGAACCACACATTTCTGTGAAAGTAACTGAGCACAGAAAAATGCGATAATATTTTCCATATGCACAATAATATGTGTACCTCTGACACTGCATTGTAAGTTTTTGGTACTTTGCTAGATGCAAGTAAGAGCCAGTAAAAGAGGTAACACTTTGTTTGACGGTGTTTACATAAGAGTGCCATAAGCCTGTCATTAGCATGACATGACACATATCATGAACATTAATGACACTTGTAAATGTTTACATATGTTGTCATTAAGTGTCATTTGGTTTTTATAATGTAAAGTTGACACTGTTTGGGGTGCAGACATCTCAAAAACCGAACAACACTTAATTACAAGACTCATAAACATGAGTGTAGTATCATTCATTTTCATGATATGTGTAATTTCATGGTAATGACATGATCATGTCACTCTTTTGTAGACACCTACAAATAAAGTGTTACCGTAAGGGACAGTAGAAGAGAGGCTCCAAGAAGGTAGAGGAACATACATACACAATGTGATGGTGATTGTTAGCTTGTTCCACCACTGTGGAACTACAAATAAAAATAGTATAGATGTCCTGTGCAAAAGGGTGGTGGTGCCAGAAAACGTTCCTTGGAGGATCGCAGTGGCTTTGGGGACAAAATTAGCCTTTGTGAAAGCACTTAAATGAGTGGGAGTAAACCCAACAATCACTTTGTAGGCAAACATTTTGATTATGTTATTATCATTTATTTAAATGTTGTAGTTGTATTTAAATGTTGTATTTGTTATAACTGTGGATGTTGTCCCATTTCTTTCCTTGAGAGGGTTTTGTGTCTGAACAGAATTTCAGATCCCTAAATTATGTTTTTGTCCATAAACCTGAAAATCTGTAGCACTTTATTTTAGCAAACTGAGAGCCTGAAGACCGAGCTGGCAAACATCCAGACAGCAAAGCAGACTTACTCTGATGATCTGCAAAAGAAGCGCAATGCTAAACTCCAAAGTCTGAATGCAGTGAGGGTAAGAGGATGTGATGGCCAAAGAGACCTTTCAAACAATATTAATGATAACAGAAACTTCAGTTCTGAAACTCATTGTCTGTGTGTAATTTTCAGTGGTTGCACATACTGGAATACTATGCAGGGCCTTATACTCACACATGTAGGTTAACCATAAACTTCTGGTAGCTTAAAGGTGGTGTCAAGAGAGGACAGTTGCTTAGTTGCTTAGTTATATCATCAGCTGTAATGTCATTACCGATGTAGAGATTTGAAGTACAGCAAATTTAGGCAGCCTTTTTATTGTCTACTGCTCAGCAATGAAAGCCTCCATCTATGTTGACAGTAGTTCCCCACTACATAAATGTTAGAGAGTAAGCAGAAGTGCTGTCGGATATTCCTGGAAGGCTTTCAGCATCAGGTTCTACAGGGTATGAATTACAGTTTGTGAAAGCTAGGCAAAAATATAAAAACCTCTCTTAGAATTTGAAATTATGGAATCTCTCTTCCAAAAGTTTCTCCATCCACAATGGAAAAATATCAGGAGAGTTGATAGTGTTTATGTGTGACTTTTGGTATTTATTGACAGGAATTGCATGATGATGTCTCTGAGAAATATGAGAATGCCAAGTCTAGGATCATTGAGCTTCGTGCAATATCTGTAGAATACAGAGAAGAATCTGACACGATGGAGAAAGCCGCCAAATATCTGCCTGCTATCATTGAGGAGTTACAGTAAGATACTGTTTAAATTTGAAGTCTTCCTATTGTATATGTAGAGCATTTCTGGAGGAAATAAGGAATTTGGGTAATATGAAATGAAACTTACACAATGAAGCAGAGTCAATCTTGTATTCCAGTCATAGACCACCAGAATCATCGACCATGCTATTAAGGTCTTTCACTACTCAATGCCTCTATGGTTTTAAGTGGGATTTCACTGTGCTGTTGTGGGGGGGTGGGGGATTTGGGGTGACTCTTTTTATGACGACAGTTGTAAGTGGATAAATTGATGTTTAATTGTTGCCATCTGTGAGTCCCTATCAGAAGGGTATGTCTGTATGTCCCTGCTCACGTGGGGCCCTGGTTATCTGGTGATATTACCTCACCAGCCTCCTAATCCCTGAAGTCCAATTATGAGAGCTACTCACATTGGGGAGAGATAGTCATGCACCCTCTCACACCATGAATCCTTGCCATGGAAGATTTTAGCTCCCTCGCGCTTTTTTTGTCAAGCTTGTCAGTAGCATATCTTTGGTTTTGAATCAAGATTAGTTAAGGTTGCAAATGGCAATGGGAAAAGAAGGGAGAGATGAATTCCTTGCTACATTTGTTTCTGTGTTGTGTTCATCATTGCCTATGACCCTCTTGTTGACCTCCTGACCTCTAGAAGTATCAGTGATGGTATTCAGTATAAGCACGAGAGGGCCCTTACAATAATGACCAGCCTGCAGCAGGATATCACCAGTTGTGAAGAAAGGACAGTTAGCACTGCTGAGGCACATGAGGTCCATCTCCAGGAAAGAAGAGCTGTCATGCAGAAAATTAAGGTCAGTGGACATGTTTGTATGACTTACCTATGAAACTTTTACCTTGATTATTTTTATTAATATGCTCTATATTCAGGTGTGTGAGTTATTTATTTATATTTATATTTAATATGAGCAGTGTATTAGTAGTTAGGAGCACTACACTATGTACATATATTTTCGATTAAGGTTAGCCTTAAATAAAGAATGTGATTTGTAATGTGCTTTGTAATAATTCTATGCTTTTTAAGGCTGGACTTAAGCCACTTTATTGCCCAATTGGCTATTAATTCATGTTGACCTAAATATCTATATTGTAACCTCAGTACAACTTAACCCACAAGCAGATATTTACTCATGCATTTACTCATGTCTTCTTGGCCCATCCCTATATGACAAATAATACTTTGTAGTAAATGCATGAAAATGCACATTAGAAATTATCACCCTCCATTTTAATGGGAAAAGGCATTTTATTGTGAGGTTCAGAGGCAGGATTGCCACCCCAGCCTGAGCCCACTGCCTGATGGGAGTCTCACATGGCTTATCTAATGTGAAATCGCCATGTGGTATATAGTTTCATTAAACGGTGATCAAGAATGCATTAGTTCAAAACAAGAAAAGGCAATGGAGCCTAATCCGCCATGCACTCGGGTGCAGCAACTCTAAAAAAGTTGTTGGCGCGAGACAATTTGAGAATTAAAAGTCTTCCTCATAGACTCTGACTGCCATTAGCCAGATAAAAGTCAGCAATGCGGAGAGCCTTTTGGAGGCTTCTCCTGCAGGAAACAACAACAGCAGTAACAAAAAGCAGCTTAATCAAGGAAGGAAAACAACAGGAATTACAGTGGTTGGGAAACAGACTGTGTTGTGTGTGCATTCCTTGCTGGAAAGCATGCAGTCTCTCCCTGCATTAGCCCAATGTGCTGGTTGGTCATTGAATTCTGAAGTCAGCGTGCATGAAGTGGGATATGGCAAGCGGCATTATGGTCAGACATTAGGTGAGACATTGACCTAATTTAATGTTGTTGTGGCCACCAGGGTTGATAACCCTTTTTCTCCAAATTGGCTTGCGTTGTTGCCAAGTAACACTTCACTTGAAATTCCCTATTCAAGAAATTGATTGCCTCAGTGTTTTTTTTTTTGTGTGAGTGTATAAATATATCTGAAACATGGTAACATAAACATTATGCACAATAGCGCAGAATTCCCAGAGGAAGGAGACTGATGGGTACATGGCACCTCGTGTACTACTGTTCTGAAACTATTTATGCTGTGACCAGGTTAACCATCTATTTAGCCTCTAAGCATTAGTAAGCTTCTGTGTTTTCCTTGGGGTGCCTTAGCTCTACAGTCTCCCCAGGTATTAGCATTTTAATCGCTAGAAAATGGCCCTCACTCTCCAGTACTTGTGTGACTCGTATTCCAAACACCTGTAGACGCATTAGCTTGTCTCCTCCTCCTCCTCAGTTCCTGTCACGTGAATGCTCAAGCCTCTGTCTGAACTTGGGTATGTAGTGTTCTGTTCATGTGAACCAAACATATCCTCAAATCAGCTTCCACTCCTGTGTTGTACAAATCAATTCTGCCAAGTTTCCTCCCGTCTCTTGTCTGTCCATTGTTCACTTAATTAGTAGTCACTGAATTCTTTGTAAGGTCAGTGAATGATTGCATTAATGAGAACATATCCTACCTCTCGCTCTCTCTCTCTCATTTTCACTGTGAAGGGCTGATGAAATGAACACTAATGCAGGAATTGCAGTCAGTCGGGGATGCATATTGAATATCTATGCTCGATTTATACTGGTGGTATGACAAACCACCATGGCTAAGCACTGTCAACAGAAATATCAAACCGGTTGATTAGAATTATCTTGTTATACCTCCTGACCATTAGGATCCTTGACAAATACAAATGAATGATTTGACTGCGGAGCTACAGCCTTTCCATGATAACAGCTGATCACTAATAATAAAGGGGACACCAGGTGAAATACACCATCTCTCTGGGTGACCATCATTGTTAAGACAACCCTCCCCTTCCCCACCCACACACACACACAAACAGAAATTTTATTCTGACTCCCTCCCCCTGTCTCCTCCTGCCCAGCGTCCCCTAATGCGATCAGGGCCAGTGTTTGAAGCGAATAAAGTAAACAATGCAAACTGCCGACACCATCAGTTTCTTATGGGCAATGAAGTGTAATTTGTTCCATTTACACTTCACAACCACGTCAGATGGGCTTTGTCAGTGCTGCATGGAGTAATTAAAGCTGAAATCAATAGCAGGCATTTGTCATGTTTACAGCCTTTCTTTCGGCTGGGTTAAACTCATCAGTTTAGTGGTGTTCTGTTTTACTGCAGAGACACACTTCATTATTTTCTACAGGTACAGTTGAGATATTCAGTCATGCCGCCGATGGCTTGGAAATGGTCTGGAGATGAGAGGGGGCAGGCAGAAAACAGACAGTTATTTATTGTAATGTATTTGCATGCTCTCCTGAATAATATATGATTATTAATGTCTGGCTGTGTCCTGTGCCCCAGTTCATGCTGGCAGTCTAGGAGCACACCAAGACACACTCACACACATTTATGTGTAATGTACACAAACACACACAGACACACTCACACACATTTATGTGTAATGTACACAAACACACACAGACACACTCACACACATTTATGTGTAATGTACACAAACACACACAGACACACTCACACACATTTATGTGTAATGTACACAAACACACACAGACACACTCACACACATTTATGTGTAATGTACACAAACACACACAGACACACTCACACACATTTATGTGTAATGTACACAAACACACACAGACACACTCACACACATTTATGTGTAATGTACACAAACACACACAGACACGGACACACACAAACCTACCTTTGTTTTTCATTTCCCTCCTGCAGACAAACTCCTTCTTGCACATGTTCACACAGTCCCTTCACTCAGTGCAATATGCTCTCTCACACATATATACTTCCTCAGCTCTTTTTAAAGATTGACCGCAATACCAGGCATTAAAGCACAATTTTAATGTCTTGAAAGCAGAGTGCACATATATACTCACATACACAAAACAATTTAAATGTGTGTTTGTCACTGCTGTGAGGAGATTTTTCTATTTTATGCTTTTTTTTCCCAAGACGCATCATTGCCACCCAACTGAACTCAGAGCCAATGCCAGTGTATTTCAGACATGTCCAAACCTTCCCTTCCAGATACTCCATGAGTGTTGCAGCACTCCATCATATAACCCTCTTACCTCTCTCTGGAACAGTGGGCCATGCTCTGCTCAGGGGCTCCTTCTCTCATGCTCCACCCTAGTCTCTCACACAATGTGCCATACTCGCTACAAGACACCCCATCATATCTGGGCAGTCTTCACACTTTCACTACAACACTCTCACTATACTGTATAATGGCATAAGGCTGTATAGTGAGTGGGATTTCAGCAGGATTTAGCCTGACCTCCTATATATATCACAGTAATAAATTGGACATTGAGATAGTTTGGCATGCCGTGATTACCTACATTCTAGAGGACTGCACATGAATATTCATGAGCCCACACTGTCATTATGCACACCACAGTTTGTCAAATGGGAGAGACAGGCTGACGGCACCAGCCCTCGGCACGGCTCAAGGCAATGTTCTCCCTCCACTGGTTTACTTAGGCCAGCTTTAATACACTTCATTTCTCCAGCAAGGCTTCCTGATTGGTTCATAAGCCAGATCAGGTAGACTAGTGGAGGACCGCAGCAGAAATCTACGGGACCAAAGAGCTAAATCATTAGCATCAGAAATCTCTCCCCTACAAGTATATGTATTCCAGCCAGGGCTTGTTGGAGTTGTGCATGTATCATATACATTACAAGGAATATGGCACAGTTGATTCCTTAATGTTGGTCTTTCTTTTGACAGCCAATAAGTGTCATATGTACTGTATATGCCATAGTCTGTTGGGTTTCAAGTGTATGGTTGGGGATTTTGTTTTATTCCACAGAAGCTATGGTAGCTATGGTACACTGAAGGCACATTCTGGCCCATACAAACCAGTGGTCTCACAGTCTCTGTTTGTCTGTGTGTAGGCAGATCTAAGAGAAGCCCTACAGGAGAATGTGAGGTTAGCCAATGAGTACCGTGACTTACAGAAAGCCCTGATGAACGCCAAGCGGGAGGCTGTGTTTGTGTTTGATGAGAAGAACCGGGCCGAAGTGTCATTCCAGGAGCGCAAACAGGTAAACTCACTGTCATTCATGTGAAGTGAAAATCATTTATGACGACCCTGTCCTCTGCACCAGACATACAGTCACATCAAGAAAAGATGTTGCGATCTATGGTAGGGTCATTCAAGGTGGTTTACTGGATCAAATCTGAGATTTAAGCATAACGGTAGCGTGCACTTTCGTCCTTCTCCTGATATAGATTACATGTTGGTTACAGTATTTGCACTTAATCTAGTTTGTGTGTGTGTGTGTGTATGTGTGAGTAGGTGAGTGTGTGCTTTTGTGTTTACACACCAACCAATTGTGTAATTATTCACAAATCAGTATTCCGTCTCAGAAGAGAAGGGCTGGTGAACAGATAGGGAACAGATGTCGCAGGGATGTGACGGCTGAGAGGGAGAGGTATATGCATGATGACACGAATTGCTGCACTCGGCACGGACTGTAATTTGTGGCTGGTTTTAGTTGGGCAGCCAGCACGCAGGGCACCGCAGTAATCTAATCTTGATGAGATAAGTTTAGTGGAGGAGTGCGACAGCCACGCTCTAATGTAGGGCTATATAGGCTGTTTTTTTTCACCTGGGGGAGTATGGGGAGAGGAGAGCTGTGGATGGCCGCACAGAGTAAGCATGCCCATCACTTCGGAACACTTTATGAAATGTGGAAGTTTTGGAAGTTTTTTTTTTCTCTCTGCTCAAAGGTGGAAAAAAAGATTGATTGCTAAGCCAAGCAAGATTTATGTGGAACGTTCGCGTGCAGTGGGCGTATCAGAAAATGCACACTAGAACTACATATTTTTGCTATTAGATGGCAATCTTTTATTTTTACCCGTTACCTTTGCAATGAGCAAAGCACATTGTTTGCTTCTCCAGAAAAAAGACTAATACTTCTGTGAGTCCTCATCTAACTACATGAATGTTATCAAGTGAGAAATGCATGCAAAACTGAAATCCTGTGGACGGGATTTGCCACGCTCATGATCAAAGCCTGATTTTCTTTTACTCAGTATTCAGCTCTAACAGTTTGTTGTTTATTTTTCACTGACTTGGTTCTCTTTCTCCTCTTCTTATAAAAAAATGTGCGTACCAGGGAATGTTGGTATTGTAAAATATGACGGTCTGTACTGATCTATAGCATTTGACACCACAGATTCATGAAGAGCTATTAACCTTAACCTATACATAATGCCCTTATGCAAGTCATCTGTGTGGCTACACATATCTTAAATTGTACGTATATTCTTTTAATGTTGTACAAGTACAGACTGTGAGACAGGAGACTGTAAACTACTTGATTGTCGTTGTATGTGCAGAGCTCAGATGTGAAGCTGAGCACTGGTTTTAGGCGATCTAGAGTCAATATAGTTTTGTTCTTGACAAGTGAGTGCATATTCTTCAATTCTTAAGTCCAGAGGAGAGTGAGAGAAGTGCAGGTATATGGTCTATGAATCCATCAACCAACATCAACTCCTAGCTAATATGAAACCATAAGTACGTACCATGGCTCAGCAACAGACATCGAAATGTTTTGTCTCAACAGTAGGCTGCACCACAAATAGTATGTAAATGCCAGCAACTGGGAGCTTTTGCTGTGCACCTCTCTGAGGAGATGTAGGTGGCTGACTGTCCATCACAGACAACCACTACATGTATAGGTGGATAAAGGTCAAAAAGACATGATAACAGCCGGGCACAAAAAAACCCTCTGTGCAAGCAAACACCATGCCTTAAATCAACAGGCATGTTGTGAAGCATAGCTGCTGCATATATTCCTTTTATATCAAAGTAGGTCTTGCTCATTTGAAGAAACTCACCCAGAAGTTCATAAAGTTAACCATGGCAGTCTGTTGTGTGTTAAACTCGTAGGCCCTCCCTGCCAGGCGTCCTCCGTGTCCTCTCCCCATGGCACACTACAGACTACATCCCACGGCTGACACCAGTGCATCCAATTTGGGCACTCAACCAAAGAATATGTCCCTCTAATCAAACATTTTAGGACATCTAATCTATCTGCTGTGTTAAAAGGTCTGCACAAGTGGGCTGGTTCAGCTGTCTACAAGTCCTTCACCTTTTTTGTTAGTATTCTTGTTGACTAACAGTGTTTATGTAGGAGGGGTGTCATTTCATTTCATGTTGGCTGCCATGTTTTTGTATCAGTGTGTACTGGGTTATCTAAAGGCTTCATATGTAAGCATCATAGTTTCAGATTCCATTTTACCTGCAAGCCTTTTTTTATTGCATTTTCAATCTTTCCAACATCAGAATCAGCATCAACAGAAATAAAAGCAGGAAGCCTTTCAGACAATGGAACACTTTGTTCTATAAGCGGAATTCCTGTCTTTCTTTCTCCCCCTTCAGCAGATGATGGCTGAGCTAATTCTCTTTAGTTTTCTCATGCTCTGGAGAACACATTGCTAAGCAATGATAAGCTTAAGAGAAGAAAGAGAAGGGAGAGATGGGGGTGACACAGCAATGGCATCCCTCTGTATAGCAGCTCTCCTTTTTCCCCCTCAAAACTGTGCTCAAATAATAAGCAAAGCAGCAGCATGTCTCTCCAATGGACTCGGCATAATTTCTGCATTCGGTGGGGGGTTCATGACTTCTTTGTGTATGTGTAAAATATGTCTTGAGGGGATTGGTATAAAGTTAAACTGGGTGAAGTAGAAATATTTTACTCATCAGCTTTGCAGTCACAGAGTTTGCCTCGGCTAGAACAAAACCGCTGAAGCATTTAGAGAAAATTAACCCCCCATCCTGGCAGCCAGATGTGACTGGTTTCTGATGAATGCACATGGGTGGGCAGAGAAACCAAGAGACTGTGAAATTCCTGTCAGGCCCGTGTACTGCAGAATGGGCTATTGACTGCTTTCTCTATTTCCCTCCATCATTCTTCTTGAACACTGCCATTAATTTCCTCTCCTGCCTTACCAATTCCTCCTCTCTCTCTCTCTCTTTCACTATCCTCCTCTTTTTCTTCCTGTTTTTCTTTTTCTCCCTCCCTCCTTTCTTTCTCCCCCCCCCCAGCTTTCTTTGTTGCAGAAGAGGATGCACAAAGCCATGGTGAAATACTTCAACCACCGCAGCCTCCACAGTCAAGCTGAACTGGCCTATTTCCAGAGCCTCTCTAATGCGAACAACCAGAAAATAACAACCGTGCAGGTAGTGTATCTGCAGAATATTGCTGCACTGATACTTTTATTTGTGTGTGTGTGTGTGTGTGTGTGTGTTTATGTGTGCGTTTTGTGTTTTGTTTGTTTCTTGGAGAAAACACACTTTTTACATACAGGTACATTCTCACTGGCAATTCCCAGCACCATTGTATGGGTTTGCTTGAGTTACATTACACTACTACATTTTGTACATGAAACCACAAGATGTTATTGACATGCTTTGTAAAGGTCCAGTGTGCTAAGGTATTGACATAGGACATTGGTTGCTTTGTTGCTACCACCCTAACAGTGTAGGCAGCTTCCTTAGCCACTCACCCCGGTGAATAAAGAAATTAATGATGTGTGCTGTGGGAGCTCGCTAACGCACTGGTCTCTCTGTGCAGGAAGACATCCAGGAACCACAGCATATCAGTATGAGAAAGCCAGCATGTCTGTCCCCAGTGCAGCAGGCAAGAGTGCTTTATGCTTTGCAGTGGTGCATGTGAGGCATTTGGGCTTTGAGTGCAGTCAGACGGCCTGCTGGATGTGGCATCAGTCTTTATTTTAGATCTCTGTAAGGTCATCTTTGAGTGGTGATCAGATTAATGGTTAACTCATCATTTATCATTGCCCTGAAGTGCACAATGAGGCAGAAATCCTCCAGAATTTGCACATATATCCTGTTTAAGACATGACTCTGAAAATGTCCCGTGCGCGTGTTTATTGACAGTGACTCAGTTTGTCACAAATTCACGTGAGTATGACCTTATAATTATGGCATACAGTACCTGCACTGACTGTGGCTCCATCAGAGCTGAGCATCCCCAGCGCCCCAGTTAGAAGCTGGTGGGCGCCGAGACTTGAGATGAGGTCAAAGCGGACACGCTGATAGTGATGAATCTTTATGATGAGAGCTGTCCGCCGGAACCGACTCAGCAGGTGGCTAGCATAGCATATGTAGCCTAGCGTTCAGGGCTCCACTCACACACGTTCATGTTCACACAGCACGTACCATGGCTCTGCAGCCACTCAACAGGGGAGCACAAAAAGAAACCCTGGTTTCCCCCAAGAACAAGCCTATTGTCATCCACCATGTCAGCTCTATTACAGAAAGTGTGTAGCACATGCATGTCTTGTGCTATTAATATTGTACGTGTTATTGTTCAATAGATCAACATTTACTCAGACATTTCACTCTGATCTCTTCATTTTCAACTGAAACAAGTGAGAATATGAGTGGATATCAGGACACCTCCTTCTAATTCTAACTTACTTTATTGAAGGAACACAAAGTATAGCAGCAACCTGCAGTGTCACTTACATACAGTGGTTTGTGAACATGTTGCATTTAAATTTGACTGGATTAAGTTTAGAGCATTGTTGGGAATTAGTCCTCTATACTCCTGTATTTTGGCCTCTAAACTTTTAAAAATGTCTGGCATCACTCTTTCAGAAGGGAATTATGTGTCATTTTTTTTTTTTAAGAATTCTGTCTTCCTCGGTTCAGTTGAAGCCAGGATGAGCATTGCTGCATTCTTTTAGCGTTGTTGCTTTGTCTTCTTTTCTTTTTAAAAATTTTATGTCAAGCATGTTATGTCTTTAATTTGGTTAAAGGACTAGAGTGATACACAAGACCATGTTATAACCAAGGCCATTTTGCTGTGGCATTAGGCATTAGACATTAGTGTAGCATTAGAGCGGTGGCGTAATTGGCCGCACCCTGAGCCGCTGCGGAGTAGTGGGCGCTCTTGTTTTGGTGCTGTAGTCAGAGCAGGCTTGTGCAGAAGTCAGGCGAGTGAGTGGAGCATGAAGGCGAGGAGTTCTCAGGGATCCGCCGAGTGTGAAGGACATGCAGGCAGTAGTGCCGTCAGAGATCCTCTCAGGGCAGCACACCCACTCACATACACACACACACACACACACACACACACACACACATATGGATGCATGCAGACACACACTCACATTCTCTCTCTCTCTCTCACACACATACACACACACACACTGATGCCTGCAGACACACACACACACACACAATGCACACACTCTCGCAGATACACGCAGACACACATGCATATACATACAGATGCACACACTCACAGAAACACACACAAACAATGGGCTTTGAACACCAACACGCACTCAAACTCAGGGACTGCACATACAGACATGGCCACACATTTGGAATAAGCACTGACACACACAAATGCACACAGAAAACTGTTCATCAGTACTACAATCTGCAGTAGCCCCACATATACTGTAGCATGCTCAGAGTTACCCATACTTATGCATGTTCTATGTGTATGCCAACATACACTCCCACATGCATGCACACAAATTTATACCAGAGACTTTAGAGAGGAGAAAACAAATCATTAACAAATAAGTGAATTGGAGAATAAGGGAAAATTCATAAGGGTAAGGAGAATGTTGTGAGATGAAGATCCTGCTCTGTAATATAAGTACAGGCTTTCGGTGATGATTTCAGTATGATTGACTCTCTCTGGCTGTCACCAAGACAATAGCCATGGCAAAAGTTGTGCATGCACAGTGAGCAAGATAACGTGATTACACTTTATTTGAGATTTTAGAGATGTTTACATTGTGCCTTTCAGATTAACACGATGATACATGTAAGATCCTAAGTGGCTGTATGGGCTCTCTTTGGGATTATTAGGTGATGTCTCCCTATTAGGGATGGTATCGTTAAGATTTTGTCGACCCCATTATTGAACAAAATTCTGAAGAATGGTTTTAGAAACTTAAATTCATGTCCAGTAGATCACCTCCATTAGCTAATTATTATGTACATTTAAACTACATTTATGCATTTAGCAGACACTTTTATACAAAGCGATTTACAAAAAGAGGATAACATTCAAGCTACAAAACCTTACTAACTACTAAGAGTGCACCTTGCTAACAGGACATTGGCAGCAGATGAAAGTGCAGGAATGTGATAAAAGTGCAGTAGAGAGAGTGGGCGGTGCATTGTAAGTGCATTCCAGGTAGTTAAGCCAAGAGATACTCTCAGAAGAGCTGGGTCTTTAAGAATTTCTTGAAGGTGGAGAGGGTATCCGTTGCTTTGGTAGCACTTAGAAGGTCATTCCACCAGTGTGGAACAACAGATGACAATTGTCTGGTTTGACCTGTGTGAGGTGTTGGCAGTGCTAGATGATGTTCCTTGGAGGAACAGAGTGGCCAGGGGGTAACATAGGGCTTTAAGAGAGTATTAAGGTAAATGGGAGCAGACGCATCAATCGCCTTGTAGGCCAACATTAGCGCCTTGAATTTGAGGTGAAGCAGCTAAGGCTTGGCACTGGAGCTCAATGAAGAGAGGTGTGACATGTTCTTTTTTTGACTGGTTGAAAACCAGACATTTACATTTATGCATTTAGCAGATGCTTTTATCCAAAGCAACTTACTCCCCTAGAGAAACTTAGGGTTAAGTGCTTTAATCAAGGGCACAACAGGATTCCAGGCTATTAGCATGCTAGCCAGGTTCCTTAACCCCTTTGCTACTACCGCCCTTATTATGACATATCTCCAAATAATAAACAGGTACCGCATCTACCTGAATATACAGTTAGCAGCATGAAAAAAGTCAGAGCATTTTCAGCAGTATTGAGAGCACTATTGCTTAATTCAATTATTCAGTGATTGTAGAAACATCCACTGAAAATGTTTAATTTTTGTGTCGTTTTTACCTATTTGGTCCGTAGCACAACTCTTTAATTAGAGATATGACCTGTGTTAAATAACCATTATACTTCAATTATGTTGTTTTCATAATTTTTGGAAGACAGTCTTGATCAATCAGTTAATTTGATTAAATGCACAGCTCAATGATTCCCAGTGATTCAACTGATACAAAATACAGCATCAACCTAATTTAACACAGCTTCTGGTGTAAACTACAACCATTTCTGGTTTCCTATTTCCTCTTTCCCTCCCGAAAATATTGAATGCCTATCATGATTCTGCTAAACAGAACAAAGCGAATGCCAAGCTAATGTACATATCAGAGTAGCCCATCTAGGTGTTTACAGTGAGATAACAAATTAGCTTCTACCTGTATGTAATCTCCATTGTGGTGTCTGCGTTTATCATGAACTTTTATCAACGTGCATTTTCTGGTCAGCAGATCAATGCTACCTTCCCTGGGCTGAATATAATACAGTTGTCAGCACATAACCCACTTGACCATTTGTTAGTTTCAGTGACCTGTTTATTTAAACATCTCCTAAGGGGACAGTGAAGCGTTTAACTGTATGGAAAATAGCATGACTGTCATAATCTCCAGCCTGTAGGCTAACTGGTAACCTGTGAGAGCCTCATCTGAGAAGTGAGAAAGAATGCTCAACAATGTTATGAATTTGGACAGCTGTATTCATTTTCAGCATTTGGTGTCGCTTACATACAGTTCCTTAAACAGAAAAGTATTAATACTTCCAAGGTGTTTACAGGTTAGCAGGTTATTGCAACAAATGCAGAAATTGCAAGGATTGCATAATTGGGAGGGTTGTAAAAGATTGGAAAATACAAATAAATTTGTATTTAAATTAGTATTTTGCATTGTAAAGGTGTAATAGATGTCCGGTATCTGTCAGGAATGAAACTATAAAGTATATGGACTGCTTGCATACCAAATATCATAGTATCATATCATAGTCTGAAGTTGCCAAAATGGCTTATGACCTCTCTTATAAAACTGGGCTAGATATACTTTTAACCTAAGATGTGATAGAAACACTCAAAATCAGACAGAAAGAGTGAAAAGCTGTTGAGACTGATATCCATTACTCTGTATAGCCCTAACAGGCTATCTACCGTGGCTACCATGTATAACTGGAGATAAATTCCTCAGAATTGAGTTGCTCATGCCCTCACTGCTTTCTTTCATTCTTTTCGAAAAAGTAGCCATGTTGTAGGTGAATGCCCCAATGAATAGGCAAGCTCTGCCCTTCTACATTGTTTTGTGCTGTTCTTACAGGATTCTAAAGAGTGCCACCAACTTGTCTTTGGTTCTAATTCACACTCTGGAATCTTTCTCAGCAACTGTCAGAAATAAGAGTGCTTGCCTATGTGTGAACATAGCCCTAGTCAATTTATAACCGCAAAAAGGTAGTTTTTTGTGTCTGATCTGTGCTGAATATACAATGTAGTTGTATATTGAGCCCTGCAGCAAACAAAATTAAATGTGTACATTTGTCATGGCTATGCTGATTGAATGTTTGTTTATATAAACACCTTAGCAGATTAGATTATTATGGCATATAAAAAGTTGGTCCGATGTCTTCAATCAGAATAAATTCAGTCCGACTTAATAAAAAGTGTGCATTTCCACAAGCAGTCTATAGCGAGTCTCCCTGCAGAGTTCATGTTCCATTCCCACAGGCTTTGCTAGAGAAACCATGATGACTATTTGGCTCCCATCAGCAGAACCTCCCCAAACTCACCCAACCCCCCCCCCACACACACACACACACACACACACACACACACACATACCAGTGCACACTTTAGCTAACACACACACACACACACACATCACAGTCTAGCATGCCACAGCATAATAATGAAGATGCACACTTGTACACCTCATATTAGAACTCCTTTGCCGAATCCGGTTCCAGTGCTTTGGAGGAATGTCAGGTGTGGGGAGGAAGCTGCTGAGAGGAGGGGGTGGGGGGGTGGAGTTGAGGGTGTGCCGTGGCATGCCACACCATGTCACAGCTGCCAAATCTGGCACTTCACTTTTTGTGTGTGAGTGTGTGTCTGTTATGCAAGTGTACACCAGGGAGGCCAGTATTTGACAATCACTAACAACGGAGTGCAGAGTTAGAGAGTTGTGAATGGCCGATAATAATTGGAAGAGACGCCCACTGCGCTGGTCCCGTGGGGACGTAATCCGAGATCTTGTTTCTGATATAATTGTTAGTCAGAGAATTTCTGCATGACTGAGCCGGTCAGATCCCCAAGCTGGTTGACAGTGCAAGGCAGTTTAATAGAAAAACTGGTTGCTGAGGTTTTTTAAAAACAGAGCGGGCACTGAACCCGCACACACAGTTCACCAGGAGTGTTTTTGTGTCCCTTTCTCTTGCTCTCTCTCTCTCTGTCTTTCTCCTTCTGTAACTCCCTCCTTCTCTCTTTCTCTCTCCCCACACAATAAAAAAGCTGCCGACTACACCTCACTGCACCATCTGAGTGGGTTTGTCATGAAAGCAGAATATCAGTGTCGCTCCTTGTGTGTCTGCTACTGTTCTCTCTCTCTTTCTCTCTCTCTGTCTCTCTCTCCCTCAACAGCAACACAAGCTCTGCTTTTCTTAATTAGCCCTCTCCCATTGATTCCATTTGCCCCCCTTTTATTTGAACAGGAGGAGTTGTCAAAGGCAATTCAACGCCTCTCGGCTTTCCTGCACTCACTGACAGATGACTCAACTACCACCGGCGACGACGCAAACAAACAATCCGGCCCGGACGCCAATGGATTGAGCGGCGAGATGCCGGCAGTTCAGATAGCGGTGTAATTGGAACCTCACCTGTGCCAGACAACTCACTTACTCCACCTCGACTCACTCCACACACACACACACACACACACACACACACACACACACACACACCTCCGCTTCCCCACCCCCACCCCCCATCTCAACCTCCCCACCCCCTCCACCTCTCTAACCAGCAGCAAATCCATAACAATGAAACAGGTGACTTTCATGCTGCTGTCAGGAATGATCTAATTTTAGCTGGGTGAATGATTGCAATTGGCTTTGCCTCATCAGATAATTAATCTATGTCACCATTAATTGGAAAAGAGAATAATTACAGGCCATGTTGACAGAAATTCTACGCTCCTCCACATCTTCAAGATCTAATTACACCTGCTAAAGCCTGGTGACCTCAACCAGCAGTTAGTGTACCTCTGTAACCCTAAGTGTACTACTACTAGCTCTGTGTCTGGCCAGCAGTGGCGTGGCACCACTCCTCTGTACCCGTTTTTGTTTATGCCCGGCTTTCTCATCTCCTCTGAGAGCTGTCTCCCTCAATCACTTTTCAATATTCAATCTTAATTTTGTGGAAGTTTAGCATTTTCAATGAGCTGGAGATGAATGATTAATGAATAAATTTAAATGCTTCATTTTGTCCATGGATCATTAGTCAAGTCCTTTGTGGGAAGGACCTGAGAAAAGGAGTGAAAATTATTGAGACATTAGCCTGAAGCAATCCAGGGGTAAATAGTGTGCATGGAAGGATGTTGTGTTCACAGTATCCAGTGGCTTTCTAAAGAGCCCCCTTAGGAAATAAACAAACTTTCAATTTGCAAGGTATCACAAAGATGGAGAAAAAAAAACATTTTCATTTTAGAAATGAGTTTCTATCATTTGTTTGCAATGGCGAGGCAGCTAAGCGCTTTGTGACTGGAGCTTTAACAATCTGAGTGAAAGTTTCAGTTATATGTTAGCTTGGCAGAAGCCTTGGTGTTGTGATATTCTTAACACAAGTTGTCTATCACAATTTTGTTACTTCACCAGAGATCTCAAGACATGTAAATAAAACAAGAGTAAGATTCTGTTGATTGGGATATTGTAGGAATGCTACAATAGATACATTCGTTGCATTGGTGCAGTATAACTACTTTAAAGAAAGAACTCACACCTAAAGTAAGTTGTAACACTGTGTGGAATTTATCCAGAAGTCTGGAAGTCTTGTATTGTGCAGTATTCATGGTCTGGAGTCAGGATTACAACTGCCATGGTTGGCAGACTAGTCAAGATGTCAGTGGCTAGATTCTTTCAATTTTTTGCATCACTTCTGGTGTTAATATCATATATTTAGAATATATGTTTTTGATATATGCAGTTTTGTTTGAGAGTTCTGTTTGATCCCTTAGTTTGGAGGTCAAGGCAACATTTTGTGAAATTTGTGGATATCATTGTACATATACAGGACATTTTATCTTTCATGATATATACGGCAGAATACTCATGGTCAGAACTGTGTTCACAAGGCCAATTGGCCAAACATCAAAAAGATTAACATTGAGACAGTAGACTGATAGCTGTACAAAGTAGATGGAGCAATGACAGACATGATTGCCTCTGATTTCCTCTCAACAAATGTTTCTTATGGAGCAGTATTATGTTATCTTTCTGTGACTGGTAGGCTGATAGGCTAGCTCCTCTGGTGTTGCAATGACTGTATGTTAAAATGGGACTTGCCAGCCTGGGAACCAGACCCTCCTCTAGAAGGTCTAAGGTCCAAAGGATACATTTGCAAATGAATCTCTTCTATTTTTATTTTTAAAAAATGACACTGACATGTACCTAAAGTGCTGCTTTGCATCCAGCCAGAACAGATTCAACATATTTTCATGCTGGAAATGCTGCATTTTAACTATGTATAGTAAAAAACAATTAGTCTGTTGATTGGCACGTAAAAGAAACAAACAAGTGGTCTGTTGATTGTTATGCAAAGGAACAAGACCATGTCTTATTGACACTACATGTCAAAAAGGTTGCCGAACCCTGCTCTGCATGGCTCTGAGCCTGCCTATCAGATAGACTGAAGTGCTTGGTGCTTGGGATTTAGGGGCATAGCTAATGAGGTCGTTGAGGTTCGTGGCCAGATGGACCTGCAGAACAAATTGAAATTTGCTAGTGGGGCATTCAGCTTCCCCAGGGTAGGTAGTTGTGGTATCTTATTACTGGGACACAAACCTTAATACTATTTTAAACCAAAGTGAACTTGTCCAAAAAAATGAAGACTAAATATCCTAACTATGTGAATGAATAGTCCAAAATGCTCTTTCTGCAATCTAGCTAGATCATTCAAAGGAGTAGAGATAAGCAGTTAGCACTGAGTGACAGCAATTACAGTAATGAAGGCGCTCCAGTAATCAGTAATCTCACACTGACTGAATCAGTGGCACACGTAGTATTGTTTGTATATGTCTGTATGTATAGCTGCTCAGCCTGTCTCTCCCTCAAAACCGAGGCCAAGCCCACATCTGCTGGCAGGCCTGGCGACACAGAGCCGTCGCCGGGGCAATGAGAGCACTCAGTCAGAGTGGTGCAGTGCTGCATGGCTGCCCATCAGCCTCTCAGGAGAAGCCAGCCTTCTGCATCTAACGGCATCTCCACTGGCTCCTGACAGGGGCTGTGGTCGTGGCTGCAGCTGACCACCAGTAGCACCACAGAGTTGCTCCCAAGAGCTGGTCGGTGAGATCTGTGCTGCTGTGCTCAGGCCACTATAGGAAAGAAGCTGCTCCACGCTGTAGTCAGCAGCTCTTTGTGACTGTGTCGCACATCTGCCAGGCTATAAGTGTGCCGAATTTCACCTGCTGCGTTTAAAAAGCAAACCAAGCATGCAAGCACCTGCCAAACCTGACCACTAATAATGCTAATATGGCAACTCTGCTATCTGCACTGAGACTACTATGGCAGAGACCAAAGAGGTAGGAATCATAACTTGAGCTTTTGAGGAAGACTCTGGCAATTACCTTTTTCTGTTGTAGTTAATATAACAGAATTACAGTGTCAATAGGCAACATAATGTAAAATGTACTGTATAGTTCATTCATAGTTTAAACATATCTAAGTGCATGACATGATGTTAAAGAAACCATGTTTCTGCTGCTTAGCATGATGCTAAAGAAACCATGTTACCAAAATACTGCTTAAATGACATGCTATTTAACTTGGGTAGGCCTAGTATAAATCCTGTAATGTGGACGGTAGTGAGATGAGCTGAGCCCTAAAAAAAATCTTGATAATCTTTCATTTTTGAACAACAACAACAGCATAATGGTTATCAGCAAACAGAACCATGATGTTTACATACCTGCATAAAAGTCAGCCTATAGTTTTAATTGTTAGAGGGAGGAACTTTAAATAAAGATCATGTAGTCTGTTCTTGTACTCATCTGTCCTTGGTCATACAAGAATGCAGAAAAGCAAATTTGATAGTATCCATGTGTCTAGGGATGATAATCCTCAAACCAGTCCTGAAACCTGAACCTGAAAATACTACCACCACAGAGCAGGTCTTCAGGGTTAAATTGTATGTTCTTTTAGGGAGACTGAGCATGGTGTTGGCACTTGAATGAGATTGAACATGCATTTTAAAGTGAAGTGATGTAAATTATAACTTTCTTACAAGAGCGAAGACGTAAAAAAAAGTACATTACAAGTTGCTGAACGTGCCGCGACTGTTATCCAGTAAGCTATGGTTATCATTTCCCCTGTGCTTTGCTGCATGCATCATTACTATGTTATTTTTCAGTGGGGGGATAATGGGGTCTCCCTTCTGCCAGCCCCTGTTTCTGGTCATAGAAGGCTTTTTGAAGGATGGAATGTCTGACTGCTATCTTTTACAGGTTGTGCAGCAATATTTTAAATTAAAACACTTCCCAATCTCATTTATCTGCCTTCCTTGCCTCCAATCAATCCTCAAAATAAATGATCGCAAACCAGTGACTTGGCTGTCATTAAATCTCACAGGAAACATGCATCAAACCCCACACTATGAACAGATAGGGGAGTATCCGGGCCGGGTTTGCCACATATAAGCACGGATTGGCTAATCATGTTCATGTCTTAGAGAGGATACATGGTAACAGAGAGAGTCAATTTAATAATAGCACAGTCCAACAAAAAGTGTATGTGATACAAATCAGCCACAGGAAGATACTATATAGCCATTGTTTGTGTACTCATCTTTGTGTTTGTGTTATGTGTTATGTTTCTTTTCTTGTTTATGTTTTTTCAAGTGTGTCTCTCAGTAGCTCAGTACAGCTTTACTGTAATATTATTTCTCAAAACAGTTCTTCCTCAAATTCAACTATACGTATGCAGTTACAGTGCATATACAGTTTGGCTCCTTAAACTATTTTTTTTGGCCAGAAAGCCTATCATTGATATGAAATTAAGGGCTTTGGTTGTCCTAAAGCCGTAGAGAAACATATGGCTCTGGTTTGTTCATGTAACACAGGTTGGTGAATGTTTGAATTATTTGGGATATTGCCTGAATGTTGGTCTGTCACAGTTTTTGCCATTATTCAAAGTGACAAGGAGACTCGTCAAGATTCAATGTTTGGCCAAAAAAAGTTTAAAAAAAGTATATTTTGGTAATATACTTATATAGTACAGTATGTCTTTTGGCAAGTTCAGTCAGTTCTCACTTGAAAACAGTAAAAACACACAAAAACACACAAAGAGGATGTCATTCAAAGCAATATTTCTTAAACCTTAACATTAATTTCATCTCTACAGCCTCACTGTGTGGAGTATCACTATTGCATACTGTTAAACATTTAGCTGAGTGCTACTACTGTATATGTCTAATAGGTTTGTTCCACGTTCACGCTTATGTAAACATATTAAAGCAAAATGTCCAACATGCCAACAAAAAGGCAGCAGGTTACAAACAAATTCATCATAAAATAATACATGTTCCCTGTGTTTCCACACTCTTGATTTCAAAGACATTTATCTTAACAGGATAATAATTTGTGAAAGTCTCTGACATTTGTGTCTAGCTAGCCTGATAATAAATCCATGGCTTGGAACAATTTTTAGTTAATTAGAGTCAATCAATCCAAACTTTGCTCACTTACCGGTGTGAATCTAGACTATAATGAGCAGAAATCAAGTCGGTGATTGGAAAACACAAATTGCAGCTGTTAAAAAGACACTATGGTATGTGCAACCACTGCATTAGATCTGGTGAACGCAGGAGTCTGCCAAGCATACCACTCTCTATCAGGTATAGTCACTTGTCCATTTGTGGTTGATTGATTAATCTGAAAAACATGAAAGAGTGAAACAAAGATGAAACGATCTCTGCTGCTTTATTGTCTAATTGACTTAAATGCTGTTGGAATCATCCATAAATTCATGCTTTTTGGGAGATGCTCACATTCATGCTCAGAACCATGTGCTCATCACACCTACCAGGAATGGAACTGACAGAATAGACACTACAAGATCAAATCAGTGTGGTGTGGTTGTGTGGTGAGGCGGTGTTCTTTGTGCCTTGGTGTGCATTAGACATGAGTTTGATTTGGTGAAAAAAGCACATGGGATCACTAAAAATATATTTGATGAGTAGTAGTACTAGTGCGACAGAACACAGATAAAGAAAGTGACGGTCACTGTCATGAGTGTATTTCATAGCTGCATGCCAGTCAAATTCTTACACATCCTTTGTAAACTTTTTTATGTGTGTGTCAAGCCCATCACGCCCTTTCTGTATAAACCTCATCCTGACTCACATGCAGTATCTACATGGCATATGGCATGGTGTGACTGGCATCAGGTTGGCATAAGCCCACCATTCACAGCCACAACGCCAAAATCCTGTCTCCAGAGTTCTTAAAATGTAAGGACAGAGTTGGGGATCTGTCTGCTTGCTATTGTGTTAATTATTGCCACAGTATCCAAGGGGTGAAGATAATGCAAAATGCACTGGTTGGGTCCTTATTTGTTTCACTTGTCACTGGAGTGAATAATTGGGAGTGCTGACCATATTAGACAGAGAATTTTTTTTAAAATGGGGATGCAGGCGTCAGAACAAAAGACTGGTGGGAAATTAAAGACTTAATGGCTGTGAATTTCAAATTGACATGGGGGGCAACATGGCTCGCTCATCTCCTCCCAGTGAATGTTCTATAACAGTTTAATACCTTCACCAATTTTGTCCCAGTGTTTTGGAGGCCATTGAGCAATACTATTCTCATGTTACCATTAGTGTTTTAGTGGTGCAAGGGGAAGAATCTCTTAATTGATCCTGTTGAGAGTAAATAATTAATTTTACCATCTAGGTGTGGAATATATTGAATTGTTTTCGCCAATGCTTTTACTAACACAGCCAGGTATTTATTTGGCACTCATAAACCAATCCTTTATTTCCAGGGCCATATTGAGTTTACCATTTGGGTGGTAGTTTGACTAATACATTCTCACAATTCTCTCAAGAAATAACCATCAGTCCTGCAACAACAGCTTTACCTTCCCCAGGTGATCGCGCCACTGCGCCTCTGGCCGCTCCACTGCACCACCCGCTCCACCCGCTCCACGGCTGCTGCCAACCCTGAGGGTAGCTTGTGCTAGCTCTGCTTGGGAGTGGCACACACACGCACATACGCACACACATAGGCACATGCACAGGGACCATGAAAATACACACACCTAAAGGCACACAGACCCACATGGCCATACAGACACACAGACACTCACACATCGACACACCCATGAAATGGACAGGCAAAGGGATACACACACACACAGTCTCCTCCATTCCACCATCATGCCTCGGTGCTGCCCTGCTGCTCCCTCAGGTGTATGTCACTCCACCATCTCCTTCATCTTCCTCAACCGAACACACACACACACACACACTCCAGAGAATAGGCCGCCTGTTCCCTTTTCCACTCTCTCTCTTTCTTCTTCTTCTTCTCTCTCTCTCTCTCTCTTTCTCTCTCTATCTCCCTCTTTCTTTTTGTCACGAGTGATAATCTGGTCTCAGAACAGCCGGGCCCACCTAGTCTCAGGGACCCAAACATCAGGAGCACAACAGTGGGAGTTGAGCGCTAATCATTTAGCAAGCCTGCCTCCCTCAGTGAACTCCTTGTGGTCCTTTAGATTCTACCTCTGCCTCTACCTTCTTCTTATCCAGCGGCGTGCATCCTCACCATCACGTCTCAATGAGATCACTACCTTGGCTGAATGCTAACAGATGATAAGAACCCCAGCGCCATCCTTGGGGTATCAACAAAGTTGTATTCATTAGTTTGCAAAGCAAACATACATTAAAAATGAATTGGTGCATCAGAAAATTACGAGGTCTGATTTGGAAATCACATTGAAAACCAAATTAAGCTTATAAACCACAGGGTGCCGCATAACTTGTAATTGTCTTGTCACAACTCCTATGTGATTATCATTAGTGATTGTGTATATGCTGAAAATAGCCAACAGTTCTATGCATTTTAATGTTATTCATCTAACATTTCAACTCCTTCAAAATATATATTGATAACAGTTGAGCTACCTACAGCACTACTATTCTTAAAAATAACAAATATAAAATTAATGATGTCTGTGGGCAAAATGTACATATGAATGACAAATATTTTTCTGTTATCTTTATTATTTGAAGATTGTAAAAGTTGGCAGTGCACCAAATTCACAATGTATTTATACAGTGCTCTACATGTATTTGCTCTTCAGTGTCTTTGTGAAGCCTGTATTTGCTGGCAGAATTAATATACGTCATCTTGTCTGCCAGAGCAGCTTATGTACAGATGGATTAAATGCAACATCCTTCATGTTTTTATTTGGAGTAGAATGAATCTTACACCTTCTCACTGACAAAATTAAAACTTTAACTTTGAAGGTTGCTGTACCACCACACTTAGTTAAAATATATATATTTTTATAAACAAGATGGTATCACACAGTCTATGATATTAATATGATCTGTCCCCTGATCTGTAAACAGCTGGTTATCTTGCTTTGCCATGATAAGAGAAAGTGCTGAGGATTTCCAGTTTGTGAGCACATTTGGGCTGAATCTTTCACACGTCACAAATTGCAGATGGGAAGCAGTGATCTTGAACAGCCGATCACACTTCCGTGACCATCTGACACCTTCCATTTAGGAAAATAATACTTTCTATCTTAGCATACTCCCTACTGCAGCCTCAGAAAAGGAATTATGCCTGGGAGTTTGCTGTGCTCAACTTCCAGGCTCTTTACTGGCTATCCTTGTTCTTGTTATTTTGTGAAAGATTTTAACAACCCGTCTGTTTTTTTGCATGATTTTGACTGCGTAATCTCTGTATGGTTCTGAGTGCTTTGTATTTTAGAAACTGTGAGCATCTCTGCGTGTTATGATTGGAGCTTTTCATGATGTAACCTTTACAACACCACATTATCTACCATATATCTACCATAGTCCTACATGTTGAAATCAAAGGGGAAGATGCCTCTTGTAGTTGTCTCTCAGTGTAGGAAAGAGACGGAGCAATACACAGCGGCTGACGGTTTCTTTACCCATTGATTGGTTGATTGATTAAAACTGATGACGGTTTGGTGACAAGGCACCTGTCATATGGACATCAAGCCCTCAAACCATAAAAGGAACTACATATGCTGGTTGGTATTTCCAGCAATCCTCTGGTGTATACATGCAGCTAGTTATTTGGCCTCCCCCCATAAGGACTCAGTATATGTGTAATATGACAGATAAATATGAGTTGGTAGAACAGTTATAGAGAGAGTTGTAAATCACTGTAGTGTGATTCTCTGTCTCAAAGGGTTTAATTAGTCTGGAGATTCTTTTCTTATCTGATGAACCTTCCGCCGCTCTTCCCTGTACCACAGAACAACCACAGTGCCCTACAATTTGAAGTCCATTGGCCTCAGGAGACACAGTTGCTACACGGAGCTTAAAGAGTTTGAGACGGCCACTTCATATAACAAGTGTAGTGTATTTCAGCAGACACTTCTGCGGTTATATTAATTTTAAAAAAGCAGTTTCTTTTAGAGATAGAAACATGATACAAAAATGGAACTGCTCTCAGTAAGGTATCTCAAGGTTAAGTGAAACTGGTTTCACTAATAAAATGCATAAATGCATTAAAAAGCATTATTATGGAGTTTTGGTCTATAACTATAGCTTCATGTACAAGCCTTGCAAACATCAGAAAAATATTAAAATATTGCTGATGTGCAGTGCTGATGACATAATTTGGCTATACATTTAAGCATTTTGGTGGACTACTCCGACTCAGCCCATGGCAACATTTGTTAACCCTAGTCCTGATGGTGTATTGACTGATCTCTGTTGTTATATGGAGACCCCACTGCAGGTCTTTAATGGGTCACTGCTGCAAGGCCCTCTACTTAAGATAGAAAATGCCTTCATTACTACAGCAGTCATCCCTGGATATGCACTGAATTGATGTTTGTGTGGATACATTCCTCTGAGCATCTCAAACACACTTTCTGTGAGTCCAACAGGCACTTGCACAACTATGTTTATCAGTGGATAAGTTTGAGATAACCCATATTGCCATTTATGACCAAAATTCTTTTTTCTGTGACTCGACCAAGGAAAACTACACTGTTGTTAGGTGCTTGTTTTGGCACTAGAATCACGAAAAACAGACTGCTCTTCTGTTCCAGGTTGCATTAATGGTGCAGCATGTCTTCTTGTACACAGTAATTGTGTCATACCATCCAAATTTCTTATGGTGAACTCTTATTTGCATGGCTGCTTTTTCATTTTTTTTATCATTCATACCTTTTAATTTCACACTTCATACTCAAGGGTTATCTTGTTAAATACTAGTCTGAGTATTGTTTAAGACTTGGAGAATGTCAGCAACTACAGAACAATGACACATCATGACTTCAAATTGCTACTGTTATTTTTATTGATTACAATTGTTATTACTCTTGATGTTATACATTTTGGAAGCTGCTGGGATAGATAGAAAGTTTCTTATAAACAAAAAAATAAACAAAGGGAGGAGGAAGTTCTGATAATGAGAACAGTGTATTTTGTTGAAGAACCCATCTTCCACATGGTGCTACGGAGTTCACCACTGCAACATTCAGTCCATCATGGACATGTCAGTAGGATAGAGGGCTGGAAAGTATTTTATCAGGGGCTATGTGGAGACAATCAAAGACCATGCAGGAGAGAGATGCAAAGGTCTTTTATCAGGGGCTATGTGGAGACAATCAAAGCATGCAGGAGAAAGATGCAAAGGTCTTTGCTGAGTTAAAGGCTTAGGTTCTGCTACTCACTAAGTCAGAAAGTTTGATTCATTACCTGTCCCTGTAGTTGCATTTTTGGAAATGCTATGTGGTTTAAGACGCCCATACAGTAGAATCCACTGACTATTCATGTACTTTTACACTTTTACATCCATGAGACATGTCCAGTTTGAAGCCTCCTGCAAGATCCAGTTCATGGTGAAGACGGTGAATCTGATTTCTGACTACGTTCTGAAATAACAAATGGTTTGGGCATGATGGCAATAATGTGGTCTGTAGGAGGGCTGTAGCTACAAGCATGGAATAAGCTGCAAGCATTTTCAGGAATGAATTAAATACTGCTTGTATTTTATAGGTTAATGGATTATTTCTGCCATATAATCTTATTTTAAACACATCTCAGTTTAAGGCCACTTTAGAAACCTCCTCTGTACACTAAAATTTACGTGAATACAACAAAGAAAACCTTGGTGCCCTTGGAAACAAGGAAGTGACAGATATTAGCCTATGCCAGTTATTATGAATGGACTACTGATCAATGGACTATTTCTCCAAAGAAAGCAGCATTTAACAGAATTAATATTCACCAGCACAACAGACCTTTTTACATAAACCCACCAAATCACTCCAGAACATCTTACCATGTCACAATATAGCAATCCAGGCTGAGGAAATTGCCCATATGATCATGCCAGTGACAAGCACCATCAAATCATTACTTATAGACAACCCATGCTCCATGCAAGTTTGAGTGCTTACCACAGAGGTGACCTCTTAAAGGAAAGGAGGATGAGCCCATGTGATATTTAGGTCTAAGTTATCATGACCACACTGTTCACTGTACTGTATGGCACAATTAAACTTGGGTGGTTTTTTCCAAGAGTGGGAAGTGGATTTTCTCTGAGTTTAAGTGTTAGGGGCTTTAGACTTTGACTTTGAAGTGTTGCTTTACTGGAATTGGGTGTTAATATCTGTTATCAGATAGTGTGTATTTAAAAATAGAAAATAAATAAACACACATTTTGGCAGAATAGTCCTTTTTATCCCAGTATGTAATTATATTTCATTTTCACTAAATGAAACAAACATATATCTCATGAAATAAATATGCATAAATACTAATTCTACAAGGGTATATAAAATATGTGGTAAAACTCAGTTTATTTTTGTCAAAATATGGTGTGTTGATGCACGTCAAAAGTTTGCTGGAAGCACCTTCTTTTGAAGGACTAGCAAAAGGAGAATGAGAAGAGGGGTTATTTTGGCGATGGAGATTAAGGCAGGGGCTTTTTGTCATTTGTGCGAGACAAGCCATTCATCCATCCAGTTCACAGCCAAAAAAAGGCTGGTCCCAGAAATTAGCAGTTTCAGCTCAGCAGCAAAGTCGTCGGGCTGTGAAGGCAGAGAGAAATTGACTAATTAGCAATGCGCACTAAAACTTGACGGTTCTCTCTATAACAGCGAGGGAAAGACTCGCTTTTCTCCCCCTTTTTCTTTTCTTTCTTCCATAGATGTTTGAAATCGCAGTCATTTACGCTCGACAGTTTTTACAATAGCCTTGAGCCATAATTTTGCGAGTCTCTCCAGCATCCATACCCCTGCATGGTCTCTCTCCACCGGCCATGCACGACCGTTTCTCTCCCCAACCGTGGATTTCCTATTACTCTCGTTACGACTCACTGAGCCCCAGGCCCAAGGATAATGATGTGTTGTTTCTTGGTAGCATAATTTGTCACACGTATATTTCTTCTTCTTCTTCTCTTGCAGAAAGCACAGCTCCCTCTCACACACTCACACACTTCTTGTTAATTCTGGAGAACAAATGATCAACGTCAACAAATAACGTGAAATAGTGTCTTTAAGAGTTGGAATCAATGTTTATTTTGAGGCATCGGCCATAGTCTTTAAACAAAAAGGATACATTTAAGAAAGGAGAACAAAGGAAAGTCAAGTGAGAATATTGGGAACCTGAAGCTTACTTTCTTTTTTGTCAAGCTCGTAAGTCAGGTAAGTTTGGCTTCTGTTCTGAGGCTAGCTGCTCACATCATTTACTAGTGACAGGCGCTTTGAGAGAATGTGGCGACAGCGAAACTACATTGTAGCGAGCTCGTATCAAGTTTACAATATCAACCATAATACGAATGTATCTGTATCCTTGCTTTTTCGGTTCGTTGTGATAGTATTTATTTTGTATATGTTTTATAATTGCACCGATTGGATTTTTAAGTCGAGCATCCTACTGTAGAGGCGGATGTATCTAGCCTACTGTACAGCCTACTGACGATACTGAGACAAACTAATTGCTTTTGTATCGCCATGCGTTTTTGTGTATCAGGCTATCTGTATCTCCCTGGGCAAGGAATATAGCAAGAATAAAGCAAAGCGTGTCAGCAAGCTGAATATGCTCGAATACGGCATGTTCCGTATTGCCTACCGTAGCCTTCCTTTTCCTCTCGCCAAGTTAAGTTGCGTTATCGTAGCGGCAGCTGCAGTATCTCCTATCATACTTTGTTTTGACAGTAGCCCTTAAACCGCAGCGTCCATTGCAATGTTGTCTCGGCAGGGTAATATTGCACATAAAGGTCAGAAATGATGAGCGTGTACTTAAAGTCACGACCGGGGAATGTAAGTTAACACTGAAACGGTGAAACATTTTCAAATTGCGAAAAGCTGGTCAGTACCACTTGGTGGTACCCTCATCTAATACAACCTATGCACATTTATTTTATGGTTTGCTTCGTTTAAACTTTGGTAAGGATAAAACAGACCGTAAGGTAGATTTAATTTGTATCAACAACCACGTGTAGTGTATGGATGACCTACTTATAAGGAGAATTGACACGCATTATTTATTTTTAGGTGGCGTAAGCAGTCCGGAAGTCATGTCCAGATCGGGTGATAGAACATCCACCTTTGACCCAGCACATAGTGACACCCTGCTGCACGGGCTTAACCTTCTGTGGAGAAAACAGCTTTTCTGTGATGTGACACTCACTGCCCAGGGACAGCAGTTCCACTGCCATAAAGCAGTGCTGGCGTCCTGTTCACAGTATTTCAGATCTCTGTTCTCCTCTCATATGATCAACAATGAGGGGCTTGCCAGCAAGGATCAAGGCAGCAGTGGAACCCCCTCCTCTTCCCCTGATGACAAGCCACTGCCGAGCGCCCGACCCATCAACAACCTGGTGCTACAGGGCTGCTCGTCCATTGGACTACGGCTAGTTCTGGAGTACCTTTACACTGCCAATGTTACCCTTTCCCTGGACACCGTGGAGGAGGTGCTGTCGGTCAGCAAGATCCTCAACATCCCACAGATCACCAAGCTTAGTGTGCAGTTCCTCAACGACCAGATTTCTGTGCAGAACTACAAACAGATCTGCAAGATAGCAGCCCTGCACGGGCTGGACGAGACCAAGAAGCTCGCCAACAAGTACCTGGTGGAGGATGTGCTCCTGCTGAACTTTGAGGAGATGTGTGCCATGCTGGATGCCCTGCCTCCCCCCGTGGAGTCCGAGTTGGCTCTCTTCCAGATGTCTGTGCTGTGGCTGGAGCACGACAGGGAGACGCGCATGCACTACGCCCCCGACCTCATGAAGAGGCTGCGCTTTGCCCTCATCCCCGCCCCGGAGCTGGTGGAGAGGGTGCAGTCGGTGGACTTCATGAGGACCGACCCCGTGTGCCAGAAGTTGCTGCTGGATGCCATGAACTACCACCTGATGCCATTCCGACAGCACTGCCGACAGACGGTGGCGAGCAGGTGAGGTGGCTTGGCTGTGCTGTCACTGCTGTGTTTGCCAAAGCAGATATAATCAGTTATGGATAAGAAACAGCCATGAATCAGTGTTTTAAATGAGATAATGTTGGTATTTTGGTGACAGATGTGGCACAGTATTGCACTGCAAATATGTACTGACTTGAACAAGAAAATCAAGCACATTTCAGTCAATGACTTGCCAACTTCAGTAGACCTCCAGTGATATGAGACTTGTTTCTTCAAATATTGTATGAAAAGGTATGTTATGGCTTTCTCTGGCTAGATCAAAGTTCATTTGAAAGACAGTTCATACATTTTTTGCTGATTATGTTCTAAATGCAACCATTCCATCACTGATCACATATGGGTATAAGGATGTCTTTACACCAAGATATCAGTCAGTGTTGGGGCAACAAAGCTTTGCAACCTACAAGTTAAACTGAAGATAAACTACACCCCAAGTGACCAAGTGACTTGGAAAAGTGGTTCAAAGTACTTTGGAAATAATGACCAGAATTGGTGGTGTACACACGTTATGAAAATATAGCAAAATACACACAATAGTGCCTACTTGTTGACAAGTTAACCATAAACTGTGTAAAATCAAATACCCCACATTTCATGGGATGTCAGCTTTGGTTTATCACTGTACAATACCCATCAGGAAGGCAGCTGGCTTCCAGAAACTAGAATCCAGAGAGGGATGTCACATCAGACAAGATTATTGGGGTAACTTTCAACAGTTGTAAACAAAGCTAAGCTTTGTTGAAGTGGGCATATAACAACAATGTTCAGCATGAAAGAAAAAAAGAGTGATGGGCCTGGTTGTAGGAGCTTTACAATAAAACTAAAATTAGCTAGAAGTTGTGGTGTCAGAAGTTACACACAACATTAGTACACAAATGAACCTCTATTGCTTGTAATAAATAAAATAAATGTAATGCTCTCAAAATATGCTGTCTATATCATACAGTAGAGGTAAATACAGTGCATCTACACATATGCATGTATGTTACAGTGGACAAGCCACATCTGCTGTTATGCAACACACTTGACAGATTAGGGATAGGTAGGTTAAATGTGTGTATGCTAAGCACCAGAAGTTCTTACACTCTCTAACATGTCTTCTTAGGATATCAGTAGCTATGCTGACTGTGTTACCATTTGAATTTTCTGAGCAGCTAGAGGAGTGATCTTTATTGCCTGTATATTAACATGTTGATGCTAAAGTCTTACTTCTACTCATTCTTATGCTGCTGTTTTGGACAATGCTGGCTCACTCTGTCCCAGCTCAAATTCAGTGAGCTCATAAACTGTCAGAAATTACATAATTGTTATTCTCTATGAATTTATTGTACCAAGGTTTGGTACAGTTATATCATATCAAACCTGTGGACACAGCCATGAGGATTTAATGCTGGAGTAAAGGCTCTCATTTACTATTTTAGGATTTAATACTGAATAAAAAAAGTTGCCAGTTTATTGTCTTTGTGAGTCAAAGGTCAGACAACTTGTTTAAGGCTGTTGGTCCTTCAGCCAGGCAGTCATGGTGTGTCAGTGTAGCAGGGGTAAGGCTTAAGGCTGGCAGGACAGGGGGGCAGGAAAAGCTCTGCGTGAGTTTAACATGCCCCAGTGGTACCATGAATAAATTAAAATATTTCCCCTAATAAATGTGGTGTTTCACGCATGTAGTGGATGCTTCTGTATTGCAACCAATTAGCCTTAACTGGGTGAGATTCTTTTCTCACAGTGTACCCTAAGTGAAAGGACCCGTACTGATAATGGTTTTTCCAGACAGATTTTACTGATGGAAAAGCATATGATCTACAATATTTTTATGTTAATGCAGAATTTTACTTGTCTGTGAAACTACCAATATTCAGCATACAACAGCAGACAACATGATGTAGAAGACAGCATTGGGAGGGGTGGTGATTAGGTGCACACCGATGATATAGTGTGTGGTTGTCTGTGACATTTAAACCAAGTAAATACACTTTATTCCAAACACAATATTTTTTTTAGACTTAAAAGTGATTTATCTCTCATGATTATCAGAGACATGGTTTGTGTTATTGTCTATTATTAGGTGTTGCCTAGCTCACATATGTTGTGCCTTAGTCTGAGAGGTGGGCACACATGGGGTGTCATTTCATTAAGATAGCCCAGACTAGTCACTGCCTCAGCATGCACCCCTCATGATCGTTTTTTAGATTCTTCATGGATAATTGAATAATATGTTTCAAGAGCACCCCTCCCCCAAGGCCTAGTGACTTAGAGGATGATATAGTTAATTAACAATGCGGATGTAGGCAGGCACATACAGGACCACTGGATAGCAGTAGGTTATGTCCGATTTTTAATGTCTAAAATTGAATAAATAGGGTAATGTGGTGGGGATGCTTTATAGGCTTTATATGAATATGAGGGGCTTGGCTGGAAGACCAGAGGGCTGTCCTTGGTTTCTTAAAACTTCCCAGGGTTCAAAAAAAATCTAATCTAGGACAGAAAATATATTTAGAGCAGCGCTGAGGGTACCTGTATGTGTACTTGTTAACAGCAGCATCCAAGCTTAAAAGCACACTTCAGCATGACCTTAGGGCACACTGTTTTTATGTTTCAGGGAATATGTGTCAGAGATATCATGTGCTAACTTTACGATGAACAAACTCTAAAACAATGTTACATAACAGAGTTATTTTAGTACCACTTCCATTTTGCTGTTGAATTTTTGATGTTTGAATAAAAGTACAAATGGCTTTTCATTATAGTGACAAAAAAACAGTATAGGCTACTGATGGAAAAATGACCACCAGCAGGTCTGATAGGTCATACAAGGTGATGAACTTCTGCATCAGCTTCCATGCCTGTTGATTCTAATGATGAACAGGTTATGCATTAATTCTATTCCATATGGTGTTTTATAGCAATGTATTCTTGTGTGACTAGTAAAACATTTTGTCTGATCATTCCATATTACCAACAATTTGTTGTGATGTGCAATGCAGCCTTCTTGGAAAAGATTATAAACAAATGAAGACTACACAGTGTGTAGCTATGTACAGACCAGTAAAATGAACGGGTGTAAAATGTAAACGTAACGTAAAATGTATGTTTCCATTGAAGTGGCTTTACAATCCACTGGGAGGAAGACAAGTGTGGGAGAGGAAAAAGAAGTAAGCGTTTCTCTTGTGTTTGCCTGTGGACAGAATCCGCTCAAACAAGAGGATGCTCCTGTTGGTCGGAGGCCTACCCCCAGGTCCTGACCGCCTGCCCAGCAACCTGGTCCAGTACTACGACGATGAGAAGAAAACATGGAAGATCCTCACAAGTAAGTCGAGCTGACGCCTATAGTCTTAGCGACATGACAAAGCCTTCTGTAGGCAGGATGGAAAGAAGTTTGTCTAGACTCATGCTCACCCACAGGATCCATCCACATCCTGGAGGTAATGATGTATAACTATCACTTTTAATATAAGTTTTTAATCAGAGCGTGACTTTTACACCACGGTGGAGCTCTATGCCTGGGTTCCCTTGTTTTTGCTGATATCTCTCAGCAAGATCCATTTTAATCTAATGATATTGTGGGGATGTATCATCAGAGAATGACATACATACTGTTGTTGAACTGCTCTATTAAAAAGAATGAACACTTGCTCGTGAACATTTGGGATGGCATCTCTTTCCCAGCCTGAAACTAATTATGGATGCCTGTGTCAAGCCAATTGATTTCCTTCTAAATATTTTTGGCTGCATTTTAAAAAATGAAGTCTTCTGGCTTTTGGGAAAATGACTTAAACTGGGGTTATAAATGGATGTGGTTAAATCATTTAGGAGAAACAAGACATTGTCAAAATAAGGAACAGTATCTCCAACAAATGAAATCACTCATAGTGAATGTGTCATGGTCGGTGATATATTGCTATTTCCCAGTAGTATAATTGCTGTGATGCAATCTGAACTAGCAGATACATAGGAATATACATTAGAATATTGTATATTGTATATTGTATACTGTATATTATAACATTGTGCTGTTTTATCCCATATATGCAAAATCACTTTCAGCATTTTGCAAGTGTTTATGTGTGCATGTGCACGTATGTATGTAAGTATTAATGACTGTGTAGCACCTAGATTATTAGCTTGGATGAAATATCATCTTTCTCTTGTCTTCCTTGACCTTTGGCAGGGCCATTTGTCTGAAAATTGTAAAGGTCAGAAAAATATTGTCTTTTCTCAGCATATTTGCTTGAATTGATCCCAGGTCAATAAACAGAAAATAATAAGTGTTTTGTTACCGATATATTTAACTGCATTGTTGCAGCTGCAATTGTGCATATGTGTTGCTGTACACTCAATTCAGGTGTTCGAGGTCTTCTATTGGCATTCATACAGGCCAGCAGAGCTCTGGGTAGTTAATAGAATATTACAGGAATATTGAGCAGTCATGTGCATCCAGATTAGCCCATATACATATACACTATATTCCCTGACACAGGATAGAGGATCAGCTGTAAGCACGCGGTTTTACAGTGAAAGTGGAAGTATAAGGTACATGTATTTCTTCCCAGAAGTCAGTCTGGTGTAGCCTGTTATCAGAGACGAAGCACACCAAAGACAATTGGCCATCTCGGATATTCCCAAGGCCCATGGTACAGGCCGTGCTCTTCCCATTATCTAACCATTTGACCATACGTGCATGCAGTGGATAGTGGACAATCCCCCTACAACAGACTCTACAGATGGGAAGGGAAAAAAAGTGCCTAACGAGAGACAGTGAAGATATCTCAAAATCCTGAAATGATGATTACCATTGACCTTGCCTTGTAAGGGGGCCAGGACTGTGCATACCCAGAGTGCATGCCGGCTGTGCGATTATAGAGGCACCTAGAGTCTCTCTGGTCACTGGAGCTGGGCACTCAGGCATACAGGCTTCATTAGGTGTGCGATACATGGGCATCCGTTTGTCTTTTGGGAACATGATGAAAAATGATTCATCTGACCATATCACATTCTTCTACTCCTCAGTGGTCCATTCTTCAAGCCCCCCTCACCTGCCCCTCTCACAGTGATGGTGTGTGTGCGTGTGTGCGCATTATAACCTAACAGTGGCGTCTCTTTTCTAAAAATGCTTAAAGAGATTTTGATTTGGAAATTGCATACCTGCAATTATTTTGCCATATTCATGACATGACTGTTTTTTTCTTTATATATCAACACATACTCCTTTGTAAAGTTACAAGGCCCTGCAAGCCTCTGATTAGCTCTCTTCCTTAGAAGTCCATGCCAGGAACATTGTACTGTTTCTCCTGAGACAGTGACATTTGGCATCGCAAAATGTGGTTGAACAATCACTTCTTTTTAAGTCATGGAGGTTTTGTTGGCTTCCTATGCCAGTGGAAACTGATAGGTATATCACCCTGGAGTCTTTGTAGTGGTTGTAGCACCTGGCTACTCTACCTACCCTTATATTTGTCAAGGAAATGGGATATTTGAATAACTAAGGGACTGTTATTAGTGGAAGATAGGACAGATGACAGAAATGGGATATTTGAATAACTAAGGGACTGTTATTAGTGGAAGATAGGACAGATGACAGCTTGTGTGCCAGAGCACTAAAAATATAATATAACTAGTAAAATGGAAGTATGCTTTTTCAGTTTGGCATACTGTGTGTAGAATTTAAATCTGGCCACTGAGTATAACTCAGGACAGGACACTGTGTGGTTTTTAGGCTTGATAGACATTGCATTAAAATAAAGAGGGAATTAATATCCATATAGCTAAACAACATAATGAAGTACAATTAAAAAAAAAAAAACTCCTAGTACTAGGATATGTACTGTGTTGGTTACTCACAGTCACAGTCGATAAAGTGTGGGGTTGCAGAGATTGCATACGCAATAAGGATGATTTGTTTGGACTTTTTCAGTTGTTCATGTCCCATACTGACTCCTAAAATATGGAAATGTGTATTATGTAAATGGATATTATGGTAGAATATTCTTCCCATTGTAAAACCCAACACAATGACTTTTTAACCGTACCTAAGCCACACATTTGTGAAACTCAACGCAATGACTTTTTAACCGTACCTAAGCCACACATTTGTGGGTCTTGGCACATGTGTTTATTATTCTATTTGTCCAACCATAACATTTTTGTACTTGTAATGGACTTCAACAATAGTCTTTCAAGTCACACATTTACAGTATGAGAATTAATACCAAACCATCTGTGGAATTGCATAAATGGAAAGACAAATCCATTCACAGTCTTCTGTGGACAGTGGGTTATTGTGTTATTGGTTATTGTGTTATATGCTCATACTGTGCCATTGGTAGAGTGCAAAAAAAGATCCTTTTATCACACAAACTGTGTGCAGATGCAGATCATTCATAGCCAGTGAGGTCATTTCCCTGACCCCTATCCAAAAAGGGTCATGATCTTAATAGACGCAATAAGCACAGTTTGGATGGATCTGGAGATGGACCTAGTTCAGCCATTACTGGAATTCATTTAATTTATTCTTTTGTGCCTCTGTTCTCTGTGAGAACAGGCTGCCATCTAGTGTTTCTATCGTGCAGTTTGGCCCAGGATGGAGACATAGCAAGTAGCTTCTAAATGTGTCCCATGACTGTCTTCTTAATGGCTCATAAATGTAATATCTATACATCAGTAAATGAATACAGATCCTCCAGAGTATTATGTTATATGTACTTACATGACTCGTATTTCATTAATTTTTATATTTAGTTTTTAGGGCAGTTCTTTTATTCTGGTCTGTAGTCCTCTTTTTGTCAATGACATTTAAAGCAACACTGGAGTCTTTGGTGTAAAACTTCCAAACATTGCCTAGAGTCTTATTGACACTGCTAGAAGATGCTAATTGGTGTTTGATGACAGTACAGTCTGCTGTAATGCTTTGTCTATTTTGTGGTGGTTTCCTACCCTCCACTGCAGAGTGCCTGTCCTGGATGACCGGTGGGAATAACACTTGTGTTTGTCCACTCTTCATATACATGCCATCCAAATCATGTGGGAGATGGTACCTAAAGGAATTGTCTGATAAAAAGGATACCTCAAATAGTGGTGAAAATGTACATAGTGTTGTTTTAAGAAAGGATACAGTTACAGGTATAAGTATCACTATATAGCAGATCTGTTATATAATGTGCTTTGTCTGCCTGTCAAAAAAACTAAAGGATACCTATCAATTAGCGGGTGTTTGTGTACTATAATGTGACACATGATTATATAAACCACTTGAAACTCACTGCAGCGGTGTACACGTCTCACGCAATATTGCTTACAAAACAAACAAAACAGAAAAATGGATAAACAACTAATAGTATTTGTGTCCCAACAAACCCAAATAGCTTCTGTGATAAAGTACAATGCTGGAATTGTCTCCTAAGATGAGAAATCTGGCACTCCCGTGCACATAGTGCACTACCACCACAGTGAAAAGGCCAAAGGCTGCCTGAGCTGCAGGAAATGAGACTTTGGGACTGGTGGTGTTTGTGTCTGCAATGGAAACAAAAGCATCTGTTCTGTGGCATCTCATCCAGGGCTTGAATGGCAGTCCCTGAACACCAGGAGCAAATCTCTGTCAATCACACATGCCTGTGAAATGCAGCATGATCTCTCTCTCTCTTTCATACACACACACACACACACGCATGCACACGTATATACACAGACACCACACACAAACACACACACACACACACACACACACACACACACACACACACACATAGACACACACACAGACACGCTCACAGAAGATAAAGCTGTATTATCCCTTACAAAGAGACCAGTCTCAATAGAGGGCCTGGGCATGTCAGTCACTGAGTTGAGTTAGATTGCATGGAAGAGGCCAATTGGAAAGGAATGAGATTCAAGGCTGTCTAATTTTACAGCAAGTGTGATCCATCAGCCAGCGCTGAGGTGACAGTGGAAATGACTGATAGAGACAGACAGGTGGGCTTTGCCATTCCACTGATTTACACTCAAAAGCACAGAGGCCCTGAGATTTATTGAGTGAGCCAGAGCATGTTCATTACGGCCATCTCTCTCTATTTTTGCAGGGAGGGGTGGGAATCAGGGGAAGGCAAGGCAGAGTGTGTGTGCGTGTGTTAGTGTGTGTGTGTGTGTGTGTGTGTGTTGGGGGGTGGGGAGGGGGTCACCTTAGCAAAGTAAGGAAAGGAAAAGACAAGCTTGTATATTGCTATTGTTACTTTTGTGTATGTGCGTGTGTGCGTGCATGCGTGTGTGTGTGTGTGTAAAACCTAGGCTCATTTAGCAGGTTAATAACTGAATGCTGAATGTAATCGATTGATGACAAGCAGACACATACATAAAAGCTTTCAAAGCCAGGCAAGTCTTTTAAGAGAGAGTACCAAAGGGTAGTGAAGAAAAGAGATACAAATAATCAAAATTAATGCATGTGCCCATGCTAATGTCATGTGTCCATGCTAATTTCATGTGTCCATGCTAATCTCATGTGTCCATGCTAATGTCATGTGTCCATGCTAATCTCATGTGTCCATGCTAATCTCATGTGCCCATGCTAATCTCTAGTCATGACATGAATAGCTCTTAACAACCTTTTATTTAAAAGCAGGTCTCTGTCAAAGCACCAGTTTAAACATATTCTGAATGTCCATACACCTATACTTTGTGTGTAAAACATGCATTGTGATTTTAATTACATCCGCCAAGGAGGTTATGTTTTCGCCATCATTTCTCTGTCTGTGAGCAAGATCAGTCGAAAAGTACTGGATGAAATTTTCGGACAACGTGGGTATTAGGCCAAGGAACAGATGATGAATTGTTGGTGGTAACAGCGATTAATTTGTAGTAGGAATTGCAGACTGGTGGCAGACTCAGGAACTTCAGGAAATAGGTTTAATCGTTACAATGACACGCGTCAAGGGAGACATAAGGGTTTCAGCCCGAAAGCATCCACCATTAAATCTAACTTAAACAATGAAAGTCTTCCACTTAAATACACTTAACTGAGGGGAGTTGCATACAGTTCTTTGGTTCTTTGGTTGGTTCTTTACCTGGTGCCATTGTGTCTAATGGCCCAAGGACACACCTATGGCAATTAGCATTGTTAAGTGGCTATCCAGTTGTATGTATACACCAAGATTCAGAAATATCACTTATGGATTGTTCTGACAAGTTATACACTTTGACTATTACACTCCTTGTACCATGATACCAAACATGAATAGATTCACAATTCATAACATACAGAAATACATTCCAGATCTATCTGAGGCAAGTTGGTCGTTTGAATGTAAATATGAACAAAAGGTTCTACCCAGCCACAGGGGTACCAGCAGTTCATTTTACATTGATCACCGAGGGGGGATGATTCCTATTGTTTCTGTGCCATGCCAAATGGTGGCGGCTCCTGGCTGTCTGAGTTAGAATACACTTCTAAAATTATTGCTATCAGTAGTGATCCAGAACACTGTCTATATTTTGTATTGGGTCAGTGACTCCATATTGCCTTGGCGGAGGTCTGCGCTCTCCAAATGCTTATCTAGTTTTAATATTGTAATCAGACTGTTTTTGTTTTTGCTTGTGTCTGTCTGGTTGTAGTCATGCCTTACAACAGTGCCCATCACTGTGTGGTAGAGGTGGAGAACTTTCTGCTCCTGCTTGGAGGTGAAGACCAGTGGAACCCTAATGGTAAGAATCTCTAAAAAAGCCCATATCACTGATAGAATGTATAATGTACAAACGCAAGCTTAAACTATTTGTGTTGCTCTAAATAAACCAGTCCACCAAATGAATGTGAAATCTGAATCAGAAGACTGTGACTATATAAGGTTGCAGTTTTCTGAAGATGGGTGTCTTTTCCCACAGGTAAACACAGTACTAATTTCGTTAGCCGGTATGATCCAAGATTCAACAGCTGGATTCAGCTTCCTCCCATGCAAGAAAGGTAAATTGCTATCAATTCATCATGTGTCAGCCATGAGATGTTCTTCCTTAGATCAGCTTTAAGCTAAGTGTATTGGAGTGCAATGGATTAAGTATAGATACAAAATTAGGTATGATTCCTATAATATTTTGTTGCTGTCAGATGAGGTGATCTAATCAACTTCTTTGTGTTTTGACTTGTAGGAGAGCTAGCTTTTTCGCCTGCTGCCTGGACAAACACTTATATGTGATTGGTGGAAGGAATGAATCAGGATATCTGTCTAGTGTGGAATCATACAACTTGGAGAGCAATGAGTGGAACTATGTGTCGTCCCTCCCCCAGCCTCTGGCTGCGCATGCAGGAGCAGTTCACAATGGAAAGATCTACATCTCAGGTCAGTCAACCAGTTACCAGATTCGTGCAGCCAAGTGAAAATTCCCTGTCCCGTGAGTGAGAAGGTCAGTTGTAGCCATGGTGGTTATTAGTTTCTATAGCCAGATGGATGAAGTCATGATTTTGTGTGAGAGTATCTTCAATTCTATTCAATTCAATTCTTGCTCCACGTTTACCCTCTCTGCCATCACTGCCCCCTTTGCAGGAGGAGTACACAACGGAGAGTATGTGTCTTGGCTGTACTGCTATGACCCCATCATGGACGTCTGGGCCAGAAAACAAGATATGAACACAAAGCGAGCGATTCATGTCTTGGCTGGAATGAATGACCGTCTCTACGCTATCGGAGGAAATCACTTGAAAGGTAAATAGTGGACCTGTGGTGGTCAGTACATCACACTATGTGAAGTTGTGTGTTATGGAATAGACACTCATCTTTTCTGGTGCTTCTGTTGTTGTTTATTTTGGACATAGCAGGATTTTCCCACCTTGATGTGATGCTGGTTGAGTGCTACGATCCCAAAGCAGACCAGTGGAACATCCTTCAGACACCCATTCTGGAGGGCCGTAGTGGTCCGGGGTGTGCCGTTCTCGATGACAGCATTTTTCTAGTCGGGGGTTACAGCTGGAGCATGGTGAGTGTAAAAACACACCACTCAAAATGCATATATTTAACATTGTGCTTGTGCTTTATGTAGCGCCCCCTAGGCCTACTGACCGGGTACTGAAGGGGCGTTCCAGGGTTCCTTTACCCAACCCTAAATATAAACTGTTTGCTGTTCCCCTTTCTAATTTAGGCTCTCTCTGAATGTTTCTAAAGCATAAACCAAATAAAGTAATCTATCTTAAACCTGGTGTCCTTTAAACCATAAGAAATTCTATTTTATTCTATTTTATGAATCCTTTTATTCTTCAAGTGGATAAATGAAACTCAGGAATCCACGTCCTAAATGTTAAGCAATAATAGTTTACTTCATAAAGAATCGTGAGTTTTTGAATTATAGAAAATAAAGTATGAATGATAAATGTTTCAATATAAACACAAAAGATGTATTCCGTGAATACCTTTCCAAATAAACTAAACCAAAACTCAGTAAACTTAGTTTACAATCGAAATCAATCACAATTAACTTTTCAGTTGCTGTCACAAATTAGCCTCCATAGTGGCAGGCTACATTAAACCGTTAGCATGAACCTATCAATACACATCCTTATTGTAACCCTTTTACAAAAAAATAAATTTGCAAACATGCAACTAAACTCAGTTACACCCTAATAGTAGCAGGCCTGGAGCGATGCTCGGGTTCGGGGTGGCCCAAAACCACTGGCCGCTTCACTCATGAATGAGTGGAAGGCTCATTCGTTGTACTTAACATGAATAACTAGCTTCAAAGGTTCCGTTGACTTCACTTAGCTTAACTCCAAAAAATAAACGTTGCACAGTCTTTGTGCTCAGTTCAATTACATTCAGTCCGAACACAGTGGAGAACTAAAACAGCCTCAACCATGCGAGCGAACGTTAGAAAGTTACTTTTTTTTTTTAACAACTCCACCCCAGGAAAATGGCTTCCAGCCTTCTTCTTCTCCCTCTCAGGCCCCAGTTGACCTTTCAACCTGACAGTAGTTCTACACGCGAACATACATAATTAAATAGAACACATTTTACATTCAATGGTGAAAACAATGCGCTTAACATTTTATTTATGAAATAAAATACACACCTTAAAAATATCCCAAAGGGAATTCAAATATGTAGGCCAATTCCTATACACTACTACACCACCCATATTTCCTCTCTCCAACCTAGGGGAATGTCACCAAGATAACCTAAAAGTCTAACTCACTCCTAAATGTCTTCTATTTATTTCCCTCGTAAACTTAAACTTTTTAGCCCAAATGAGTAATTATGAATTACATGAAATACTACCATTTTAAAACTAATTTATTTAAATGTTTTTCTTATGACCTTGTTACATTTATTTCATTGGTAAAGGAAGATAATGTTTCAACAGGGTGTTTACTAAGAATGGCGTCATCCTTGTACAGCTGTTATTAAAACTATAATTACATTTAAGATTATGTTTTTATCTATCTATCTATCTATCTATCTCTCTATCTGTCTTTGACACTCTAACAGCAATTCTATTTTGACTGAACGTTATTAACTGTCCTCAGAGAGACTAGCAACGATGATAATATGATTGTTCACTTGTTTTGTAGGGGGCATACAAGTCCTCCACCATCTGCTACAGCCCAGAGAAGGGCACGTGGACCGAACTGGAAGGAGAGGTAGCAGAACCCCTGGCAGGGCCAGCCTGTGCCACAGTCATCCTACCAGCATGTCTGCCATTCAACAAGTAACCACCTGGACAGGAATGTGTCCTCACAACATCGCTATCACAACCAATGACAGCAAACAGTCCAATCTTCAAATAAATCTAAATAAGATAAACAACAACAAAATAAAAAATTGATTAAAAATGATGATTGAGGAGCTCCTGAAACAGTAGGAAGTGTAAAAATTATTTTTTTACTGGTTTGACAAAAGCACTTTCTTTATTGCGAGTTGAATTATGAAAAGAATCACTTCTAACATGTACAGTGTAAGTGTTCCATCTGTGTTGAGAAAATGCAGCTGTACATGTTCATATTGTTTTTAAAAAAAAAAACTAAAAGGGTTTTGCCTTATATGTTACAGCACGCTTACTGTTCAAATGAATCGATATAACTGGCTTCATGTCCATTTGTATTTAGTACTTTGTGGGAAACATCCCTCTCTTTAAAAAGTGTTTAATCAGAATACGCATTTACTGTGAAAACAGTCTTTCAATCAAATTATTGGTTTCAAGGTCATACTCATTTGATCCACAGTCATGATGCTTGGTATATTGTAGACTAGAATACAGCTTTTTTAAATCCATGTGCTTGTACTATTGCTCTATGATGTGTTTTATATAAGCTAAGATAAGATGTTCAATTCAGAACACGATGGCACGGAAGCATTCAATTTGATCATAACTGGGCTGTACAATCAGAAAAAAGTTTACCCCTTTCCATGTATATTAATGGTCTCAAGTAGGCTAAACAGAAAATTATGCTGTATCTCTTTGTATTCTGTGTTCACTGTTAATGTTTAACAGATTTTCAGTTTCTACAGTCTAAATAAATTAAACAGTACTGTAGATGTTTTCCCAGCCCAACAATCAAAACGTGCAAAATATTTTCTTTTGTTACATAATCAGTATTATTAGACTGACTGATGGCAAATTTCTGGATATATTGACATTTTACTCTGGTAACTGTTTATCATATATGTACAATACTGTAATGTTACTTGATGCCTAACTGAAGTAGGAGAGTTAAATGACTTTCATGATTGTAAATATTTCATTTGGTGAAACATTTTTGTGCACTCAGCATTGGATTTATTCTCAAATCCTGTTCTGTCCTTTGCATTTTAGATGATGAAAATAAAACAAAGCACTTCTGGACCAGACTTGCGTTATGTATTACACTGATATATTTATTCTATGATTTTTTTCACCTGTGCAGTATCCATTTTATCTGTGTCAGCACTCTTCATAAATAAAAGCTACGACCTGCTGATGTTATTTACTTTTATTATGTTATTAACTACTGAAAGAGGTCTGGTCAAATCTGGTCTGGTAAAAAGCTAACCAATTTTTTAAAATAGTTTTTCAGCTGTAGAAAATGTTTGTTTTAGTATATTTTTTGGTTCTTAATAGTATTCCTGATTCTGTGCTCAAGGTTTGCAAATTTAGATTGCTAAAAATGTCACAAGAGTTTCTAATAATTTAATTGGGAGTCTTTACACCTTTGTTGTTTTCACATAATCCTGTTGTCACAATATTTCTGAAAATCAGATCTGATCAGTTGATCAGATAAATAAATCCAAATATCTCTGGCATCATCACCAAGAGACTGTCAGGACCTGTCTAAGGACTGTCAGGAAGTCTATCAAACCCATTGTAATTACTTTAATAGTCTGTCATGTTGGGTCAGTGGTTTTACACACAGTCCTGTAGGTGAGAAACCATCAGAAACCATTAGAGGCTTGAATGGGTCCCTCAAAGCAATAGAGATGAAACACTGACGATGTCCGCTTTACCTGCCGTTTGTCATTAGACCCTTGCAGAGGTCCTTGCAAGCGCAACTTGCCAAATGTTCAATGTCCAAGCCAGTCAATCAGACAAGAGCTGTCAATGGGTGTTCTTTAAAACACATTCTGATTGACTGCAGGTTTACAGCCAAAGACAAAACAAGGGATATACAGTCCATATAACACAAATTTAGAGGGCCATCTCTGAGGGAGATCAGTCTCCCTATAGTGTCCGAAGTCCTGTAGCTATGGGGTGCGTTTCCCAAAACCAGTCAGCAACTGATAGGCAATGGGCAGTTGCATTGCAACTATGAATTTGGGAAAAATACCCATATAGCTGCTCTGTACACACGTGTGGAAAATACATAGGCACTGCCTTTCAGGCATGCTCCTTTCTGAAGAACCTTGAGTCAGGAGGTAGCATGAAGCAGTGACCTACGCTCTCTTTTATGTCTTAGGCTATGTTTAGCTTTGCTGTGATGGCATAGAGAAGAAGCAGAACACTTCACCCTGATCAACAAGATGTAACAATGATGTAAATAATAAATAAGATAAATAATAAAATGTCTAAATATATAAAATACTACGTACATACATTTTGGAAGTGTGTAACCAGCTCCTGTGCCAAATGGTTTTAATGGTAATGGACAGTAAAGAACACATGCTGACAATGAACCAGATTTAACTAGATGTTCAAGTCTGTCTCTCAACATCTAATGATTAAAAAATATCCAGGACGTCAAAATATGTTTAGCTTAAATATTGACAACCAAGTAAGGATTTCAGTCATACTACTGGCACCAATTAAGAGGTTACCGGGCCATGATCGAGGGCTTCTCGTCACAGGAACATCATACTGCAGCACACCCTAGCGGCTTTTCCAGTGGATGACCTTAAGTGGGCTACAATTCTAAAGATAAGGAATATTTTGAAAAACTGTTTATGGATAACAGCAACTAATGCAGTCAACCCAAATCTCCTACACACCTCTTATCTCCTTTAACAACAAACAAGTGTGAGAATGCACACACTCAAACACTGGTGAGTGTGGAGACAAAGTTGCCCAGCCTGATCAATCCACTATTCCACACAATTAAGACATCACATCAGAGAAAAGGTTAACAGGTCAATTATCAGCAACCTTTCCATGTAAACAAGAACCAAGACTAAACTAATCTAATCACAATTTCAAAGGAGACTTAAGACTATGGGGGCTGCAGTTGGGATGAGAATTACAATTCATGCTTTCTCTAAATACTTCTCTAAACACTTAGTAACAATATTTGAACATACTTGCTGGTCATTTTACAACATTACTCACATTTCTTCCTCAACGCACATCACCACCACATCACCATCACCACAACACAATTGAGCATGACTCGATTCACTGAAATGTTTTTGACAAGTAAGAACACACAGGTAGATACAGAAGACAACCTCTTTCATGACCTTGAGTAAAAGAGGATTTTATTTGTTCTTTGTCTTGCTTCCACCCTTCTTGATTTTTTTGGTGCAACTGTCTTTTTCAAGAACAACTTCCTCTGTGGCAATCCTGACTCTCTTATTCTTGGAGGGTAAAGGCAAGTCATCTGTGGCTGCAAGACAAAAACAAAATCATTCTTTTTTTGTATTCTATTACATTAATCACAAAGAGCGACATCCTAATTAAGTGTGTGCATTCCCTTGATTTTTAACCTGAGCTGTGAAAATGGTACTAAACTATGGCATTTATTTATATAATGATGTCATTAGTCAAATTGGGCCAGTCTGTGTCAAGTCTGACAGAATGCAGGAAAATGGCTGCTGTACCGTGCAATATTTTCTCCCAAGTTTGTTTACATAATGTTCACAGTCCCAAAACTAATGTCCTAACCTTATTGATGTTGTGACAATGTTTTAGATCTCCACCACAAGAGCCAAGACAAATTAAGACTAGTTTTTTAACAGAAACATTTTACAAGCCTTGGGATTCATTCAGATCATACATAAGGTTTGAATTAAATCTAAAGGTGCAGCTACTTTGACATAAAATGGCCTAACGTAAATGGCAGAATGAGTCCAAATGTTACTAGACCACACCTTTGGTTACTTTAGATATTTGATCTTGATCTTATCTGCGGTGGTGATCATACCTGTGGATGAAGTTGGCTGTGGATTCTGTTCCTCCATGGGCTCATTCTCTGCAGTTGGCTTGAACACTGTCAGACAGGTAAGTCTTGCTGTTGTGTCCACCTCCAACAGAAGTTTGGGAGGTTCAGGATCCTATTGGACAGTAGTGACAAAACAATGTTGGAACAGGTTGGAAATGAGACATGGAACAACTACATCAACCAAACAACTCTTAAATATATACAATATAAATTTATATATATTTAACCTTGTCCAGATGCAACTTCCACAATTTGATGAATCCATCATTTGATGCCGTCACTATAACACAGCAGTCATCCAGCATGAAACTATCCACAGCTTTTACTCTGCAAAATGGAGAAAAACACATTTCAAAGATAGAAAAGAATCATTTTCTCTCGCCTATTTAAAAGATGATTCTCTGACTATTCCCACCTGTTTTCATGGGCCTTGAATTCGCACATACACTTCTCTGTTGTGAGGTCAAAGAGCCGGATCGTCTCATCATCGCCAGCCACTGCCAGAGAGTTGTTCTATAATACACAAAGAAATACAGCCAACACATAAACCATGCCACCACATCATCAAAACAGGATTTAACAGATTACTTGCCATATAGTATATATGTAGTATATAGCCATATATTAACAAAACACTGATCCAAAAAGATTATAAAACTTATTTACTTATTTAAAAGATTCTAAAACGAATTGTCAGTTAAGAAAATGCCTATTAATTAGGTAGTTGGGTCAAATACACACACAAACACTATTTGAAATATACCTGTATAAACTTGACACACGAGATTCTTTTGGGGTTGGTAATGGTTGCAGTCACTGTGGCAGTGTCCAGATTGTAAACATCTATTTTATCATTGGACACCACCACATATTTATCTCCTTCAAGAGACCATTTCACTAAATCTGCACCTGCAAAAGGACATTGGACATTAGTACATTTAAGGCATTCAATCTACACACATATTTATGAAATTAATTCAGAGTAAATAAAATATATTGCAAGCAAGCTCATGGCATTTTTCCTTACTCTGCTTGAGGTTTTTGACAAATGCTGATCTTCCATCAGTTAGATTCCATGTTCTACAATTTAAACGTGATCAAAGTGAATTGACTATGGCTTCAACATTTTCACCCACAATTCATTTGTCATTGAATTAACATAGCATTCTTAACAGTACATTCCTGAGTTAACCATAAATGGCAGTCAAAGTATGCTTAAGTTGATTTCAAGTACAATTTACCTAAGCGTTTTGTCTGTGCCAACTGACAGAGCAAGTTTTCCAGATGGATGGACAGATAGCGATGATAAGCGCCCCCTAAAAACATTATGAGGTGATCAGGCAAATGTTACAGGAATAGCAAAAATGACAATTAGGGCTGCAAAAACTGAATTAATCATTTAAAACTGTGACAACTGTTTAATCAGTTTGTTATTTTTCATATTGCAGCTTCTTAAACTTATTACTTTGGCATGTGAACAAAGAGCATTAGAGGACATAATTTTAGGCTTTGCAAAACACTTGATATGGTCACACTATTTTCTGACTTTTTTGGATCAAGCAATTTGAGAACCAGAGTAATCAAATGTTAAAATAATCACTGGTAGCAGCCGTAGTAATAACATAACGTATTGATTCAGGTTCAACACATACTTGTGTGCTTTGATGGTTTTCAGACACTCCCACTTCTTTGTCCTCCACACACACATCAGCCCATCCTCTCCCCCACTGATTAGATGTGATGTACCATAGAACTCCAGACAAGAGATGGTACCTGGTCATATTGCATTGTATTTAATTACAGTTTTACAGCAGTGCCTGTTCTTCATCTCAACCACTGCATAATTCAGCGAGGTGTCTAAACAATAAACTTGACAGCACTGCACACTGTGAAAAAGACCATAACAAATATAAGACACACTATTTTTTTTCCATCTCATCTGTAACTTACCATCATGGTGCAATAATGCCCCTTGTTCAATTTGCTTCTTCATGTCATAGAGCTGAATGGTTTCGTCTTTACTGCCTGTGGCAATATACCTGTTGTTAGAAGCTACAGCTGACAGACTAGCTGTGTGTGCGTGGTGACTGAAGTGTGGCGTTGATGTCCAGTCCTACAACAACAAGAAAAAACTGCTCAAAACCTCCGTCCTCATGCGCTGTGCCATTTGATGAAGAGCGCATGGCTCTATATAGTATAATAATTTTATAAGCATCCTTGTCTTACGTTAGAACGTTAGAAGTGCTTATTTCCATGAAACGGGGAATTAAATATCAAATACACTCACAAACAACAAACAAGTAAACAAATAAGGTACCTCTCCATCTCTAGAGACACGATAGCCAAATGAAATCTGCTCATAACTTCCAGCAACAATCTCAACCTCAACGCCCATGTTTTGATATCCTCAGTAGGGTGGCTTGCACAGTACAATCACTAAGGTTTAGCTCCAAATCCTGCAGCTAATGCCAAAACGTACAAGAGTTTCGTCATCTGAGGCACATTACAAATGTGTCAAATCAGTTTCAAAGTGGCACACATGTATATCCAGCAAGCCAGCAACATGTGAGGGATGCCTGTGACCCTAACGGAGCACCACTTCCGGGTGATGTTTTTAAAACATTTTGATTTAAGAGTCCTATTCCGGTTAGTTAATAACTGTTTTAAGCATAGCTTATCAGCCAAAAATGTAAGTCCTTGGTACTTAAAATGGGATCTTCAATAACACGTATAATTTGTATGTGTATTGTTGTGAAATCCTCCTTTGACGTACTTTGAATTTGGCTAATTGTAGCCGTCAGACAGAGGGTGGCGCTATATGCGTTTTTCTGTTCAATACAGAAGAAGAAATCTTTTCAACATATGTGTTGACAGTTGACAGAAGGTGACTAAAGAGAGAAAAGGAAGGCAGACGAAGAAGAAATGAGAAGAGGCTTGCTTCTCTGAGTCAATTTCGCACGTCAACACGCACAAGAGGGATATTGTTTGGTTGTACTTCCTTGCCGAAATGATAACCATCGCTTCGACTTACCACTCCTTGAGCAAGTTCTGCCAATTTTTTTATGTCATCGCCTGTCACACGAATACACAAACTTTAGACCCAAGAGACATTCCTACCCCTGCACTTTCTCTCCTCGTTAACACAGGGGTCATACGCTCGTGTGTGTAGACCGCGTTACTGATATATTTATTTTGCTGGCCTCCTTTTTTTTACCCTAACAATGTCTTCAGTTGGGCAAGCTAAACTCCAAAAGAGGTAACGCTAATGCAAAACTTACTTTTCATACATTTACATTTCATTTATTTAATCTAGCACGCTTTGGTAGATTGCAAGTAGTTTTATATAAATATTAATTTATTGGGATTAATCATTGTAGTCTAACTGTAAGTTACTAAACATGATGAACGTCGGGTGAAGTGAAGATGTGCAGAGCAGTACCAAGTTGGCTATTTTCTCCTTAGCCTTACTTCTCAACTTGGCCATGTTCTTTTCTTCAATTTCAGACCAAAGTTGGACCTGAAATTTCTTCAGAGATTTTGCAGCATCCAAAGTATCCTTTTCCCGTGTTGGTCCAGTCAGAATGTCCTCATGTTTGTGACCCTGCTTGGTGTGACACTTTTTGGTAAAGACTCCTTCAGTTCATCTAGAAACACTTTTAAATGACTATGCACGAATTTCGTGCTATCAAAGTCTTCGGCCAGCGTGCGGGCCATGTTACAAATCTGAAATTATAAATGTCTTTTTGCCCTTTGTACTCAGTCCAACCAGAGGGGTTAAAGCTGAAAAACAAAGTGTGAACAGTTGAGTTTCATTCTAAATGGTATCACCACACAGAATGCATGTTAGAAAATTTGTTTGATCAATACAAATCTGTGCTGTTCTCCCAAGTAAACTCGGACTGGACTCAAGTTTAGAGGAGTTGTAATTGTGGCTGTGTGTAAAAAAAAAAATCTATGGATTTCAAATCAAAGAGAAAGCTAGTTCGGTCAGCCAAGGCTGACAGGCTTGTTTGAACTATCCAAGGCCATAATCAGTGAAAGACCAAGGAGGTTCCCTCAGGCCAACCCTGGTGAAGTGCTCACAAGTGTTGATTTTATTTGTCATATTCATGTTCAATTTGTATGGCTGCTCATGACTCAATTGTTGGCTGAACTAGAACTAGAGTTTCTTCAAAATGTTTCTTGATGTGAATGGCACCAATGTAAATTGCCCTCAAGTGTTGAGAACGATCTGTATGTCTTGGAATCGACTGATTTTCGTGTAAATGAAACTGCTCACTGCTTTGCCTCTTTCACAGCTTAACACAATAAATTGTTTCTATGTTTCAGAACAACTAGTCATTTACCAAGTCGGTGTCATCCCCAGTCAGTTCTACAGTGTTCTGTCCGAAAAGGACTTTGAAACATTTAAATCATTGGCTTTGTATGCAGTTCTGCTGATCCTGATTAACTCAACGGTAAGCTCATTCTTTTACTGTTGACAAATAGGCATGATTACTATTATTGCTTAGTATCATGATAGTATAGTATATGGTATTTTAAAGGTGCAATGTGAATTTTAGTTTTAGTCCATGGGGAATCACATTTTCTCCTTCTTTATCCCATTGACAGCAAACAACATGGATATAGATTGATTCACACTGCATTTCTCCTTTAATGAATATGCTTGCTGTTTATCTGCAGTTGAAGAGTCTGGACCAGTACATTTGTAATCGGTTGTATGTAAACTGGAGAAGCTCATTGACTGAGTCCCTTCATAAGGAGTATTTCCATGGAAGGATCTACTACACACTCAATGTGCTGAGAAAGGATGTTGATAACCCGTATGTACTGTATAAATAACAATATAAATACACACATACTACTGCACCTGGAGCACTTGTGCCGTTTCCTTTGGAAGCCAGCAGTTTTAAGTTCTGCAGCCCTGTGATGATTCTGTACCTGCCCAATTAAATCTAAAATAGATCTGAAATAGAAGTCCCCCTCTTCCATAAAGATTGTGAAGTGACACTAAATGCACTTTTCCATGGTTTCCCCATCCCCATGCCTAATAGGTAGGAAATGGACAGTTTAACGCAAGCAACTGAAAAAGTCTTTTCTCTTGAGACGGCTACATTTGACCTTATATAGGTGGTGGTGTCTCTTGTTGCAATTATGGCAATTATTTGCACTAAACACCTGCTCTTATAACTGCAGGGACCAGAGGATTAGCCAGGATGTGGAGCGCCTGTGTAAGCAGATGAGTACCATGGCTAGCCGCATCCTCATATCTCCCTTCACTGTGGCCTACTACACATACCAGTGCTACAACAGGTGAGAGACATGGCCACAGGGGATTGTGCTTCCTGAGAGCGTCATTGAGCAACCAAGTGGCCATGCTCAGAATGACATTGAGCTCAGCCTGGAGTGAGGGAGGTTGACAGACTACTAATACTAATATGCAAGTCAACTTAGAGAACATTTATCTGTAGCTGGTGTAGCAGTGATTTCCATATAGCACCAGAGAAAATTCTGTTGTAATGGGTGTCCGTGAAACAAATTTGGAGTGAGGTGATCCAAGTTTCCTTAGTCCAGCATTAATAAGTTATGCTAAACTAGGCCTCAATTTCCTATGTTTTAGTTTGTTGCTGTCACAGTCAGTGTTATCTTTGTGTATAGTTGTTGGATTCAAAGCTTAGCTGCAAATCAGCTTTCTCCAATTGTAGAACAGCCTTGATCTTAGAACTCTCCTTGACCAGTGAGACTCTTTTAACATTTTATAGCACGGGTTGGATTGGCCTGAGCAGCATCTTTGGCTATTTTGTCATTGGAACCATAGCTAACAAGGTTTTAATGGGGCCCATTGTCTCCACATTGGTTGAACAAGAAAAGTTGGAGGGGGACTTCAGGTAAGATGTTGAAATTGCTTGACATTGACACACACACACACACATACATACATACATACATACATACATACATACACACACACACATATACACACACGCATGTGCACATGCATTCACAAACAAAATGTTTAAGATAGAATGCTGGATGTTGATAGAGCTGTATCAATGTTGCATCAGAATACTGCAATGAATATTTTGATGGGTTTGTAATGACCCATAATACCAAACACCTCAGTATATCTGAACTGGTTCATTAAAGTTAAATTTGCATCAAATTACATTGCTATCAAGACCCTGTGTATCAGAAAAATACATGTTGGAGAGCCCAGTCAATCCCATTACAAGTTTAGTGTGTTGCATTATCTTGAATATGAAGTGGAATTATTTTAATAATTTTTCAATAATCCTCCCACTGTTTATTGGGCAGGAAGCCACTCAGCATTTTGATTTCTTGTTTAAAAATGTTTTCTTTTTATTCTGAAAACAAAGGGAATGCATGGATTAGACTAGCACATGTGTAGATATCATGGACCTAGTTGGAAATTGTTTTGCTAAACAAAGACAACATACCATGGAATTTTTTGAATATGTACTAAACATAACAAACGCATTTAACAAGTGTAATCTTTTCATTTTCATCTCATTACCATGTGGTCTGAATATGTCTTTCGAGTACCTACCACCATAACGTGTGTCTGTGTGTGTGTGTGTGTGTGTGTGTGAATGATTCTCTTTTAGGTTCAAACATATGCAAATTCGCGTAAATGCTGAATCTGTAGCCTTCTACAGGTCAGTACACTATTCTCAGTCACTTCATATGAAGGAGATTGGATGGATCATTATTGTACAGTTCCAGTTTGACATTCCACTGACAGTACTGTTTCTGTGTCAAATGAATGCAGAGCAGGGAAAGTTGAGCACATGAGAACTGACAACAGACTTCAGGCCCTTCTGCAGACCCAGAGGAGTTTGATGAACAAGGAACTCTGGCTCTACAGTAAGCTGCCTTTCACTGCTTTCATCATAGAATGTACTGATCCTCCCGCTAATTAATTGTATGTAATTGTAGATGTCATTTTTCAGTCACCACAGTCTATTCCTGTTCTCTTATTTGGGCTGGATCCAATCAAAAAAGAAGCTTTCATGTAGACAACAGTGAGAGTTAACGAACAATACCATTATAATGAAAGGCCTTGTGATGACAGTAGACTCTGTTTGTGTGTGTCCTCTGCAGACTGTGCAGTATTTCCCTGGTCTCTGGTGTTTCTGCAGAACATGGACTTTTATGTGACTGTGTTTCATGTGCAGTGTTCAGGTCTATTCATCTGGGCCTTGAGTGCTCATGAATTAGAGACCTCAACTTACCACTGCGCTTTTGCTCTTCTGCCACAGTTGGAGTGAACACCTTTGACTACATGGGGAGCATTCTCAGCTACATCGTAATTGCCATTCCCATCTTTACTGGAGTGTATGATGGCCTCACGCCAGGCGAGCTCAGTGCCCTTGTGAGCAGGGTAGGTATAGGGGTCTGCTCATAGTTGTTGAAGCATATTCACACCACACACTTGGACTTGCCCATCTTGCCAGGATGTCATCTCATTATATTTTTTTGTTAAAAGAAAACGAGTCACATGCATTTTTTCTGTGTCTCCCCCCCCCCATCCAGAATGCCTTTGTCTGTATCTATTTGATTAATTGCTTCACGCAGCTAATAGATTTGTCCACTACACTCTCTGATGTGGCTGGCTACACTCACAGGTAATGGCTCTTACGGTGTTTCACAGTGTAAAGAGGAGCCTCTTGTTAGCCCACAGCATGAACCTCAGTCTCGTCTTATTTGTGAGCGCAGGATTGGAGAACTGAGAGAAGAGATGGAGGAGATGAGCAGGGAGCAGTGTGATTATGACCCAGTGTCAGGGGAGACATACGAGTTTGACGGGTACGGTATGACTAAATCAGACAGTACACTATTCAGCCTGTGAAGCCCTGGCCTCCGTATCTGTCTGTTCTGTCTGTGTTTGTGGAATTTTTGCCATCTTTATGAAGAGCACCTGTTCAGGCATGTGGACATTTGTTTTTCAATTATGCAATATGGCAGTGCCATCACTTGAGTTGTTTTAGGCTGATCACAAATGGATAATGATGCAGGTGCCCACTGAGATGCAACAAACCACTGTGTTCAGGGATGCATTTGATCACATTACCTTTGTAATGTAAAAGGTGATATGTTGTAATGTATCATTAAGGCTTCTAGTGGAAATCTAATAGGCAGTAACAATATCTGAACACAAGTGGTCAGCTGGACAGTATATAATAGAAGCAGGTGCATCTCAGCTGTCTGTTTGTGAACTTTGCCTTCAAGGCTCATTTCAAACTGTAAACAGGAAAGTCTTCAAGGCACAATATGGTAACAGCAAGCAGGAGACCTTCAGCGTATACACATACACACTACTTTCCTCTTCACCAGCAGTGACCTTGAGCTACAAGATATACCCACAGACATGGCCTTTGTTCTGGATAAGATCAGCTACAAGTCTCCCTTCTCAGAAGAGCTGCTGGTGAAGGATCTCAACCTACGGATCTGCCAAGGCACCCACTTGCTCGTGGTGGGCAACACGGGCACAGGGAAGAGCTCCTTGCTCCGGGTCCTCAATCGACTCTGGGAAGCAACTAGCGGTGAGAGGCTGCAGATATAGCCGGGGGGTGACTCGTGCTGAAAGTGTGTTGTGCCATGCCTCATTTGGATTGCTTCTCATCCGAAACGGTATACATTCCCAACTGCTTCCGATAGGTCAGTGGTTGTCAAAATGGGGTACTTGTACCCTTAGGGGCACTTTGATTGATCTTGTGGGTACACAAAATAAATCAGTGATTTATACTACCCACATTATGTCATTTATTCTTTATGCCAGGTAATTCAAACACATGGTTCTTATGTTTATATGTTATGTTTATTGTGTATCTATATGTGTTTGGGTTTGCCGCAGAAATATAATCAAAAATTAATTACTGTGAGGCATCTTTGGTGTTGAGGATGTAGGATGTAGAATGTCTCAAATTAATTAAGTGAAATTTGATGACGAAATCATGTTAGAAAATTCCATAGATTCATAGACTATTCTGGTGCTGGTAAAGCCATCTTGATTTGGCTTGTGGGAAGCATCTTCTGCAGTGCTCTTTTCTTCTAGGCTCAGTGGAGATGAGGACGTGTTTTGGGCCGAGGGGACTCCTCTTCCTGCCGCAGAAACCCTATCTGACAGATGGGACCCTAAGGGAGCAGGTGAGCTTTAGCTCTGCTAGTTGGCTTTCAAGGTACACTGATTGTTCTCTGATGCACTCTCGCTTTCTACCCTCAACAGGTGATTTACCCCCTGAAGGACATTTATCCACTTAAAGGTATTGTTGCTTTTAATTTATTACATTTAATAGCAATGTAAATGTTGAGCTCTAAGGGGGATAAGCAATCCTGAAAATGTCGATGGCTATTTTGGGCTCATTTTCTGAAGCACTGTCGCAACAATGGCATTGATGCAGTTCATAAAATTTGTGCCTTTCATTTGTTCCCAGGGGCCATAGATGATGAAAGAATCACACAGTACCTTGAACTGGCTGGAGTGGTGAGGAATCAGTAACCTTTAGCAGAGTATTAGTTGGTCTTTTTTAAGACTGAATAATGAAGTTCTAAATAGAGCCCTTGGCTTGATGAGCTCCCTTAATTGCCCTTGGCTAACATCTTTGGAAGGTGCCGTTTCATTAAATTAAATTATGCCTGCATTCTCATCATGGGAGATGACTTTATCCTGAACCTTTTCATTTCTCTTTCAGTCCAGTCTCCTGAAGCGAACTGGTGGGCTGGATGAAAGAGTCGAGTGGAACTGGTAAAAGAACCCCCCACCCACACACACACACACACACACACAGACTCATCATAATCAGTGCCTAATGCAGAGGTGTACAGGGAAGCGTTGCAGCTCTATTTCTTCCACCTAGCAGTGCTTAACATGGAAAGGTCAGTGGGGGAAAATAACCCACCCAACAAGAAACATGGGGCAAAAGGAAATGATGAGTTGGAAGGTAAATCATTGACATATAGCACTTTCCCCTGTGCAGAGCATCTGCTTCAGTAGCACTTAAGCTCTTTCCAGTCAGCATCTCTTGGCCAGCTCAGCCTAGGGTCTATATGGCACACGCAGTCCCAGTTTGCTTAGACAGACGCACCTGCACTATAGTTTTATTTATGTCTCTCTTGTGATATCCACACAGGTATGATGCCTTATCACCTGGAGAGATGCAGAGGCTTTGCTTTGCACGGCTCTTCTATCTGCAGCCAAAGTATGCAGGTTTGTTTCAGTGGCCTGAGGCCGACTGACCTAAGACTGGATTAGATTTCATCATTTGGATGCTCTTATCTGATGATGTGCTGGTGTGTAACTGACGACGAGTAAGATGAGAAAAAGCAGTCATCACCTCACACTCATCATATGAATGCATGGAATACCATACTGTAGAATGTGTGAGCTATGGAGGTAGTTTTGTGTCCTCAGACAGCTTTGTCATCAGTTTGGTTTGGATGTGTTTTGTCATGAGCAGTATGTGTGAAACTTTTATGATGTCAGTGTTGGATGAGGCGACCAGTGCCTTGACAGAGGAGGCTGAGGACCAGCTCTACCGCGCCTGCAAACAGCTGGGCATGACCCTAATAAGTCTTGGTCATCGAAGAAGTCTTGAAAAGGTACCAGGTTTTGTAAATTAGTGGACAAACTTATTACTATTTGCGTTTTACTTTTTTTTTTTTCTGAAACTTCAAATCAGATGCTGCAGTGCTGAATTGAAGAGAAGTGAACTGCATTTCAGAGCACAATATGGATTTGATTTAGAAATTTGCGCATTTGTGCACAGATGTGTAATTTGGAATAAAACCACCAATGGAAGGCTGAGCATACTGATACTCTTAGAGATGCGAAACAAATTCACTATATCCCACACATACCCGCAACCAAAGAGCACAAACCCCTGTCAGAAAGGTTCAAAATGTTTCCATGCGTTGCCGAGGGATTATTGCAGTACAATGCAAGCTTGTATTTGTTGGCAGTTGACTTTTATATTCTGCAGTCCTCTCTGAAACCATAGTTACTGAGTAAAAAGCCCTCAGAGCCCGGTGCTGTTCTCACACACACACACAATTCAGTTGCTGCTCATGCAATCTGTGGCTTTCAGTCAGAGTGACCCCCATCAGATGGGCCCTTGCACGATGGAATGGGGATTGGCTGGAGGTTAGGTTGACCCAGCCATCTGAGAATGACTTGATGTAAAAGGAGATATTTGTAGCCTCATCCCCTCCAAGGCCTCACCCGACCAGCCCTACGCTTCACTCCTTCCGCTGAACTCAGTGCGCCTTGTGAAGTCTGATTGAAAATCTGACCTGCTCCTTTATGCTGTTTCTTTCTCTGTATTGCAGTACCATGACATGATGCTGCGGCTTTGTGGGGGTGGCCGGTGGGAGCTTACCAAGCTGAAAGAGGACTGACTACATCCAGCTGACCCCACAGACTGCATTCAGTCACAAAAATACACCAAAAAATATTGCAGGGATTTTTTTTTTTTGTAATTGATGTTTATTTCATGTAAGGATAAAGTTTACCTCTCAATTTCATAATCCAGGAAGAGTTGTTTTTTATGTGCTGTTTTTGCTTTCAGTTCATGCTGAAGAGCATGAAGGTCAGGATGGTGAGTTATAGGTCTGCCTTTTTTCATGTAGAAAACCAGGACAACATGGACTGTTCTTTGCCAAGAAGTAGAAGTGTACATACAGAGTCATGTCCTGTGCATCACAAATGGGAGGCAGTTTGATGATTTCCTGTGCACTGACCTTTCAGTTTGCTGTCAGTTTGCACAGAACAGGCAAACTGGCTCAGAATACCTTTGGAAAATTAATGTGTGATCAGTAATAAACACGAAATCTCTTGTTTGCATTATGAATTTGTTCACTGGAAAGCATCAAACTAACCACTCCACACAGCACAACAAGCCTAGTGAAAGCTGTTTGGCTTGCAGTATGATTTATTTCTTTTATGCCTGTATTTGTACCATGGCACTCTAAAAGCTGTATTTGTCAACATGTATATTGTTTTTTAATGGCATTATATCCACAAATTAAATAAAACTTAATCATTCATTCAAAGTATTGCAGGGTAGGAAATCCATGTATTGTACTTCTAACATATCTAACTAGCCTGGCTTTTGTGACCAGTTATCTCAATCTGAGATTGAGCTCGGTCTGGATACCTACAGTATTTGTTATTTCCTGCTACTCTGAGTTTGTTTCCTAAATTTGTTTTTGGGACCGCTTTCATCGCGTCAGGGGTAAAAGCCTGTTTTTGGTTCAAGTACAAATTCAAGTACAAATGACCATCAAATCAAATTGCTCACAGATCAGGATGGATTTTACCAGGCTAGTGTCAAATTAACCGTAAATAGTGTAACTTTGTAGTGGTCATACTTATAATTATTTATAAAAGTGTGTAATCAAATGGATGTAAAGATATAAATGTGTTGTGTTGGAAGAGGGCACATCATTTGAGACTGAATGGGGTTTTAAACAGAAACATTCGGTAAAAAAAGTTGTTCTTCTGTCACCTAAACCCAGCAAACTACCTGGCACCCCAGTGAATAAATATTAGGTGCATTCAACATGGTGGCATTGAAAGCGCCACCAATAACTAATGGGATATCCAGAATGCATCTATGGCTGCAGTCTGCAAGATAAACTCAGGCAATGTCGAATGCACCTGTTAAGATTTAATCCCGCCTGTGCAAAATCATTTTTGGATCTGGTCATGTTGGTAAGTAATAGTCTAACCTGTTATGAAACAGAGGAAAACAGTTGACAGAGACAGTTATGAGTCTTGCTGACATGTCTGGGAGGGGCCACAGATTCTGAGGGCCAAGCCAGCCTTCATGTGACTGGTATGTATACAAGCTTTAAGAAGTTTAAGCAGCATTTATAGAGAAGTTAATCCTGTGGCATAATTTGGTTTTACTGCATGTCTTACAACCTGTGGGGATTTAGAAAAAACTGTTCCATATACCCTGTACATATGATTGTATGTGGGCTCGCAGGAGAACAATAGCAACCTCTCATGTATAGGCTCTCATTACAGGCTAGACCACGTTAATCTTCTTGCAAGGCGTCAACAGATTTTGAGAAGTTGACAAGTTACTTTTCAGTGCATGGACAGACAATTTAATTGGATTTTGTGAAATTTTATTTTAAAAAACTTAAGAGAAGGCAGACTACATAAAACAAACTTGTATCATTTGGCGAGACTTGTAAAAGTCTACAAAATTGTAGACTAATTTAGCCCCCGGTCATGTAAGATATTTTGTCGCAGTACGCTTTGATAATTTTCAGAGCGCTAGCATCACACGTGAAGTAAAAGAAACTGGAGGCGTTTTCATGAATCATTTCCGAGCCTGTTATTTACAATAGCTTGTAGCCGCTTGCCATCCTCGTGTGGTGGGCTATGTTGTACCTGGCAACTGGCTCGGCATCTCGCACCGGGAGTCTTCTCAGGCTTATCTCTACTCTTGGAGGCGCATTGAAGGAAACGAAGGAACATTAATTTCAAGCTCCCGAGGTGTCACAACGCGATGGACGCACATCGTTTACTTTTCGGTAATTAATTTTGAATGTGCTTAAAGCCACGAGAGTGTTTTGCCCGGTGATGTAGCCTGGATGTTGTCTAGTAGGATGGTAGTTAGTCTGGACTGATTACATGAGTCGTTGCCGTTACGCTGTGCTAGACACCTAAGACAGAGGTAGAAATAGACAGACTCGATGTGCGCCAAGTTTTCCAGCGGTCTCAGTGTTGTCTCTGTGAATCGTAGTCAAAAAAAATGTCCGGACTCCATAGGAATGAATGGTTTGGTCTTGAATGGGTTTGATGTGGCGACGCCAGAAGTCATTGAATAGACTAAGAAGTCTTGTTGGGGCATTCAGAAGGGGTGCTGTATTATGCAGTGTTGTGTTTTCAAATTCGGTTGTCAAGAATTCATTATGTATTTATTTATTTTTACATGAAATGTATTTTGTTTTATTTTGACACTGGCACTGTGCATTTATACGTATCGCCTTTGTTGCGCAATTAATACTTGATGGCTCAGACTTGAACCTTAGCAAATAGGTTAGTGCAGTGGTTAACTGTAGCACATTGGTAAACTAACTTACTTTTAATGTGTAAAAGACTGCAGGATAATGTCTGCAATAGAAACCAGTGATGACACATAATCACAAACAGCCTGACGTTTGGATCAGTTTGGCTCTGTGGGGGTGTAACCGAACACAAAAAGCTCTGCTTCCCTCCCGAAGGCAATGCAAGGCACATCTTTTTACAGTGCCAATCTGGGGAGAGAGTGGTGTTTGTGATGATAATGAAGATGTCCTCCTCCCCCATGGAACTTAATTTTGGTTTTATTCAGTGTGTAGCACATGGAATTCAGTCTGAGCATTGATTATTTGTCACCTCAGTAATAATGGGAGCCATATATGCTGATATGCATTACTGTATATCTGTTATAGCCCCCATTTTGTAGGACATAGCACGATTTTGTTCTGATTCTGATAGGGTACTGAAGAGGACACCTGTTGTACCTATCAGCTGAATATTCTCCTAGTGTAAGGAGAAAAAAAGCTGGTATTTTTTTCTCTCTTATCAATACTCAAGTCAGCTGTTACAGAGTGTGCATGCACTTGACAGTGTGCTACTTAAACCTCAGGCTTGATTGCCTCATGGGTACGACAGTGGTTGGTAACGGCAGCAGTAGACAGGCAATTTCTCTGTCATTCCTCCAGCGCACTCTCGGCCAGAAGAGCCCCGCTGCTGATGAGTGAGTCACTTTCCCTCTCACCCACTCCTGATAATGCTCCTTTCAGACACAGGTGAATAGAAATGGCCTTGTTGCCTCTGTCTCACCATCTCCAACATGCTGAAAGCGAGCCCCACAGCTGCTCACCCATGTTGGCACGTTGAATCTATGGCATAGACAACATCAAATCAGATGACTCCTTAAAAACTGTTCATTTCAGTTCCTCCCTCTCTGCCTAACCACAACCGAAAAATATGAGTTTTTTCATCTTTTATATTTCAGTGGCGCATAATGTCAGACGCATAATCTCATTATCTGAATTAACTGAAATAAAGGCACATCTAAATCAATTGAAAATGTATAGAAATATATAGTTGGTCTTGCCTCAGGGGGAGCATCATGATTGTTTTGCAGTGTCACCTCTTAGATTTCGTAAAAAGGTTTTTACATTTAAAGCAAAGTTCAGATATAGAGAAGATTGCCGTGTTTAAACGAAATGGTTTGACATTTTGTTTTTAACAATATGATTGCATCTGGCAAGAACTAAAATGCCTTGCAAACAAGCCAGTAAGTACAGTACCAGCACAGCTGTTTCTATCATCCAGAGTCAGACAGTTCAACATCAAGGAGTCCGCCATAGTCCTTCGCAAAGTGAACGTGTGCTTGAAGCAGAGGTTGCCAGTATGTGCTGATCTTTTGCACCAGCTATCTAACTAGTCAGAATGACTGAGGAAATAAGTGGAGGGGTTGTGTCAAGAAGTAAAGGTTTTCAAAGTTGTAATGGATTTGAGCTGAGATTGTTTCTGTGGCAGGTGAGACATAAGTCCTGCTAATGGTAAATGCCATACACTGTGTTTAACAGTTGGACAGTCACAAGAGAGTTGTGGCAAAGAGTGGAAAAGTCTTGATGAGAACTTGTCTCTCGTGAAATCAGGAGAAAGACTGAGACCACGCCCCCTTTAGATTTTGTTAAATGGAGTAATGGGGGAGGAGGGACTGTGGGTGAACCCCAATGCCCCCTGGCCCAACCCTGAAACCACAAAGACATAATTGGCATTAATTGGCCTCATGAGTCGCTAATTCATGCCAGTTGAGTCATTGAGGGACAATAGGATTCAGCCATGCATAAAAAATCAGCATACTCACACAACATAGAGACCTCGTTTCACTGAAAGAGGTCTGCAACAGTTAAATTTTAGACACACAGATGTGCCTATGTGCATCCGTGTTGTGTGAGCACAGACATCCTGTGACCTTGACCAGGTATAACCAGAGGAATGATCGACTAGCCTGTAAATGCAGAGTATGTTACAATGGAAACACATTAACAGAGGGACTTGCTGGTCAGTGATACCAGATTAGGAGAAGACAAAGTTCACTGTCTGTACAGAAACGCTAGATCAGGTAGTGTGTGCTGTAAAAAGAAAAAGTAAAGCTTACTTGAAAAATTGGTGGAAACTCATTGCCTCAAATTATTTAAGTGGACATAACTAGTTTCTTTCAAGTTTTGATAAACACAAACTTGAGAGAGGCTAGCTACATTTACATAACTCATTTCCAAGTAAGCTTTACTTAGTTTTTTTACAGTGTAAGGTAGGATAATGTTCTGAGGATTATGTGAAAATAAGAAGGTAAAACATGATGAGCACTATCATGATTACACAATGAGAATACATTATGAAACAAAACTTGTGTGTATGTGTGTGAAGCAGTTAGAAATCCTCTGTATTTGATAAACTGGAGAAAGAACAGTGGCCGTTAAGGGCCAAAGTTAGGGGTAGGATCTCCTGAAAAGACGGTTTGAGCATGCTACATTTTGAAAATAGACTATTCAAAAGTCCAAACCCCTTTCTTCAGACTATACCCCCCCCAAAGCCACGCCTCCAGAGTACAGAAACAAGGCGGGTAGGACAAATGGCAGTTGAGTTTGATAGACATATCACATATCATCATTCAATCATTTTGGTGGGATGCTTAAATTTTTCATTTACATTTACATTTATGCATTTAGCAGACACTTTGATCCAAAGCGACTTGCAAAAGAGGATAACATTCAAGCTGCAACACAATGAAAAACTAACTAAGAGTGCATATTGCTAACATGAAATTTGCAGTATTTCGAGATGAAAGTGCAACAGTGTATTAAAAAGTGCAGTATGGAGAGAGATTAAGACTAAGATATTAAGTGCATTCCTGGTATTCATAAATTCAAGCCAGGAGATATTCTTGGAAGAGCTGGGTCTTCAAGAGTTTCTTGAAGGTTGATCTGGCAGCACTTGGAAGGTCATTCCACCAGCATGGAACAACACATGAGAAGAGTCTGGATTGACATGCGTGAGGTGTTGGCTGTGCTAGATAACGTTCCTTGGGGGAGCGAAGTGGTCGGCGGGTGACATAGGGCTTTAAGAGAGTAGATGGGAGTAGAACCATAAATCACCCTGTAGGCCAACATCAGTGTTTTGAATTTGATGCAAGCGCTAAGGGTAGTCTGTAGAGTTCAATGAACAGAGGTGTAACACACACTCTTTTTGGCTGGATCTGTAGCAGTCTGGAAGACCTGACAGGAGGGCATTGCAATAGTCATTGCTGGGTTGCATGTTGGGTTAGGTACGGCCTGATCTTCCTTATTTTGGATAGATAAAAACAGTCCTGTCCATTCCACAGGTAACTAATTTTGTTTTAAAGCATTTAAGTAATTTTTCCAGATCAACTGAATAGTTGCTAATGGTGTCACAGGGAAAGTGCTGTTTTTGGGGACAGGAATGAAAAATCATGCCTTTAAAGGCTATGGTTTGCATTCCCCTGATTGCTAATATAAAGTCTTTTCAGAATGTATCTTCCCACAGGCTTGGTGCTAACGTGACTAAATCGGAGGGTGCTCTGCTTAAGGAGCAGAATTATATGGTTGCAGTGTAGGGGGACTGCATGGATCACATGTGGTTCCTCAGCAGACAACCTAGCCTCTAGCACATGTCTGAAACAGGTGTTTAACTTCCTCAGAAAGTGCTCAAGGAGCAAACGACTTTATTTCCCCTTGGAGTTTCGGCTTATATTGTGGATATTGGATATATATCGCACAGCACAGTCATGTAAGCTTTGTCAGGGTTTCATCTCTACGTTTTTATTTCACCAATATTCAGTCAATGATTGCAGGTACAATTGAACACCACGGCACATGAAAATTGAAAACCTGAAATTCATTTACTTTGCACAGCAGGTAGATATGCCAGAGGGGTGTCATTTCATATGCCATAAAGTGAAGTTTTAGAAGAATCTGGGCATTACCCAGCGGTATTCTTCACACTCAGTAACATACATGCTTATAATACTTTGGACTGCACAAAAGCATATTCATGAGGTGTTTTCACAAATCAAACAAAATTTTGTCAGTTTCAAAAATACAGAGGATTAAAAGAAATGATCCAAGCTGTTGAGGCCAGCATTTTTGGGTGCTGACAGCTTTGAAGCCACCACCACCGCCACCCTCTTTTGCCAAGCTCTGCCAAAGTAATGTCCAGAGATTTGTCAAGTCCACCTAGATACAGTCATTTGCATGATTATGTTGCTTGCCTGATGGGAGCCTAAGGTAGTGATTCTTGTTTATTACTGCACTGCCAAGCAGCTTTCTCTGTGCATGTGTTAATTGTTACATACAGCATATTTTTCTGCATTTTCTATTATGGCCAGCCATTTAGAAAGTAGAGTGGGCTAGTTGATTATAGGTATACTTTGATTATAGTAATATTACATACAGCTTCATTCAAACACATTTTAGAGCAGAGAATATGGCAGTAACACATGACATAATGCTCTCTTAAACGCACAATTAACATGGAAGTCACAGCAGTATGACTCACAGGGTCAGCTAATATGGGCAACAGTGCTTTCTTATAGCCTGCAGCCTATAGGATTATAGCTGTGTGACATCAGGTGTGTCTGCAGAACATGCTTAAGAGAGATGTGCGTTTATTCTGACATGAACATGAAACTCAGGATACGCTTGACGCTTGCAGCTCATCGTGTAAACAGCATTTCAAAGGCCCTTTGCTTGGCACACATCTTAGTTTTGACCACCACATTCTTCTTAATACAGAGTTTTCAGCCTTTAGTCTTCTTTGGATCTTCAAGATTTATCCCAAAATGTGCTGAGAAACTTTGTACCACATGACTTTAAGGGCTCCCTCCCCATATTGAAATGTACCAGAACTACTATTTAGGTTTGCATGCATTCATTGTACATTGACTGAATAAATCAAACATTGGGCTTATCTTGGACTGAAGGGACACTTGAGCCAAAGTCTATAGGCACGTTTGTGGACAGATTCTTTGTAATTATTTGCTTCTTGCAGCTCTTCATGTCCTCTTTGTGTTGCTTGTTGTTTTTCTCAGAATTTTTCAGTCAAAACGCAAAACTGTAAGCTTTGTGTGTTAAAACCACACTCAAATGGGACTCAGTGATATATATATTATTGATTATATTGCTATATATATATATATATACATATATATATGATATTTATTTATTTATTTATTTACGATGTAACAAAACACTAATCCACTATTCTCTATTTTCATTGAATATTTGGTCCAGTGTGGTTGTGTAAATATATCCATAAGACATTCTATGTTGAAAGTTTAAACGCTGTACCTTTTATCATTTCCTTATAGGATATGCAATTGCACTGCTTCCTCTCACCACTTCCTCTATTATCCCTCTCCTCTCAGCACCATGGTGAGATGATCCAGTCTACCAAGATGCATGGCGGCTCAGATGGAGCCCTCTCCCCTCAGCCCAACCCCTGCTGCCTGCAACAGGCTGGAGCTAACACCAGCGGGGGCAGTGGGGGTGCCCTCCACCGCTCCTTCCTGCCCCTGCCTGAGCCGGAGGCATGGCGGGTGGCGGGGCGGCAGGGTCTGACACCGGGCTCACGCTCCTGTTCGCTCCAGGTGCCGCCCACCGTTTCGGGGAGCGTGTCATTGCTGCCGCGGGCGGCCACCTTCGATGTGGCATACACGCGGGACGGAGTGTCGACGGGGCTTGGCGCTCCACCCCTTAGCCCTGGCAGCATCATGAAGCGCCGTGGGGGCATCGTGGACCAACGGGACGTGGTGCGGGCGCACCAGGCACACAAGATCCAGAGCACACCACAGGCACGCAGGAAAGAGTGGGAGTGAGTACACGGGTCATGCAAGCCCACTCCCAAGCTTTCTACACCATGACTGCAGTATACATTTGTTGTTTGAAGATACTTACAGTACTTAATTAATGTGTGTAAATTCCACCCATGTGATGCCTATAATTATGCCAGACAGTTCATGCACATACAGTTTATCCTGAGCAAAGAGTATAGAAGCACTTCTAAACCCTTTATCTTGAAGTTGAACTCTCATTTTTTTTGCCAGGTAATGTTCCCTAAAAGAGACGTCTGATGGTAATACCAACTAGTACCCTCCCCATTCACGCCCACAACTATGCATTTGTCAAGACTTAGTGTGTGCTTTTATTGTCACTAAAGTTATGGCGACTGTACAACATGTCTTATTTATCTGTACTAACCGTAGTTGATTTTGCCGTACAGCAGGACGCTGGCCAAAAATATGTCTTAATAGAGGTTTTTGGTCTTGTCACTCCGCCATGCCTCCCACACACACGGGAGATGCATGCATTAGACCACATGCTGTGAACACATGTCACACCGTCTCTGAATAAAGGACTTAACTTGCACCATTCTGACTGCCAGTTAGGCTGACCAGGGAATGTGAGTGAATCACAGTGAGGCTGCTTTTGGTTTGGTGGGTTCAGAGCATGAACTGCCACTATGGCAGCACTGTCACCTTGATGTGGAGTAGCAGTTCATTGCAGTAGTAGCTCTTTCCTCCCCCACAACACTCATCTGATTAACATGCATCACTTTCTCTCTCTCTCTCTTTCTCTCTGTGTCTATCCCTCTCTCTGTCTATCTCTCTCTCTGTATGCCTCTCTTTTACTCTCTGTCCTGTTCTTTTATAGAGACGTAGGAGCTCTCAAACAGGAAGGAATTATCATTGTTGACTGAGAGGATAAGAGTGCTCACTGATAATTACCCCTGGAGGATGGGCTCTATGTGGGCAGCGGAGGGAAAGGGGTTTCAAATTGATTTATGGCTTTGGTGGGGGTTTTTTGTTGGTTTTGTTTTTTTCCGTTACGTCTTGGGACTGCACTGAATGATTGACAATGTATTTTTGTCAGTATTGTTTGGATGACGGAAAAGATATGGTACACTGCTAATATGATTCTTACTTAGAATAAATACATCAGAGGTAACATTTGTTTGCCACTGCACAGAAAATCAAAACCCATTCCCCTTTCTGTCCACAAGAGGACGCCATGGCACAAAAAGCCATGAGCAGCCAATGTCCATAGTCGGTGAAGAGTTTTGAATGTGACCAGCAAGAACATTTGTATAAAGGTTTATCCCATAGCATTGTCTTGCTGTTTTTCTTATCCACTGATGTAATTCTTTAAACATTAGTCCCACCTCTAGTCAGAAGTAATTCCAATTTATAGGCCATTTTTGGCACATCATAGGGGCCTGTTGCACGAAGTCCCACACTTCAGTTAATTTCAGATCCATAATTAAGACATTGTTGGCATTAAACATGTACTGAAATGGACTTGTTGATTAAAATGGATGCTTTCCCCAGATACCTAAACCAAAGCAGCTATCTCATAGACTACAAATTTGAGAGGCAATGACACTGGACCTTGTTTAATGGAATCAACCCCAATTTATTTTTATTTTTTTATGTTATTCCAGTTATGCCAAGAGGATATTCAGGAATTCTAAGGATGCCTGACAAGTTCCACTTGAAAAGCATGACAGACAGCAATGCTGGAATGTCTACTGGTATGAGGGGAATGTTCTTAGACACATACCTACATAATGTCCCTCACACTTTTGTCAGTGAATTAAAGGTATTTTTAATGCCTTATTTAAGTTCCCATTTTACAAAAATGCGACGTTGTTTGAGAGGATTGTTTTGGGTTTAGACTGTGATAAACGTGTGTTTATATAAGCTTCTGGTTCGGCTTGGACCATTCTGGCGAAAGTCAGAGATAGAGAGAGTCTGTTGCCAGGTAACAAAGTGGAAGAAAAGACTGAAGCCACTCTAATCAGAGTTGAGGTGAAAAACCTATCGACAATTACATAAATGCTCTTCAGAGTTATTCGGAGATTCATGTGCTGATAACTGTTCAGTGCGCTGGATTCTGATTTTGAACATACGTCTTTGTGGTGTTTCTCCTAGGAATATGCAGGAGTAAATATTTAGGTGATGGTAGAAGCTAATGGGAAATTTTTCAGGAAGTGTAGTCTCCTTGTTATCTGTCTCTGTTCTTTCTAAGGAAATTTATTATTTCTTTCGATGTAACTTTAATGACCTGGCCCTTTTCTTAGATAGTGGTCTTGTTTTATATGTTTTTATAAGTTGTGTTATATGCATGAGTCAGATTTAACACAAACATCTGACACTGAAATACATTTTTTATGTCATATCTTCCCCTATGAGACTAAACAGCAAAATATAGATTTCGTAGCAGAAGAGATGAAAATCCTTCTTCTGTGAAAACCTCTTCAGCTTTCTGTCTATACTGAAGAATAGAAACCTTGACATTCAGTGCTGGAACACTGCACAGTGTACAGTGCACAGTTGCCCTCAGGAAGAAGCAGACTTTCTGTAGGAAGAGGTTGTTCTATTGTACAATACTTTTGTTGGCAAATTGAAAAGAACATAGCAGAAATTCAACTGAGCCGTGTCACCATGGAAACAACTGTTAAGAGGTGCGGAAAAGGATGTCTATAGAAATCAACAAATATTTTAGGCTGTCACCATAGATCAGAAGGCTTCTTATAGAAAAATATTTATTGAAGATGTTTTTCGGGGGTGTTTGGGAGGATGGCTATAGAGTGCCATGTGTGCTGACAGATTTTAATTCTGTGCAGAACAAATACATAATGTTTGTGCGTAAAAATGTGGTGTGTGTACAGAATATAGCAGAGAGCTTTGTGTAGCGATTAAATGAATGAATTGTTGTGCTTTTCACTTTATGTAGATAGTAGGCTGAATATACTGTACTCTGACTTTCTGGATACATTTTTTAGATGTCATTTTATAGACAAAAATATTGCATTTCTGATAGATAGATAGATAGATAGATAGACACAGTTTTGCCTCTTTGGCTCACACACACTTTTATGGACACACACACTCAAATACATAAACACATAAAGACACACACAAGGAGTACTAAACAAGCCTGCTTGCCTGTAAGACTATTTGGGCAGCCATGGTCTACTGGTTAGGGCCTTGGGCTCGTAATGACCGGTTCAAATCCTGACCAGGAGAACATTGCTGAACATTGCTGTCCCGTCCACATCCACGACTGAGGTGCACTTGAGAAAGGCACCTAACCTTTCACTGCTCCCCAGGCGCCACAGCAGCTGGCTACCCAATGCTCTGGGTTAATGTGTTTCACTTTACTGTGTGCTGTGCACTAATTCACAAATGGGTTAAATGCAGAGACCGAATTTCCCTAACAGGATAAACAGAATGTATATACTTATATATTACTAAACATAATTTTCAGGTTCATCTGGATATAACTGAATATTGCCGGCTTTTGTGTTGCTCACATATAATGACTATGATACACTCACTCAGTGAGGACATATAGCTTTCAACTGCATATTGTTTTCAAGTATTAGTTATAGTATGCACCTTTAAAAAGCTTTATGTTCATTAGCAATGCCTTTGAAAGCTTTTTTAACATGTCAGGTATGGCGGAGATGTTGACCTCTTCAATTGCGAGACATTTTAGCAGTCTTGCTTTGCCAGACAGTTATTGCAGAATACAATGTACCCCCCCACACACACACACCCCAAAGAACCCCCTTGAGCCCTCAAAGACTGGTGACTTGGTGACTTGGAGACACATGTTCTTTTTTACTCTTTGCATAACAAGCAGGTGGCAACACCACGTGGCAGTAATTTCATTGCATGCAGTACATTGAGTTTGGTACTCAGGTAAATGTGCACACAACACTGCAAAGGGAGTAATACCACTCCATATTGCAGATTATCAGACTAGATGTTGTGCTTGTTGACTGCTTGTCACTTTAAATTCTGGTTTGCTACCTTGAAAATCCCCCTGATCGCTACAAATGTGAGGACACCCACACAAAATGATTCAATGCAGGCATGGTTGTACTGTACATGCCAGGGTACAACCCACATGTTAGCAGTGGGTGATATTGCCATGGTGATATTAACATATTAGCATAATGTAACTTAAAACCACAGTAATCATTATTGCTCTTCACTTAGTCCATGTTCTTTCAGAACAGGTCGTCTTTCTGTGAGAAGAACAGACGATGGGTGAATTAATTGTTATACTATTTTAAATTAGTGGGGCAAGTGTGGCTTGCCACAACGTTTTATGGGGTTTCTATTACAACCGTTCACTTCTTTTCTGAGAGACTTATAAGAAGTTTCATTATCTATTTTAAACATGTAGGTCTATTATAGGCACAATGACCTGATTTGCAATATCTTCACAAATGTAGCCAACTATATCTCCATTTAACAGGAACATGTTAGAATTAGCCATGTGATGAGCCCCAGCGCGCACTACCAGGCCTGTGATGGGCATTGCTGCTAGGGACTGAAGATAAGGGCATGTATGCCAGTCTGACAGTCTGAAGTTCATGACAGTCTGAAATGTGTTACTTTTGGGAAAACTTCCATTTTTTGTGTACAACTATGTTATTCGTAAATCAGTTGGCTGCTGGTTTGGCCTCATATTTTAATTATTGTGATCATAACTTGGGCTCATGAAGGAATAATTTGCCTTGTTGAGTGTAGGTATCGGATATTATGCACTAAAGGCATCTGTTTAGTCGTTTCTACATGAACTCCCTTCAATCTATACAGCATTGTCAGTGATTCAATGTGTAGCATTTTTAATTGAATGCAGTTCTAAGATTTTTTTCAGGGGTTTACCGTCTGTGGGTTTTTTCGTGTACAAACCCATTAATCCAATGCAATGGAGAAAAAATGTCAGCACTGATCTATCCTTCACTGGTCCAAGTGCATTGCCATGGTTACGGTTTTTTCAGCACTTCTCCGGGGAAATGCTCTGCCGAGATACGTGGGAGAAAGCAGAGGATAGGAGCAGGAGGTGACGGTGGCAACGCGCGAGTGTTCGAAGCCTATATCACAAACGCACGAAAGCCATCTTAATGCTCCGTCATCTAAGTTGTAGTTCGTTTTTTGTTAGAAAGTTTATGCATAGCCGGTTCTATCTTACCTATCTTAGTATTTTTTTGTCACATTTTTATGTTTTATTTTAGAAGTGACTAAAAAGTTTAGAAGGGGAGCCGTTTGACAACTCATCGAAATAAGTTAAACTTCTTATGTAAAACAACTGTGTAAGACTGTGAAAATCTTGTATCTATGCTGTTAAATGGAGTTTTAGGACTTCGTGTAGTTGAGGGCGCTGTCGCGAAAGAAATTATCCAGTTAACTCAATACACGGGATGGAAACCACAGTATTGTCGGGGATTGTCTTTGAACCGTATGCGATAGCACAGGTCCGATGTTTCCCTTGCACGGAAATGCGGCTTTGCGTTCAGCGTTGTTTTGCATTTTTACAAATGGAGCAATAGTTTGTATTTCTGACACTGTGTGGTTTGCACGACTGTTCAGCAATGAAGGACCTGAAAACGGATTATAATTATGAGGACTTCATCGGACGCATTTAGTTTCTCTAAAGTGATCTACTATCAGAATAAGAAACTGACAGTGGATTAAAGCTATGATTCATCTTTCTTTTACCTGATTATTGCCGTTTTTAAATCTTGAAGACTTCTTTCCCTGTTTTTTGTCCCCGTTTCATGTGGCAGAATGGCCCGTTTTGGGGAGGACGTACCCAACGTGATGGAGTCCGGAGAGAGTGCTACGGAGCCCGCAGCGGAAGGTCAGGGAGACGCAGAATCAACGGGCGAAACGAAACAAGCAAAAGCACAGCGGGCTCGCACTATGGCCCTTTACAACCCCATCCCAGCCAGACAGAACTGCTTCACAGTCAACAGGTCCCTTTTCATTTTTGCCGAGAACAACATTATACGTAAATATGCAAGGCGGTTCATAGAGTGGCCATATCCTTTCAGTATCAAGCAGGCTCTCGACCTTGCTGTCTGTTCCAAGTTACCTGATGTACATCCAGGTTATGTGGTGTTTGGGCGCCTATAATTGTGGACTAAGTGAACGATTACCATTGAAATCAGCGTTCAGCACCATGGACAGCTCAACTTCTAGTGTTGTATCAGCCATTACACGCAACAGCCATTTGCTCTAAAAGTTATGATCGAGGGAACAGTATATTAATGCTCTTGGAATGTTCAGTTGAAAGTCTGGAGACTTTGACAGTGTGCGAGCTAAAGCTGTAGGACAGTGCTGAATTAGATTAGCTGAAAGACTTTTGATGAGAGGTAAGGTTTTAGTCTAAAAGGCACAGAGAACGCTAGAGAAGGCCATATTACTGTTCCTCCACAATCAGTTCTTTCATTCATGTTTTTATTGGTCTTTAATCTCTAATTTTACCGCTCTGACCGACTGATTCTGTTTTGTTTACTTTGTTTGATAGCTGGAAGATTGGCTTTTCTGCAAGGATTGATATTTTTCATGTGTGTGTCCGTGTGTGTGGTTTTGGGGTGATGTTAAAGAGACACATCATCTAGTTGCTCTAAATGGAAAATGCCCCCTTAATACTTATCAAAAAAAGAATATACTGACTAATTTATTAATGTTTTAGTTCATTAGAGAATAATACATTTCTGGTTTTATGTGTGCTTTCTTACAAGAGAGACTATACAATCATAAGAGGGTATGGTTATTTAATCACGTACAGGAATTCATGTTGTTATTATGATAACTTCATTGCTTTAGCCAACTTTGAACAGAATAGCCATTCCATAACAGTGCTCTGAGGCAGTACTCTGAGGCTGATTATGCTTTCCTCTACAGCTGAAGTTGTTGTTGGATCACATAGGCACTCTGTATGGCTGGTCCGTCAGTTTAGGTGTTGACATAACCCTGATCAGTGGTGTCAGTGATTCATCTTTGCAGTGCCACACCAGGAGGAGTCTGAAGGAAAACAGCTTTTCTCCTGCATTGCAGAATGCATTAGATCATATAAGATGGAAAAGTGAACATGTGACATGCTTTCCTATAGTATGCTGCAGGCTTTAAAAGGTTTGTGCTGTGTTTTATAGTGTGATTAAAATGGTGGTTTGACTGATGATTGAGATCTGTGTGTGTGTTTGTGTGTGTGTGTTTGATCCTCAGTGCCCATGGAGTATAGTTATGTTCATCACTTATGGGACTTGCACACTGTTCCTACCAACACCAACAAACCCCAGCATTCTAAAATTGTTAGCTGTTGGTAGCAGTTATGACAGTGTTCACAAAATTAACTTCCAGCTGTGCACTGCCCAGGCACTAATTAAAAAGACTGACTTGAGAGCAGTCAAACTCAAACTTTATCCAACAAACACAGATTGGCGGTACACACTCTTTTACACTTACCTCCAAGTGTAGCCAAGCCCCGGGTTTGAACCCGCAACCTCACAGCAACATTGGATTGGGAGTGGAGCACTCTAGCCGGTTGGCTTAAAAGCCCAGGCCCAGCAACACTGTCCAAAAACATTCCCCAGGTATCATCACCTGACCACCTGACCAGAGTTAGGTGGGGCCAGAATGGGCGGCTGTTGCACTTTGAGGTTCTCTGTTGTTGTCTAAAGTGTTATTTAGTCATTAGAATGTTGCCAACCTCTAGCTGTACACTGCCCCAAGAGTGAATGAAAAGACTTTACATCAGTCTAACTCAAACAATTCTATCCAACAACACCATAACACCACAACATGCAGGGCTAGAGTGATGCAGACTGACAGTGCACGCTGACATGGCTGTTGGTGTTTTTCTGTGTTTGTTGGGGCAGTGAACACACACTTTGTAGGTGGTGACTTAGGTCTTTTTAAAGATTTGTCTTAAAGTCACATTAAATGTTAATGAATGTGCTGCTGTTGCTCTTGGAAGGTCCCAGATGTGTTTCCCGTGGGCTGTTGCTCTTGGAGTGTCTCAGGTGTGTTATCCAAGGGCTATTGGTCAGTACCATTGCCAATGGGCTCGCTGGTCAGACTGAAGTGGATTGGATGGGAGTCCTCCTCATGCCCAGCTATTTTTAAACCCCTCACAGCCCTGCCGATGTGGGCTTTTCAATATGAGTCACGCAGGCTCCCAGAAGCCCCCCCTTCAGCCCCCCTTAGTGAGTTAATGACACCATTTTCAGCCGAAGACAAGGAATTAATAATAGAAGACAGAACAGTTTTGCCCCAAAGACACAGATATTCACACACATCCTATTAATGGTGTCATTGGTGTGTAGAGCATATGTGGCATAAGGTTTCAGATGTGTTGGTCTTTGGTGACTCCAAGCAGATGCATTTAGAAATAAGTATTTTACTGTTAATTCAACATGATTCTGCTTTTTTCCCAGAATGATTTGCAATGTGACTCACCTATGCACTACACATACTACATATACATGTTCTTTTCAGTAAGTCAATTCATCTGACCTTAGTGTCATCATGATTGGCATTATGCATTAAGGCTAACACAATGCTTTACCTGCCTTAACTCCCTTGCCCTTACTCCGTTTGAGTACATGATCCTAGCCACCATCATTGCAAACTGCATCGTGCTGGCCCTGGAACAACACCTTCCAGGAGAAGACAAGACGCCTATGTCCAAACGACTGGTAAGAACAACACTTTTACAACACATTCTATACTGGCAACAATTGCTGACCATCTTGTTGGTGACACTCCACTGCCATTCTATGAGTGAGACAAGACAAGTCTTGAATCATTGTATTACAGAAGCCTGCATGGTTGTCTAAAGCAAGTGACCTGTAGGGTAGATCTCTGGTTAGAGAAGGATGAAATATGAAACAGAGCCACTAATTAAGGCATTGACTGGACTCACTTTTATTAAATTATTTAACACTATATTGGCTCTAATAACAGATTTATATTAAGTGTATTACTGGTATTTTGTCACAAATGTATGTCAGTGGTGTCAAATCTCTTATATAATATTCCATCTTGAACTGACTGTGTTTGGCTTTCTCCCACAGGAGAAAACAGAGCCTTACTTTATTGGCATCTTCTGCTTTGAGGCTGGGATCAAACTGGTGGCTCTTGGCTTTGTGTTCCACAAGGGCTCCTACCTAAGAAATGGCTGGAACGTCATGGACTTCATTGTGGTGCTCAGCGGGTGAGTACAGCCCCAGCCCCTCTTACCCAACCTGAATGTGTGTTGGCGAGCTAGTCATGTGATCAACCAGTCCACCATTCAAGAGCGCTAAAGGCCATCCTGTATAGCTATAATTAGAAAGTGTGCGGGAGGCTTCAGTGCTATGATAAAGGTTCCTAAAAGTGCATTGGAGGCTTGTAAGTTGAAACACACACACAGTGGTGTGCAGGGCAGACTTTACTGCCTACTAGGATATTCTGTGCTGTCTTCGTCCAATGTTGGTGCGTTGAAGTAGTGATTCGCTTTTTCTGTTCACATTTTTCATCCTAATTGGTCATGTTTTCCCCATTCTCATCAGTCTTTCTTGCTGTGATTCTCCATACAGATCACCCAAAAGGCAGAATACAAGATTGTAAACAAATACACATTTTCAGAATACAAGATTGTAAACAAATACACATCTTCAGAATACAAGATTGTAAACAAATACACATTTTCAGAATACAAGAATGTAAACAAATACACATCTTCAGAATACAAGAATGTAAACAAATACTCGTGTACTCCTCAACTATTAGCCTTTTGCGATCTGTGGACTCTGTCTATAAGGTGTGTGTGTGTGTGTGGAAGAGGGAGGGAGGGAGAGATGTCCACTTCCTGTTTTCCAAAGGAAATGTATTCTTCCATCATGTACTGTAGATGTAGAGGCAGCAGCTAGGTGGGTGGATAAGTGGATTGGCAGCCATGTCTAAAACCTGTTACTTACTGCCTCCATGGTCCCTCTGTGCATAAACAGCACATGCAATTCTAACTAATCTTGTGATGAGAGGGGAGAGAGAGACAGAGAGAGAGAGAGCACATAATGAGCCATAACAAAGTTGTGCTCCATTTACTTTGTCCTCTTGTTTCTCATTTGGGCTCAGGGAGGTTTGATGAGCAGTGCAGTTGGATTAACAGACCTAACTCAGGGAGAAGCGCACACAAGAGGAAAATACCATAAGTTGTTTTATGTGATGAATCGCAGCGCCTTTGAAACCCACAGATCTTCATCTTATGTAAATGGGACGGTGTGAGAGGCAACTCACTTTTGGTGGAGTGTAGATATTTAGGAAAGCTTTACATTCTCATGAACCTGCTGTTTGAGGAGCTTTGCTTGCCTCTTGCTCTGAGGCACATACAGCATACAGCTCTTCACCTTCAAAAGTCCTTGTGAGCCTGTACAGAATGGCTTTTGGCTGTACATAATGGCTCTTCTGTCAAAACAAAAATGTCATGTTACTGTACAATCATGAGCAATTTCAGTATTATGGATGTGACAGAACATGAGCAAGCATTGCATTTTTAAAAAATGTTTTTTCATGTAGCCTTTTTTATTGCTGAATACAGCAAATCCTCAAATATTCATGTAACAGTTTACGTCATAAAAATATGTGTGATGTTTTGGCATCACACATATTATATGTGTGGATGTGACACAAATTCCACTTTCTGGGGGCGCAGTGGCTCAACCTGGGGACCTAGCTTTGAGTCTGACTCGTGTCATTTCCCACTCCTCCCCCATTTCTCTTTCCCACTCATTTCCTGTCACTCTCTACTGTCCAATCAGAATAAAGGCAAAAATATTTCAAAAAAAGTCAATAAATTTTTTTTTTTTTTAATGGAATTGCCCTCCAAATGATCAATATACTGAACTGTATGTCCATAATGTCACCCTACTCCAGGAGCAAGCCTGGTACTGTATAATCTGACTCATTATGACACGTTATTACTATCCTCCATTTGCAGCATCTCTGGAGTCTTCAGAATGCTCTTGGCCAGATTATACAGCATGTAGTTTTGATGTTCTAGCTGTATCAAAAAGCATATGTATTCAGTCAGAGCTTGCTGTGTTGCTCTGGTCCTCTATGGCAGCTTTGAAAGTTGGCTGAGAAACTGTGTCATCTCGCTTGATGACCAGCCTGACAGGCGTGTTTATGGGTCAGTATGGAAAAGGTCATTTGTGATAGGCTCACGTTTAAACATAGTTTGAAAATATTTCCATCGTATGCAACTGATTGCAGTTTGGGAGCAAAGGGTTTTTTTTAGCACAGAACTGATTGATTGATTCTGAAACCATAGATTCAGAAGAGCATCCAGTAAAGCTAAGGTTATCCATCATATCTCTCTTCATGAGGACTACATTCAGTAAACATCTCCAGAGAGCAAAAGCAAATATTTCACAGTGCCTGGATGATGTATAGCGATATCTAGAACTTTCTGAGCGTAACCCATTTTTCCCCCCTTCACATATCTGACACACTTTCACTTTGACCACACATGTCCGACCTCATCCAACAGAGAGAAAGTAAGTCAGACTTAAAAGAAAACTACACATGTGTCACTATGGCCCCGCGAGGAATCCAAACAGGCCAGTGGGCCAGAGCTTGCGGCTTTCATTTCATCTCAAATTAATGAATCGCTGGGCCGGGCTCCTTGGAGACGGAGTGTTCAATTAAAATCTTTTCCTCTCTCTAATCTGGGGAGTGTGTGTGTGCGTGTGTGTGTGTGTTTGTGTGTGTGTGCACATGCGCGCATGTGTAGAAGAATAGCACACAACACTTTAAAAGACAATTCAACATGTAGTTTTCTGCTTCTTTTGTACTGGCTGTTAGTGTGTGGTGGGTTGGCTGCCAGTGACCTTGCTAAGGGACTCACAGCAGAAGCTACCTACATTTTCAACTCTCCTCTTACTGCCCCTCTGTAGCTGAGGTGCTGGATCCTACAATTCTTTATGGTTGTAGGGACTCCAGTCTGCTGATATGGAGGATTGCTCTGACCCAGTCTGTCTGCTGATATGGAGGGTTGCTCTGACCCAGTCTGTCTGCAGTTCTTTGTTAGCAATTAGCTAAATGCCTGAATAGCAGCTCTTTAGCCACAATGAATAATTGATACAGTGGGTGGATGAGTGATTCAGTAGCCATCTGGCATCAAGACAGCAGCCTCAGAGCAAGATTATTCTTTGTTAAAATCAGTATTGTGTCTCTCTGCGTGTGAGTGTGTGTGTGTTTGTGTGTTTGTGTTTGCTTGTTTGAGTTTGATGGTCATGCACATGTGTCTTTTTTCTGTTCTCACAAATAGTGTTGTCCACCACCTCAGGTTTTTTGCATTCACAGCATGAGCAGTCTATTTGCACAGGACAGGCTGATTTACTGTCTACTCCAGTTCACTCAGAAAAACAATGAAGCACTTGCATCAAATTTGAATGTTAAAGATATGCTGGTTAGTGTGCTGGTCGTCCAAGCATCATCATCCTACTTTGCTGGTTGTATACCAAGTGGAAGTGTGGGTGAGATTTTACCACTCAGAAACCCCCTGGATTTTTCTGCCTAGAAAGAGGTTGGATGTTGAACACAAAGCTGATGTTCTCAATCTGTGAATACATGCATATCAACAACATGTCTTTAGAAGCCAGGGGGCGTTTGTTGCATCAGATGTGCAATTTATTAAGCATCAGTTTGGATAAGACTGTCTGCTATATTACAAATTATTCAATCTTTATGGTACAGGACACCCAGTACCCATTCTTATGTAAACCACACCTGCAAACAAGACTTAATATTGCACCTCTGGGATGTTGCTTGTACTCTGCATAGGAAGTAATTTAATGTAATTTCATTGGTTAGCATGACAGGAAACAACAGGAGACATTGTCCAAGTAATAATATTATAAGCTTGTTTATGTGTGCACCAGTTACACATTGAATGATCCAGCAGCCCCTGTCTCCCCATCTCCCACCTAAATTGCTTAAACTGGGTGTGTATGTGTGTGTGTGTGTGTGTGTGTGTGTGTGTTTTTTTTTGTTTGTTTGATTTTTTTTTGGGGGGGGGGGCTTTGTCCCCTGTGTGTAATCCAAGCAAATATGAATGCCACTATTTATTCAGTGACTAATAATGGAATTGGTGCCTCCCATGTTTGGAATTCCCGGGTGTCCGTGCTGTCAGTGGATAAAGCAATGAATGGGACACCAGCTCCCCTTCTCTTTAAGGAGGAGGGAGGCCTAATTGCCCTACAAAAAGTCCAATGCATAATTGGCAGCCATGTAGCACCGACATCTTGCTGTGCATTAACTAGAACAGTTCAGTTCTCTTTCGTAAAGTGCATGATTATAAAACGTATGATTGTAGTTAAGCCACTTATTGCATTTATGAATTGTTAAGCTAACGTTAGGCTGGTGCTGGGGTTTACTTGTTGGCTGGTGTGTTGAATTCAAAACAGCTACATACAGTATTAGAAATAACAGGTTCTCCTGTGCAGTTCTCAATGTCTCGGTGTAATGTAAAATGTAGACAAGATAAACAAAATGAAGATGGGCAGATCTCTCCAAGGCTAGCATTCCCCTGGCCCCTCTCTTTTAGCACCACTGTCTCTCTCTCTCTCTCTCTCTCTCTCTCTCTCTCTCTCTCTCTTTCTTTCCATCTCTCAATTGTGTTTGCATTTCTGCCTGGCAGTGTGTAGGACGATGTGTGTGGGAGAGGGTGAGTTTTTGTTCACACCATGAATCCAGCCACTTAAAAGTAAGGCCTCTGGAACACCGTGCTGCAGTTTTGCTCCACAGGAGGAGAAGTACACACACGTACCCATACACACAGACACAAATGCACATACTCATTCAAACCTACAAATGTGCACACACGTTTACCACTTTTTTCACCACTCCTCCCCCATAGCTTTCCCTTTTCGCTCCTTTGCTCTCTCTCCCGCTCTCTTTCTCTCCCTCTTTCTCTGGTCTTTGCTCCTGTGATGCTATATGTGTGTGTGTGTGTGTGTGTGTGTGTGTGTGCGTGTGCATCTTGCGTGGGCTGGCTCTCGAGCTCCTGCCATTTGCTTTCTGCCTGTACGCCCACTGGTCCTCCCAGCCCAAGGGCACATTCACTGTGCTCAAGGCAGCCCGGCAGCGAGGCCACTCCATTCCAGCAGCCCCAGTCACGTGGCAGTGCCTCACTGCAAAACAAACAAACCATTAAATGCTTGTGAAATCAGTTAGCACTGATACGCCCTCATGACGGTTATCTTAGTTGTTTTCATACTGTTTCTACTGGTGTCTGTGTGGGTTTGATTAGGCATTATATTACTATATGATACTACTGTCAAGGCGACAAACAAGTCTGTTATACTGCATTAGTTAGTGCCTTGAATTGAATTAGTTGAATCCTTGATATTGTTACTTGATGATTTTTCTTAGATAAAGTAATGCTACATTTTGAAGGACAGCCTGTCACTGAAATGCTCATACATTTCTTCTTGCAATATCAGTGTTAACATGTAGCCAGAAACACATTGTGTACAACACAGATGCAGTCAGTTGGTGGTATGTAAGTGAATATAAATGGTATGTACTGGTATGCTGTGCATATGTTTATTTGTCTGTTGATTTGTGTGTGTGTGTGTTTGTGCGTGCAGGATTTTGGCCACGGCGGGAGCTCACATGAACATCCCAGTGGACCTGCGGACGCTTAGGGCAGTACGGGTGCTGAGGCCTCTCAAACTGGTCTCTGGGATCCCGAGTGAGTTACCCAAACACACAGGAGAAGCTACAGTGTATTTGGCAGTTGGCCATTCAGTGTGTATACAACATCTGGAAAGCACAACACCATTTTAAAGGTTTACACCTTTTACTTCTCACAGGGGAGGTCATCCATAGCCCCCCAACAGACACCATGCATGCTGCTGATGTTCAGCTCATATTCTAATCCAACTGGTATTCATCAGTCACACATATGTGTGTAGGCCACACCAAATGGGGCTCCATTTGGTGTGGCCTAGTTCTAGCTCTGCTAGTGACTGTTGGCATGTCAGTCACTGGTGCTTTTCCCAGCCCTGCCACTCACCTCTTTGCCCTGCTGCTCCAGGTCTGCAGATCGTGCTGAAGTCCATCATTAAGGCCATGGTCCCCCTGCTGCAGATCGGCCTGCTGCTCTTCTTTGCCATCCTCATGTTCGCCATCATCGGCCTGGAATTCTACAGCGGGAAGCTGCACCACACCTGCCTCCCGGCCCCCGACATCCTCGGTGAGCAAGCTAGCCAGCCAGCCTCCTTTGTTTACATCCGAGTAAACAAAAACAAAAAGTCCTGTGACGTGGCTTTGGATGCACTCGACAGATCCATCCAAACATCCTCCTACACTGCCCTCGCCACTGTGATTTAGTCTCAGACGACGACATAAGCACCAATAAAAGCAACAATTACAACAATTAGCTGCTTTACGTGTTAGTTAAATGCCCAGCCACGTCCTTGCCTGCTGTTAGATGACTTGTCAAAACACTAAGCTGGCAATGAGGTTGACTTTATAAAAATGTGGAGTATGTATACACAGTTACACTGATATGAATAGGAACTGCTGCCTGTGCTGTAGGTTTGTGCCTTCACACATTTTGCACTTCGGCCCTTGACCTCTGTCATTTGGGAGAAAAATGACATTTTTAAATGTTATGTGTTATAGAACTTCACCATAATCTTAATTATTTAGAGCCTGTTTAATAGGCAGCTGAAAAGATGTGTGTGAAGAGCATATATTTGGGTTCCTTCTACAGAGGTTGTTCAATGTTCAGAGGGATTGATTTAGCCATGTATTAAGGTATGTATTAAGCCATGTACCATAATTTCCTGATTACTAACCAAGGTTAATACATTGACTTTACAAAATGTCTTTATCTATGAGGTTAATACATGGGTGAGGGCTGTATACAGGATTGCATTTCTTTTTATCATTCTACTTGATCTGATCTGATCTGATCTAATGTTTAGTAAACTGAGGGTAATACACAAGTGAGGTTGATACAAGGATGAGGTCAATACATGGTTTTGTTTTGTTTTTTGTTTATATAAAACACTGACCTGAGGATTATACATGGTGCAGCTTATATTTGGGAAATTACCATATAAAATTGGCATTTAACAGTAACACTGTAAGCAAAGCAGTCCAATGGAAACCTCAGTGCCCACACAGATGCTAATGTTTTCTTTCTTCCAAAGAGCCCGTGGAGCTGTAGCATCTGTTTGTAGGCACCCTGTCTGTTCACCACAAAGGAGCTGGATCTAATTTCAGGCCACAGCAAGAATAATGCCCCACTTTGGATTCCCAAACCCCATGTGTGCGTGTATGTGTTCCTCTTCTCCTTAACCACCTCCACTGCTGATCTCTCTCTCTCTCTCTCTCTCTCTTTTCTCTCTGTCTTTATCCATCCATCTCTGTTAGAAAATGAGACAGTGGACTCATCAGAGGTGGATTTTGCCTGCGGGGTCAGGAAGTGTCCCGATAAGTACGACTGCAACGGCACGTGGATTGGCCCTAACGACGGCATCACGCAGTTCGACAATATCCTGTTCGCAGTGCTCACTGTGTTCCAGTGTATCACTATGGAGGGCTGGACGGCCGTTCTCTACAACGTGAGTCACCGTCCCAGCGCCCCCCTTCACGCTCCACACCCCCCTTGCTGCAGGAGACTGGTAATGTAGAATGTTGGGTTAATCATACAGCTGGTGGATAAAACTAAAAATTGGACACATTCATACCTGCCAGGGTACAGGTGCAAGAAGAGTCTTGTAGTATTATACCTGCATTCCTGGGATGAAACATGTTTTTCTCACTGATGGTACTACAGAAGAATGACAACTAAAGAGGCCTGAAATCATAAAAAAAAAAGATGCCCAAGCACTGACCCACTCTACTGCAGTGTACTGGTGCACTGACCTACGCTTGTGAGCCTGTATTTTGAGAGCTACAAAGTTCAGAGTCAGTACCCGGCCACTGTGTCCCTCTGTGTGTGTGTGTGTGCACACGGTCCAGATTGGTTTCACTAGGGAAGTAATTTGACCTGCTTTCTCCAGACATGTTTCATGTGTCTTCCTGCCTTCTAATGCAACACACACATTTCAGGGGAAGAGAAGTGCTCTCGAGCAAAACAGACAAAGGCAATTCAGCAGTGTGTAGACATCTAGAGCTTGGCTTAGTGTCCCATACCTAACTAAAGCTTGGCTTAGTGTCCCATACCTAACTAAGGCTTGGCTTAGTGTCCCATACCTAACTAAGTCTTGGCTTAGTGTCCCATACCTAACTAAGGCTTGGCTTAGTGTCCCATACCTAACTAAGTCTTGGCTTAGTGTCTCATACCTAACTAAGGCTTGGCTTAGTGTCCCATACCTAACTAAGGCTTGGCTTAGTGTCCCATACCTAAATAAGGCTTGGCTTAGTGTCCCATACCTAAATAAGGCTTGTCTTAGTATCCCATACCTAACTAAGGCTTGTCTTAGTGTCCCATACCTAACTAAGGCTTGACGGCTTGACTTAGTGTCCCATAAATAACTATGGCCTGTCTTAGTGTCCCATACCTAACTAAGGCTTGTCTTAGTGTCCCATACCTAACTAAGGCTTGTCAGCTTGTCTTAGTGTCCCATACCTAACTAAGGCTTGGCTTACTTTAATGCATCATGTACTACAATGAGGTGATGATCTGGGACCAGATGAAGTATTGAATATTATGTTTGCTCTGCTTTGCCACCAGGCATAACTGTAAGTGTCACGGAACAGAGCGAGTCGGACCAAAATGCGTCACATTAAGTACAGTTTATTTAGGGTAAGGGGGAAAGGGAGTGTGTGGATGCTCTTCGAGTGGCGAGTCGGTTAACTGGGGCAGGAGAGCTGAGCGTAGGTCATGGACAGGCAGCAGGTCAGGAGCCGGGGCTGGAGAGCAGAGCGTAGGTCGTGGGCAGGCGGAGGTCTGAAGCAGGGGTTGAAGATTGAGTGTAGTTCGAGAACAGGCAGAGGTCGATACCAGGGGCAGGAGAGCAGAGCACAGGTCGAAATGGTCCAAGGTCGTCAGCAGAAAGACAGCTGGTCTGGAAACGGAGAACAGAGGACAAGGACAGGCGGGAAAACAGGAAGAAGACACAGGAACAGGCGGATGACAGGAACACAGGTAACGTCGGGAAACAGGATTCAGGAACGGAAACAGGAGCCAGGGTCTTTATGCTTGCCGAGCGTATAGCTATAGGTTCGCAGACGATCTGACGGGGAACACTGAGAGACAGGGGTTTAAATACACAACAGACAACAGGTAACAAGCAACAGGTGGACAGGTAATGATTGAATCAGGGAGCGTGAGTGAGTGGGAGGGGCAAGGGAGAGACCGGGTGATACTGACAGGCAGGCATGACAGGAAGAATAGCTGCATTTCTAGTCTATTTCACGTAATTTTCACACAATAACAGACATGTTTGCTGTAGTATGGTTGTGCGGTGTGGCCCCTTTTTTGAGGAGTCTCTGTTGTCTCTACAGACAAATGATGCGTTAGGGCCCTCCTGGAATTGGATGTACTTCATCCCCCTCATCATCATAGGCTCCTTCTTTGTGCTCAACCTGGTTCTGGGAGTTCTGTCTGGGTAAGTGAAACTCTTTCTGCAAGACCTCAGCATGGCCATGGATCCAGGTAGCCTCACCTATGGTGGGTTATGGTCATATGGAGGACAGATGAACGTGTTATTCCCACCACCCATCCGGGATGTGTACTTTTGTGCGTACTAGGAAGGAACACAACACAAAAAAGAAAGAAATCCAATTACAGCACATCACTGACTATATTACCATCAAGCAGAGGTAACCATGCTCTGGCAATGCTCTGAGAGATGTTTGGAAGCTCTTGCATGTTGTTAAGGTATCTAGTTGACTAGTTTTAAACCAAATCCCTTAGTGTTGCTTCAGCATTGGTGTCATGATTGTAACTCACATATTCCCAACTGCCACACAGTCGGGAATATGTGAGTTATTTCACAGTGGTTGAAATAATGTCAGTTGGTCTTTAATGTTTAAATGAGAAAGCTCAACAAAACCATTGTTGAACACTAACTTTAGTGATGAGGTATGGTTGACCTACACTGTAATATGAACTGTAAGATGAACAATGTCATCATATCAACGTTTATTCATCTTTTCAAAAGTATATTCATATTCAGCATATTCAATGGAGGGCCCAAGAAATCAACAGTGAATAAGCATTGGATTGCTGGTTGGATAGAATCACACTTAAACACTTGTGTAGACTGTTTGTTGTCCAGTGAGTGCGAGTGTTTGTGGCCATGGTCTGAGGCCTGCTCTGTTCCCGTAGGGAGTTCGCTAAGGAGAGGGAGCGGGTGGAGAATCGTCGGGCCTTCATGAAGCTGCGACGACAGCAGCAGGTGGAGCGAGAGCTCAATGGCTACCGTGCCTGGATAGATCGTGCAGGTATGGCAGCGTGCATTACTAATGTGTCACAGAAGACCAGCATGAAGGCAACCTATACAGAATAACATAGTTATTTTTGGTAGTTAGATGAATGTTCTTTGTAACTAAGGTTTTGGATCACATATCACTAGATACTTGAAGTTAGAAGACAATTAGAAGATGGTAGTTAGAAGACTCTTGGTGTTAGCAGCCAAGTGCTTTAAATCTTAACATTGAATACTGATACTGTCTTGGAGGAGAGAATGCTATTGCAGTGCTTTTGAAGATACCGATTATACTGTTTAACATTACTATTTGTATGTCAGTGTTCAAGTCTACAATTCACTATTTAACATTATTACAGTCTGCCAGTGTTCAAGTGTAAAATTCACTGGTTGGCGTACTGTACAGATTGGCAACATTCCCCCTTTTCTGCCTCAGAACTGCCAAGTCTCCAGTGCATGCCACCCCCTAGTACACACACACACACACACACACATACATATATACACTCAGTTTCACACACACACACACACAGGCTAGCACATGTGTGTACACACACACACAGAGCATTCAGGTGAACGGTTGGCAAGATCTCTTTCTCTCTCAGACTCCCACACAGCTCAGGGTCAAGGAGGAGGTGAGCTGACTCACTGACGAAAATGTATGTGTTCACAGAAAGAGTGGAAAGAGAGAAAGAGAGAATATGCAGCTGTGAGTGTAAGCACAATACGGCTATGCAGTCATCCGTAATATGGATTTATTCTTGTAATTCAGAGTAAACTCCTCAAGCCGCTCACTTTAGAGTGAAAAATGGTAGTAATTAGTTGTAATTAGGCACTGTGTTTGCAACCACATGCTCAACGTAAAAGCTGTACAGAAATGATGGGGGAAAGAGATTTTTGCTATTCCATTTACAGTATGTGATTACATAATTGTAGTATGAAGTCTAGGCTATTTTTGCTAGGTCACTAATGCCACTGCTTTGAGGTTTCAAAGCTACGGAGTTGTCTGTCGTTCACAATCGTTATTGGTTACTTTTTAAACTTATAAAATGTTACTTTTTGGCAGAACTGTTCAAAACTGTCCTTTGTCAGAGTGTAGCCTGTGATCCAGATTCTTCAATATGGTGGTCATGATAACTACAGGGAAAATGCCATACTGCTACATTACGACATATTTTTCCACAAGTAAAACAGAATGGAAATCTTGTCTGACCTGACAGAACTACCCACAAAGTCCTTGACCTGGACTGACCCAGACCACAGAGCAGAGGTACAGAAATACCTTATTAGTGGGTATTTGGAACACCAGGGGTGATTATCCACATGCTTCAGAGAGTGGTGGGAAAGTGCACTGTGCATAGTGCTCTCATAGTGTGTCTCTAATGATGTAGTTCTTCTGCTTTGTTTTCAGAGGAGGTGATGCTCGCTGAAGAGAACAAGAACTCTGGCAGATCAGCTCTAGACGGTATGATTCCGTCCTTCCTGTGGTAAAACACAACACAAACAGACCACATTCCCATCTTCTCATTTGCTTCTCTTCATTCTGATATGTCATGCCATGCCATGTTCTCCCCACCCCCCCTCACTGCTAGGAACTGTACACACAGTGAGGGGCAACTATGCCATTCTGAGTGACCTCCATTAAAGAAGCTGGCAGAGAATTCAAAATGGCAGCCAGGGGCCATCATGTGCTTCAGAGGATAAGGGGATGACAAGCATGCTCACGCTGCTTGCTGAGTACATCTATCACTATTGCCATGGTAACTGTGAAGTGAAGAGTTTTTTTCCTTTTTTTTTTGTTTGTGTACATATGACCACTGCTGTCTTGTCTTCTAGTTGTTTGTCCATTCGCTTTGGTTTAGACTGTATGAGGGTCGCGTGTTTGTTTGGCGAAACATCAGCACTCCATCCTCACTGGAATCTAATCACCCAGTATCTCTCTCCTCCAGCTACTGTTAGATAAAAAGCTACTCTGATATACTACTTGTTTCCTGTTGGACGTTCATTAATGACTATGTACTCCATTGAATTACAATAGACTCCAAAAGCCATACACAGAGACACAATATAATCAGCCAGGCACAGCAATTTCATTGCGAGATTTGATCTGTTCGTACACAAGTCAGTTCAACCATCTAGACTCCTTTGAGTGGGATGGGAATGGGATTTGGTCAGAAAGTACAGTACATATTGCTGTAATGACTGAAGTCTCCCTGCAGACCGTTTTAATGGGATTGGAAGTGCTAAAATAAATTGGTCTGTCTGTCTGTGCCTCTGTGCGGTAATGAACGTGGTGGTTTAATCCAAACCCATTTAGTCTCTAAGCCCTTAGACTCTACTCAATGAAGCTAGCAGTTGCACAAGGACATGGACCCTTTATAAATAGTGGTTTCATTCCATATTGTAACCTGCTCATCATCTGTAGTGTAACACTGTATCTCTTTGTGTTTGCCTTTTAGTTCTGAAACGAGCCACTAGCAAGAAGAACGCAAGGCGTCGGGGACCAGGAGAAGATAAATACTCTGAGATTTCCACTGTAGGTCAGTAAGGAGCACTAGCATCATCCTCATTTTAACACCTCATTAGTACAAACAAAGACACATTTGTTTGCAGTTTTGACCTGTACTCTGTGTAGCCAGATTGTCTGTTTTCATTGCCAGTAAATTGCCCTGGAATTAGCAGGATGTTTCATGTCTGACTTTCAGATCTGTTCTGCAGATCTGCAGAGGATGCATGTCTTATAAAATAAAACTGAGGAAATTACGATGGACTCACCATTTCCCGTGACCAAGCTGGGTAGCCTATGTTAGGAAATCTGAACAGCATACAGCAGCTTTTGCTTGCCATATGTCAAGGAGCTAACAGCAAAGTGACAAATGCTTAGCCTCAGTGACTAATTCGCTTGTGAAGAAAAACACCAATCAGAGAAACCAGGCAACATGGTGTGATTTTGCAGCAAAACAACTTTTTTTTAAATCCTAGACCAGAGAACTGTTGTGTACAAATGCATCTCATACATCAGTTAACATTTTCATTTTGTTCAGTTAACAAGCTCTATTCAAATGGACTCACTGTGCATTAGGCCTACTCTTTGCCACCGAGGAGTCTTCATTTTGGAGACTGACTGCACTTGTACTTGAAATGCCCATCAGATTGCAGAATTGCAGCCCTCAGCCATCAGATCATCATCAGGGCCATCTCCTCACCTTCTGGTGTCTGTTTTCTCTTCTCTCTCCTGTCCCATATGTTACTACCCGCTCTCATCTATGGCTTAGGTGGGCCACGTCCACGGGTGGGCATCCGCACGGCACGCCGTGGCCCAGCTGCATACCTGAGACGTAAGGAGCGGATGCTCCGCATCTCCATCCGTCGTATGGTGAAGACAGACTCCTTCTACTGGGTGGTGCTCAGCCTAGTGGCCCTCAACACCATCTGTGTGGCCATCGTCCACCACAACCAGCCTGACTGGCTCACCATATTCCTGTGTGAGTTTCTGCTTGTCTCTGCGGATGGGGCAGGGAGCCAGGGATTTGAGCTTAGCTGGTGCTATTTGATACCATGTAGGCTACCTATCCTGGATGGGCAGGGCTAATTTTAACTTGGGCTAATTTTAACTTAGTCCCATAAACCTGTGTGGCCCAAGTTTGAGTTGTATCAAACTATGGTCATCGGACATGTAACATTTGCAGTTCAGGTGACTGGCTCTTCATAATTTTGGTACCAGTCTTAGAGTCATAAACCAGCATCATAGCACTGTTAAATTGACAGCTAAGGCAATAGTAGTGTTCTGCTTGTTCCACTGTTAACTTTGAGTTTTGTAGACACACCCATATGGTGAAGTCTTGTTGACAACATGATTCTTATCTGTCCTGATCGAATAATGGAAGGACCATATAAATCCCTATGTATAATTTGTTTAATCCCAGTCAGTTTGTTCTGTGTGGGCAGGCAGAGTTGAGCACAGGTATCTCCACCACTAGTGTTGCAGAAAGATTAGTCTATTAACATACTGTAACTAAAGAAGGAAAAAGGAAATGATCTTAGATTAGACTGTCTTGTATCTTAATACATGATTGGCTTTGAATGTTCAGGAGCATCAGTGATTTCTGGATGTGGTAGTTTGGGTGCACTGAAGAAGGTTGTGTAATAGGTAGTAACATGGACATACTATACCCTATTGTATTGTCATACTGTCAGCATTGATACACTGGCTTACATTTACATTTACGTTTATGCATTTAGCAGACGCTTTTATCCAAAGCGACTTACAAAAGACTTCAGGTTTTCAAAAAATGATATTATTACTTTGATTTTACTTAGGCACATCTCTTCTGATGTCCACAATAGAGATGGCACAGTATCTTGTTCTTCTTTTGTAACATACATATATTGGGATAATTCTGTAAATTGCAATATTGTAATATGTAAAGATCACAGTAATGTCGTATTGTGCCTAGATATCATATCTTCTGTATGTGTTCCATTATATTGGTGGACACAGTATTTGTCTTACCTTATGAGCACTGAGGATAGTTGTGTTTGTTGTAGATCTTGTGAACTGTGTGCTGTACTTACAGACTATGCTGAGTTTGTGTTTCTGGGCCTGTTTCTTGCTGAGATGTTCCTGAAGATGTATGGTCTGGGCTTCAGACTCTATTTCCACTCTTCATTTAACTGTTTTGACTGTGGGGTAAGTGACTGGATCAGAACTGAAAGCACCTGTAACACAGCACCTGTTAGGTGTGTTATGTTAACAGTGTAGAAATGAAGGTCAGTAAGAGAAGAGAAGGGATCCTCTATTTTCAGAACAAAATGATAATTTTTGTAGTCATACAGACTTCAGTGCATCAGCTATGAATGTCTAATCAGATGTGAATGCTAGTGAGATTCAAACAGCATCATATCCAGGATATTGAGACTAATTTGTGTCAGAGACTGGATATTGTTTTCAGTGTCTGTTGTTGCTTGTGCAGGTCATTGTTGGCAGCATCTTTGAGGTAGTGTGGGGATTCTTTCGCCCGGGTACATCCTTCGGGATCAGCGTTCTCAGGGCACTTCGACTCCTAAGGATCTTCAAAATAACAAAGTGAGTGTTGCTTCTAGTCATTTGGCAGTACACCCTAAAGGACTGGTATATTTTTTATTTTCACACACATTTCAATGAGCCCTCAGAGAATACTAGAAATTTAGTTTTTTTCCCCATGCTCAGGTACTGGGCATCCCTCAGGAACCTTGTGGTGTCTCTCATGAGCTCCATGAAGTCCATCATCAGCCTGCTCTTCCTCCTCTTCCTCTTCATCGTGGTCTTTGCTCTTCTAGGCATGCAGCTCTTCGGTGGCAGGTATGTGCCCAGACTTATGCCCAGTATTTTTCAATGACATGCTCCTGAAATGGATATAGCATTTTACTTTTCCACATGTGAATTCATCTTTATGTGTACCACTAGAAAAACTGTAAGCAAAGTTTTACTGTCTGCAGTGTGTGCATGCACAGTCAATTATAAATTGCATTTTTTGATTGCAAATTGCACTTATCTTTTTTGATCTACTGGTAAAGCACTCTGCCAGATGCATTTCATACTGTGTAATTGCTAGTTTGTATGAAGACAAAAGCAAAGGCCAGCCAGCAAAGAATTTGAGAAATGGTGCAGGTGCATTGTACACTCACACACACACACACACACATACACACACACACACACACACACACACACAAACACACTTAGTAGTGTATCTTTCATCCCTGTCCTTCCTCCCTGCAGGTTCATCTTTGAAGATTACACCCCCACCAACTTTGACACATTTCCGGCGGCCATCATGACAGTCTTTCAGGTCTGGCACCCATAATCCTCTTCAGAGCCTCTTGTCTGTGGCGCGATGCACTCTAGGGTGGGAAGCTCACACGGCCCCTGGCAAGGATCGAGTAAAAACAGCTCCACCCACCCACTCCCTCTCTTCACACTGAGTCAAATACAAATTATGGAAAATATTCCTAACCATGATAAATGACTCAATCTCCTCAGTATGTTATCTTTACTGAATATTTCTCTGGCAGCCTAGTCGTACCTAAATTATACACATTCATTTTGCATACCTTTTGGTCTGTCTGAATTAGTTATTGTGCAGTCTACTGAAGCAGATAGAAATCCTCTGTGTTTGATCAACTGGAGAAAGGATAAAAAGTACAGTGGCTGTTAAAGGAAACAGCAAATACCACTGCATGAACGACGTCACAAACGCAAATGTTATGTGACCAGCCTACACGGAACCCTAACATTTTTGTGTCTCAAGGAGTGTGTAACATTCCATGTATCTTTGTTGTGAAATGTGTGTATGTGTATGTATATGTATGTGTGTATGTGCGTGCATGCATGCGTGTGTGCATGTCTTCACGTGTTTGATTGTTTGAGTGCATTTGTTTGTGTTTGTGTATATAAACAATTCCCCCAGTGTGCGCTCGAGCACATTCCTGTGTACGTGCAAGTGTTCACGTCACGTCCTCTGTCTCCTTGTGATGCTTCAGATCCTGACCGGCGAGGACTGGAACGAGGTGATGTACAACGGCATCCGCTCTCAGGGAGGCGTGCAATACGGCATGTGGTCCTCCATCTACTTCATCGTCCTCACGCTGTTTGGAAACTGTATCCTCTCCTCTCCACCCCTCCACGTCCGGTGGGGCCGAGCAGCACTCAGTGGAATGTCTAATTACATTTAGAGCACCGGTCCATTAGGTCAATGGGAATCCACTTTAATTAAGTGTGTAAGGTGTTGATTAAGGCACACCTTTGATTCAGCGGTTCACCGTGTGTTTAAGATGGGTGGTTGTCCTCTGCAGAAAAGTGGAAGCTGGCCAGGGACTGAACTGTGTTATTTACACTACCAGAGTGGGTTACAGGGTCTCTGTGTAACTGCTATCTGTCACAATGGGCCTTATTTACCAACCATTCTCTTGAAAAAATTGGTGTGTAAACCCCACCCAATTTGGGATTATTTGTGGGATATGGGAGTATTTGTGAATGTTATGACTTGTTATTGGACCTTATCAAAAACAAATTCAGAAAATTCCCTGGAAGATTTTGGTAAATGAGGCCTATTGTCTGGTCTTGAACTGACCATGGCTTATTTGTTAGTGCCTGATATATTTTATGCCTTGACAGCACTTTGAATAGACACCCTGCTAAATGTCTTCTTGGCCATCGCTGTGGACAATCTGGCCAATGCACAAGAACTGACAAAGGTATGAACTGCCAAAACCAGTATGGTCATGGACTTATGTGGTGATGGAGATTTGCTTGACGTCCAGCAGTAATGTTGCTCTTGCCTGTTGTCCTGTAAGCTTTAATGTCTTCTACTTGTGGTAGGACGAAGAGGAGGAAGAGGAGTTTTTCAACCAGAGGTTCAAAGGTCGAGAGTTTGGCTTGTCCGAGTAAGTCACTTGTGTCTAATCCCATCCATGCTTCTTTGGTAACACTTTCTGTCAAGGCACTGCTCATACATGATGTCTTTCAAAAATTCAGAAGAAAAGTATATTCAGCATATATGCATTTACGGGAGGAATTCCTATATTTAGCATATATGCATATACAGGAGTAATTCCTGTACAGTATGTCTTTAACAGCCTTTATCAGCATTTAACAGCCTGTTAACGACATACATCATTTGGGACAGTTGCTCACATCATTGTATGATCAACTGCTGAGGCAATACTGAGACATTAAGACACTTCCAGAAAGTTGATCAGAATGATAATGCCAGACATGCCAGAAGGAGAAAAGTTACTGAATTTGACCTTTAGAAGCTTTGCCCAGTATCACAATTATCACTTTGATGAGGCATTGACACATTCCAATTGAGAAGCCTTATGTTCTACCCAGAAGTTATTTTAGAAAGTATTACCAAGAATTGTATTAAAATGCTTGTGGGTCGTTGTGGGTTCCTGCACCCGACAGACATGTGTTTGGGAGCTCTGACCGAGGGGCTGTGAATGCTGTCATGAGCTTGTCCAGATGCTTGGCCTGGCCTGGCATGACCTGATGGTTTGGTCTGCACTCTGGCAGCGGGTTGGGATGCCACTTTTAGCTGGAACTAGAGCAGTGCATGCAAACTGCAAGAGGAGGAGAGAGGCAGGTGTTCACAGAGAGCGGTAGCACCTGCTCTGAGCTCTAATCAGAGCTAGCAGTACTAGAGAGGTAGAGAGACAATGCTAAAGACCACCTTCATATGGTGGGTTCACATGCTAATGGACTTCCCAAGCACAAGGGCAGAGTGTACCAGTGCCACATCTACAGTATTAAGTAGTTGTTAGTTTTCTATGGGCAGCCCACTCAAGCGTAGTGCGTTGTGCATTGTTCTGTTCTGGGTGTTGTTCTGTGTTGCATAATGCTTGGTATGGAGAGGTATGACGCATTTTGGTGTTGTATGACACCTAGAATGACACACATGCTGTTGTGATGAATATGCAGTGATCATGCATGAATGCACTTCAAATTCAATCTGGGTTGGGGTTTTTTCACATTAGTTTTTATATGTACCAAAGATTTTCACTGCTGATTGTGCCAGTGACCAGGTTTGGGGTCACAGCACATGCAAAGCTTTTGAAAGTAAAGGAGGTTGCATGATTATCTACAAAAATTGGACCTCTGGCATGTGGCATCATGTGTAGTTGTATGGGGGGCTTCAAAAGTCCTTAAGTTTGATGCATGGCACGGAAATGTTCTAACCATGGAGAAAGAGGAATCCACCATCTTGTGACTGTGGCATTAAGGTCATGACTTAATGTTTGCACCAGTGTTGTGTTTCTGTGCTTGTGGCTTTTCTTCTGGAGGCTCTGAGTGACTTCAGGACATTGTCTCCACCCAAACAAGGGATGATAAATTGATATGTTTTAATCTGACTAAATTATGTTTTAATTTTAAACCTACGCTGACATTTAGCATTTAATAATTTAGTCATTTATTTGTGAGTTCATCTAAGGATCATACTCCTGCCTGTTCCACTGAAGAGACATACTGTTCTTCAGAGTTTGTACACTGACAGCATAGTATGGCATGATAGTCTGGCCTTGCCCATATTGGTGTTTACATGACAAAACTCCTCCAAGCTTGGCATTTAGTGTTGGTAGACCTTTTGGAGATGCAATAGATATTCATATATTTACAACCTACTGCACTTTGTTCTGTGCTGTACATATGCAACACGTCTGTTAGCATCTTTTCAGTTATTAACATAGGATTTATCACAATGAAGAATGGCTTTGTGCACGATTGTATGCATTAAAGAAGTTCATTTATACGTGTTTCATATGTCACTTGTGCTTTTGACTGTGTGTCTGATATATGTGTCTGTTTGACATTTAGGACCCCTGCTGGACTGCTGAGATCAGATCCAAGGCTGAAGCCAGTATTTCTCTAGTGTAAATGCTAATTCCATCCTGCTGTCATGTCAGCATTTAATTCTTGTTCAGCATAGACCAAACACAGCTTCTCTTTGTCACTGGTCAACTAATTAACCAAACCAAGTTTAAGAATATCAAAGAAAAAACACACAATGGCTTAAATCAGTCATTGAAATTTAGATTAATCCTTAATTTGATTATTGTTTTCCAAATGAAAGCGATGTTATTGACAGCAGGCTTAGGCTTTAGTTCTAGCTCCAGATCTGTGTGCTACTTGATTTTGGACATTGTGATGGCAGCTGTTTCGTCTGTCTGCTGTGAGTTGAATACACTAATGTCTTGTTTTCACTCATTTGTCACATGGACTTCACAAGAGTGTGCCTTTGTGTAAGTAAAGCGGCCTCCCTTTCTCTCTCTCATTCTCTTTCTTTCTTTTAGTCTCCCTCTCATCCTCCCATCTCTGAGCTACACCTCCCTCCTCTGTCTCATGCCTCCCTGTTGATCTAAAGGAAAAATGCACTTCTTGATATTTTGACATATATTTGCCTTTATCTCCCCCCCCCTTATTTTTCCTTTGGTTCTCATGGCCTTTGTTATGTGACATTTCTTCCCAGGTACGTTTATTTCTTTGGGTTTTGACTGCACGCCATTTTCTCTATAGTGTTACTTTGCTCTAATTATTTTTTGACAAGATCCAGTTGAACCAGTCACATTCTGCTCCACTCTGTGGTGTTTCTGATGCTATATTGTTTTAAGCAAGTGTTCCTTGTATGGCTTCTGGGAACATTTGTCTCTGAAGGTCTGTTCTTGCACATGCATTGTTTTGTTTTTGTAAGCGAGCCCAGGTTTTTGTTATGATTGCTACTAAGAGGCGCAGGGCTAATTAAGAGCACAAATCAAACAACAGACGGTGGTGAAAGTTCCTTAGTGTATGCTGTAAATGACTTGCCTCCTACTCAGCCTGCTTTGTAAAGATGGAAAGCTCTCTGCTGCCCTCTTCTGACATCCACATGTCATCTCCTGCAGAAGGAGGCGAAGACCGTACCTGTACAGGAAGCGAGCCATCCACCGTGGCCGGCCGGCCCCCGGCGAGGAAGAGGAGGAGGAGAGCGCCCCGCCTAGGAGGGGCAGAACCCAGCCCAGCGAGGAGCAGCCAGGCAACGCCTTTGCCAACCGCCGCGATCGCCGCAAGAAGATGCACATGTCCGTGTGGGAACAGCGCACCAACCAGCTGCGTAAGCGCCGGCAGATGGCCAGTCGTGAGGAGCTGTTCGGCAGCCCCACAGAAGACGACACCCCGACGGCAGGCCACCACCTGCCCCACGCCCCCTCCCTCTCCCCCGAGACCAGTCCAGGACACCTGCCCGAGTCGCCCATGTCCGTGGCCATGCCCCTACCCGAGCCACCAATGTCCATCACCATCCCTCTGCCCGAGCCCCCCGAGTCAGAGCCGCTTCCGCTCCTCACCTGCGTGGGCGAGGGCCAGACAACGGCTGGGGGTGTCGGTGGGCACCGCTCCAACACCGAACGGAGGCACCGCGTGGCCAGGAAGTTCCGCGCAGCGGCCGTGGTGGCCGGGATGGAAGGGGCGGAGGGTCGGCACAGACGACACCGGCACCGAGAGGCCCGCAACAGAGAGTCGCCCACACAGGCTGAGGGAGGGGACAGGAAGACCCCAGAAGCCGGAGGGGCCGAGGGAGCAGTACAGCTAGAGGAGGAAGCAAACCACACAGAAAGAGGAGACGATGGACAAAGGTAACATCAGTACCTGTATGTAGAGCTTTTGTTATTGTACTTTGACAGTACTTTCACAGATTTTCTTGGCAAATACCAACTCCCTTTAGCAAAGATTTGTGTGTGTGTGGGTGTATTTGTATATCTGAAAAGGTGCAAGGCATGCTTCTTCATCATGTGTTATATTTCATGTGTGATCCCCTGGGCATGAACGTCCCTTTATGTTGTTTATGTGTGTGTGTGTCCAGTGAGCCCCTCCCTGATGTGGTGGGCCTGCAAGGGGCAGCAGAGTGTGCCGAGGCCCAGCCTCTGATGGGTCAGGAGGGGGATGAGGAGGCAGTGCTGGACCAGCAGGGGCAGGAGGGGGCTCTGGAGCTGGCCTATCTGGGCAGTGGTGGCGGCGGGGGCGGCACCAGTGATGCCAAGAATGCCAGCGGCTACCTGACCCAAGAGGAGCCCCCTGCTGACACCAGCGTGGTCATTGAGATGTCGGCACAGCCGTTACTGGAGCTCACCCCTATGACTGGTAATGTGCCACATGTGTGTTTGCGTTTCCGCTTTGATTCAGCTTTCATTTTCATTTTGACTTTGTTTTGATTTCGCTTTTACTCTGAATTCAGCTCATTTACAGTCATTTACAGGCAGCAGGGGGAGAGGCTGGAATGCTCTATGCTCTTAGTGAATGAAGATGCCTCCCGGTCAGATGCCTTATAGTTTGAATTAACAGAGCTAATTGAGTTTGGTGTGAAGATTTCTGATGAGTGGTGATCTATGAATATGTTTTTTCTTAGTTTACTGCGTGGAATTTGGAGTTTGCTTAGTAGAAACAGAACTGCAGTTCTTCATATTGTTTGTTTTTTTATCTTTCAATCTGTATTCATGTCACTATATGCAATGCCAGTGGGTCATCCTAGAAAGCCCTTAGGCCAAAGACATCAGAGAGGTAGACACCTACGGCTACTTACAAATGCATGATCCTTCAAAACCAGCCTGAAGGACAACCTGTGTCTCATTAACTGCATGGGCTACACACTACACTACAATTAGTAGTCTGAAAATACCTTGTAATTACAGCACATGATTAATATCAGTTAATCTAATAACAGGTTTGAGTATAGATTTACTCTAGGATGTGAACATTGTTATCAGGCTTATGAGAAACATGTCTGTGTAAATGATGCATATGACATGATGCATATGATTTGCATATTTCGCACCCAAAATGATGTTGTAATTACAAGGGTTTCCTTTCTATTAGTCTGAATGCAGTCTGTTTTCCTCTGTGGTCACTCTTTAATTGCTGATTAATTCTAGAGTGAAAAAACACAGAGGAAAATATGTACAGTATACATGTTGGAGCTTCATTCAAATCAGATTCTGGGAGCACATTTTGATTTGATTTTTGATCTGATGATGGAACTAGCTTGGCTCTCACACATACTGATCTACTATGCATCTCAGTCTGGCCAATTCATGTCATCTCCAACTTCCATGTGGTGGGATTAACAGACATAGATCAAAATGCCTCTGCAGGCATTGGATATGTCTTGAACCAATCAGACCAATGATTGCAGAAAAAAGAAAGTGGGATGCATTACAGTTTGAAACAAATAATGTTTTAACCCCACCTCCACTGTGTCAGGGTAAAAGTCCATTTTTGATTGGTTCCCTATCTCAAGTAAAAATGAAGAAGTGGAGATGGGTCTCTTGGCCAGACTGATGTGCATAGCAGATCAGTATGTGTGAGAACCAGGCTAGGAACAAACAGCACTGATTGTAGCTGTGCACTATTCCAAAAGCCAGTTAAAGGCCCAGACCTTGTAGACCTTGTAGCACACATCCATTCAGTTAATTTAATTATTCAATCTCTTCCATCATGGCCATCTATCTGAATGAAGCAGGTAAACCTGGGCATGCTGGTACGTTCTTTGAACTTTGTGTTGTTGTCAGAATACCAAAATTATGACTTTGATACCATGCCTAAGAACCTCAGTACTGAAAAGATACCTTGGCAAAAACCATTGACATTAGTAACAGAGGTCACTAAATAGGCCAAGACCACAGAACATGGAACATTTTTATGTTCTTGTGATAATTTCCTAATGCCTTTTTAAACAATAATCAATAATAATTAATATATATATATATATATATAATAATAAATTAGTATTAAGCATTGGTCCTAACAAAACAGGATATTGTGTCATTTCTAGTTACAGGGTTACAAGACTTATCACTTTTCAGTGTATTGTGAAACCCTAGTCCCTTTGGATTCTTAGTGTCTGTCCTCTGTATTAACGTTGGACACAGTGAACTTTAAGGAGATGGAGGCGTCGCACTCGGACCGCAGCGAAAGAGAGGAGGAAGGTACAGAGGAGGAGGAGGCCGCCAGCCCGCCCAAGCCTGCGGCGCCAGACAGCATGTTCATCTTCAAGGCCTCGAATCCGTAAGAGAATGCCAGCAGTGGCACAAACACAGCAGAGTCATTGGAGCCTTTCCTGAGCTAGTGGAGCCTGGCCTCCCTCAGAGATGATAGAGGTGACACTGGACAGCAGGAGGAATCAGTTTAGCCTAGTCAATGTGGATGTCACCAGCTCAGGAAGGGAAGTCAGGCAGGTTGATCACAGTCTCCTTTAGGACTGTACACCTCATTTATAGTTTTATTTATTATTTTATGATTCTACAGCAGAGGGCAGCAGAAAATCCATCATTTATCTGCTCATATTATATCTATACGCATATATATCTATGTTTTCTTTTTCTTGCAGACTTAGAAGGATATGTCACTACGTGGTGACCCTCCGCTACTTTGAGATAACCATCCTTCTGGTGATCGTGGCCAGCAGCATTGCCTTGGCTGCAGAGGACCCTGTCTGCACAAACTCTGAGAGAAACAAAGTGAGATCCTCGCCGCTAACCGGACTGGCTTTGCACCAGTAATGATAGTTAATGCATCTCTTATGGCCTCCCATTCTAATTGGTGTCTGCCTCTGTGTTTTTCAGGTTCTGAGATACTTTGACTATGTCTTTACTGGTGTCTTCACATTTGAGATGATCATAAAGGTGTGTGTTTCAGTACTCTTCATAGTACTATAGTGGACAGTGAGGAAGTGGAGATTTTTTCCCCACTTTCATGTTTCATGGCTTCCTGTATGTGCCTGAGGGAGGATGCAGGTTGTTATTTACACAAGACAAACACTCACATCAACACACCTTCGCAAACCAACACAAACACACACATCTTATTTTAGACGTGTTTTCCTGAAATGTTATTTTTGTTTTTGTGTTTTTTCAAGATGATCGACCAGGGTCTGATCCTGCATGATGGCTCATACTTCCGGGACCCGTGGAACTTCCTGGACTTCATTGTGGTGGTGGGAGCACTGATAGCCTTTGCTCTGACGTAAGCAATTGTGTTTGCTGAATTGTGCTGAATGTCCTCCAGTGTTTCAGGGCTTTCTCTACATTGCTTTGTGGTGTGTAATAATCCTAGCTATAAAGATAGGATTCTGTGGCCCTTGGAATCTGTTGGTTTAATGTGATGAAGGCCAAAAGCTTATCAATGTACTGATGAATTCTTGCTTTTGAATGTTGGTGTCACTGTAGATGTTGTATCTTTCTCCCACTCTGACTATGTGTGATATCTCTCTCTCTCTCTCTCTCTCTCTGTGCATATATATGCTTCTGTTTGGACTATAAATGTTCATTCTCCTTAATGCTCTTTTTTCTGTCGTTCCTGTGGATTATGTCACTGTTGGGGATGACAGCAATGTGATGGGGTAAAATGTCTCTTTTGTATGTCACAATACCCACTCATCCATCTCTTTTTGGGTTTCATTCCACAACTTTATTTCTGCAACTTTTGTCTGTTAAACATGTGACGCAATAGAATGGCCATTCACACAATAATTGCAGGTATATGACAAAACAACTGTTGCAATGGTGCTTCTCACAATTTTATTTCTTATTACCTTTCTCATACTTTTGTTTTGGTTATGCACCTATACATGTGTGTGTTGTGGGTGTGGGTGTGGGTCTGCGCATGTGTGTGTGTGACTGATTGTGCCCACATGCATTTCTGTCTGCATATGGGCATGTACATAACACCTTTAAAATAGTGTGTCTTGCCTTGTGGCCATGTGAAAGGATAGAAGAATGAACTCTTTGTCTTTGCCAACAGGAATAACAAGGGCCGCGACATCAAAACCATCAAGTCTCTGCGTGTCCTCAGAGTTCTCCGGCCTCTCAAGACCATCAAGAGGCTCCCAAAACTGAAGGTGATTGTGCTGCAGTTTTCCATAAGTCCGCTGCTTTTGTGACGTTCAAGTAGAACTGAGCTTGCTTCCAACTGTAATGTATGTCTTTTTGTTCATTTCATCTACTCAAAAGCATCAGTCTTTAGAATCTCAGTGTGTCAGAATAGCATTTCATCAGGTAGCAGACAATTGTTCCTCTGCAGCCTGTCCATGGATAATGTCACCATATTCTTTCATATAGTGACTGTACTTCCAGTTCATTATGTAGCTTATAAGAGATCTGATGTAATACCTGCTGCATTAATATGATGTACATAGATGATCTGTATAGTCTGTACAATCTGTATGATGAGAGATCTGCTGTGATCTGTAAAAATAAAAAGATGGTAGTTCCTATAGTTAATAACATTTCCTAACTTCTAGATGCATGTCTGTGCCACCTACTGTGTGTGCTTTAGTACATTTTGGTTCTCTGTGTGTTGTGTGGCCATGCAGGCTGTGTTTGACTGTGTGGTCACCTCCCTGAAGAACGTCTTCAACATCCTCATCGTCTACAAGCTCTTCATGTTCATCTTTGCCGTCATCGCTGTGCAGCTCTTCAAGGGGAAGTTCTTCTACTGTACTGATGGCTCAATGAACACGGAAAAAGAATGCCAGTAAGCCCAGACTGTCTCTCTTTCTCTCTCAGAGCATGGGATAAGTCTATCACAAAGAGAGCACCGGGGAAAAGGGAAGAGGAACAGGAGTCCTTTAAACTGTGGTTGATTATGTCTGGGCTTCAATTAGCAATTACTTGACTCATAGTCAATTAATCCATGGAATAGTTTCTTTATTAATCAGCGTGTGGATTGACTAATGTGTGGATTGTTTTCCAAAGCCCGGGATTATGACTTTTGACAAATGACAAATTTCTAGTCTTACCCACATCAACAGATGCAATCAGAGAAACGGCACAAACTGATTAGCATATTGCCAAAATAGTTGTAGCTGTAGAGTAGTTGCAGCCTGATGTCTTAGACGTGACCTGCGTCACTCCAGTCCTGCTCTAAGCGTCTGTATGTCCATGTGCTCTGACCCCCCATCACAGAGGCTACTACATTGACTACTCCAGAGACAGAAAGGAGGTGAAAAGGCGGGAGTGGCGGAGGCACGAGTTCCATTACGACAACGTCATGTGGGCCCTGCTGACCCTCTTCACGGTGTCCACCGGGGAGGGCTGGCCTCAGTGAGTCAGCGGCCTCTGACCCTGACAGACACACACACTCACTCACTCACTGCTCACAAGCTGCACAAGCTCACATGCTCACGTGTCCCAACTTCCTCACACACGTAGGCCGACTGAGGGTGCTGGTTTCCACAATGACCGTATGTGTCCAGAGTTTGCACTCATGGTGTTTTTACAGACTACCACAGCTGACTGCAGTTGAAACCATCATCATCCCGTTGTAGTTTAACAAACAACATGTGAATGTATTTTTTTCCCAAATTAAGTGGTGCTCACTGACATCATTTATAAGAGTCGAACCATGAAGCATGATGCTGACTCTGCTCAAAACCCTCGCTCTCATGGTGTACAGTAAAGTGCTAAGAAGACTGCTTTGTCTGCAGCGATCAAGACTGGGGAGCTATAATGGACACCCCTCCATCTATCTGTCTTCATAGACTCACTATCATGAGTTGTTCTCATGAGATCATTCCTGTCATTGCCATCTTCACTAATGATGATGTGAAATGAATGCAGTGTGCTGTTTAGTGTTAATACGGTATTGCAGCTGAGTTGAGATCACACTCATAAAACATGCTGCTAGACAGTTAGCATATGAGTGATAGAGAGAGAAAGAGAAAGAGATGGAGAAAAAGAAAAAAGGGTGGTAATAGCTCTCTCATACCAGATGGACTGTTTTATTTGTGAGCCTGCTTTTGTTTGTCACACTCTGCTCTTAGTGCTAACTGACTGCTGATTACCTACCATGTGTGATACGTGTGTGTATGTGTGTGTGTGTGTGTGTGTGTGCGTGTGTGTACGTGTATGTATGATCACACCCCTCAGGGTCCTGCAGCACTCGGTTGACGTTACTGACGAGGACCACGGGCCCAGCCGTGGCAACCGCATGGAGATGTCCATCTTCTACGTGGTCTACTTCGTGGTCTTCCCCTTCTTCTTCGTCAACATCTTTGTGGCTCTCATCATCATCACCTTCCAGGAGCAAGGAGACAAGATGATGGAGGAGTGCAGCCTGGAGAAGAACGAGGTGTCAGCTGCCCCCCACCCCCGCCACCCCCCTCACGCCACCCTCTCATCCCTCTTTTTTTTGCTTACCCTCAGCACTTACTCCTCCACTTGTTTGGGCAATAGATCATTTCTGCCCCCCCTCCACACACTCACTCACTCACTCACTCACACACACACACACATGCCTCCTTGTGTGTCCTCTGTCTCTCTCGAATCTATCGATTCACTTGTCATCTGATTCAGTTTCATCCCTCAATCTCCTCCCCTTTATTCTCTTAATCTCTGTGATGGTTTGTCTTTGTGTCTACCTGCCTGTCCCTCTTAGTGAAATGCAGTTTTATATAAGTACAGCACCATAACACACTGGGGGAATATACAGGTGAATGTATCTTAAGGTGCACCTTGAGCATGAATATCTTTGAACATCTTGAAGGTGCATCTTGAGTGTGTTCTCTCATGCTCTCTCTTATCTAACTCTCTCTCTCTGCTTGTTGTGTGTGTGGTGATGCCCACAGAGGGCCTGCATTGACTTTGCCATTAGTGCCAAGCCCCTGACACGCTACATGCCCCAGAACCGCCAGACCTTCCAGTACCGCCTCTGGCACTTTGTGGTGTCACCCTCATTTGAGAACACCGTTCTAGTCATGATCGCCCTCAACACCGTGGTGCTTATGATGAAGGTAAACACCATCTGGTTCACAAAGCAATCAGGGCACTTTACTGAAAGTGCCCAAACCAAATCACATAACAGTTCTCACCATCCCACACATCTACAAAGAAGTGTCATTATTAATAGACTGCCATGAGTACCCCCTAAAAACATCTGTTGATGAATGAATTAAATGTTAGAACTTAATATTTCTCACAGGCCTAGGCTACTTACTAATCCAAAATATGTTTGAGCATGAAATGTGTTTTTCACGTGGAGTTTAAATGTCCAAAAGAAGCTGACAACACTGAATCATCACTGAATCATCTATTTTGAAGGGTTGTTTTTCTCTCTCTCTCTCTCTCTCTCTCTCTCTCTCTTCACTTCTGGCCATCAGCAGAGATGCTGTAATGGGTGGGCGGGAAGGCCTGGGAAGATGAAAAGGAACCCTTATAGTTCTAATGTGGAACCCTTTTAACCTTTCTCTGTGGTGTGTGGTTTTCTTGTCCCCTGTGTAGTACTACTCGGCCCCCGCTGCCTATGACACGGTCCTGAAGCATCTGAACACAGCTTTCACAGTGCTCTTCTCCCTGGAGTGCATCCTCAAGATCATGGCCTTTGGTCTCATTGTGAGCATGTCATGAGCTCATGGACTTGTGCTAAAGCTAACATTACCACCAGTTGTAAATTTTATGTATTTTTAGCTGCCAAATAGTTAAGAATCGTTATAAAAATATAATATTACAAAAATTATAAAAATATAAAAATCTAGAAAGTTATGGGGTCTGAAGGAGAAACTTTCAGGAGTGTTAATAGCTTGCTTTGCTCTTGCAGAACTACTTTCGGGACACGTGGAACATCTTTGACTTCATCACAGTGTTGGGGAGCATAACAGAGATAGTGGTGGATTTACAGGTATGCTGCTAACGTGGCCATAACAAACAGTGTTCTTCCGAGGCCACATCACACTGTCAGATAAACATGTCTTAGGCTGTCTGCGCTCAGACTGAGCTTGTACATTTGTAGAAATTTTTGCCTTTCAATGCCTGTTTCTCTCTAATTACCTCCATCTCTCTCCTGTCTTTGTTTCCCTCTCCCCGTCTCCTCCTCAGTCCATCAATGCTTTCAACATGAGCTTTCTGAAGCTGTTCCGCACAGCCAGGCTCATCAAGCTGCTGAGGCAGGGCTACACCATCCGGATCCTTCTCTGGACCTTTGTGCAGTCATTCAAGGTGAGTGGAACCAGCATCAGCCAGCACGCCCCAGCCTTGCACACACCTGGGCTCGAACAGACCATTCACAGCACTATGGATTGGGTGTCGAGCATCTCCAGTGAGCTAACCCCAGGGTGCTAGTCTCACAAGGAGGTTTACTAACGTACACACCGTACTTTCTCTACTTCCTCTACTTTCTCTACTTCCCCTACTTTCTCTACTTCTTCTCCTTCCCCTACTTTCTCTACATTCTCTCCTTCCCCTACTTTCTCTGCTTCCTCTACTTTCTCTACTTCCTCCACTTCTTGTACCTCCATTCCTCCTGCTTCAAGTGGCAGGTTGTAAGTTTGTGAAATGCCACCGGTATCTGATGAGTTCTCTTCCTTTTCTCTCTGCAGGCTCTTCCGTATGTGTGTCTGCTCATTGCCATGCTCTTCTTCATCTATGCCATCATTGGCATGCAGGTGAGGCCAGAATGGTTGAGAGGGTGATGGAATCTGGGTTTAATTGAGTGTGAAATTATTCAGTGTCATACTAAAAGAGATTTTTTTGGTAAGATTTGAACTCTAAAGCAAATCACACCCATTAATAATGTGAAGTATGTTCTCCATAGGTGTTTGGAAACATTAAACTGAATGATGAGAGCCACATCAACCAGCACAACAACTTCAAGACCTTCTTCAGTGCCCTGATGCTGCTCTTCAGGTGTGTTTCATCACCCCTCAGGCCTGGAATGTTCTCTCCTGGCACAGAATTGCTCTGTTCTACAGCTATCTGTCTCCTTGTCTGTCTCAATAAACAAATTGTGTGTGTGTGTGTGTGTGTGTGTGTGCATGTGTGCACGCACTTATGTAGGTGTGGGTGGGTGGATATTGCCTCTGTATTGGTATATTGCCAAGTAAAATTTGCATGTGTGATGCATAACATTTATGATATGTCCACTTTAGAGTTGATGATGGCTGTTTTGCCTTAGCTAGCCCTGATTAAGCATTTGATCCCTGCTGGTGTGTGTAGGAGTGCAACGGGGGAGTCGTGGCAGGAGATAATGCTGTCATGTCTGGCTGGGCAGGAGTGTGAGCCAGACCCCTCCATCCTCCCCCCCTTCATGTCCCCTGACCACCAGGGTGGATGTGGCACAGACTTCGCCTACTTCTACTTTGTGTCCTTCATCTTCTTCAGCTCCTTCCTGGTGATTGAAGACCCTAAACACAAATCTGCACATGCACACACACACACACACACACACACACACACACACACACACATACACATACATACATATATATACATACATATGTGTATATCTGTCTATCTATCTTATCTATCTTATCTATATCTGTGTGTGTATATATATATATATATATATATATATATATATATATATATATATATATATATATATATATATATATATGCAGTTTCTATTAAAAATCTATTAATTGTGCAGCCATAACACACACTCACACACACATACATAAACATGCACTGAGAGAAGCTTCATGTAAGCTGCTCTGATGGCCAGTGCCAACAGAAGCCAACACTGTGCTCTGCAGTGGAAATACTGTGCTGCTCTTGTGCTTCCTCTCTTTCGCTCATCCTCCTGTGAATTCACCTCTTGTTTGTCTCCTGCACTGCAGATGTTGAATCTCTTTGTGGCTGTGATCATGGATAACTTTGAGTATTTGACGCGGGACTCCTCCATCCTGGGCCCCCACCATCTGGACGAGTTTGTGCGCATCTGGGGGGAGTACGACCGTGCTGCATGGTGAGGAGCAAACACCACCCCACGACCCCTCATTCAGTATCAGTAATCTCATAGACTTTTTCATGGATATTCTCATGGACTTTTTTAGTAGTGCAGTAACAAACTATTTAATATTTAGAAATGTTTTCAACATGCCATTCATTATTACCAAATCTGACATTAAGCTGGTTTGAGAAGCAGTTATTCAAAAGGGTTGTGTAAGAAGGTGGTTTATTTGACTGTTGTAATGCTCAAAACCCCCAGTAGTGGGCAGTCTTTGATCTCTGATGCATTCTCTGTATAGCCCACACAACTTATGTGAGAATGACATCTCTACCTCTCTGAGAAAGTCAGATCCAGTGAAACCAAATGGTTGCTTTGTCCTTTGGACCTATAAAAGACCAACTTGACATTTTCACTCACCTACCCTTCATTTGTTCTTACTGGTGGACTCAGTCATGTCATCTGCTTGTTTCCTGTCCCTCCTCAGTGGGCGAATTCACTACACAGCCATGTATGAGATGCTCACCCACATGTCTCCACCGCTCGGCTTGGGGAAGAAGTGCCCCGCCAAAGTGGCCTACAAGGTAAACGACATAAATCTTAATGACTGAGGAGGGGAGCTGTGAAAGGAGTTCTTCATGATTTAGAAGAAGTAAAGCACCTCTGGGTGAATGTGTGGACAGAGCTTTGAGGAGAAAGCTTAGTAAAGACAATGTTGGAAGCTGATAATTGCTAGAGTCATAATAGATACTTTCTTATGGAATTCACTGCATCCTACCACGACTGACTGACTCCTAATGTGTCACAAATTACACATTAACAGCGTGATATTGTATATTTGTATTCAAGAAGGCTCGACTGATCCAGAGCTGTATGAATTGTGTGTCTCCTCATGGTGTGTGTTTGTGTTTGAGCACAGAGGCTTGTCCTGATGAACATGCCCGTGGACGAAGACATGACCGTCCACTTCACCTCCACCCTCATGTCTCTCATTCGCACGGCCCTGGAGATCAAAATAGCCCGAGGTGTGTGTGTCTGTCTGTCTGTCTCTGTGTGTGCATATATCTTTCTAGGATGTGTTTTGGCTCTGTTAATAGAGCACTTCCTAGTCAGTAGCTGCTGGTGTTGAGGTATCCTGTCTGTGTTGGAGTATAACACATGGGAAATGAGATCAAGTAGTAAACATGCCACAGTGAGTGAATGCTATGGGCCCGCTGGGCCACATCGGGTGTCTATGCCATAGAATGTCAGAATGTGTTCTGGGCCAACAAATGCAGTCTAAGCTTTTCATGCATCATTAGCACACCCACAGGTGTCTGCTTCATTCTGGTGCCTTCCTAATTCTGCCAGCACCCAGGTTTAGCCTTCCACTCTACCTCCCTCCCTCTCTCCCTCTCTTCTCTGGGCATGATGCCCTGTTACTCCCAGTTAGGAGTTGACATGGTGCCTGGTGTTTTCCCAGGGCTCTCCCTACTGCTGTTGTGTGCTGTGGCTAAATGTGGTGGAGTGTGGAGTGGTGTGTGATGTGATATGGTGTAGTGTGGAGTGGTGTGGTGAAGTTTATTGTGTGTGGTGTGGTGCACTGTGGTCTGCGATGTGATTCACTGTTGTGGGTGTGTGTGTGTGTGCAAGTGTGCGTGTGTGTGTGTGTGTGTGTTTGCGTGTGTGTGTGTGTGTGTGTGTATGTGTATGTGTGCAGGTGGTGAGGACCGAGTGCAGCTGGACACAGAGCTGCAGAAGGAGATCAGCATCATCTGGCCACACCTCTCACAGAAGACACTGGACCTGCTGGTGCCCATCAACAAAGGTGTGAACAGACTCCAGAACACACAAACACAGAACAAAAGCACTTACATGAGTCTTAGTCTAAGACCCACAGAAGAATCAAAAAGAAGAGGGCTTCCACACACCATTTACTCAGCTCCCAAGACTGGGACCTTTCATTGTACGTTTCTTCATCAAACAGAACAAATGAAGAGTGGTAATAGACATAGACACACACAAGTCAAAGGCAGCCTCAGTCAGACTCTCTTTCCCTCGTGCTGATTACCATAGACACTGCTCTCAAAGAAGTTGACTTCAAAGTAAAGAAGCCCATCAGGATGAACTTCTTTAATTACCAAGTGATCTATTAGGAATTACAAGCCCATATGTGGGGTTTGTTTATGCTGTTGTTATTGTGCTTTGATAAATTAATGTAATTGTTTGCTTGACTGCCTTTGTTTAACGGTTGGATGCGCATACAGACACTGACATGACGGTTGGCAAGATTTATGCTTCCATGATGATCATGGACTACTTCAAGCAGAGCAAAGCCAAGAAGCTCCGACGGCAGGTGGAGGAGCAGGTACAGGCATAGTGGGGCTGGGGACCAGTGTCAGTATGTGCAGTGGCTATCAGGAGCAGACATGTTGATAATCCACACCTCACCTTCCCTTCTCTTTCCTGCAGAAGAACAGCCCAACTCTGCCTCTCATCACACACAGTGCTGGCTCGGCCTTGTGAGTTTGTGTGTGTGTGTGTGTGTGTGTGTGTGTGTAAAGTAGACTTGTAGTCGTTATGTGTTCAGTAACAATGAATGTTGTATGTAGTGAGCTAAACTGGGTTTGAAGTAGTTGTCTCTGTATATACCATTTCTCCTGGACTTGTTATTGTGAGCATATCATAGCATGTGTGTCTCCCCGCAGGACAAGAGGTGGTTTTGTGGCTCTGAGCCCCATCTCACCACAGGAGCTCTTCATGCAGCCCATGACTCAAAACATGGAAGACAGCCACTCACTGGTAAGAGTCAAGCAGAGAAAGAAAGCATGGTTCAATAAACTTTAGTTACAAAGCTAAATCAATTGAAAATCAGTAGATGTACTCTACTTTAATAAAAAAAATGTAATTGTCATTCTTTATCCCATGATCCTTGTAAATATAAGTATGCCATTTTGAATATGAATCATTCATATTTAAAATTCATATTCACCATTTTGAAATGAGATCAAGTTCATAGTATATTGCATTTGCCTAACCTCTCTCTGCATGAGTTCATTTGAGCAGTAACTACACCAACATGCTCATTAGAAGTAATGCAAATGTTTTCTTTCTGGCTGTGAAATAATGTTGATTATGAATTCCTCATGAGTCTTGACACCAATATGATTATAATCTTTTCTAATTCTTAGAGGAAAGCTATGCAGCATTGTTTACCTTTTTTTCAATGTTTACTTCTCAGTCTTGATTGCTCGTGGTGTCCCCTTTAAAAATGTGTGTAAAATGTGTGATGTTTGTTTGGAGAAGCACATTTGAAAGCAGCTCCGAGGCTGCAGTCTGTTGTTGTTTCTATGGCATCCTGAGGTCCAGCCGTGCCTGCTAGCGGGCGTTGGGTCTCTGTCAGTGCTCCCCTCCCTGTTGTGAGGCACACTGTCAATGAAAGGCACCTTGAAAGGCACCTGGCTTGCGGGCAGTCGACCCCTGGCTTGTATGGTTTTGCCCGGTGTGTATGTGTGTGTGTGTGTGTGTGTGTGTGTGTGTGTGTGTGTGTGTGTGTGTGTGTGCAGGAGTGATATGTGCATGCATGACTGAATTATGAGATGTTTTCACAATAGGTGGCTCTACTCTGATACATTAGGTCTTCTCTTGACCTCCTCTGGCCGCTTGCTAGGCTTGTCTGGCGTTGCATTCTGGTTCTCTTGTGGGGCCAAAACACCGGTGTGCCCTTAGGGGTTCTCTGATGTCTGGGGCAGACAGGGCACGAAGGGTTGGTGGTTAGAAATGGAAATGAGTCAACATTACTCATCAGTGATCACCCCACCAGATTTGTTTATGATCCTTATAATCTTATGGTTTTACCCTTGGTTTCTATTATGTTTCTTCATAAGCTGTATTCACATTATGAAGAAATGGTGCCATACATCATATCACATGTATGTTTTATACTCTTTACAGTGATATATTCAGTTCCTTTGGACTTTTGGATTCAATTTTTATTGGCTCAGTTTTTCTAAGTTGAGTCATTGGCTTAAATTATTTCAGTTTTCATGTCTGATGTTTGAATCAGTTCTTCATTTGCTCTTCCTTTTTTTGAATCTCATTGAAGTAGTTATTTTCTTGTTCTATTTTCTTATGCATTTCCCTGCAACCACCATTCTTTCTTTGCCTTAGAACCCTCAGTGTGAATGCTCTCTCTCTCTCTGTCTCTCTCTCTCCCTCTTTTCTCTGTCCTCTGCTGGAATGGCTTGTTTTTCTGACACATTGAATGGCTCAGATTGCTGCTTAGAGATGCCCTGCCAAGCTTGTTTGTACCACGCAGGAATTTATGTCTCGTGGCTTCTAGCTTTGGACTCCTGTTCTTCCCCCACACAGACGACAGAACTTCGCTCACCACTGTCGTGATTCAGCTCCTGCTCTCTCATGATCCTCTCCCTCCTCTGTCCCTCTTACCCCTTCAGGTGGGGGCGTACAGTGGCCTTGTGTCCCTGGCCCTCCCTGGACGGGGGCTGTTTATGCGGGCGTCCTCCATGCCCCGTCTGGCTGTAGAAGTGCAGGTACAGCCTCTGATTCTCCACTCCGCTTCTTCTTCCTCCGGGACCTCCTCCGTTAGGTGCTTTGGCTGGTGGGTTGGGGGTGTGGGTCTTAAGGGCAATGGTCACCTGATGGTGGGTCTTAAGGCCTAGAGGGTCACCTGATGGTGCATGAGTGGACGCTCACGTGTCGGGAATTGGTGCTCTGTCTCCCGTTAATGAATGATTTCAGGTGGTGCCTGTTTTCTGTTGCCAAGGGTCTAATAGCCCATACATGAAGCAGTTGTTGAGAAGGTAGGTCTATGTAAAGCGGGGATCTGTTGAAATATAAAATCTGAAACTTGCTCAGATGCTGCATCTATTTTGATCCATCTGACTGAGCTGTACGCTGCTTGAATTGCCTGAAAAAGCCTTCCACCAGAACTTTTCTGTTTGTGTTTACCTTTGTCTACTTTTTCATCTCTGCTTTATCTCTCTTTCTCCCTCTCTCTCTTTCGCACTTTTCCACCCTTCTGTCTCTCCCTCCCTCTATCACTTTCTCTCTCTCTCTCTCTCTCTTTCCTTCCCTCTGTCCTGCTCTCCCTGGCTCAGGTGGACATTGACAGCAGTGCAATGAAGCGCTCCTCCTCCACTGTGGGGGAGCAGGGTGTGAACGGCTTGTGGGGGGAGGGCTCCTCCCCGGAGCGCATCTACCGACCCCGACACAAGAGCTACAAGGCTGCAGGTGGGGGTGGAGTCTGTGAGCTCTGGAGCACCAGAGAAATGTGGACTCCTGCTGCACCAAAACAAACTACAGCTCTCTGCTGAGACCGACTGACTGTGCACGTCCTCTGAGTCTTTACCTGATCTGAAGTGATCAAAATGATTGCTTTATACTTTATACTGTTTAGTAAAATGCAGTTTGTTCTCAAAATGTCTAGCTACATTATTTCCATCAGGTAAAGCAAAACTGTGCAATAATTTATGCACTAATTTATTTAGTATGTTTCCAGGATGGTTTGGTAGCCTCCTCAGATTCACTTTAATGGCATATGGTCATATCAAAAACAGATAAACATATCCAGAAGCCATCCATAATCATACCCAGAAGCCATCTGAACATATGGGTGCTATGTAGCTCCTAGGCCTCAAACACTAAGAAAATGTGAGAAAGGCATTCACAGAGTGTCATCAGCAAAATCAATGGCAGTTTTTAGTTTCCATGTGCATTTTAGGTAGCATATGGAGTTTTGATCCAAAACTGTTTGCTTTTGATCAAAACTCTATATTTCTTCTTTATGCCAGATGGCGTAGTGACAGTTTAAGGCAGGATTCATCCCCCAGGCCTTGGCCTGTGGGTACAGATTGTAATATTTCCTTCAGACAGACCTGCTGAGAGTGTGTATGAGTGACTACTGTGAAGAAGAGAACTCATGAGGTGTGGATGTCCTTTCTTGTCTGATCACATTGCTTTTCCGTCGTCGCCGCTCTGACCATGGTGCTCCCGTGTCCCACAGTGTCTCGTTCGGACCCATGGCAGCAGGGTGAGCGGGAAAGGGAGCGTGGGCGATCCAAGGAGCGCCGCCATCTGCTGTCCCCAGACACGTCCCGCTGCAACTCGGAGGAGAGGAGCCCCCAGCCCCGCTCACGTTCCCCCAGCCAGGACACACCACGGCCCACCAACAGACAGGTGGGCATTCACCACAGGGTTTTGACTGATGGTGCACAGATAAACACTCACACACACACACACACACTCACAGTTTGTCATGAATCCTCATATATTCTACTATTATGACAAAAGTATTGGAACACCCACAGGAACTTCATCCATGAATCCATTCATGAATATGGATTCTTCTCATTACAGCTGTAACAGTCTCCACTTTATTGAGAAGTATTCCATTAGAAATCTAGACACACCCTAGTGGTACAAATAGTTTTGCTTAGCAGATACATCTAGCCACGCACCATAGGGCCTCAGTAGGTCTTCTACCAAGGTGTGGTAGGACCAATCACAATGCTCTTGTTGTTGGAGTTGTTGGGCAGGCTTAGCACAATGATGACAGGGCTGTGATGGCTGTGGCTTTGACTCTGGAATTTAGACTTGGGTTTTGCTTTAAAAGCTGAGCAAGGCAAGTTATTTGTTTCAAAGAATGTCTTGTTTACGATTTTGTCAACGTTGCTCTGATTGGTCTTAGTGCTATTCTGTCATGTGCAGAGGCAGAGGCACTGATTCTGCCCATGGAATTGAGCCCGGTCTATCGGTCATGTCCAGACTATACAGAATGACTATATGGCTATAACTGAACTTGTGACAAATGTAATGGCCTATTTTACTTTGGAGATTTGGTGAACTGTAGCCACTAATTGTCATTAATAACTAATTAATTAATAAGTAATGATGGGCCACAGCAGCCAAGTGTAACATTTATAATATAGAAAGCAGGTAGTGATGAAATGAGATTGAAAGGATTTGTCTGTGTGTGTCCACAGGGCAACAGCTCTGACAGCCCTGTCCCCTCCACATCCGAGTCCAGCACTCCCAGCGGCCGGCGGCCCATGTCCCAGACACCGACGCGTTCGCGGCCACACATCTCCTACTCACCCCTGGTGTGCCGTACGCAGGCCTCCTCGCTGGCCGATGGCGATGACGACGACGAAGACGACATGGGCGTTCAGCGGCCAGAGGTCCGCCTCAGGGAGCCGTCGTGGGATGCTGGTGGAGATGAGGAGGAGGAAGAGGAAGAGGAGGAGGAGGAGACAGTGATGGGAGGCAGTGGGGACAGGGACACAGACAGGGACAGCGATGACTACCTGTGCTCTGCTGTCCCGCGGCGCTGCCCCTCAGAGCCCTTCCTAGCGCTTCAGGATGATGAGCACAGCCCAGAGCCCTCGGGCCTCATGGAGACGCTCACCTTTGAGGCGGCCGTGGCCACCAGCCTGGGCCGCTCCAACACGGTCAGCGCCTCAGTGCGTACACGCTCCCGCCTCGGCTGGCAGATCCCCAACGGACACTTCCGCAAGCGGCTGGCCCAGAGCGCCTCCACGGCCAGCTGTGGGCCCCTCAGCGACACGGAGGAGGACGACAAGTGCTAGAGAGGGAAAGAAGGGATGAATGGAAGGGTGACAGGGAAGGAGAGAGGGAAAAGGGAGACAGAGATGGAGAGAAAAGCACAGCACACTTGTGAAATCAAACGTGCAGTCGGACTCCACCCAGAGCAGGTGTATCTATAGCATATTAACTCATAAACAAACACTTAAAGCTATAAGCTCAAGAGGAAATGTATGTGGCACGCAGGTATTCACGTAAATCCTAATTGCAAGACCCATATTTGGTCTGGACCCATATTTGGTCTGATTTGGACTGGAGAAAAGGGGCAATAGATGCTGTTGGCATGAGATGTGTAAGTGTATGAGTGACGTTCTGTGCAATATTGCTGTTGTTTGCGCTCAAAGGCTGCTGCCTTGGGTCTTGGTGTTGAAAGCTGTCTGAGAGTTATGTTGCCAAGCACAAGGACTCATGGCATTTGGAACATGGCATTGCACAAAAAGCGCATGCCCTTTAAATGAATAGTATCAGAAGATGATATCTTAGATGTAGATGTTGGATAGATTGAAGTACAATATTGCATTAAATGAAGTTTAATTATTATCATAAATTGCAATTCAACTCTGAGGAAATCCATGTAATATATTGCTTCAGGGTTTATGTGCAGACATTGTGAGAGACTGTGTGTATGTGAATGAGTATCTGTGAAGTTCAGAGAGAGAGAAAGGGAGATGCGAGTTTACTTTGTGTTGTTCATCACTTAAAGGGAAGTAAAACCTTAAAGCCATTATTATGAATAGCCTATAAATTTGCAAGCCATCTAAATTATTCGATCAGCAATCTCCATAAAAAGCTCAAGTCAGGGCTGGGCCACATCTGCACACAGGTTCCATTTTGATTCGACATTTAGATGTGATGAGAAATTGACTGCCAAAGCACTGCCACAGAGATTTTCTCCTTTTTTCTATTTAAAAATCTGGAGTAATAATACTGAATTCTGTATGTATAGATCAAAGATGAAATTCTAAATGAATGAGTCTTGATTTTAACTTTGGTTGTGTCCAGTGGTAAAATGGGGCCAAACATGCAATAGCCTTGTTCTGCTCCTGTTTCAGAGAGAACGTGTACATACATGCTTTAATTCCACAATGTTCATATTTCCTTATCGTTTAATAATGAAGCGATATTGCCATCCGCTGGCCTCTTATAAACCCATATGTACAGTATCATTTTATGTGTGATGAAATTTATCAACAAATTCATACACTTGTATGTATAAAAGCTAAGTGATTTTTTTGCCATTTCCTTCTTATAACATTTTGGATATCTACTGTACAGTCTTGCACAGTCAGCAACATCCTGTGGCCTGGTTGCGCAACCAAGTTTTCAGAGCTCATGTCTGAGGTGTCAGTCTAAAACACAGGGCTCAAAAGGGACAACCCTCACCTTCCTCTATATAGAGATGTTACATGCTTGTTTCTAATCTGTGACACAGACAGATGATGCTCCAACTCCAGCTGTTCAAGAATGCAGTTCCTTGCTTATATATTTTTTCTGATGGCCATTCACAGGAAGCATGGAAGAATAATCCAGTTCTGTTATTGACTGACGTGGTGATGTTGGAATGGTCTACCAAGTGCACTGGCACATACAAAAGCTAGAAGACACTGTGACCTCGAAAGAAAGGGATTGTGCACTGCGAATTTACAATATGTTTTTGTGGTGATTCTGTGTTTCAGTTTTCAATGTAAAGGACCAACTAAGTGAATTGATGCCCAGTAATAAAGTGAAAGCCCAGCCTGTTATAGAGACTGTGCTTTATTGACTGAAGGTATTATTGTAAGAACATGTAAAATGATTAAAATGTTTAAGTGGAGCAAGCTAAAACAAAGTAAGGTACAGACTTTATGAACTGACCCCTTTTCAGCAATCTAGAATGGCATACATTTGTGTGTGTACAAGATAAAGACTTCTCAGGCAGTGATCTGATCAGAGAACTGCTACGGGTCCCAGACTACATGGCATCATGAACATGAACCCAGACACTATTTAAATTTGCTCTCCAGGTCTGCCTGGTGACCAGGCCATTGCAGCTCATAGCAATTCACCAAAAATCCAGGAACCAATCACAGCCATTTATCCAACATGAGGTGGGCTTTTATATGATTCACAACCAATGAAGGCATCTGTATCACTGTCTATGGTTAAGGACAATTAAACACATATGGTTAAGGTCTATGGTTAAGGCAATTAAACACATTGTTTAAATGATGCATTTGCTGCACTCCAAAGTTTTGGTTGGAGTTTAATGCTTCTCACATTGGTAACTCCATGTAAAACGGGAGGTCAATCTCTATTGTGACCCTTGTAGTAACCATCACAACTTGGTGAACACTGGCTTGTGAGTTGAGTCTAATACATCTGCAATGTAGAGAAACACTCCCCATTGCCTTGGTGCTTCAGGCTGTTTCACCTCCCACCAATGGCCACTAACCCATGCCCTCCCTGTATGAACCAGAGAAGTCTCCAGCACCAGCTGCTGCCTGTCATCCAGCCAATGCCCAAGGCAACAGAGAGCAACAACTGTGAGGTTCCAACATGGACACCTGTCAGTCAAGGGAGAGAAACTCGTGGTCACTGCACAGTTTTTAAAATAAACCCCTTTTAAATAGACCTGGTCTCACCTGAGGGTTTATCAGGAGAACAACTGAGGACAAATATCATGTCTAGGACCTGAAATAGTTCTGTTGTTCTGTTCCTGTCCAATGAGATTTAGACTGAGGCTTGTAGGAAGACAAGAACAGACAGGACAGGAAAACAAAACATACATTTCAAGCATTCCGCAGACACAGAATTGAACACCACAATACAGAGCAAAGGTTAATATAATTAACAAAGTGTGTGAAATGTAATTGTAACATTGACATTTCATAGAAGTAATATGAACATGTCAGATGCTTCAGCACAGTAGAAAAGCCATCTATTTCTAATGAAATATCAAGGTGTCTATTGAAATGACAAAGTTATATTCAATCCTGTCCCTTGAGAACTGTTGAAAATGCCCATGTATCATTTCAGGGAGTGAGTATTTGTCCTGAACTGAAACAAATCCTATCCCACAGACTGAAGCAGCATGCTGCCATTACTAATGACTGATTAGATATCGCAGAGGAGAAGGTTGGCCATCATTTACAGAGCGCTCATTTTGACAGAGACCTGGCCATGGGGACCACCGTGTGGAAAAGTCATCTTTTTGTCTCCCATTCTCACTGTGATAGGCTTACTTTTTAGTCTTGTTCAAAACATTTCCCAGTGACTGATTAACACATAAGGCAAATGAGACTCCCAGGACAAAGTCCAGCTGTGCTCAAATGCATAAATGTATAATCGCAAGAGTCCAGAGGTACTGGAGTAAAGTATACTTAACCCTTAAACACCTACAAAGAGATTTTGTATCTTGTTTGGCTTTAAGTGGTGGCATGTTGAAGAGGTTTTGTAAACAATAAAATTTGTTGGTTTCCCAGGTCATCAAGCTGAGCTACAACAGTGCCTACAAAGACCAATAGGCGCTGTGGAAAATACACATATTGCTTTCATATCAAACCATAAACATGGCCAGAGCACGCAAAAAAGTTGATTTTATTGATATTTTATTAATGTTAACATAAGTGTTGCCCAAAATTAGGCTAAGATACATCCTCTAGGCGCCTCTAGTTGTGGATCAGTATCAGTGTGCATGTAGCCTCCTGACAGCAGTGATGGTGAACGACGGGAGTACAGAAGGGCCAGGGAAAAGGTGAACGTGGTGTCACTCTCTGTCAGTGCACAGTGGCAGCCATCTTGAGTTTATCTGTATCCATCTGTGACGCCAAATGCTTTCAGCACAGTAGACTGAGCAACAGCCGGAGATCCATCATCACAAACAGAAAACAAAACTCCTCTTTTCCTCAGGCACTTTAGCATACTTATATAACCACACTAATAAAAACTGGGCAGTCGCAGCGTAATGGTTAAAGAATCTAGCCAGCAGGGTAGCATCCTGGAAATTGTGGATTCGAATCCCAGCTACCACCGTTGTGGCATTGAGCCCTAGGAGAGACTGGCCCTGAACTAGGTGATAGTTGAAATGTAATTCGCTTTAACATGTAAATGTCAAATAAGGCCACAATAATGTTATAGGTTAATTACCTTACGCAAGGCTACATACATTACAAATGTTATGACTTTGCTAAATAAAAATGTGCCAAATACACGTTACATTCCAGTACCAACAGGCCTACCACAGTCGCCCATTGTTCTGAAGGCACAACGTGATACACCGAGTGGCCGCTTGGGGAGTAAAAAAAAACGATATCGGCTGCAGGATATTCTCGCGATATTTCAGGTAGCAGTTCTGTCCTGCTCAGAAACTTGTTGCTTCTGCATTTGCAGTAGGTGACAGTGGTGATCGAAAGGATTTCTTGCCGGTTGGGTCTGTTGTGCTCCATCGTTGGTAGTTTTACAGGTTTGTTTTCAAATGAAATTCTTGGAGTTAGTTGTACGATCAATGGCCTAGACCTACCTCACAGTATCGAATTTAGTCTTTAACCCATGGCCTCTTCACCGCTACTACTTTGAATGGTTACAGCCTACAAGCATTAAATCCAGTATGTCGATAGGCTGGTAGGACTGATACTATTCTTTATTGCTCAGTTGCAAAAAGGAAGAACTCTTAGACTTTGCTTGTTTGTACGCAGAATTAGAACCCGCATCAAACCATTTAATAAAACTGCATTTGATTCTACACCGACCCAAAGGCACTGAGCAGCGACGTCCACTTTGTGCTTGACATTGCATGTACGCTACTAAATTCTAATAGTGGAGATTGGTTAACATACAGTCTATCCTATTCTTTTAATTAGGATAAATAGATTAGCCTTTGCTTTCCCCCTGCATGCACTGTAATGTCATGAAATGTGATTGATTACACAGCTAATTTCTGTTACCAATGAAACTGCAGCCGACAAATTCAGATTGCAAAGCTCTCTCTTTTACTAGACAAGATGACAGCTTTAAGTGGAAAGGTCCAAACAGTGTTGGGGATGTTGGATCCATCCCAGCTGGGTCGCACCATGACCCACGAACACCTGACTATGACCTTCGAGTGCTGCTACGTCTCGCCAGCGCCTGGCGAAGAGGCAGTGTCGGAGGCGCCGTTTGAGATGCGTAATCTGCACTGGCTCCGGCAGAACCCATACAGCAGCCACGAGAACCTCTTGCTCTGTCAGGAAATCGAGGCAGTCCGAGAAGAGTTGCACTACTACCGCAAGGCAGGAGGGGGCACCATTGTGGAAAACACGACCACAGGCATTACGCGCAACCTTCCCGCTTTGAAGCAGCTGGCCATAGACACCGGCGTTCACATCATAGCAGGGGCTGGGTACTATGTGGACGCGACTCATTCGGACCAGATGAGGAAAATGACCGTGGAGAAGGTGTGTGTAGTGAATGTCATCATAAAGTGAAGAATTCAGTTCTGATCAGCATTTAGATTTAAGAAGGCCCCTGTATGTCATCTGAGATGTCATTCTTACATTTGTTTAGTATCACCAGAGCTAAGATCATCCCTGCCTTAATTCCAATTAGTAATTCTCACTCCAATCGGTATCCTCAGTAGATAATTGTTCTCGGCCACTTTAAGGCCTTTTAATGCCTAATTTGGTTTCATTGTTCAGGAGTGTGTAATGGTGTTAAAGTCAGTAATGAGTTTGTCAGTCTGTCAGCTAACTAACTAGGTAATCTGTATTCAATCATTCCCCCGAAAAAGCTAACAGACATCATTGTGAGTGAAGTGCTTCATGGTGCAGATGGCACAGACATTCGCTGCGGTGTCATCGGTGAGATAGGTACCAGCTGGCCAATCACAGAGAGCGAGAAGAAGGTGCTGCAGGCTACTGCACACGCTCAGTCCCAGCTTGGCTGCCCTGTCATCATCCACCCAGGCCGCCACACCACTGCCCCCACAGAGGTGGTGCGCATTCTACAGGAGGCTGGTGGAGACATCTCCAAAACAGTAATGTCACACCTGGACAGGTAAGGCCCTCACTGGAGGACAGTGAGGTTGGTAGTGTTGAAAACTATATGAGATGGTGATTTTTTCCCATGATTTGTTTCCTATGAGCTCCCTCAATTTTACGCCACTTTAGTATGTATAGAAAAGTAAGCCTTTATGGTTTGTAACCATTGGGTTTGACCTGAAAACCTTTATGACTACGGACAGACAGTGGATCAGAGAAGAGTGGGGATGTGATCAAATATTAGTGGAAAAATACCCTTAACTAACAGGTCATTATCACTCTAGTCTACATCTCTACAGTATGTTAATAGCAATTCGGTGAAATCTGTGAGGTTTTCATAAAGTGTTAATTGGAACCCAACCAAGGTAGTGAATTCCGCCTGTAGGCTACCCAGGATAATCTTTAACGGTGTTACTGTTTTTATCAGGACCATCTTTGACTATAGTGAGCTGCTGGAATTTGCTAAGCTGGGCAGCTATCTGGAGTATGACTTATTTGGAACAGAGATGTTGGACTACCCCTTTAACCTGGATATTGACATGCCCAGTGATAGTCAGAGGGTGCAGGGGTAAGTAATCCTCTGTGTTGGGTGGATGGTTTGGGTGGAGGGTGTGTGGAGGGGTGGGGGTTGGTGTTGTAGGATGCTGCTAAACATAGAAACATATATGTACAGCATATATACATAAATGAGCAGTCCCACAGTCTACATATGGTATTTTTTTCCATTGTATTAATATACCAACATTCTTTGCATTAACCTAAACAACTGTTGCTCTACATGTAATGTCATTGTCCTATATACCATACAGTAGTGGAGATACACATTATGAAAATCAATATAATGTGTAACATAATGAAGTTGCCAGCCAGTAAATGTATTGTATTTGCTGTTGTAGGTTATGCTTCCTTGTGAAAGAGGGATACGAGGACCGCATTGTGATAGCACATGACATTCACACCAAGAACCGCCTTACCAAATATGGCGGCCATGGCTACTCTCACATTCTGAAAAACATTGTGCCCAAGATGCTGTCCAGAGGTATTTCTCAGAACCAGGTGGATAAGATCCTGATTGATAACCCAAAGCAGTGGCTGACATTCAGATGAATCTCTTTTGACATAAATTGCTATACATACACTGCATGAATGGATGAAATCCTTCAGAGTTCATTTCAGAGTGAAAAAAAGAATACCAGCATACTGAGTTACCAAATGTCTCATGTGTTCAGTTGTCATTTAATGGCAGGAACTAACTGATAAAAGTACTGTTGATGGAATTGAGGGTGCTCACCAAAGATTAAGTCTCCAGTTTAAATGAAAAATCATTGAGTCTTTTTAAAAAGGTTAATATGAAGATTATTAAAGCACTTAAAGATAAACATAATAACAAAAGGGAAAAAAGTAACCACTCAAATCTTAGACAATGCTGTTCCCTTGCACGTCTTCCAAATCCAATTTTCAGGTATACAAAGTAATTAAACTGGCTATAACTGCATATTTCAAATGGTGCTATAGAAATGTGGAGCACTGACTTTTTTCAGCTTTGTATATTTGTTATAGTATGAATTATTGTGTCAAGAGCTGCAGACTTTCCCAATCAGCAAATGGAAATTAATGGTGAATGTCATGCTATCGGGATAAAAAACATTTAAAAAAAATTCTGTTATTAATCATCTCTTTTTGTTTGTGTATTTATTGTGCATTGAGTCTTACATAACATCATTCATGGACAGCCATCTCATCAGTGAGTCCTCAGTATTAGCGTATTGGAGAACTTGGTCATAGTTTGGCAGCACAGTCCACAATGCCTGATGATGAAGGCAACAAACAGTGTCTCTGCCAGCTCCAAAGAAAGCATTTGTGGTTGTCCTATTAAAACCAATAGAAGAATTACAGGGATGAAAACGCTCTCCAAACATCTGATGGTTGTGCATTGCATACTACGTTTTGAATGATGTGCACCCCACAAGCAGAACCAAAGACTTGTTTCAGAGAAGACTTACGGGAATTTATTAAAGTGAAAACGTAAACTGTAGTAAGCCACCTGTTTTAATGGGATCACCACAGCCTTATGCATAGGAAAGAAAAAACTACATGTGAACCATCCACAGTTGCACACTCACTATTCAATTCAATAATTTTAGCTACATTTCATGACATATAATACAAAATGAAGGATTGTCAAATTGGATGGCATTTCATCTTTGCACTCCCAACGTTATTCATGATGAAACTCAATGGTTGATCCCTAGACATTTCTGGAGATGTTTATTGCCAATTCTGCTGTACCAACAAACCTACCCAGCTCTGTGCTACACAAGGAATTCTTCATCATCATTATAAGTCAGTAAATGGGTCTATGTCTAATGGGTCTAGTTGCTTAAGTGTGATGACAAGCTCCTCCTGGACCAGTGATGGGCCAATGTAGGATAGTATATTCTTAATTTTTACATATAATGATAAATTGATAGATTTTATATTACAAAAATCATTAAATAATGTGTATATTCATGACAGAATATTCTGCACACTGTTTTCAATAGTTTGATTACAAAACAGAAAACTGCTCCCAAGTCATTCATTTGTGAGTTCTGGGATACCAAACCTTTCTGATGTTTCAGAATATTTGCATTTGATAGGGTAGGTTGATACAGCTGTTGGCCATACAGTGTGTGTTTCCAGTTGTTGCCTTGAAATACAAGGTAAAACCATCTGAATGGATGCGAAAGACCTTAGTCGGCATATATCATGAAGCCAGAGAAGGTGCTGTACTTGTTGTTGTTCCCACCGTGAGCCTTTCCGCCGTCCAGCTTGATGTAAATCTCGTCACCGGGTTCGAGGTGAAGTATAACACTATTGCTGGCATAGTCGTAATTCTGGTCAGCATCTTGTGCTATTGCGCTTGCCCGAACCTAAAGAAAAAACAGTTTAATAAGTTTAATGTTCTTTCTGTTCTGCGTCACCCAAAATACACGAAAAAGAGTTTAGGCTACATTCCATATGACATGATTAAATGCCAGTAGATGTTCTCTGGTATTATTTTGATTTTGCGTAAAAACTGTCTGATTCTGTTTTGCGATAAACTGGCCATACCCCTCTAAAATCCCACATCCCTACCTGATTGTTTTTGCAAAGATCAGCCCACATGCTGGTCCCGTCACCTCCGCGCATCAGTACGTGGTACACGAAGAAATAGATTCCTGGAATTGAACAGGTGAATTTGCCTGTGGTGGGATCATAGTGATTGCCAAGATTGGTGACCACATCGTCAAATTTTAACACCTCGTAGCCCTCGTGTTGTTTTTTAAGCCCCGCGTAAAAAGCGATTTTGGGCACGGTGTTATACGTTGCCGCACTAATGCCATTGGTTGCTGCGCTTTCTCCCGGTGGCCCAGGTAATCCAGGTGGTCCCGGTTCTCCCATTTCCCCTGGTGGCCCTGGTGGACCCGGCGGTCCCGGTTGCCCTCTGGGGCCAATTCTTCCTATGCGCCCTGGGTCACCCTTGGGGCCCCGAACATAAGGCGGTGGAGACTGGATCAAGTGATTGTCACGGGCAGTGTTGGCTGAAGCAGGTGCTGGAGATTTGGTTCCATACGGATCACATACCATTCTACAGGCGCCGAGCATCTCGTAACTCGCAGAAGTCCCAGCTGAGTTGACCAGGAAGGGTATTAAAATCACCAGCACCAGTACCATGACAACACCGAAGACACCGGTTGTGATCATTCGCGCCCTGCTGGCCAGTCTCGTCAGACCTGGGCGCTCCCCCTGAATGGTTTTGCGCGAAATCTTGCTTTTTTGGTGAGCCTCAGAATGTAAGAAAATTGATGCCGTGAGCGTCAACGAGATTCAAAGCTTTTAACCAACCACTTAAACATGTATTTACTTGATATTAACTAAGTTTAAATCACACCAGTAGCCTCTAAAACGATTCCGTACCGCACAGAGCAGTTTTCAGAAATTAAAGACTGTATGCAAGAGAGGTGAGAGCGTGTGGATTAAATATTTCTAGAAAAAAAAGTTGATCACATTGCCTCTGACTCTGACTCAGAGCGACAGGCAGCGGGAGAGAGGGAGGGGCAGAAGAAAGAGTGACGAGGTTCAGGCAATTAAGACTCTATTGTCCATAGTAATCTCAGTCAGGTTTGTATTAGCATGAATTTATTTCTCTTTGAAAATGTTGATGTTGAAGGGTGCGTGCCAGATTCATATGAATTCACTAAGCATTTGTATTTATTACTTGTATCCAAACATAAGCAGAGCTGGGGTTGCTTGAATTGATTTTCATAATGTTTTGTGTCAGGTGTGGACAGCTTAGCACAATCAGGGGGACCTCAACAGTGTATTCTGTATGAGAGTTTGTAGAGTTTGGTATCCTGAAGCTATGTTCCACTGTGTGATGTACTGCTCTCTTACCTGCACAGTGATACCAGAGATCATTGAATACTGACCTCTCTGCTTTTACCCTTTCTGGTGATACAGATAGGGACAGAGAGAGAAGCTGTGAAAGCAAGCTGATGTCTGATGATCTTTAGCAAATTATCTGTTTATCCACATCAAGCGTTCCAAAAGGTGTGTTATGTACTTGTGACTCTGGATTAGAACCTCTATATCCTCACTCATACTACTGCATGGTCCATCTGCGTGACTCACTGTACTGGACCAGTTCATTTGGCACAGTCCAATGCTGAGTCAACACTATTGGCTAAACTGTCTGATAGTGAGTCACATGGGCCGCGCTCAGCACAATAGAGCTGAAGCTGACAGCACAGACAACTCTCAGTATACAAGAGAATGTGTTTTTATGCACATTATAAAGCCCTCCTCCAGGTTTGGTTAGGACACACCTAACAGTGAAGTGGCAGGTGGTGTCTGGAGGCGCTTTGGACTGATGTTTGATTGACACTTGATCTGTCACATCACATTTGGATGGCTTTGTTGTCAGCTCATAGTTTGCGCAGAACATCAAATCATTGGCCCCAGACTCACCTCGGGGAACTTAGTGCCTGTATCACTTTTCTGCACTCTTCTGTCAAGTTCATTACTTTCAAAGAGTCATTGATAAGTTTATTTATTTAGAAGTCAAGACAGAAGGGTCAAGTGTGAGGTAAATTATTTTGGCTCCTGTGTCACTTCTTTTAAATCATCCGTGGGCAGAACTGAAAGCTCTGGCTATGTTTTGACAAGTGGGTGAGCAAACCAGAGAAAGCATGAATTATGTATCCATGCCATGGAGGCCAGTGACTGGCGTCCTCCTCCTCCAGATGTTAGTATGCTAAACAGTGCTACATTAATCAGTTCCCAATCTTGCTGTCTGCTTTAAGAGTCGGCCTATGAAATATGCATGACAGGACCTCAAACACTGAATGGTGGTCTGCTCTGCGATATCAGGATAACAGAGAGCAAGACGTTTCGAGAAACAGTGGCAAAGGAGCCAGTTTACTGTACCTCTTCCATTCATTTGACTCTTGTCAGTGAACCTCAGTCCTGTTATTGTGGATTGCCATATGTAATGTAGTTCATTTAACTAGTTGCTGTTTTTGTGTAACATAGAGACCTAATACGTTTTAATCCCTCGTCCCTAAACTTTTATTTTATGTAATACTTTAATTCCACAGATCTGAGTTGACTGTTGTTGTTGTTGCTGTGTGTTACTCATTCCTCCTATTAATAATCTGAAGGCCTGGTTGTGTCTGACTAAGATACCAGTGCTTCCTCTCACACAGTATTGATATGATAAATAACTCATTATAAACAACGGGCTCTTTGAGTTTGAATGGCCACATTCAAACATTGTGACATTTTTTTGTGTGTTCCTGCTGGTCCCGTTGTGAATGCATTTCTGTTGCGGCCCTTTTGTACATTTTCTCACTCTGCAGGAGAGCGGCAGAGGGCTGTGCCAGAATAGCATGCCGGCAGATGAGCGCACCAGTAAGGAAGAGAAGGTGCAAGCACACCTCCCCCTCAAAGCATGGCCTGCAGAGTCATGACTTACAAACACTTAGCCAACTTTCTCCATCCAAGAAAAGAGCCTCGCTTCACGGCTCGGGAGATATTTGTCACAGTGCTCGCTCTGAGAAGGCCAAATCCATCTCACTTCTGTGAACTGACTGACTGCTGGGGGAATGATCAATGACCAAATGAATGACAGAAAGTTCAATTCACTGTAGTGTGTGCAGGAATTATTTCAGCAGAACCGAACCTGTACAGATACTGTAATTCATCAAAAGCAAATACTATAATAAGAATGATTGCTATGGATGTTTTCTGTAAATAATCAATGTGACAGACGGTTACAAATCTTTTAACATTGCCTCATTTAACATTTCATCCATTGTTTAATATTGGCCTACATATTGCCATGATCATTGATACAAGAAGCTCAGTAAGGTGACGGCTTTTCCCTATAGAGTGGCCTAAACTCTTAGGGTCATGGCATACTTCCGCAAACATGACGTGTGCACCATCGTCGCGGCATGCGCAGGTTTTCGTGTGCCTCCCAAATTTTGTTACCATGTACAAACAGCACATTTGGTGCACCTTTTAGTGCTGGAAAATGCACTATAGCATGTTCCCATCACCGGGAGCATGTCAGGAACAGGCTGATGAGAGAACAGGAGGAGTATTAACCTTCCAGTTTTAATTACCGCTCTATGCTATCACCTCACCTTCTTAAACACCTGGGCAGCCAGGGCATCACTGGGCACCTCGCTGTGCCATTCTGTCCCGGTCGTTATGTAACGTATGAAGAGGATCTGGAGCCCCATGGAGCAAAAGCACTCTAGGCCTGGCAGGCTCGCACAGCATGTCTCACTCCTTCTGGAGAGCCACCAGTCACTGCCAGAGGGGTAGCATTACTAATCCACCACTAGCTGCATGCTGCAGGGCCCGTTTGTGTGATAAATAGAAAGAAAGAGAGTGGTGGAGTGGGTGGGGTGGCTGATGGTACAGGAGAGGGAGAAGGAGAGGAGGCATGACGGATCACCACTGGAGGATGAGCTTTTTGAATGATGATCCACATCTGATCCAGTACTGAAGGACGATGTGCTGCAAAAGGCAACAGACAATTTTGTTGAATTTAAAGGGCATTGGGCCTCATTCACCAGTGTCTTCCTACAGATTTCCTTACATTTGTTCTCAAGGTCCCATTTCAAAGACTTCAATTCTCTAATATTTTACAGTTGCAGAACTGATAAAAATGTGATTATTTTGCACAAACTGCAAAGGTTTGACAGCTCTTGAATGTGCATACCAGATAAGACAACATTGGTGAGTTCAAAAACTTCCTGAAAACTGTTTAAATAGGATTTAAATAGTGAATTAATTAATGGGCATGACTACTCTCGACATTTAGGAACTTTTTGCTCGTGTTTTGTGGTTTGATAAACATGGGATGGCCAGACTTAACTCTTTACTTTCAGCAGAGCAGGACCCTTATACAGGCTCTTCATTCAAGTCCATGTAAATGCTTTTTCATGTATACACATTTCTTCCAAAATGTTCAGTGGAAACACTCTTAAAGAATCTTCTGTTAACAACAAAGTCACATAGAGAGGGTCACAGACAAGTGGGTGCTGTGAGCAATGCAATCAAGGAGAAACAAGACTGAATTGCATCATTGCTTTATATTCCCTAAGCACATGTTTAAATTGCAGCTCACAACTGGGTTGAAAACACATATCTGACACCATGACAAACACAGCCAGACAAGGCGTTTGTATCAGAAACACAAAATGCACTGAGAACAATGGACCGGCTGATTGTTCCAAAGGATATGTTGCTGAAAGCAAGGGTTTTGGATGGCTTGGCTTAATTGTAGAGATTGGGCAATATAGTGACTTTGTGTGTGTGTGTTTCTGTGTGTGTGTGAGAGAGATGGGGTGGGGGGTGATTCAGACAAAACAGCGGCTTTAGTTTAGTCTCTACCAAAATTTCATTTTAACATCTTTGAGAAATTCCACTCAGTGCTAGTGAACACATGCTTATATTTAAGCGACACTCAGATGTTTGGGTGTAAAAAAAACTCCTATGGAGCTACACCTAATAAAACCATCCAAACACTTCCCACAGCCTGCTAGAACATGCTAATTGGTGTTTGATGACAATACAGTCAGCAGTGTCATGCTGTAATTGGTTTTCTTTTATTGAGTGTTTGTTTCCTACTCAGCTCCTGGAACCACACAGCATATCCTGGATTGCTGGTGGGAATAATAAACTTGTGTTGATCTGTTCTTATGTGACCAGATGCTATCTAAATGTATTTGAAGAGTGGCGAATTGTGAAAAAATTGTTACAGTGTTGTTTTTTTTCCCCAGCTTATTAATTTCACGTATCTTCCAGCATCCTGTTGCAATGTGTTGATTGCCCTTTGTCTTCTTGTTTGTTTCTCATTTTGGCTGGTTGTTTTTAAGTGAACAATGAACACAGTCAAGGGAAGATCAGAATAATTTGAATTAACTTAAAAACATGTGTATGATATCATTACCAAGAACTGAAGTACTTTAGCTAGAAAAAAAATGACTCCTTTACCTTTTCACCCTTTACCTTTTTTATCTCAGGGAATCTGGTACAAATAACTCATGAAAACAATATACACAGATTTGCTTCCACTGAATCTCAGTTACTTTACATTGGTTGCCACCTTGAAATATAGGAAATGGTGGTTGATGTACTAACATGTTCACATTTATGCATTTAGCAGACGCTTTTATCCAAAGCGACTTACATTTGTCAACTATCAATTACATCAGGGCCAGTTTCCCCTAGAGCAACTTAGGGTTATGTGCCTTGGTGAGGGACACAACAGTGGCAGCTGAGATTTGAACCCACAGTTTCCAGGCAACTAGAATGCTAGCCAGGTTCCTTAAAATATAAGTACACAATGATTTCCGATGAGCATTCACGCATAGAATTTCATCTGATAAACACTCATTGGTTTATTCTTATTGGTTCTGTCTAGCAAACGGGTTCACATAGGATAACCATGTTTTTCCCATAAATAAAAAGTATTGACTGGGGCAGTCAGAGAAGTTGAATTATTAATTAAGTGCAAATGTTCAAGCAGAGAATGAGACTGCCACAGCTTTCCTGAGGAGGGTGAAGCACTTGTCCTCCGTTTGACATGACTCAACACAATCAGTTTGAGAGATTTTCTTTTGACAAGAAAAATATATTCCATTTTAATGCAGAGCACAGAAGTGTGTGCAGTGGGTGGCAAGAACAAGCTGCTGCTTAATTAAAGTGATGGTTTCTGCTCCGGCAACACTAATCAACGCTGACAGAGGTCAGAGATGTGTGTGTCTAAACACACCATGTGATAGTCTTTAACTCTCTGTTCCTCTGCCAAAATACTACTTTACCAACATGATACCTAGGCTACAGTGCCATACTTCTTTTCTTTATAATCCTTAAGTTGCAGCTGTGTGTGATTTAGGTTTTTTTTGTTATTTAGGTGTGGGATGTTTTGATGCACTAAAATAAATGAATAAGTGTAAAGGGCAAAAATATGTCAGTCATATATACTCCATTCTATGTCCCCTGATCAGCACATCATTTCACACAAATTATTTCACTGATGATATGCAAAAATAAAATAACTATTATTATTATTTTACCTTTTATTATTAAATGATAAACACTACTGCATATATTTTAAATATATTTGTCTTCTTTGCATCTTAGTTTGTAGCTAGGCTCCCATGTGTGATTAAATATGAAAAGAGACCAGTTAGAAAAAGGTCCTTTCTCCTGTGATGTTTAAAAGCGTAGGGAGGCATCATCTTGAGACATGTCTACTACAGTAACAGTGTCCATTCAAGCAGAATGTACTGCTCTATTGGGCTAAAAGAGTGTGGCTAGTCTGACTCCCAGTGGCAAAAAGACATAACAGCTTCTCACTAGCCAGATGGAAAAGAAGAAAGAACACATTTCAAAAGTGTACTTACGGTCCAGAAATATACTTGTTATTCTGCATGTACCATTTTGGAACAACTTGTATAGCAGAGATGGAAAGTAATAAAATATAAATAGTTTAAATACAGCATATCAGGTATCTGTCTACTGAAGTATTTATTTTTCTAAAAACTTTGACTTTTAGCCTCCTACATTTTAACAGAAATATATTTACACTCTCTAAACAGGTTTGTTACTTTTGTCTTAATGCATTTGAGGGCAGTTATCAATATTTTTGATACACAGCAATGGTGTGCCTTCCTAATATCAAGGCTGATTCAAACCTGAATGAGACAATAATGGTGGGCCTGCCTTTGCAATGTTAACTGAAGGTTCATACATTTTGATATTAGGCCTAATCTTCCATAGCCTAGAAATCTAGACGTACCCTACAGTAGCAAGTTTTCTTAGCAGGTACGTCTAACCACACACCATAGGGCCTCCCTGTGGATCTTCTACCAAGGCTTGGTAGGACCAGGTAGGACCTTTGTAGAGAGTCATTGGGCGGGCTTAGTGCGATGACGACAGAGCTGTGGCGGTGCAAAACAAATAAGATGGCTGTGGCCAATAAACTGTTGTTTGAATCGCCTTTGGCATCGACTTTAGAAGAATTAGACTTGGGCTTCTCTTTGGAAGTTGAGCAGAAAAAGGCAAGTTATTCATTACAATATACAGTATATATCATATACTGTATTTGCTGTTTTGCTGACGTTGCTCTGATTGCTCTTAGCACTATCCTATTGCATGCAGAGGCAGTTTGAAAGACTACTGCTGATTCCACCCCTAGGATTGAGCTCAGCCTATTGGTTGTGCCCAGACTATACGTTTTGATGTTATGGTCTGGCTTGTCACTCTCCCAGCAACCCTACCTTAAACAAATGTATTTTCCATTTTGTTTCTAGAAATAATTGCTCTTTTTCTGAATTTTTCATAAACTTCTTTAGGACAGTGAGGTAGCCTAATGGTCAAGGATTGTTACCATTATTAATTTGAAATATCATTGTAGGCTAGTTGGCTTTCTTTATTGAAAACAGTAATTTTTACTTAAGGAAGTCAAATCAGTACTCATACTTTATCAGTCTTATTTTACATAAGTACCTATACTTCTACTTGAGTATGGAAAGTGTGTACTTTTAAGTGTGTACCATCTCTGGTATTAAGTGCACTCAAAAAGCTTTACCATATTCTTAGTGGCAACTCAAAGTACTTTCTGGGGCACTTTGGTTGCATTGCCTAAGTCCTCAAAAAAGTGTGTTGACCTTGTATTCAAAATATATCTGGACCAACACAGAGTTTGCTTCAAATGCATGTAAGAAAAGCTCATAATAAATGAATATAAATAAATAAATAAATGCATTCCTTATATGCTTTTAATGTGCTACAAACATATTAAAGCAGTACCAGGCAAGCCTGTGATTTGTGATTTCTTACATCCCCACTACAGATGCCGATTTAAAAAAAAAAAATAGCAACAACATTGTACATTCTCACCAATCCATGTGCATTTGTTTGCAAACTAAAGAATAGGAACCAGGGATGATCATTTTGGAAGAGTTATGTTGACTGACAAAATAGTAATCCTGATTTCAGGACACACATAGAATTCATACATTTTTAATCATAAAAATGTACAAAATATGTATACACTGGCTTACACAAAGATGGCATAATTGCACAACAATGTAATACATTTCCATTTCTTCATATGTTGATTTCCTTCGTATCGATCACAGTCATACCATTAATCTCTTTCTGGAACATGCTCTTGATGCCAAAAGAGTGACACCTGAGATGTGCACTTTTACTCTCTCTTTCTCTCTCTCTTTCTCACACACACAAACACACTTTACTGGTCAGTTGTCATACCTGGTTTATGTGAAAACTTGACCTGTCACACTGGAGGCGTTGTGTAGCATGTTGGCTGTGCAACATATTGACTTCACCCCTTTTTAACAGGTTAGAGCATTCACATGCATCTTAGGCACAGATGAGGTTAGTAATGGAAACATTCCACAGTCATCATGCAAACACAACACATCCAATGTCAAACAGGCTTTAGTGTGGCCTAATCAATAACTTTAGACTAATTGATATGTTAATCTGAGATAGGTTTAACTTTCTTTGACTGCCTCCTGTCCATGCTAACAGGAGGGCCAAAGGATGGTTACAGCTAAGCTATTTTGATTTCTGTGTGATGGCCAACATATGGCCTATATCTGGAGGATGGGGGGAATGGTCCTGATTAAAGAAAAGGATCGGGGTAAATCAACCCATAGCCTAATGCAGTTAGTAGGAAGAAAGACAAGAAAATTCTGTGCAACATTGACCAAATTTGCAACTAACAGCTAATGAAATTTTCAGTTCAGTTAGCTTTAGCTGCCATTTCACTATTTGGCCTGTTATACCAAATGTTCTCGTTCTTCTAACCAACAATACTCGGTAACCTCAAACAACAGGACTATGGGTTGATTTATCCTGGGCTTTTCCTTTAGGGCACCTGGTGAGTAAATGGCTGTTTCTCAATGTCAAGAATGCTTCCTTGTTCCTCTTCCTTGCGAGTCAGTTACTAAAGTGGCAAGGCTTGGAACCTTTCTAGATAAACCTGTTCTGCCTCAGTACCACTCGTGTTGTTACCACTGGCATTAATGCATCCTCAAAAATTCTAAGAAAGAAGGACCCAAGACTTGGTATCATTCTGGAGGATCCCTGACTTTGGAATAGTGTTTGCTGGCATTTGACATACCAAGCCGCAATTAAGTATCCTTACTGGACTGGACTGAAAATCTCAGTATGTGTACATGCGCATCTAAACCGAGCTATTGGCAGTAACTGAGCTAATGATTTAACTAGAGTATCCGAGTAATCTGAGTACATATGTGTGGGAAGAAAATTCTGTTTCCGATAATCCCGTTCGTGATTCCAGCAGCCTGACACTACAGGCGAAGAACAAAAAAATAGCGTTTGTGGCTAAAACAAAGATACTAGATGGTAAATCACAAACTTCCAACTTAAGTAGGACTATGGGGATATTTGATGCGGATATGAACGAAGAGATGGCCAACGCTGCAGCACTGTAGGTACATTTCGTACACTTTACTTATGATTGTTTTGCAAGTGTTTAACGACCTCTGTGTTTTCGTCATTAGAGAGGGGGGGTGTCAGACCGATCTTAGCTGCGGCCTGCCAGCCTGTCGAGAGAAATGCTATTCCATTTGTATTATCTGGGTGCCTTAGCTCAATTATGACTAGGCTGGTTTGGTTTGATTTCAGCCTGACTAAGGTGTATACATACATTTTAAAAGTTCAATTTTAATTCGATTTGATTTTCTCTTAGTACATGTAAACGTACTGACTGAGTGATTGTGGCACTTTGGTGGGTCAAGTCTGTTAAGAAAGCTGTCCCTGATTGGTCAACTGAGTTAAGATGAATCTCTTTTTGGTCTATGAGTACTGTTGGGTGAATTTCAGGTGAAAGTCCTTCAGTTTGCTGAGAAGAATCTTCAGCTTGTCAGTTGGAGGTAAAATGGTCATCCTACATATACCAGACAGAACACACAGACAAAGAGGGAGAGAGAAAGAGTAAGGGAAATGAAGTTACTAAGATGACCACACAACAGGCTATAAATATTTCAAGGTCTTGTTAATGACCCTGATAACAATACACTTAGTAGTGTATGTCTCTGCCCCTCAGCACCCATGGCTCAGTGAGGAAAGATTCAGAGTTCAGCACTGAGACTCACCTGAAATGGTAGGTGCCATCTCTCTGGCCAAAGCCACTGCCTGGAACCAGACAGATTCCAGTCTCTTCCAGCAACTTCATGCAGTATGCCATGTCTGGAGCCTGCCCTTGCTCCTGCATGTGGAAATGCACACACACACGCGTGGGCGCGCACACACACACATGCACACACACACGCACACGCACACCCACACACACACACACACACACACACACAAACAAACAATCAAATGATGAAAAACAACACTGCAGGAGCAGCACCCACCACTGTCCAGAATTCACAGTGGCTCCCAGAGGGTAGGAGTTAGAGAGGAAGGTCCTGTAGCGCCCACACTGACCTTTGCCTCCCTGATGGCGCGTTCTGGCAGGGTGATGCAGGGGAAGGAGTACATGGCACCCTGCACCGGGTTACACTTAATGCCTGGCACACTGTTCAGGATCTGCTCTGTCAGTTTGGCCTTCTCTGCAAGGGCACCCAATACAGCACTGCGCTCCTAAACACACACACAGCACGCTGAAACATCACTGCATACCCTGGGCAGGCATCTATCTTTCCTCTGTTAATCCAGATTACATCGACTCCTAATGACAAAGACCTAATACCTAATACCTAATTACTAATACCTAATTCCTAACACATTCAGACACTTGGATGTGAGGAATTGACATGGTAAAATAACAGAATGGGAGAAAAGAAGCTAAGAAAGAAAAAGATAGATGTGAGACATAGACAGATTGAGGCAGACAGGGGACAGTAGAGCCTAGATCCTAGATCCTAGTTGTGTTTCTCACCTTCATGAAGGTGCTGTGGGAGGGTTCTCCTGGCTGGGGTGAGTTCACCACCAGGTCCATGAGAGCCTGGCCAGGCACAGGTGGGCACAGGCGCACCGACACCAGCTTGGTCAGTTGGGCCTTCACCTCGGGGTCCATGTTGATCACCTCCATGTAGCCCCCTCGGAAACCACACCTGTGTGACATCAAACCAGCAGGACCGGGAGTTGGAGATTACATGATCAAATAGATATTTGAAATATAACTATAAAATATGTTTTTTTTTCTTTGAATTTCACATATAAAAAAAAACATATATAATAGTGGCTTCTCTATCTCCCTCTCTGTCTGTATGTGTGCGTCTGGAGTATGTGTGTGTGTGTGTGTGTGTGTGTGTGTGTGTGTGTGTGTGTGTGCGTGCTTGGTGTGTGTGTATGTGTGTGTGTCTGTGTGTATGTGTGTCTTGGAGTGGTCTAACTGCTTACTCTCCCATGTAGCATTTAGAAGTAGAGTGGAAGGAGGCCAACTCCACAGTGTTAGAGTACTCTGGACCCATTTCAAACAGAACCTTCTTAAACGAGTGGAACTGGCAACCATCAGCATACACATTATCCTGATACACCTTTGGGAGAGAGAGAGGAAGGGGGTGGGGGTGTTAAACATTATCCTGTCACAGCATTGAGAGAGAAGCAGAGGTGGGGTAGGGTTTTGAGGAGGAGTCACAACTGGGTGCAGAAGGACAAAAAGGAAAACATTAAATCCCATGTAATGTATGTCAGAGAGGCTATGTCCTATCCTACCTCATCAGCCATAAGGAAGAGAGACTCTTTGGCAGCAAATCGGATCACATCTTCGATACACTGCCTGCTTTGAACCTGCCCTGAGAAAATATATATTAATCATGGATTTAACTCTTCCTGTATAAACTGCAAGAAGATGAAGATAAAATCAATAAAATCAATAAAATGAGATGGTCAATATGTCCTCAATTCAATGAATAACCAGTCATGAAATGGCATAATGGCTCAGTAAAAGTTGCTTTGCTCCATCATTAGTTTTCTAAGTGCCTCATTTCGATTTTTGTCAGTAAAGAGAACGCTACAGCAGTGTTCCTGCTCTGCCAACAGGAGTGACGTGAGCGCAGTACCTGTTGGGTTGCCGGGGTTGATGATGCAGAGAGCACGGGGGTTGCAATGCTGTCTGGCGGCCTCTAGAGAGCGCTGCAGCTCACTGATGTCCAGACTCCAGCATTTGTCCTCGTTCAGATAGTAGTTGACCTGCACGGCGCCCAGCTCAGCCAGGGCAGCGGAGTAGAGGGGGTACTGGGGGATGGAGATCATGATGCCGGTGCGACTCTTGCCCTCACCTGACACCAGCAGCTTCAGCATGGTCTGTTATAGAGGAGCACCAGAGAATGAGGGTTATTAGCACAGAGACAAAAGGTAGCTTAAGGAAAGGCATACCACTGTTCACTAGTTACTGCATACAAGCCGTACTGGGCTTATAGGGCTTGCTATCAGCTAGCAGAGATTATTTTGTCTAAGTCAAAAGATTATGCACACATTTCACTAAATACCAGTAGTGTGCTCATTTTACAAGTAGAGCTCTTAAGTAAAACAAGCACAAAAGTTTGTCGAAAGAGCAGGCACCTTCCAGGTTTTATACTTATCACATGCAGGAAGTAGTAGGCCACAGCAGTATGCCATTTTGGAAAAAGCAGAGGGCTTCCTTAGGCACAATAACCAGCGTGGCTCATACTGTCCAAATGCAAGTGAACTAAGGTAAGATTACTTGCTTACTTAAGGACACAACAGGAGACTTAGTTGCAAGGTTATGAGCACTGTGAGTTAAGATACTGGAAAAGTACTTGAACTGACCTTACCAATATATCTTGTTTTAACAACCTGGTCTTGGCGAGTTCTATTCTATTGTGAATGTAATTTTTTTTTGTTTGTTTTATTTCATTCTGCTTTATTCATTTCATTTCACCTGTTGAGTCCCATCGAGTTCTATCACCCTTTTGTAAGCGTGCCTTGGGACACATAATGCATTTCTATGAATGCGCAGTAAGTTTAAAGTGTGTGAAAAATTTGGATGTCTGCTGGAACGTGTGTGCTACATTACATTACTGTCTAACAGCTGACTTTTATTGATGTTATTGACTTTCATTTTGCCATGATGACTAAGAAGAGAGTGTGAGATTGTTGCACCATAACACACAATCCACGGAAATGTTATCATTCACTGGCAGACTGAGACCATCACATTTCAAATGACAGAGCAGACAGACATGCTTTTAACCTGCCCAGTCAGCCTAAAAAAAGCCAAGCATGGTTCATGGGAGCTATTCCAAGCAATGCTACTTGTGCCCTTCAATTGTTCTGTCAGTCTATGTGCTAAGGCTCCAGACCAGCACAGAGACAAAAGAGAAGCTTCCGGAATGGCAGCTCACTGTTCACTAGTTACTGCATATAAGCTGTACTGGGTCTATAGGGCTTGCTATCAGCTAGAAGAGATTTTTTTCTTGAAGTCAAAGGAATATGCACACATTTCGCTAAATTACAGTCTATGTGCTAAGGCCCCGGACTTAGAGGATGTGGCTCTGTCCCTCTGCACAATGATCTTTTTGGGGTATGTAGTCTTTGTGCAGCTTTTTTGCCAACTCTGTTTTTCTGGGGTCGTGAAAACAGGACAGGGGAAAACAGGACGGAGAACGTCAGGGTGGAGGTTGGGATCGTACCACAATGCCATCACTGGCCCCAGTGGTGAGATAGACGTTGTCCGGGTCACAGGGCACCCCGCCGTCCCGCCGCTCGATGTAGCGGGCCACATCCTGCCTTATGCACTCGATGCCTTGACTTGCACTGTACGCACCTGTGTGTGTGTGTGTGTGTGTGTGTGGAGAGAGGGAGGGAGAGAAAAATGGGGAGGGTGAGAGAGTGAAAGAGATAGGGTTCAGAGAACAGCAGAAATTGAGAAGGACAAACAAAGGCAAACATTTTGACAGCTGTCCAGGCATAGTAGGACATACAAGTGCACTTCAAGGACAAGGAAAGAATGAAAATAAAAAAAAACAACACATAGGTCTATTATAAACTAGGGTCTACTAACCATAGGTCTACTATAGTCTTTTAGGTCATTTTTTCAGAGCAAAAACTATAACAAAAAAGAATACATACCAATGCTTGTTCCTCCACATCCCTGCAGAATGCGACGGGCTCTGCTTTTAGCGTCCTCTGGGAAGCTGTTATCATTCAGCAGTTCTGGATAAGAACACAAAGCCAGGACCTAGGAAAGCACACCGTAGCAGCAAATGCTTACAAGCACTAGAACGCTTTACAACAACAAGACAGCTCAGCCAGATCACTCAGCTTAGACCACCAATCAAGGTTACAAGCAGTGTGAGATAGTTGCACTTTATGTACTTCTGGACTTTGATGCAACAAATTGAATCATTAAAATCATGGGTGTGTATAACTCAGACTGAAGCACATATCTGTATGGTGTAATGAGTGGCATGAGATAAAGTATGTGGTGCATATCTAATGACCGGGCATTGCTGACAGTGTGAGTCATATGGTGTGGTACTCACCTGTCTAAAGAAGGTGATAGGCTGTTGACCCATTGCATGGGCATCACCAATGTTGGCTTTGATGACCTCAGTGAATGGCTTTTTAGCACCCTACAAAACAAAATAGGTAGACAGATAGACAGATAGATAGATAGATAGATAGATAGATAGATAGATAGATAGATAGATAGATAGATAGATAGATAGATAGATAGATAGATAGATAGATAGACTTAGTTATTTAGCTTTATTTACTTTGTCTTAGTTTTAGGTTAATATAAAAAGTTGGGTCAGTTCTTCAGTAAGTTAACAGAGAGAGTTCAGTATCAGAACCATCCCACTGTGATTGACGTGTCTATGACATCAATGCAGGCTACAGGTCCCATACATTCAGTCTTTCATGGGTGCCACCACCACTTAGCCTATCAGGTTGAGCAAACAAGCAAATAGCATAAGCAGTTTGACTCATGCCTAACAATTTGCTTTCAAGAGTTTGCTTTCTTTTTTGCCTTGCCTCTTTTGATATCTGCCTTACTTTCCCTGAAAGCGGTACCAGGCAAGCCTGCGATTTTTTACCTCTGGAGCTCCCTCTACAGATGCCGATAAGAAAAATAAATAGCTACAGCATTGTACAGTCTCACCATTTCATCATTTGTTTGCCGACCAAAGCATAGGAATCAGCGATGACCATTTTTGTGGAGTTAACGGTAGCTTATCAGTGTGCAGAAGCAGTTTGAAAGACAACCACTGATTCCGCCCTTTGGATTGAGCCCGGTCTATCGATCATGGCCGGACTATATGTTTTAATGCTATCACCTGGCTTGTCTGACACTTCAGATGATTATTTGCCACCAGAAAATATACCAAAATCATCGCTGCCTGACTTTTTTTCCTACATATTACCACATTACAACTTATTTACTTGTACAAGTTTGATTCTTTACTAGGCCCAGAGGTTTCAAAAACAACTCTTTCTGTAAAGAATGCACTGTCAGTTTGTCTAACTCCTCCAAAAACACTCATGCCATGGCTGCAGCTGGAACTCATTGATGTTGTTGGGGAGGACGCTGTGAGGCGGCCAGGCCTGCTCCACTGGGTGTGCACACATGCAACAGAGGCAGCTGTAAAACCAGGACCAAAACGCCCTATATTCAAAAATGAAATAAATAAATAAAGTCCCTCTGCCACGCTTCCCCCAACTCCCCACACCAGCAGTCTGCCTTTGTCCTAGTGGACGAGAGGCAGGGACACCTCTTGCTCCCAGCCAATGAAATGACTGTGAGTATGCGACACCCCCTCTGAGCATTTTTTCTGCTGCCACTCTGGTCGGCATAGTATAATTTCATCTGGGGGAATCCAGCACACAAAGTGTTTATAAGAAGCAGACTTACACACGTTTTCACCTCTCCGCCTTCAAGAAATTCTTGAAGACCCAGCTTTTCCAAATATATCTAATGACTTACATTTCTGAATACCAGGAATGCACTTACAATGCACCTTCCACTCTCTCTCCATACTGCACTTTTTTATTATTACACTTTGATCTCAAAATATTGCAAATTTCATGTTAACAATATGCACTCTTAGTTAGTTTTCATTGCACTATAGCTGTAGTGCTGTACACAACTAGAGGCAAAAGTCACACATTTCACATTTCAGCAAATCAAAAAGCAGTGGAAATATTTCTTAACATGTGTAATAACTGGGTGTAGATGAATACCTTCTGATGCAACACCCTTGTCAGATGTGACATTTTGACATTGAGTTTATAGAATCACTGATAGTGTTTCATGCTTGAGGTCTGGCCCTTATTCTGGAGAACAGAGCAAGGAAGTAAACACCCTAAAAGCAGCATGGTTGAGCAAACGGTTACCAAGGAGACACATAAGGCTAAAGCATACATCCCCCCAACAACACATATAAATCATCCAGGAGTTAAAGGCTGAAAATAATGTTTTGTTCAGTTGAATCTATGCTTTTAAGTTCTTTTTGTTGTGTTGTTTCTCTTCCAGGGATTTCTTAAGTGTCAAGTGTACATTTGAGCGCTTACAGCACTGAATATGATCCAAAAGCTGGGTGTTCTCTTACATCCTTTCATTCACTTTTGAGAGAGAGAGGGAGAGAGAGAGAGAGAAAGAGAAAAATGGGTGTTTTGTACAGATCACAACAATAGGCCAGAGCCACAGGTATTTATAGTCCATCCCCAAGAATGCCAAGCAGCCAACTCAGATTCTTTAAAAAACTTTGCTTGCTTTACCATCATTCCACCCCTGCTATCATTATGATCACCAAAGCTATTGCTGGCAGCTATTGGATGTGATAATGTCTCAAATAATGGGACGAGATGATGCTGTTCAGTCATGCAGACGGTAGTGTCAGGTCCACTGTACCATAAACTGAAAGTGCCCTTGCCAGAAGCATCATTCCCTTCCTGCAGGCTGATTTCTAAGCCTGAATCTTGCTCACATAATCAGCTCCTCCTGGTCCTGCTCTCAGAGACAGTGGCTATTAACAAACGACAGAACTAGGCAAACAATGACACTCTCTGTTCCCATGGTAATCTAAGTCCTGGCTAAATTTGAGCGAGACTATCCCATTTTCCCTCCCAGGGTTTCTCAGGCTCATAGTTAGTGTCATGATCAGGATGAAGATATGTGACAACAAATGTACACAAAGTTTCAAGAGAAGTCTTGAAGAAAAATGTCTGTTTCTTCAAAAAAGTTTATAGATCATCCATGCTGAAATAAGCGCTTCTTTCTAAAATATCTTTTTTCTATTACAAAATCTCACTCCAGAGGGAAAAATTACAGAAAGCAATTTGAGGAATTAAACTTAAGGTTGTAGATGTCTCAAAATGCCAAGTCATTAAACAGCTCTGGAGCAAGCATGGAAGGATGGTAACCTATGTCTGCAATGACAGTGTGGACTTTATCCCACATACACACCCTGTCTCTCTGTGGTGACAGGAGACTGCTTTGTCAAAAAAAGTGGTAGAGGGAAGTGTATGTGTGTGTGTGTGAGAGAGAGAGAGAGAGAGTGACTGAGCTGAAAAAGATATTACGATATAATGGTATCACTGTTGAGAAAACAGAAGTCAGATTTGACAGAATGTGGCTTCATATGTCATATGTCAGCGACATCTGACTATAGACTTTGAAACATGGGTGGATGTGTGACTGCGTGCATGGATAGGCAGTCACTATACCTGCCTATTACAGCAAGCTCTTGAGAGTGATCCAGATGGCCTGACATGGTTTGAGCTTGCTGACCAAACAGCTGTGTAACATTATTACCACCACTCCCCCAGTTCATTCTGAATAAGCTCCCTGAGCTCAGGAACTAAGAAAGACATAAATGGGAAACCTTGGGTGACCTACTTGGTTTCCCTTGATTTGATTTAGTCTATTAAGCAATATAGCAAAGACCTCAAAGACCCTTTATTGCACTAACTCTGTTCTTGGACTCACCAGATCCTATAGGCTGCCATCTAAAGTTACAAACCACGCAGACAGGTTTCGATGAGTAATCTTTACATGTGCATGTATACTTTTGCCATAACATATACCTGAGTATATGACAGAGGATAGAGAGAATTGCATTACATACCTCTTTAAGCTCCTTCTCTAATTGCACAGCGCGTTGTACAATCGGTCCCCTGACGGCATACTCGACTTTCTTCACGGCTGCATTCATTGTATCGATGGTTAACACCTTGCTCCTCCGCACCGTTACCCCATTCTCGGACATTTTGCGTTGTATGAGTCCCCGGCGAGCTGCTGAGAGTCCGGACAGAGATTTGCTGAGGGGAAGTGAGGAGAACGGAGAGGTCACTTCAGAAGAGTCACTGGACTTCAGAAGTCTGGCAAGTTGCTGACTGCTGCGTTGGCATATGTGCTTCTTCTCTCCTTTAATTAAACCCAAAACACTTCTGGATTGTAACATTTTAATGCAGACTACGTTTTCTGTATGCAAGGAAATTACACTAAGTAGCGGAGGCAAAGTCGCCAAAGTAAACCCGGGCTCAACGGGTTACCTGTCCCTGATGGACACTCCAAAATGACTAACCGGACTGAACCTTTGAACTCTACAGCTGAGATAACATGTATTGTTTCACAGACTGTTTTGCTCTCTACGAGCAGACAGTAACATATACCAGTGACAATCCAATCAAAATTATCTCCTTCCCAGAACACCCCGAACCAAATACAAACTTTATTTATCAACCTCGCCTCGGAGTCTCACACCTCCCGCTTATCCCCCACCCATTTGCCTTACGCACCACCGTGATTGGAGAGGCTTCTCCGGTTACCGAGACGACAGACAGAACCGATGAGCCTATGCAAACCAGAGGGAGTACCGATAACTTTAATATCAGCCGTTGACTGTTGTCTTCTTGTATTAGCCAAGTGGAACTCCCTTTCATAAGATTTTGGGAGGAGACTTGAGAAAAAAAAACGCAGAAAAATGAAAAGCGCAGCTCCTCCCATTTTCAAGGTCCTGGCTGACATCTCAGAACACACAACAATCGTGTCAGTAAAACTAGCCATTCTGGATGTCAGGCATTTCCAGAATTTAACTTCAGGCGTGGACTAATTCATGATAGCTCCACTACGGGCACTGTTCTCTGACAAGACATCAAGCGGTGGTATTGGGGCATAAGGTCAGTCAGCTGTGGAGAGTCACATTGTGTCTGTCAAATTATTTGTTGAGAGGAGAGGCCACTTGCGCCTTGTGCCCCTTGACCATGACATGAATGTGCCTACAGCTGAGAGTTATCTTTACCCGCAACTGAATAAACACGCAATGACGGAATCAACAAGCAATGAAGCAAACCGTCATGAGACTGACTTGTTAACTGTTGCTTTATCGCTTTCATAATTTTCAGTTCCTTATCCATGAACAGTTCAGAATCAGAATCAAAGGATATAGAGGCATATAGGTATAGGCATTGAGGATATAGAGGCATACAGGAGTTTAGTTAAACATGGCTGTGTACAAATATCTGTCCACGAAAAATTATAATATAAGATTATAATAACAATTGTAATGGGCAACATGGGCAAAAACAAAGTATGGCATGTTTATTTATTTATTGATATAACACACTTACACAGGGACAAAACAATATGTATATTGTTCAGTTGGCAGAAAGCATATGAGAACAATTTAGTCTTAAGTCTTGATTCAAAACTGGCAACAGTTGGGGCATATTATTGATGCTACACATTGGTGGTGGTAAGTGAGGCCCCCCTTCCACTTTGGGTGTCTTGAAAAGTGCAATAGAAATGTAGGTATTAGTAACAGTAGTAACAGGATAAAAACCAAAAGCATTATGGCGAGTACTGGAAAATGTGGTCAGTTCTTCTTAAGATGAAAATAAAGGTAGATGCTAATGATTTGTTTAACACATGTTTTGACATGACCTCTAGTTCAACAAATGATGCAAAGTAGCCTAACATTGTCATAGAACTCTGTGATAGGCAGATTCTGATCCAGCAAAGTACAGGATAGCTCAAGAATATGAAGTAGAGATGGTCCAAAACGGAGATAGCCAGTCGACATTTTGCTTTGACTGACTGGGTGGCTCACATTAAGCTACTTAAGAGGGATAGTTAATAGAATACTCTTATAGTTTATTTAATAATTTTAATGGAATGCAAGTCAGAAATAAACTGCTGCAGTAGGCATGTTTTGGCTGGTAGCCTAGTGTGAGTAGCCATGTGTGATGTTTGTCATTTGGCACTGATCTAACTTAAATATGGTATAGATCAAAAGGAGTGAGTCTGTACACAGACGCTAGATGTGTGAAAGTGGGCATGACCTACCTGGAGGTCAGCCATTTGGTTAATGACCCAGGAAGGCCCTATTCTATCACTAGGCAGACTAATTTAACTGCCTCAAGATAATAAGAAGACAGGAAGTACTGGAATCATTTACATACACCAGGCTTCCTTGGAGAGTTCACACCCTTTAAGTGAGGGGTGGTTGGCACCCATTGACTCCAATGTCTAGCTACAGAATCAACAAAATATACAAGCTATTACAGAATAAGTATAAAACATACAGAACTGATTCTGATGATCAACTCTTTCAAGGTAAAACTCAACTAGGCTCACTTAAAACTCAACTTAACTCAAGGGAGGTGGAAAATGGGTATATTTCCCCAAAAGTTACAACTGTAAACGAAAGGCACCACAATTTTATCAGTATCCTTTGCTTTAATGTGTCAAGAAGAGTCAATCACAAGCCTCCTTACTAACTAACCATTAATAATTACTTCCGTTTTTGTCTGGTTCGTACAACTGAAAAGGGCTTGGGGACATCCAGTTCTTAATTGAGCCACTGAAAGAGGAAGTTTAGTTTAGTTTTACTTTCGTTGACTTTGCATGACTTAAACTTAAAGGACATGACTAAACACGATCTAGCTTGCGAATACACTGAAAGGGTAACTTTTAGCCACAAACACTACCTTAATTCATAATTTCAGTTGTCCTATCCCTCACAGACCGTAGAGTTTGGCTGGTCTGCTGTTGTGCGTTTATGATGAACGCAGTGTGTTAAGCTGTTTCCATGTTTCTAATTTGTAAGAATACACAGAATATGCTGGCCACCTTGCTATGTAACTGGACAGACATAAAATGTGCAATCGGCTTTCTCAAGTGCTGATTAAATGTCTGAGTGACTTAAAGTAATAATTAACCAACATTTGCACTAGGTTGTAGAGCAAGTCAGAACATATTTAGTTGATGTTGGGCATTCAGGGGAATGAACCTTATGATACTTTTTCAAACTATCTAATCTATATATACTGGTCAGAAGGACGCCCATGCCACTTCAAGCAATTCTCAACAAAATCCTCTCTGCGCCTTCATTCACAGTAGACACACTGTAAAAAAGATGGTTGATCTCCAACATTACTTACTGTACATTAAAAAATTAAAAAAAAAAAAAGATTTGGTGTCAGAGTTATTGTAAATCCAAAATTCTCAGATTACCGAAATTGATCTGAAGTATTTAGATAAAGAGAAGGCCAAGGTACTTCTTTTATCCAATATCCTTTAAAATATTTTTAGATAAGAACAGTGCCTTGGATTTCTCCCCTTGTTTATAACTGTTTTTGCCTTCCCTAAGACCAAAGAGCACCTTCAACACATCTTCACTTGAGACTCCAGGGCACTTTGGATTTTACCTTAAGTATATTCAGTGTTTGAACAGACAGAAAGTAATATTTATGGGCCCTGGAGATGTTAGGAATCCACCTGAAGAGGATTAGATGAGTTCAGTCAGATGAGCCAGTGGACCAGACGCAACAAGTGAAGTGAGTAGATTCTCCAAAGTGCTATATTCCCAACATATGGTCTCTATAGCGCCCCTAAGGAGGGCGCTAAAGATCACAGCAGTCCTCTGTCGGATTGTTTTGTCTCTTTGGTGATCAAACTGCTACTTTCTCTGTGTGAAAGACCTCATCTCTGAACTCTGGTATTATGTTAAGTAGGATTACAATGTTAGTGTTTCTGAAATAAAATAACATTCCATATCTCCACAGAACAGTTTATTTATTCATAAACTGAATTATTCTTTCTTTGAGGTACCCTTATACATACAATTACACAAACTAAATCTTACAACTTTAGTAAATCAAAATAAGCTTTGAATGCTCAAGAGCAAATCTTTTTCAGCATTGAAAGTGCATCAGGCATTCACTTCATTCAACAGATATGCCCGTGTCAGGCTGAATCTGTCTTACCTTACAGTTTCTATTTACTTAAACAGAGGTGTATCTATTACTGACATCGATCCAGCAATCCATCAAAATGACTCAAAGCAGAGGTGTCCTGGGCAATAAACCAACAGTACACACCCATGATTTTAATACTAATGGTGGTGCATTTGCATGATTGACTGAGAGAAAAAATGTGTCCTTATAGTTCCTTGTGTGTCATAAAGATAAAGCTAAAAAAAGTTTGATGGCCACTTTAAACTGTAAATCACAATACACCATGAATGAAAGGAGAAATCCAGTGTGAATCAATCCTTAGCCCTGTTATTTGAGGTCACCAAATGCTGTTGGTAGAAAAAAGAATGAGAAAATTTGACACAGCATAGACCAAATATTGAAACAACAGCTAACACTAATTTGAATGGAGCACAGTAACTCAATTTCAGTTTCAGCCAATGTTAGTGGCTGGTTTGCTATTTTCTGGTTCTTATTCCTACAGACAGTATTCGTTGATCTTGAACAACAAGGCTATGGATTGATTCACACCAGATTTCTCCTTTAAAACATGGCAATAGCAGCAAAACCTTAGCATTTAAGGCCCTGTCCAGTGTTAAATATTAGTGATCACCCTACATTTTGAGGTCTTAAGACTGCATTTTAACAATCCATTGTGCAGCTAAACAGACAGTCCTTAAGCTTACTAGCTTGAGTGTGGATGCCGTCAGTGTAGAACAGAAGACAGAAAACAGCACATGGTAACCTGAGAGGCACCAGAAAATCTGTCCACCCAGAGCATTATCAGCTTGTCAGAAGCCTGTGGCTGCTGTTATTGAGGTGAGAGTCTGTGTGGCTACGGAGCGCAGTGCAAAGGTAGGCATGGCGAGAGATGCCAGCAAAAATAGCTGATGCTGGGGCGTCTGGATCCCATAGCACTTGCATTCCTCCGTCACCAGGTAGCAGTGCAGGGGCATGTGGCAGAAACCCTGGGAGAAGTCATCCTGCAGGGGCTCAGCTGGTGTTGCGGACGCCTCTCCGGAGGTGAAGTAACTTGTGACAGCAAATGTGTAGAAGAGCCGCAGCAGCTCACAGCACCGTGAGGCTGAGGGCACAGGGGGGGCGTCCTGGGAGGTCACAGTGGGGAGACGGCCAGGGATGGACAAAGACCGGCTGGTCTCGCGGTTGATCAGCAACAGTGCCAGGATGTCTGGATGAAGGGAAACCATCGGGACAGGACTGTGCTGGGTTTGCTCCAGGCAGCCATGGAGTGTCTCGAGCAATGGAGACCAAAAACGTGACACCAGCTCAGTCTCTGCATGGTGAAGTGAGGGGGCAGGCCCGCACAGGGTGCACACATCCACCCCCTGAAGAAGCTGGAAGCGAAGAAGCCGATGTGCCACCGTGGGGCTGCCGACTGGGAGGAACACAGGGTAGTCACAAGACGCAGAGCCCGACAGACAGCACACCAGGAGTGACAAAAGCATTACTTCCTGAGAGACAAGGCGCCACCATGTCTCAGTGGCCACGGCAACTCGACCGCGGATCAACAGGCAGCCGAATTCACTCTCTGAGGCTTGAGTGAATGCATCAAGGGCATCTTGAAGCAGACTAGTGTTTGGGGGCAGAATACAGTCAGCACAGTGAGTTAGGTCTCCCATGAGGCTTTCATTACCTCCTCGGTCTAGCAGTCGGTCTATGAGGCGATAACACGAACGCAAGTCCCTTTTCAGACGCTCCACATTGCGAACATTGGACAGCTCTTCCTGGCCTAGCACCAATACCATACAGTTCCACGTGTTCTCCAGTAGGCGGCACAACTGTAACTCTGTGATGGTGCCATCTCCACCACTGCTCACCGCAATGAGCATTACGCTGTCTCGAAAAACTCTCCAAACAACTCGGTCGCCGCGATCTGTCTCGCAGCAGGAGAGCTGAGCACCCTGACCCCCACCAAACATGTGCACCCCGTTTAATGATCCAATGACGGAGAAGGGAAGTTGTTTTGATGAACCGCGGCAGAAAAGCGGCACACCACTGGAAGCTGTCAGGCACAACAGCTGAACTCCCTCCGCCTGCAACATGGTAACCTGCTTCACATTAACGTTACAGCTGGCCTACGGTACTTCGACATGTGGTGAGGCTCGTCCAGTAAATGATGATGAGCAGTATACCTTCAACAAAAAATGGAGAGTAATAAGTTAAATGTTTTGAGAGATGTTACATATTCCAACACACGTTACTGAACTTATGGGCAACATTACACATTAATAAAACTATCATTGTTAACAGGACATCGTGTTACGACAAAACTTTCTGTTGTATGAAGTTCGCGAAATTTGACTTGTCGCTTGATATTAATAGCTATACTTCTACCTATGGTTGTACCGTAACGTTATATGTTTGGCTACATAACGTTAGCCTGCATGTGTGAGGAACATCAACCAAGATGTGAAACGTTAAATATGATTCATTTCTTGCAGTTATCATATTTAAAATCCAACATAATCGTCTAACTTTATCCACAACAGATAACATCCTGGATTGACTCACCTCTAACATAGCAACATTAACATAAGTAAGTGAAAATTTGTTTCAAAAGTGACCTAGATTCGTCTGGTTACCATCGTATCCACAGTAACAAGTCACATGACCTTGGGTGATTCTGGCTTTTATAGTTGTCAAAATAAAAGTATTTTGCATTGAGTACCTGTTGTACAAGACATGGCGTGCTCTACTTTTGGTGCGATCACGTGCGTCAAATGGCTGTAATAATGTTTATACACATTAGTTTTAAATGAGATGCATCCTCATAATGGTATCATGCAGATGATGAGAGGAGAAGTTTTCAGTTGGACTTTAAATTTGACATTTTAGTGACAGTCCTCTCGGAAGTAAATATATCTGAAATTTGACTGAACGTGAGACATTTAAAGCCATAGTATTTTCAATGGACGCACTCATGCATCTGTATTCAGTGTACAGATGGAACGTACAGATATAGTCGGTAGGTTAGCTTTTGTGGTCAGTTGCTGGTCTGTTGTATAGATGTAGCAGAACATGATCAACTCTTTCAGCCAGCAGTCAGATCAACAGGACCACGATTGAATGCGACAGGGTTTAGCAGAACTATCAACAACGCCTGAAAAAAGATACGCGGCAACAACCAGCTTAAATCTTTTTGTGACCATACTTCGATATCTTTCACTGAAACCGACTGATAACGGTACAGATTCTATAAAATATGCTATGCTATTTTAATGGACAATGCTAAATTAACCTAAGTTCCTAACCCAAGTGTGTTAGTAGTCATGTTACGCCTAACATTAATGTCAACTGGGTATTAGCTTTTCACGTTTTGTTCTGTATTGAATCGAGTTTTCTGCCATTATTTATTATGTGTTTTATGCAGGAGGTAGAGATGAGCTCATTGTAATCTATGTTGCTGTAATGGGAGCTATACTGTGAAATCTGTCTACGCCTTTTCAGTAGGCGAGAAATTGAATTTGACCTAACTTAACATTTCCAAACTGATGGTCGCAACTAGTCAGATAAAGTCTTAGTACAAGAAGAACAACAACAACAACACACAACAACTCCGTTGCCAGACTAGTTCAATGCTATCACCATGTAAAACTGAAGGAAACATTAAATACCATGTCTGTGCATCAGTCTATGCATCAGCCTAATTAATTTCAATAGAAGTGCATGGTTCAAATTAGGCCCTTGAGAGCGTGTTTTAATTGTACAGCTAGACATGCAGCTACAGCTGCAACAGCACAACAGCTGGATAACATGGTTGTGTGAACATTTGGGTCAAAGAAGAGACGCACTAACATTTTAGTGTCCCCACTTGATAAAGCACATAAAAATATAATAATGTGTGAATACACTATAAATCTACTCAACTTGTACAAGTCTATTGTAACATTAAGTCAATTTTACACAAAAAAGTTGAATATAAAATATAACCTTTGTCATTCGGCGCAAGTGTCCTACCTATTTGAAGAGTAAAACAGCAAGTAAAAACAAATGAATCTAAAATAAAACCTAAAATGTACTGATTTGGTATAATTATATAAATGTCATGTGTGACCTATTGATATTGCATTGTGTTTTTTAATAATAATATTTAAGACACTTTTGATCCCCAATCATTGTTTGATAAAATCTGTCATTATTTGGTACAAAACAGAAAATGTGATATTGCTTTTTGTAAACAAACAAGATTATTAACATTCAATTGTGATTTATGTGTACACATTTTCTGAGGTCATTTGCAGCTATGGTTAACCACAAAGCTGCCTATAAAATGTGGTAAAATAAAATGTCTTGTCATTCAGTGCAAAAATTCAACGTCATTCAGTGCAACAGAATGTCACTGTTGTGCCTCACTTCTCATCCATTGCACTGAATGACAATGACTAGTTATACTAGCTTTTAACAATTTAAACATCCATTAATATCAAAACAACATTATTTTATTCTAGACTTTCTTATAGACTATAATATTTTGTTTTTTTATTGTTGTCCTTATTGGTTAAAGAGTGCTAAGCTGGGCACAGACAGATGTCAGAGTATTTAATTAATTGAGTGTGACCGTGGTGTGAAGAAATTTACTTGTTATTCAGCAAAAAAGTACTCAGAAAAACATCTCAAGGAAGTCTGTCTTTGTTTCTTTAAATCTGCTCCCATGTCTTATGGCTTGTCAGGGGTTCATTAGCCATGTTTTGACAGCAACTGTTTCCCATTCTGAGAAACCTGAAATACTTCACAACTTCACGACTGTTAGACAGACCTTACTGAAAAGTGATATATGATTTATTTCTCAATTAAGAGAACAAGCTTGCCACAGCATTACCAGAGACTTCTCATGAGTTCTAAAGAATCTTTGATATTGTTTTGTAACACATACTTTGCCATTGATGTGGCCTATTTATATACTACTACTGCTACTTTATTTGATAAATAAATCTTATCCCATAATGGGATACTTTGTAGGATGTCATTCAGCACAACAGAAAATCATCATACAGTACAACAGTTAGATTTGCCTAAAATAACAATTTTTATGCATTTTCTCCATGTAAATATAATAGTCAAAACCCTTGCTTCATGTTAAATTGAGTTTGATTGGTTGATTGGAATACAGTGTTTAGTAAAATCATCTTGTATACAAACAACCAAAATACCAAGACACATTCAAGTAAAAACAAGGCGGATAATTTAAAACAGAATAATGACAGATTTCTTTGGGGGGGTTGAAGTTTTGAAGTTGAAGAGTTACACGAAACTCATAAATTTGAAATAGCTGAGAGGGTTCTTTATGTGTGTATTCTTTCCTAAATTAGTTGTTGCACTGAATGGCAGTTTTGCAGTGTTGCTTTCTATTAACATAGCTAAAAACATGACATGCACAAAATGTTGAGGACATTTGTGTATGTTAAGTAAAAAAAATGATACCATTTGATTAATTTATTTTTTTGGGGGTGCTTGAAACACCCCATTCGTCTTTCGCCCATTTGTGTTAGTTGTAAGCAGAACTTCCCTGATCTGTTTTTCAGTGCTGAAAATGACATATGTAAAAGAAGGGCATTAGAGAAACAATGCTTCTCGTGGATGGATCTTCAAACCAAAAGCAGTCCAGTGTAAAGATGCCCACTAACACGCCCCCTTCAGAGAGCAAGGAGTTTGGTTTGTAACACTCTCTGTGTCTTCTCATGAGGTCTTGATTGTGGTCGTGATCAGTTTGGCTAAAATTTTCTATAAAAAGACTTAAGACTAATCTAACATTATCATTTCACATTATCATTCAATTAACCTGATTTAAAAATGATCAAATATTTTGTTTTCTATAGCTGATATGGAAAACAAGACCAATGGCTCAGTAGAAACCAAAAAGTAAGTTGAAAGCAGTTAGGTAGACTATTATTGTTATTACATACACCAAAAAGAAATTTAAACACAACATTGTATTCACCTCTTGCTCTCAGATTTTATTGCTCTCAAATCTTGTAAAATGTTGCCCATGGACTGAATGCAAATGTGATGAACACATTATTAAAAGTTTCACTGCATTAACAATGAACAGCTTATGGTTTCTTACAGCACAGTGGAAAACGAACAGTTCCCTGATCCCTCAGAGTGGGCTGTGACTGATGTTGTTGACTACTTCAAAGCAGCTGGATTTGAGGAACAGGCCAATGCCTTCAAGGATCAGGTACAATAGTCAATCTTTAAGTAACTGGTGAGCAGCTGTACATTTTGAACATCTATGAAGACTACATTGTTGTATTGATTTCAGTGCAAGTATACATTCCACCAACTCAAACAGCTGTCTTATATATTCTATATTCTAAACTTGCTATATGCTAATTAAAACTGCTGTTGCCCATTGTGTTAATGCCAACATTTACAACATGATAACTAAGGCCTAACCCTCACATTAAAGGAAAAACATAGTACAGTTCCTAAGCAGTTGAGGCCAGAAAATTGCACACAGCCTGTATGATGTGATGTAGTTGTTGATATATTGATGTAGTTTCCTTGCAATGATGTCCTCTAGGAGATTGATGGCAAGTCACTTCTTCTGATGACACGCAATGATGTGCTGACTGGCCTGTCCATTAAACTGGGACCTGCACTGAAGATCTATGAATACCATGTCAAGCCGCTACAAACCCAGCACCTGAAGAGCAACGCTGCTTGACTGTCTGTTTTTTACAATCAGTAACCACAGTGGAGCAAGTTTGCCAGTCTACATTCAGAATGTGCTGCAGTGGTATTTAAAGGTTGGTGCTGTTGATCTGTCCGGTCATGCAATATTACTGTGTGATTATTTTGTACTTGGTGTCCATACACTAATTGTTTGGATATGGTGCTAGGTTTGAATCATAGCATTTCGCCCTTCTTTGGTCTTAAGCATCAGAGCAGACACTGGACAGTGGTTTGACTTTTTTATTATTATTATTATTATTATTGTTATGTGTTTGCTTTGGTCTTGCAGGGTATAGTAGGCTATATGATCATTTCCTTGCACTCTCCAGGGGTCAAAAAAATAGGCAGAGTTTATCACAACTGTGTATTTCAAGTGTATTTCTTAAACAAAAGTAATCACACAGTGTGGATATTTAGAAGACTGTGAAAGAAAACCAATGTATTATTATTACAAAAGGTGATGAATTGTGTTTGCCTCTCTTTTAGCCTATGAGTGTGAGGAGTTACCTCTTTGCTAACTTTTACTTGAATCTTTTAGCTTTATATGTGCCTCTTACATTTTGTTTCAAATTTGTCAAAGAAGTCTGTAAAAAAATAACCACTGATATTCTATCCTATGTGACTGGCTCTCCCCCGTCCATCATATGTAAGAGTGTCTCCTTTTTGTTTTAGAAAGGGGTGATCATTCAAAAGTTTATGAAATTTGAGTTTTTAAAAAGTCAATGCTGCATAAATATTTGAAAAAGCACAAATGATGTTAAATGTTCTTTCAGTTTTGTCTTATTTATGTGATGTTTTTAAAATGGCAAACATATGTGCATAGCAAGTCAGTAAGCAGAGCATATTTTTTAATTAGTACAGCATATGAAGGCCTTCCAGAATTATGTGATCAAGTTAAGCTCCTTTAGAACTCCACAACTGTCATTTTTTGAATTTATATTGTTTGGCACAATTAATAATGGGATTACATACATCTAAAGCATTCTAAAAGACTGTAGCAATACCATGACCCTGCATGGGAGGTCATGGTTGTTGGTGTCATATTAATCATGTTATCATTAGACTTTTTATTAAATTCTGTGTAATTACTAAATGCCATGCATCATCTGATTGTTCAAGAGAATTTCATATATTTGCTAATCATTTATGATCAACATGCATCTTATTTAAGCCAGTCCTGATGGCAGTCAGTATTTTGACATCAATTCCAGTAAGGAAGTTAAAAACAATATTCATAAAGCGGGCAGATTTTTTGTTTTCAAGGCTGTTGGACTAGAGGAATGACTTGAGATAACAAAACATTCAGTGTGAAAAATCAGTGCCAATACTACTTGGTTTATAAAATAGAACCGTTTGAATGAATTTAAAGAAAAGAGAAGGGCAATATCCAATGTAGAGAATGTGGTTAGGACATTACGTCCATGTCAGGTTTCCTCCTTACTGAAGTGTTTACAAGTTTGTCAATCCGCTCAGGATATTTATGATGCATTTGATCAATGTTACATAGGTTACCTGTATAGGACACTTGCACAGTAACACAGTGTGATTGAGCTTGTTTGTACCAGTAAGAAATTCAGTTTTTTTTCCTTTTGTGTGTACTCATCCCAACTTCAACTATTGTATTGAAGCTTTGGAACTATAAAATCGTTACTATGCTTTTTATTTCAAAATAAACACAAGCATGATTACCTTGCATGTACTTGAACACTTTTCTCTGTGGATCATTGTCAGAAAATTAGTCTAATATCAGATTGCATCCATGCACCCTCCAAAAAATTATGGCAAGTAATGTGCTCCTACTTTTTAAAGATAGATAACAAAAAGAGTTAATGAGAACTGATAGCCAATTTATATAGACACAAATGGACAATATTTTGCTTTAGTAGAAAATGTAATTCATTATTTGTCAGAATCAAAGGAGTATAATTCCACACCATAACAGATACGAAATTTTATTAGTTTAAAAAAGTAGTAGTACAAAAAAGGCACAATTAAGTTAAGACACTGTGCCACTAAAATTTTAAATGTTTGTTCCCTCGTTCTGGCATAAGGCAGTACATCAACAACTCTGGTGCTTATTTCACATGATCACATGAAATCCGGACTGAAATGGTTTAGTCTTTACAGCATGTTAGAACAGCTTGGCAGCATGAGGCATACAGATTTTTCTCAATTTTCATAGACGTGTGGACTCTTTCCTGTGTTGATGCCATTGCAGTTGTGGACATCAGTAATTTAACATATTCCTGAAGAGTCCTCTGTGATGAAAAGAAGGCCTAAAAAAGAAAAACTTTTGTTTAAAAATAAATAAATGGGAACAAACACCACTGGTATTATCTTTCATGTATTGGTCTCACCTTTGGCAAATTCTCCAGTGTGGGCTCACAAGAAAGAGCACACCTTCTGTGGCCTGAACGGGTTAGTACTTGAAGAGACACCTGTGAGCAGAGGGTCTTGCAGAGCGTTCTGCATGCAGAACTGTTGGAGGTCCGCAGCTGCCTGGGATACCTGGAACAAAATTATAGAAGGCGTCACCAAGCTGTGGGTGTAACTATAGCCAAATCCTAATGAACCCCAAACTAAGTGCAAGTCAAATGTCAAACAATAAAAGTCTACAAGTCTAGACAATACAAGTAGACAATACAAGTCTAAATCGTCAAACAATAAATCCGCCAATCATGAAATCGATTCATGTCAGTTAATTCTTTTAAGGGCTAAGGACTTAGGGAACATTTGGGAATTGACAACATTTGGGAATTGACATTCAGTCTGTATTCTCAAAGACCCTTATGAGAAACCCAAATTCATGGAAGGAGCAGTTCAAACATTACAAATTACGTCCCTTCAGTGCGTATTTGGTCGTGTCCCTTGAAAATCGAGCTCACCCAATGAACTTACTACTAATAAAGTACTGTATGCAGTAGATGTTTCAGTTCAAAACAAGACGTTTTATTTAAAATTATTTGCATACTTAGGCTTATTAAACTTCGATTTATTTATCTAGCTGGTAAGACCAAAGTCCTAAATTAGTTTAACATTAGTCGCTAGTACCTGTGTCAAAGATATTAGGCACAAAATGCTAACTAGCATCACAGACATGGAAATAACGTTACTTCAGATAAATAATCATGGACACAAAATTAAACAGTGCCCTTTGGTAAGTAATTAGGCGGATATGTTTGACTTCATTGCATCTTTTGTCACTGTCGTAATTAAAAAGCATCAGTTTTCCTATAGTGCTGTTGCAATGATGGCTTGTCCTACCTTAGCTTTAGCTGTTAGCGACAGTGTAATATTTATTTAATAGAAGTTTGGAAGTAACTTAGCCTTCAAGTAGGCTAGCGTTACATAGTTGAACTCATTGTTACAGCACATTACTTACGATCTAAAAAAAAACTATGTGGTCTTAAAATGAACAACTCGACCTATTGTTCAGTCTTTCACATTAACTAACGTAAGACCCCACGCCCTGTTTAGTCAAGTGATTAGCATGCATAGCGTTCACAGCCTAGCTATCTAGCTAACTTCTCTAGCTCACAGCTAACTTAAAAGTTCATTAGTCAAGGAAATGTAAGCTTGCATACCTTCACTCTGTTTATACTCGCTTCAAATCGTAGTTGCTGAACAATCTTCTTCATCGCCATAAGGTTTGATGCTCCCGACATTATTTCACAAAAACAGAAAGCAACTTTGAGAACAACTGTGAACTTGCCTAGCTAGACCGCTGACACAAAGCGATTGTAGAAAGCTGTTTCCTGTTGCGGAAGTTAAGTAGGGAGGGGCCAATATCTTTTACTGGCTATGGGTCTATGGCCAATATATCAGCACCCCACCACCCAATCCCCATGTGCTGTACTTGACAATTCAATTAAATGATATTATATTTATTTAGCACCTTTTACAATAGTATTGTCTCATGGCGCTTTACAGCAAGGAGCACCCAAGAGCAACAGGGGCAAGAAAAAACTCCCTTATGTTAGTCTAGGAACTTTGGGCAGATCCAAAACTCAAGGGGCTAACCCAACTGCTCGGGGTCATCATCCAGGAAAAGTCCAATCAGTAGTAACCATGATAGACTACAAATTGTCCATGGTTTTAGCTAAGCATCATAATAGTTCCAAAATATTGTCCCATAGCATTACATAGTAGTCAATTCATATTCAAGAATTATGGCTAGACAGTGTTGTAGCAGCCAGACACAGAGTTAAAGTCAATGTGTGAGATGAGTCATGGGGGTAACAATATGGGTCCATTTTGACAGTTCCATTGTTGGGGGGGTTCACAAGGCCTCAAGGAATGAGAGTTGGTCCTGGCATGGGCATCTAGGAAGGGCCTTTGGGATGGAGAGTTGATCCTGGCATGGGCCTCCCATAATGTTGGTTATGGTCCACTCAGGAGGGGAAGGTGACGGGAGTCCACCAGAAAGGAGGCAGGGATGACACTCAGCAGATATAATTGTCTGTAGGACAGAGGAAGCAAATGGGTTAAGTCAGGCTCACACTTCACTGATCATACGTGTCACATGTGCTCTTCATTGACTACAGCTCAGCCTTCAACACGATAATACCGGACATTCTGATCCCCGTGTTCTATCGCTCCACCATTGAGAGTATCCTGACTTACACTGTGTCAATGTGGCACTCCAGCTGCACAGAGGCTGACAGGAAGACTGCAGAGGGTGACCAACACCGCACAAAAAATCATTGGCTGCCCTCTGCCTTCAATTACCACCATCTTCAACTCTCGCTGTCTCAGCAGGGCCAGGAACATTCTAAAGGACAATGCCGACCCCAGTTTCCATCTCTTCAACCTGTTGCCATCTGGCAGGCATTTCAGGTCCATAACAGCCAGAACAGGGACAGTTTCTATCCCAAAGCCGTCACCATACTGAACTCACAAATGCACTGAGGAAGGTTATATATTGTATGTGGGTGACTGTCTGTAGTGAAATCAGGGAAACCGCTCTGACACATCATCCCCATGTGCATTCCCATACAGCTATATTTTGATATTCTTGGGATTACAAAAAGAACAGCATTCTGGGATTTTAGGGCTCTAGGAGGGTTAAAAGGGACAAGTAGTATTTAATGTATGTTGGAATGCGGTCATTGAGGGCTTTACAGGTTAGGAGGAGTATTTTAAGGGCCCATCAGCATCATAATTTTAAACATAAGAAATGACTACTCATACAGATTTTAATGTCTTGTAGGCAGGCATGAAGTTATTAGCATACAGTCACTGGCATTGACATACTTGACAGAACGCAATACAATTAATGTATTATACTGTAATGTCAAATATATAATTACACACAATAGCCTGTACTCTGATTACTAAGGTAAACTGACTTGTTATTTATTTTATCATGGAGAGAACAGGCCTACATGGTAGCATATAATTGTCCTGTGGGTTTAGGCTTCCCGTTCCTTCAGTCATGAAATACACGCACTAACAACACTAAAACTGAAGGCCAAGTGTTGTGCCAAGGATTGGCTGAGTCCTGTATCCGAAGCAGAATTTTTAAAGGCTATTGGTTGGGAAATCAAAACTGTTATGTCTACTGCAAGGTTCGAATAATTTCACGTCTCACAACTGACCAAAGTTGCAATCGCCAGAGCAGCTATTGCATTTAAGGGCTATTTTTTCACGGGCAAATTATTTCAGAAATGTTTTATTACCCTACAGTTTTACACTACCGAACTGGATGCTTTGCCACGATATGGTAAGTTACCGAAGGCTGCTTATTCTTACAGCAATTTTACGAGTTAGCGTAGTACATTGTATATTGCTACAATATGTGTGCAAGAAAATGTAACGTCATGATGTAAGGTTAGGTTATTAGGTTATCACTTGCCCATATTACTTCTTACAACGATCTTGCATTTGTCTCATATAAATAATCTTTCTGAATTCTGATCTGTTTCTCCTGACATCCCCTCCCCTCAATTTGGGGTTGGAAACTGACAGTAGGCTAGAATTAGGAAGTTTGCCCAATTGATCCTGTTGGTGGCTGGCTAAGAAAAAAAAAATCAATTTTCTTTCTCTCACCTTCTATTTCTGCTATTATTTCAAGGTTAGCTTCTACAAGGGGTAAAGCACTCACTCGACGGGACTACCTTAAGGTCAACGTTCCACAAACATGGTAAAATTATTTTTCACACACACCACACCATGTTACATACACTCTACTCAGACCTATGCATTGCACATGTGCCACTCTATCAACAGTGATGAGATCATGAAGTATCTACTGGTGCAAGCCCCACCTCCTCGGCCAGGATTGCCTCGGCCTCGTTTCTCCCTGCTCCTGTCCTCCCATCTGCAGTATGGAGTGGTGCTGGTTTATCACAGACAATGTGGCATCCTTATAGGTAGGAGTTCTGTGTCACTGAAGGATACTTTGAACTAAGAATTTTTTTTTTGTTGTTGTAAGATAAATTGGTAAGTTGAAACTGGATTGCACTGACAAGTCAAGACCCTGGTTCTGGCTCTGTGCTATAGGGGGTCTGCATTAGCTTCTCAGGGTTAGAGTTCAGGCAAAGTTAGGTCTACAGGGTTGGGATTTACCACCTGTGGACTATTCTTATACTGTTTAATTTTAATCTTTTGCCTTCTGAAATGGCCACGGTTTAGAAGAGCTCCAGCAGACTATAGAAAGACTGTTGCGACACCATCAGCCCAAGATTGACCTGGTGGCAGACAGCAGGTTGGTTTCCAGTTTCCATCGGATACAGTGTTGTAGCAAACAAGGAAAATACTACATTGGGCCTGTATGCATTGCTTTGCATATGTTAGTCATCACCCTTACAATTTAACCCCTGAAGGGACTTCTTTAGGTGCAGATTAAGTGAGGAATGATGGAGATGAGTGTGGGAGTGGAAACAGATGCAGAATATATCCCAGAGATTAAGGAACAGCAGACCATATAAATAAAGAAGGAAACACCCAGGATTACTGTGCAGGCACAGCCATTGAGAGAGATTAATCGGCCCTTGTTGTTCTTTTTGATCTAGGATTACTCATACTCTGCCCAGTGCTGTTGACAGACAGACAGACCCACTGTTTGGAGTGGTTAATTATGATCTGCCTAGCCCCAGCTCATATATTCAGGTAAACATCCAGGCATTACAATTCAACTACTGTACATTCTTAATGTCTACAGAAAGGGCTGGCATACATTAAAAATGTATTGTTATGCAAACAAAAAACAACACATTAACATATGGAAATAAATTACATCCAGCTTCCGATTGGAAGAGTGCAACAAGGTGCACAGATAGACAGTGATGCTAAAAGTGTCTAATGAAAAATAGCTATAGAAACACTCCAGTGGAGCTGCATGATGTTGATCACTTGATAGTCAGTGCAGTGTTTTTGTAACCATTGATTAGAAGTCTATAGAAGTCTATACTGTGCCTTCAAACAGTAGTAGAATTAAAACCTATTGAACACATTTTGTTCACAACAAATTAATTGTTATATAATGGGTAATAGACTGATAATTCCTTGACTCCTCTGGGTGGTTAGCCAATATGTTGTAAAGACTGATTGTGGTTAGCTTCTTTGGGCAGCTGACTGTTCTGACGGCACATGTGTTTGAGGCGCAGTGTTTATTTTGTCATCTATACATGTGATGTGGTGGTCAAATAAGAGCACAGGATAAGATCTCTTAAGATGACTATGTGACATTATATGTGAAGTTACTTTGCAAGTAGTGATACAGCCATTGATGGCTTGTTTTCTTCTGTGTGTCCCATAATGTGTCAGCTGTTCTCTACAGAGTTTCCAGAAACTGCTGGAATCATGCTCGCTGATGGTAGGTGTGCGTGGCGTGTTGTTTTCAAATTCAAAATAATGGTTATAATCATTTTAAAAGACTTGATTAGCTGTTTAGGTTAGGCTGTTTGAGCTGTGGAAATGGTGAACTATGCCTCTCTATGTTCTTTGTGTCTGGTCCTCTTCACCAGGCATTACTGCATCTCCAGAATCCATCACTCTGAGAGAGGAAATGCCACCAATAATCTCCCAAGATGAGGTGCTGTTTGTTGTCATTTCATGAAGAACTTCAAAATCATGAGTGATGCCACCTTGTGCTGTCGTCTCATTTGGTGTAGAACCCACAATATCAATGTACTGTATGTCAATGAATTAGTGTGGCAAGTGTGGACATTGGGGCAAGGCTTTTGCTTCTTTTGTGGCATGAATAATTTTTCTGGCTAAAGCCATCTTCTAGTCTAATCACTTTTGCCTTCATATCCAGCAGCCAGTCATTGAATTTACTGAATTTAAGTCAGAGAAAGTTATCATTTCTCTTGCCCCTTTGTCTCTGTTTTTCTGTTCACTGTTCAGTTTGCAGGAGTAGAACTCCCGCTGGAAGGTTTGGTTGAAATGCTGCTGGAGCAACCAGATAATTATATTGAAGGTGAGTAGATCAAGCTCTCTCAAGTTCTCTTGCCATTCTTCATGGTGCCTAATTTGGTGAAATACTTCTGAATGTTCCTGTCATCCTTGTTAGCACAAGAAAGACATTTTCACTTTTAAAAATGGACAAAATCTTATTTATCTACTCTGAATCTCACACATTTTAGATAGCAGTCTGTCTTTAGATCACTACTGCACAGTATATAAGCAATATGGTTTTATTACCATTGAATCATCAATATAGGATTTTGTGTCTTATAAACACAAAATGTGTAATTTACTTGTTGATACACAGACAGCAGTTGATTGCTTGTGATGAATTCTGCGTTGTAAGGAATGGCTAGGGATCAGCCGATGGAAACAGAGAGGTTATCACCGCAGCAAGACCAGGAGCAGGTAAGGCAGGCAGAGGTGGAGCGGGGGCAGGACACAGAGCAGGAGAGAGAGGTTGAGAGAGCCGCAGAGATGGAGAGGACACAAGACATGGCAGGCACCATCCTCTCTGCAGACCAGTGAGTCACAGCCACAGAGTGATTTTGTTATGGTCTGAACTAGGCGATACCATGGAGATCCACATTCAGCATGCAACAGGGAAATACAGTATTATCACATGATTTTGCGCACAATATTAGACACTTTTGAATAGCCTTTGGCCTGAAAGTGTGCTATGTCAATAAAATTTGCTCACCCTTTTGTTCTCTGTGGAGAGCATGAATGTGCTGCATGTAGCACAGTTTATTTATTTGGGTTCAAAAGCGAATTTGTTGTGAATAAGCATTATTTTCAAAAGGTTATTTGAAAGGACAGTAAGCATTCTCCAGGTCCAGACAATTGATAATGGCAAGTATGCTTTAGGTGCACTCCATTGTTACCTCATACCTTTATTTACAGACTCCAGGTGACAGCTAGCACCTCCAGCAAGGAGCCTACACTTTTTGCAGAGGAAGGGATTGTCACACCCATGGAGGTGCCTGACATCTCCGGTGAAAGGACTCCCATGTCTGTGCATTTTCCCTCCCCTTCGCCGGTGCGCCTACGGCCAAGAGAAGAGAGAGTCCGACAGAGATCTGAGAGCCCAAGTCTTGAGGTGTGTGTGTGGACTGCTTTTGCAAAACCACACAGATTGCAGTTTAATCATGAAAAAAGAGACTCAGTGAGTCTTACAACTCTGTTCTAATGGTCAGGATTGTGATGCTTGACGAGAAGTGTACAAGAACGGTACACTAAACAGATGTGGAGTTTGGAATATTGAACCGTAGTTTGACTTTCAACAATTATATCACAAAAATAAACTTTATTGCCATATTTGTCAGACAAATTTCCCCCAAAATCATGCAGCCCTGGTATATGTGTACAACTCTGCCTGTGTTACTGTAAGTTCTGCCTCTATGGTTTGGCTTTCATCTTGCTTTGGATGATCTGACTCAACAGAATGTGTGGATTCCTGTAGTCATAAGTCTCTCTCATTCTCAGTATGTGTGTACTCTCCTTCAGCTCCTAGAGTTGCCTCCTATTGAGAAACAGAGAAGAAGGAGGCAGCTAATCTTCATTGATCAGAATACCCAAATCTCCCAGGATGAGCTGAGAGCACAGATTGATGATGTGCATTTTGAGACCAGAGCCCTAGTAAGAAACCCATGTTTGTATCTCTTCTCATGGTTTCTCTAAATGGAGAGCAATATTAACGTATATGTACAGTCATTTTGATCAGCATTTGATCAACATTTTGAATGCAATGAATCTTCAATTATAAAGAAGACTTGTATGTGCGCATCCACATAATATAAGGACATGAAGACTTGTCAATCACAACATCAAAACACAGACTCAGAAATTTGGATATACCTGTCAGCCAGCTACATGATAATATATGAAAATACAGAAAAAAGAGAACAGCATCTTGTCTAGGTTAGAATGGCAAATGAGAAAGTGACTAACTTCATTTTAACTTTGAACTTTAGGCTTTTTATAGAATCTGTTTTGAAAGCTGAAATTTGTATGTATTTGTATTTGTTCTGCTGTTTTGTAAGGCAGAGGTGTTTGTGGACGTTCCGGCTATGAGAACATTGTCTCCTGATGAACTTCTGAGCAACCCCTGCTGTGGTGAGTAAAGGCAGCCTCTTCAGAGACACAGTCCACATGTTCTTACCAAGACCACAGAGACACAGTCCACATGTTCTTACCCGGCCTCCTGAACACACAGACACTTTATTCTCCTTTATTCTCAAACTGTGAGTGAGAATATGACAACCAGGCACTGCTCTTCCACTGCTGTACTTTCACAGACCTCCCTCAAGACATTCTGGAGATATGGAAGCAAGGTGCGACTCTTTGTTCCTCTCTCCGTACCCGGGAGGAGGTGGAGATGGAGGCCTCCGAAGAGGAGGAGGAAGAGGAGAGAGAGCTGGGAAGGAGGGAAACGGAGGAGGTCAGAGCAGAGGTGGAGCGAGAGACTGACATCCTGGAGATGGCAAGCGAGAGAGAGCTGAGCTCCAAGGACATCAGTGGAACCTCACTGCCACATCCAGAGGTGATGACAGCATAAAGTCAGTGGTAGTCAGTGTAGGCCTACTGTCAAGCAGCTTACCCAAGAAGTGATCAGTGGGGCTGAATCTGTTTATTACTATTTGGGTTAGTGGCTGTCTCCAAATTAGTGCTTTGGAATGGCCCATGCACTAGCCCATGCTTTGTCTTTTGGTATTTAACATATAGCCAAATTGAAAGTTTTTTTCCTATCCAAGTTCTGAAACCAACTGTTTAAAGAACATGTGTGTTTCTCAAATCTCAGATCACTGCAATTTTTAAAATTATACCTGCTTGTTTGTGAACAGATCCCCAGAGAACTGGAGCGCTCCTTGTCTCAGGAGGGCTCAGGTAAGATCCTTAAATCACAACATAAAACTATATGTGTATATATACACACACACACACACACACACACACACAAACATATTATACGGCTCTCCAGAATGCTGTGGGAGGTTCTATTCACTTTGAATGGGCCTTCCCAGCGTTCAGAAGTCATTTTTTCTTTATGACAACCGCTGGGAAAGTATAATGGCTGCTGTCAATGGCAACATTTTTTGCTTCAGATTCACATCTGCATATCATTCCGTGACTAGAGATCATTCATTCACTTATGACAGTTGAAAGTGAAAGGAGAACAGCTGCATTCTAGCAAAGTTTTCAAGTTGCAGTTGCGAACTATTTTATTCATGGAAGCCACAAAACAGCAATAAATTCAATTTGAAAGACGTTTGTGTGAAGTTTTCTGTTGTTGTTTTGGCAAGTAGCTATATAATAAGCAGGATAATGTGTTGTCTGCTGGTAATTGAAAGAAAATATTTCCCTTCAGGATGAATCAAGACCTGTTCATTCTGTCTGGAAATATTTTCCTATAATGACCGACGGACAATACATTATCCTTTACAAAACACATACAACACATATACATTGTCCACTGCAAAAAACATGACATGAACTATGTAAATAGACAGCATGTGATGAAGTTAAGAATTATCTGGAAGTTACTTGAATGGAATTGATTATGTGGCTTCAACAGTTACTTCATTACACTCTCTGGAGTTGTCTGACAAAGATGTGTCAACACTTGAACCTGTCGAGCTCCCGAGGTGAGGGTGAGTGTGTGTGTGTGTGCGTCTGGGTACTGCGCTATGTTTGGATCAAGGAAAGAGAATAAAACTAGGTTGGAGAAGGGAAAATAGTTTTGGCATAAACAGCATGGGCAGCCCATCATATTGAGTCCACCAAGTAAAGTCATTGGCAGACCACTGCAAGATGAGGTAGTGGATAGCGTTTTCAGAATTTCAGCGTTTTCAGAATTGATATTGTTTGTGTATTCCCATGCACTTGGTTTGTGTTGGAGGTCTCCTACACGACCTTTACTGGGACATCTGGAGGACATTCCGGAAGAAATTCCTGAGCCTCCTAAAGCAGGAGTGAGAGCAACAGAGGATGAGTGGAGGTAAGATCCCCAACCCATTTCTTTGGCACTGGGATTATAGATCAAGCACAAAGCCTTGCACACTGGTGACTGAAGGAGCTCCAGTCAGCATTGTCAAATATATTTTTATGAAAAGAACCCAAACCTATTTGGTGAAACACATACATATACTGTACCTCAGTGTCTACAACCCTTGTGTGAATTGTGCAGTGTTTGTAGTTCTCCAAAGAGGAGTCCTATTTTTCTTAAAGGGGAATGAAGAGGGAGGAAAAAATGTGGGTGGGGGAAGTGGTTGAATATCGCAGTCCTGTTCACATCCATGGCTGAGGCACATAACCCCTCACTGCTCCCTGAGCGCCGCTGTAGCTGGCTGCCCCCTGCTCTGGGTTAGTGTGTTTCACTTCACTGTGTGCTCACTGTGTTCTCTGTGTGTGTCACTATTTCACAGATGGGTTATCCGATACATCGGATTACAGTCTGTACAGTCAAATAAGTTTGACAGTCACAAATGCCAGATGAAAGGAGCCATGACTGTTGAAAGTTGGAAAGAATGGTTGTTCACCAAAATGCTTGAAATTACAAGATTTCAGGACCATAGTTTCTAAATGATTAGTGGTACAGACTCACCTGGATAAACCCATTGAAACCTGTTTGCAGATTTGAATATGCTTTGCACATCTATCTGCAGACAGGCCCACTGGAGACTGGATTTCAGAATCACCAAAAGGCCAGGAACCAGTCACAAGCAGGTGAAATGATCTGAGGGCCATTGTAACATTGTATTATTTAATGCCTGCCTCTGTAGGGTGTTTTTCCAGCCTTTGGAGATGCAGGATGAAGTGACTTTTCTCTCTTTACTACCTCTGACACCGAGCCGTGACACAGTTGCTGTCTCGTTCTGGTATCTTTTAGGTGAGTCCAGAAAGATGCCCTGATTATGGCACTTTAACATGGCAAGAACTTGATCCACACTTACTACTTACTACTGTATAGTGATGTATGTAAGGACAAAAAAAATAGTTAATCAATGTCAATGCCTTAATGCCTAGATGTGTGTCAATTTACAGAGAGCGTCAGTCTACGGAGAGTCATTGTGCACCAAGATGAGCCATATGGTGACATTTTTGTTTCACGTGGACATTTGTTCAATCAAGTAGGGTAACATCTATTGAGATACATATTTTGCCCTATTATAAATGTTATATTTTTTACTGAAGCTTTTATTGATCTATCAGTTCTGGTCATTGTTGAATTGTAATGATTAATTAATCCTCTCCTATTAATCCTCTGCGGATTCATGTTCATATCTACGTTGTTACCAAAGGCATTAGTGTCGATTTTAAGTCAGGATATGCCTATTCTCATACAGTTTTATAATATTTAATTGCAGTGGTAATTTGTTAGCCTCATAATATGTATTTTGACTCTTTTTAATAACTCACCTATACTGACTGCAGGCCTATTCCACCTGTTACCCTGATGTCTCATAATATTTTCCCATATTTTCACTGTTTTACCCTGTTTCCTTGATGATTAAATAAACATTTGCTTCAAGTATTGGATTTCAAATAGGGCTGCTTATGGACTTCAGGAGAGTTAATGACACATTCAAACACAAAAAAAGAATAATTTTATTAGAAACACAGTTCTAAACTTGAGCTTTTGTACAATATATTCACATATATGCAGGATATTTTACATTTAACCATGTTTTGGCACTTGTCACCTGCAACAAGCATACAAGACTTGTGTACAGCACATCTTCAGTACATTTGGGGTCTTTTTTCATGAATTAGGAGTCAAGTATAAGTAAGCATAAGGCAACATATTTCTGAGAATCTCAAAACATGTGAAACAATTTTAACAAATATAGATAACTCAGTAGTGTCAACTATACCAAAATATGGTGCACTTTCTAGGCAACTTGTCAACTCTAGGCAATTTATTAACAACCAACAGCTACAAAACTGGACATAGCAGAACAAGTCAATATACAGGACATTATAAATTACAACTTTTTCCTTCCTTGTATTTTTCTGTGTTCTGCCTGTTTATAACTACTGACTGGGAATTGCCCTGAAATCATGTCATGCTAGCTCCCCTTACTAGATCTGTGATGCTGCTTTGACAGTAAGGCCAAGGCTTTAAAATGACATTAGATGAGTTTATTTAACTGAGATCTGCCTTTTTTTTATTTGGAAGTTGCTGTTCATATACATGGTATTATGCTTGGCTTGGCTTATTTCTGGTTTATTGTGTTAGCTGTAGCTTAGAATGCTATTTCTATTGTGCTACTAGACATCAAGAACAAGTGACATGAATGGAACTGTAACTGTAGATGGGAGTAGTCTCATTACAGATGAAGATTCAAAGAACACTAATACACATGTACAGTGTTTGGGGAAAATGTTTAACAATATGTTACCAGGGGCACTGACATCTCTGATCCCCTTCCCTGAAAACCAGATATAGGCATCTGACCTGAGAAAACTTTGTCCATGGACCTGATCAGTAACAAAACTGCAGCTCTTTCAGATATTTTAATCATGAGCTAGCTATCTGTTCAAATTTAATTACACATGAACCAAACCTTTAGGGGTCTGGTATTGGCAAAGTCACCACAACATAAACGAAACTTTGCTTTGTTTCAAGCAAATTTAAATGCACATTGTTACCAATAAAGTGAAGAAACAGACTCTGGTTACCAGCAGGCCTATTGAGATATAGCTACAACAAACAACAATCACAAAATTCACAAGTTCAATCCTAGTCTATTAGCAACCATGCACACATAAATGTTCTCTCAAGATAAAAACAACTAAATGACCAGCATTGTCACTTACACCATTTGTTTTGCTCTCACACCACATTTCCAGTCAAACAATTTATTTAGATTTAGATTTATGTGTTTAGCAGACGTTTTTATCCAAAGCACCTTACATTTTGTCAACTATCAAGTGTTCAGGGCCAGTCTCCCCTAGAGCAACTTAGGGTTAAGTGCCTTGGTCAGGGGCACAACAGCGGCAGCTGGGATTCAAACCAACTTTATAGGCTACTTGCACGCTACCCAGGTTTCTTAACCGCTACGCTACCACCACCCCATTTTATGATTCAAGCATTCTTTCATTTGGCGGCAACATGGGCGTCTTTACAGCTCAATCACTTATGGTACCACAATAGTAGTAAAGGCAACAACTAAATGCTTGACCCCTTGGGTGAAATTCCTCAAAAATAAGGATGGTATTTATTTGATGACTTAAATCAGATTAAGGGCCCCAATTTAAGTGACAGGACAATTAAATTGCAATGTTATCTATAATGGACAAAAATGAACAGAAGCTAATTTAATAACTCGACTAAATGAATTGGCTATTTTAATACCATGAGCAAGATCCAGTGCAGAAACAGACAAATCAATAGCTCAACAAATCACTTGACAACTTTAGCTCAAGCACAAGGCACTTTGCTCGTTCTTGCTTGACTGTGCAAATTAGGGCCCTCAAAACTGAATGCTGACCATAATGATGGGATGAATTGAGGGTAAAAGTCAAATTTGTAGGTGAGAGCTCCTTGTTAATCAAAAGGCGAGAGGAGCATTAAGTGGCAGTGGTTTCAAGGCTTCTTTTTAAACCCTAAACTTCAGATGCAGGAGGCTATACACTGGCTAGTAGGTGTATCTTGAGAGAGGGGTGTCCTCTAGTAGGTCATCCTGTTGGCATAGAAATAGAAAGACAATCCAAATTTGCTGGAGGATTATAAGGTTTGTTAAAAAACACAAGTATTTACAATATTACATATTACTGCACACATACAGTACTCATTATATTTAATCTTAGATGTAATGCAGTGTTACATTACAAGCGTACCAATGCATACTGGAAAGACTATTCTCCTCATTGCACAACAATGGCCATTGAAATGAGTTTGAAGTCAATATTTTAAGACATTGTGTGAGTTTGGGCAAGTTAGATGTAGATCACTCTAGATTATTTGGGTATGTAAAATAAGACTCATAATGCAGATGACCAATGCAAGCGTCACTCACTCACCATGGGGAGATCATGAAGCCGATGAAACTCTGGGTGTTCGTGACGATGGCGGAATTTGAGGAAGAGCATAACAGAAGCTATTGCGGTGCAGACTATGAATACTGACACCAGTCCGGCCAGGATAGGGTCCAGCGGAGAGGCTGGATGGTGACCTTCATATGCTGTATCTTGATAGGGAGCAGAAGTGGAAAGACTGACATTAAACAAATCATTCAATGGACACGTGACAGGAGATTTTTTTACTTCAAAAGTGCATGTTGGCAATCTCTTCTCATCTCCTAAATTTAACTAAGTGTAATGTCTATTTAAAAGCACTATTTGTCAATACTACAAGCTATTTCTGTGTCCGATTTTAATGAACACTCACCCTCGTCACCCACATCCAACTGTGGAGGCGCATCCTGTTTGGGTGGAGCCACAGACAGATGGCCAGGTGTCTGGGGGGCCTCTGACATAAGAAATTGGGTAGGAGTAAGGGTTGGTGGTAGGGAGGTCATTTCTACAGTCTTTTCAGGCACTGACTTGGGGGTTGACTGATGGGTTGTCTGGCTGGATAGAGAAATAGGGGTGGTAGAAGACTGAGGTGTTGTCTGATCAGGCACCAGGAGGACAGTCCCTGTGTTCAAGTCATTACTCTCAGTCTGATTCGTTGATTCTGCAGGAGTGGTTTTCAGCTCTGTGTGAGCTAAACCCGTCCCTGTGGGAACTGATGTGGCAACACCAGTGGATGCTGGGTAAGATAAGTTAAAAGAATGGAAAAGAGAAACAGGTTGGAAGCTTTGAGTAAGAATAACATGGTTACAATGCAATGGCAATGTATCAGGTTAGAGAGAGGGGGAACAAGATAATTCCAGATGTGAGCAAACAATTAAGATAAATATGCTGTCAGAACAACCTAAATACAAGCTTTTGTCTTTCGATAGGTTTTTGACAACATGCATTGCCAACACAACATAATTCTGACAGTGTTTACGCGTACGTGTTTGTTACGTGCTTATTTGCCTCAAGCCACAGTCACAACTACTTCAAGTTTCAACCTCATTTCCCGGTAGCAGTCTGAAACCATCCAGTGACTGGATGGCTCCACTGCCCACCCCAGTGAGACATTAATATGAGGTCAGGACTCCAGCCGAGTTAAATATAGACAGTATGCCAGTGGTATGTATGATGGCGTTGTAACACTGCTGTCTGTATTTACAAACACAGGTGCCATAGGTGCAGGGGTTACATGGTTACACAATGGCGAAAGGTATGGGATGGAGAGTTCTGATAAATTCATATTTGTTATTGCACTATAACTAACATAATATTGTATCTGAATAGCTTTTTATCCATGTAGTCAATCGATGTGCGCTTTCTTCAATATTGGAAGGAATGGTTTCACATGTTTGCATTTACATGCCTATTGCCTTTTGATGTCTCCCTCTCAATTTTAATGCAAGCTAGACCTCCAACACCTAGGTCATAGACTTACAACTAAATTAAAGAAGCCTTGAATGGTCTCACACATGCTCATTGACAATGCTTGCATGATCCTACACCGGCTAGTCGACAATGCTTTCTCACTCCTCACGTCTCACTTTTTCCTTGCGCTTCTCACTGTACCTGTAAATGAGAATGGCTTTGGGCTGAGGCTGGAGTGATGATGTAGTAACACTGAAGGAGTAGAGGAAAAGGCTGTTGTATGTAGAGACAACGTGTCTCTCATTCCTTCAGAGACAGTTCCAAGTTCTGATGACAAAGGAGTGACATGGGTGGCCTCTGACACAGAGGGGAGAGTGACTGTGCGATGGGAGGTTTTCTCTTGTAGTGGAGCACTCGAGGCTGCCTCCCCAGTGGTTGTTGTGGGTCTGGGGGGGGAGGGAGTAATGGAGTAGGGTGTCCCAGTTGTGGTTTCAGTGTGTGGTGGATTCGTGGTTTGACCTACAGGAGGTGACAAATGATGCTAGCAATAAACAACTCAGCAAGACTGCATCATGCAGCTCACTACTGACTGGTACCTCAACTACTGAATGAAACACAGCCTGCATCTCACTGCACAATGCAAAATCACTGCCAGAAGGAGGAATGTGATTTTGTCTATTTGATCAGCTCTACATGTTTAACACATAATTGTTCCAATTTTAAAAGAAAATCAAGTTTTTTTCCATACCTTGCCAACCAGTGGTAAACAGCAGCTAAGGAATAGTTCAAAGGGCTTAATTATTCTGGCATAGGCTGTTACAGCAAAACAGGTCTCTGAAATTCGTGTCAGAGGGACAACTGCCTGTACCAACTGGTTTGATCTTATTCTGGACTAATGTATTATTCAGGGAAGCTAACCACAAAGAAGGAGCTATAGAGTGGCTATCTGACATTTAGGTGTGTGCAGATTTAACAACAGGGGTGTATCTGGTAATTCCAGTGAGAGTTTGGGCTTTGATGTTATCTATCCTTTAGAATAATGTATTTGTTTATTTATCTTAATAATCTCTGAAATTCAAATGAGTTCATATTCCAAATTCAGTGACCTAATTACATTATCTAAGCAAAACTGGATTCATTTTAATGGCTTGGCTGTTTTTCAGCATAAATTTGTTATTCAAATTGTTATTCTGTTGTCTATCTTATTTTATTGCTTGTGGTAATCATGTTAAAACAAGTATTGAATCACTTTCAATCTTCAATCTACTTATTAGGCTTCTATATCAATAACTAAATATACTGATATTTTTCAGTAACGTTTCCACATTTAATTAGTTATATAGGCTGCTTTCCCAGTTTTCAAAATGTCCATCTTAAACCCAAATTACGACGGTGCAATGCAGTATTTCAGCAATTAAAAAAAAGTGCACAGTTTGACATAAACCAGAATTATAATGAACTGTGCGGTGATCCGGAAAGGATAGGTGTGTGCAGAATAATCCATGCGTAATCACACATAGCCTATGGAAATTTGCGTAAGCAACATAATTTGTGCGCTTTGGTCTCCACAGTTTAACAATTAACACAGAGCCACCCTATCATCCACCCTCTAGAGGCAATAATCTGTCCACTTACTCTTTTCTCAAGATAGACTACATTTTGTGTTAATCTACACCAGTAGGCTAAAATATATATTATCAGTACATTTGGTCTACGTCATGTAAACGACAGAATAGCATGCACCCACTAAGACCTTACCTGACAATTTTCCTGGGGTGAACAGAAGCACCAGAACACCCATAAAAATACACATTTTCATATTTGTGGGTGTTTTCTTTCTCGGGGGGTGTTTCATCTGTCGGTTTGGTCACTCTTCCACAGAGAGGTTTTCTTTCCGTTACGTTAGTTGACTAGGAACATCATCTCTAAAAATACCCACGGGGTCTAGGAAAAGAAGGGGAGGGGTATGATTGTGTGCTCACACACGCAGAGCTGCCTATGATCCTAAATCGAACAAAGACAAAAGAAAACTCACTAAACTAAAAAACAAACCCCGGAATTAACCACGATACCATCCACTCCTTTGTTCCTTTGCAATACGAACGCCTGAACAGCAGGGCAATGCTCTGATGTCGCCTTGTTATCCGAGCGGTGTGTCAGCTGTCAGGTCTTCACGTGTGTTCTGGTATTGGTAGGCGGGACTAGGCTTACATGTCAAAATTCAGACTGTCTGGTCGCCTTTCCTGAGAAGACCCGATGAAAGGAGTAGCGCTGCTCATGCGCACACTGAGATTTATGCGAACCGTTTTGACGATGACCCCGGTCTTCACGCCTTGACACTCCAACAATCTGTGATTTTCCGCTTCTCCGTACTCTTTCAGTAAACGGAGTCAAAAATGGAGGCCGGCTTAGCTGAGGCTGAGTTCACCGTGGAGGCTGTAGAGAGGGTAAGCTCATTTTATCAGTGTAGTCTGTAGTGGCCAGGCGGCATCTCTCAATATACAGTGTACATTATTCTTTACATCACAGCGTTATTCTAGTCAACTGATTCCAACTTAATGCCAAGAAGAGCAAGGTACCTAAACAGGCTGCCACACGCAGAATAGTGTAACAAAAGAGTTTGGACAAAATAAATTTCTTCTTGGTTTGGTGGCAGGGTGTTCTACAACAAATCCCAAATGTTTTATTTATGCTGACAAGAATGTTTGGACATCTGTTCCGACTGACAAATGAAATTCCAACAACTGTGCCCACCAAAGGACTCAGTTTGAGGAGGGAGTGGGGTTGTATGTAACTGGATATCTTTGTAAGCTATGCTATAATTATAAAATGTGCCATGTGGTACTGTGAGGCTTGTTGCTGTTGGCAACATCAAGACTTTTAACAGTTGTGGAAACAATGAGCAATGGAAAAGCACCCCCCCCCCTGTTTTGCTGAAAAGGAAATGCCTAAATCGAGTCTATTTGGTTGTAGCCACTGCAGCAAGTAAACTGTGTGTGTGTGCGCATGCGGGCGTGTGTGTGTATTTGCTATCACTCAGGCTCTTCATCAGCTGTACTATGATCCAGACATGGCCCAGAAAAATGTGGCACAGAAGTGGTTGACCCAGGCTCAGATGTCTCCACAGGCCTGGCACTTCTGCTGGGCCCTCCTCAGCCAGGACAAGGTAGCCACACACACACACACACACACACAACTACATAGGGGTCGACAAGTTTAAGTGGTGGTCTGACTAAAGGGTTGGAAGGGGTATTCAGACTGTAACATCAAGAAATGATATTTCACAGAGTTAACCATCAGAATAGGTTAGATTAGATGTCAAAAGCTGCAGTAACTGCCCTCATTCTTTCAACAGGTCCCAGAGGTCCAGTTTTTTGGTGCAAGCACACTGCATGCCAAGATCTCAAGAAGCTGGGGCGATCTTCCCACAGAGCAGCACATCTCCCTTAGAACTCAGCTCATTGCCCAGGTTGGCCATTTTGCCAGTGGGCCCAAGATGGTCCTGACGAGGCTGTGTGTTGCCTTGGCTTCCCTGGTCCTTCACACAATGCCAGACAGCTGGCCCACCGCAGTGCCTGACCTGCTCCAGGCATTTCAGACCGGAGAGGGCATCACCATGGGGGCCGATGGCCGTGCCCGCTGCCTCGCCATGCTTGAGCTCCTCACTGTGCTCCCAGAGGAGTTCCAGAACAGCAGGGTGGCAGCAGCGCGGCGTACCCAGCTACGGTCATCCCTGGCTGGGCAGTGGAGCGCTGTCTGTCCCCTGTTGCAGCAGCTCCTGAGGCAGGCCGACTCCCCGACACAGGTGAAGATGAGGGTCCTGCGGTGCCTGGCATCCTGGATGGCTCTGGACGTCTCTCTGGGGGACAGTGAGGGGCTGCTGCAAGACAGCTTCGCCACATTGACAGACCCAGAGCTCTTTGACACAGCAGTGGAGACTATAGTCAGCACCATCTCCCAGCCAGACTGCCACAGGTCAGTTGTGTTAGTCTGTAGAAACATTTTAGGACATTCAATGAAAATAAGCTAGTCACTGGTTATGTAGTAGTTTGTAAATATCGATTATGACAGAGACAGTACCATGTAAAACCATGTCTGCAGGTTTGCTGACGCTCTGGTCAAGTTGGTTCCTCAGGTTCTAAGCCTGCAGGATCAGCTTAGGAAGGCTGTGGAGGCGGGAGACATGGAGACCTCTCATGGCATCTGCAGAATAGCTGTGGCTCTGGGGGAAACACACTGCAGGTATAGTGGTATTGCCAGCGGATTACAAAAAGGTGTTCCTTCTTCATCAGTGGTGACAAATGAATAGACTATTATATGATTAGCCTGGCAGAATCACAGATCAGTATTGATAGGCCTAGGCTATTATATGATAAGAATCACAATCAGAATTAGTTAGTGTTAATTCTTCAAGATGTCTTAGTGTGGTTCTATACACCATTGTAATCTCACCCCTGTGTGGTGGCTAACTTTGTAAGTTACCCATCTCAATCGTGTGGTGTTTGTGTTGTCTTTGAATCTGCTCCACAGGACTCTTCTAGAGCATGTGGACCAGTGGCAGAGTTTTCAGGCCTTGGTCAACATGATCCTGTACTGCACTGGCATCCCTGGGCACTATCCAGTGGATGAGACCATCAGCTCCCTCACACTCACCTTCTGGTATACGTTGCAGGTGAGCCACAGCCCGTTCAGTTGTTTTTAGCTTAACAGCCCCAACAAACCTTCTCAAGATCCTAGTGGTTATAATGACAGTTTTTAATTGTCTCTTCTCAGGATGACATTATGTCCTTTGATGCAGATCGACAGGCCCTTTACCTCCAGGTATATAGGCCCTTGTATTTCCAGCTGGTAGATGTTCTTCTGCACAAATCCCATTTTCCCAGCGAGGAGGCATTTGCCTCATGGTCATCTGATGACAAGGAACAGTTCAGAATCTACAGGTCCACAGAATCTCAATCTTATAAGTAGTTTAGACCATTTTGTCATGAATTTTTTAAACATTTCATTTGCACAAATGTAAGCAATCAACATTTGATCAAACATTTGATTAGTGTGTTCTTTTCTAAAATCCTAAACAATGGTGTGATGTATTTCTCTTGAATACCCCTGGATGGATACTTCTGTCATAGTTATGCTCAATCTTTTCATCCTAGGGTAGACATCTCAGACACACTGATGTATGTCTATGACTTGCTGGGGCCTGAGTTGCTGAGAAACCTTTATGACAGGCTTGGCCGGCTTTTGACAGACACAGGAAGAACAGCCTCCTGGCAGGTTAGTCTCATAAAAAAATCCCTATTCACACATATGCTCTCAGCCTCCATACATGAACAAGTACACACACACACACACTGGCTGATGGAAAGTGTTTGGCATATATCTGTTTTAACAGTGAATACATGTCCAACTATCTGGCTTTACTGATCATAAACATATTTCTCTCCATGGTCTGTCTCTCTTGGAGGATATAGAGGCACTTCTATTTGGGTTTCAGTCCATCGCTGAGACAGTGGACGTCAGCTACTCTGATGTCATCCCCGGCCTTGTTGGCCTGATCCCTCTCATCAACGTTACTAATGTGGAGCTGGCAGACACTGTAATGTTCACAATAGGTACAGTTCAGTTCTATCAGCGAATTTCAATTATGGGGTAAAACTGCTGTGTTTGGGGGAAAAGAGTTCCTCTATTGTGATTGAGGCTGGACCAGGTCCGAAGCCCAGATGGCTGATGTCTGAAATTCTCATCCAGTACACTATATTTTTGCAAAAATCAGCCATTTTCTCCTCGTGGTCTTCTAGCTGTCCATTCTGTGTGTATAAATAGGAAAACAAAATACCTCAGCATTTAGTCAGCAATGTTGTTTCAGTAGCACCGAAGAGATGGTTGACTTGACTTGCAATTAAGTTCATATACAATGTATAGTCTTCCACCAGAATAATACCTTCAATACTTTTATGGTGCACCTGACTGACTACATTGACTGTCTCTGTGTTCTCTGCAGGCTCACTGGGGGAGTGGCTGGCAGATCACCCTCCCATGCTGGGTGGGATTTTGCCTGTGGTGCTCCAGGCTCTGACTAATCCAGATCTGTCCTTGTCCAGCGTCTCTGCACTGAAGAGAATCTGCCGCGAGTGCCGCTACAACCTCCAGCCTCACGCTGACAATATCCTGGCTGCTACACAGGTGAGCTTATGCCTGAGTGTTTCCATCCCACAGTTTTGTTATGCCTACATATTAACTCTCAATGTACCAGTGCTGTAACTGCAGTTTCAATAATATCTGAAATGTTTTCCCAAAAAACACTTTGTTTCCACAGGATGTTCTTGTCAAACAGATTCACAAGGTCAGTATTTCTGTACAGTTGACACAAAGGAACATAATACAGTAGAGCATTAAGGTGTTTTAATATAAATATAAAAGCCTCTAAAATGAACATGCCATAATGTGCATGACATGTTATCTGGTGTTATTTGCAGAGTGCCCAGTGCATGTGGCTCATGCAGGCCCTGGGCTTCCTGATTGCATCCCTGCCAGAGGAGCAGATCCTGGGGAAGCTCCTGTCCCTCCTCAGCCCCCACCTCCAGCAGCTGGAGCACTTGACAAAGGAGCCTGTACAGTCAAGTTCATTAATAATTATACGTTTTTTTTACTGATTTTTTAACTACATGGCTTGACGTCACACTGCTGTCACACAAAACATCCAGAGTCTTTGTCTAGCATAACATCTGTCGCCAACTCCAGTCATACCAGTGAAATAGTTAGTGTCCATATCACAACATCTCAAGGACAGTGTGTCTCTGACTCCTGATCCTCTCAGCTGAAGTGGTAGCTGTCAGCATATAAACAAACAGAGGAGACATCTACACTTCTGTCCTTGGTCTTGTTACTGACATCTCAGAACAATTACATGACTTTAGACAGTGACTTAAATAAAGCCCAAGTGATTACACAAGCCGTCATCCATTGCGTGAAGCCTAAAACATTAACATATAAAACACTGAATCACTGACATAAATAGGAAATAAATAATCAACTAAAATCAATTCCCATAATGACCACAGGATTACTCCATTGTCATTGCAATGTTTTCCTAAACACAAAGAATAACATACAAAAAACTGTATTTTTCTGCCTAGCCAAACCCGCCCAACAAATCTGCCATTGTCCACATTCTGGGCCTGCTATCCAGCCTGTTCACCACACTGGACACCAATGCAGAGCGTGAGGTTTCGGAGGACATGGCTATAGCCCAACCAGCAGCAGTGTCACACCTCGACCCCCATCCTGTAAGTCAACAAGCCACCGTCAGCTGACTTTTAGCAAATAGAAGTTTCAATTAGCATTATATTGTTTAAATGTCTGTGCAGGTTGTTGTAGTACTGCAGCAGTTCTTCCCTCTCATCCAAGCTGTCCTCAGCAAGTGGCTTAATGACTCCGAAGTAGTGGAAGTAAGATCTATGGATCTATCTATCTATCTATCTATCTATCTAGTGTGTTGTTGTGGGTGGTCATGCTTTTCTTTCCTGTGTGTGGAGGCTGCCTGTGCCATCTTTGCCAAGTCACTGAAGACTCTGCTGAGTAGCTTTGCTCCTCTCGTGTCCCAGCTGTGTGAGCTGGTGGGGCAGATGTATGGTGCCATCCCTCAGGCTGCTGCACTGGACCTCACAAGACAGGTGGGCTGACTTGATCCAAACAAGTTTATTTAGCCAAGTTACAGTATGCGCAGTATATCTTATGATATGTTATGATATACAGGCTAGAAAACTTTGCCTACATAAATCAGCTATGGCAACAGCAAAAGCATCACATCATCACATGACAGTTCTGAAGAAAACTACAGGAATGTCAGCAGTTGAAACATGTGAAAGTAAAAGAAAAAATAACAATTTGAAGCCTTTACATAAGTGAAGAATGTATAAGAAAAGGTTTGCTGATTTGTTTAATCTTAAAAAGAGCTACTTGAGTCATTCCTTAGATCTTGAGTTTAAAAATGTGGCTTGTGTCCCTCATGTTGCTTTTCTTCACTAGCTTGTTCACATATTCTCTGGTGAGAAAGAACATTTTGCCTCTGTCAAGACACTGCTTGAGCTAGTGACCTCCATCACGCTGTCTATCTTTCAGCAAGGTAAACAAAAAATTGCTGATCTGAGAAAAGTTATCAGAGCTGTAATTTTGAAAAGCACCACATGATTTCAGCAGTTATTTTTGGCAATTATTTTTGTGTATCGATGTAAGTGATTACCGAAAGATGGTCTTTGAGGGATTTAATTTCTTCAATGAAGTGCACAGAACATAGGCTACTGTACCTAACACAGTCCTAGTCATTTTAATTCTAAATTCACATATGATTGTACTCTAGAGCCAAGAGACCATCCTGACATTGTGGATTCATTTATGCAACTCCATGCACAGGTAAGTCATAAGTACATTAAAACTTTTTACTAATTTTATGAAATGTAGGGATACACCAGTCCAGTATCTGTCATGTAGGTCCATACTGAGAAATTTAAAGCGACAGACACCTAATTATACCTAGGCCTACAAACAGCAAATACAACCTAGTAATGTTGCTGGAGCATATTTGTTTATTTAATGATATAGCCTAAATAACAATCTATTAAATTTAGGCCTGTGTTATTTGTTATGCGCTTATTAGCCTATGTCTTAGTTATGAAGGTGTTTATTAATTCAATGGTGATATCAGATCTGTATCTGGATTGCGTATTGACCGATATGCAAAATCTAGATATTGGAATCAGTATCGGAAACAAAAAAGCTGGATCGGTGCATCCCTAATGAAATTAATGAATACCTAGATCATTATGATAAAACACAATAAATTAATGCCTAGATGTGTGTTTATTTGTTGGGGGGGGGGGGGTATTCAACAGAGAACTTTTATAATGCACTTTTACCAACACAACATTAGCAATTGATAATGTAAACAAACAAGCAGTTTTTTAATGCGCAAAAGCATCTCAAATGCTGTTATGACTACTGCAGGTGAGTACAACTCGTTCCTTATGCCTTTTCCCAGGTGCTGAAAAGAAAAGCTGAGCTGTACCTCTCTGAGACATTGGACATCAAAGCTCTTTTCTACTGTGGTAAGAACATGACCTAATAACCGCAGTCTGACCTGGGCCTGGACACTCTGTTTTATGGCTCTGATAATGGCTGGGACTGTTACCTGCGGCAACCTGTAATTGAACCCTATTAGTAAGTGATACAACAAAAGTGACTTGTGCAGCATGGCAAAGCACACACTGGTGTAATCTCATTCTTAGTCACCTGATCTATTTGTTTATCCCCTTGAGTACACATCCCAAGGCTGCCAACAGTACAGATGCAGTGAATCAAACAACATAGGCTACTAACTGATTACTATATGAATCTTAAGGTTGAATGATCATGTAAATTTGTGGCTCTTTCTGTTCCTTCAGGAATCCTGTCATTCAAATTCCCTGAGAAACCTACTGTGAAATCGACATGTTTGTTTTTTGTAAGTCCACCACAGACTCTTAAAGACCTTGAGTATGTATTTAATAGTCAATTTACAGGCAACATATAGCAGGATAGATCATGTAGTTTTTGGTATGTTAAAATATATCTAATGTTTCATTGCCCTTCTCCATTGAGTTTGATGTGAATGTTCTCACATTTAATGAAAGGATAGAACAGATGTATAAATGGCCTCTGCCTGTTCTGATACACCAATGCTGTGTGTTCTCTGGACCCTTCCTGCTTCTCACAGACAGAGCTAATCCCCCACTGCGAAGACATCCTTGCTGTGGGTGAGGTGCTGCAAGAGGATGGGAAGCTGCTCCTTCAGTCCCTGCTAGAGGTGAGTTCCCTCAGCTCTCCATTTTGTTTCTCGTCAAACAGTTTCCATATACACCACACAGTTCTGGTAGATTAAGAAAAAAGCAGACAGGCTACTGTCTACATAGAATGCTAGATAGATTTTGATGAGTTGTTGTGGTGGCAGGCATATTGTCTAACACAGGCCAATGCAGACTCTCTCAGGACATATGATGGGCTTGTTTGAAATGACTGGCTGTCAATGTTGTTAGCCGTCAGTCAGCCGGTAAGCCACCCAGCCATTTCAAACAAGCCCAATATCATAAGGTCCAGAGCTATTACAGTTAATGAAAAATAACATTAAAATTAAAACTAGCTCTTCAATAAATTACTGTTGAATAAATAATTTAGTTACAGTTCATTTTGACACTTGTCTCAATACAGTGTGTACTTTTTCAAAACTGGACACTTTCACAACAACCATATACTATGGGAGCCACACAGTGTTCTCTTTTGCATTACTTTAGAACAAAATCTATTCAATCACCCCTTCATCCGAAAATTCATGGATACTTCTTATAGTCAGTGTTCATCTCCAACCAAATCATGTACAACTGCAGCAAGTTTTACAGATATGTAGATACTCTTATCGAAACAGTTAACTGTGAAACCAACACATTGTATTTTCTGTTCCAAAATATACTCCAGAATACTACAGAAGATATAATACAGAATACTGTAAATGACAAAATACCAGTAAATGCACTGAAATGACCTACTGCTGTACTCTTAGACTACAGCATACAACGTATAGAAAGTTTGGTGTGTACCATTGCTGTTTTTTATGCTGTTTTTTAATACCAATGTGTGAATATTTTACTAGTGTACTGGTTTTACATAACAGCCATCATTATAGTAAACACATAATAAAGTGAGCTAACAAGTCAAACACACAAATTCTCTTGATACAAAGGAGTCTCGCAGTGGTACTACTATCCATGTCTTATGTATTGCAGTAAGTAGCAGTATGCCATTTAGGAACAGCCACTGTTGTGGCTTTTGGCAATTGTGATTTGCATCTGCACATTCCTTCAGTTTTCACAGATAGAGAAATATTCATTGTCACTGTATTTGTCATTTTTATCTATTGTCAGAGGTACACCAATACATAAAACTGTCACTTAAGAGAGTTTGGTATTGCAATATTCACTCAAAATATATATAACATATATAACAAAGTTGATCTATATCAAACTGTATGATAAAAGCTATATTTTATGTGTTTTAAGTTGTTTCTGTTTTTTGTTCACTATATATTGATTGTCTTTGATGTGTTGCTGAGTAAAACCATGAAGAGTTTTGGTGGCTGTAGTGCATTTTGCAGCAAATGTTAAGTGGGGTGCTCGGATGTGTGTTGGTAAAGTACACTGTATAGAGTTTTGAAAAGGTGGACACTATATTGAGACAAGTGTTAAAATGATGAATGAAAAACTGTAAATGTAAATAAACAACCTCCATTGTAAATCACATCACAGACGCAGAACACTTGACGCAGCTTGCAGGAATCTTCTCTTGTGCAGGGTGTTGGGGGCCAGGCCCCCCGTAGTCTGATGGAGTTCTTTGCAGAGGTGGTGTTGTGCTTGAACCGTTACTGCCACAGCCCCATGTCAGTGTGGCTGCAGGAGGTCATGCTGATCCCCAACTTCCCCTCAGCACGAGTCTCCATGGAGCAGAAACAGACTTTCAGTCAACAAATCCTCAGGTAAACTGATCGGCTCTGCTGGTCCCTCTAGTTTTTACCTGGGTACCCATTCAAGTTTGGTGCATAACACGACACCAATCTCTTTCTTTTTTGTCTCGTAGGGAGCAAACAAACAAGAGGCATGCTAGGGAAATAGTGAGAGACTTTTCTCAGCAGTGTCGAGGCCTTCATGGCACCGAATACGCTGGTGATTACTGAGCCATTTCTACACGACAAAGGGCTCATGAAACTGCATGCCCAACACTTTGGTGATCTCACCAAATTGCTGGATGGAATCAAAGGCATCTTTTCTAGGTTTTCACAAATATACGTGTTTGTTTGCATTTATATGATTTTATTAAAAGGTTTGTAATGTTTCCCTGAGTGTGGTGGTGCTCTTAATTTTTAGTAGTAGGAAGGGAACTAGTTAAATTTGAAAAAGGAATTTAACATATTTTTGAAATGTTATATTACACACCCAACTTGTGCTTTAGTTGTTTCCTTTTGTGCTATCCTGGCCAAATCACATTAATATGTATGTGTGCCAGCACATCCATGACAAAACACATACTGATCCAAGATGTTCACAGAAGTAGTGTATTTATTCTGTTGTAGAAGATATCATGATAGCTTATGTCGTACTGTGTACACTTATCAAAATATAGAAAATTCTCACGAGAAGGTCACAAGTCTTGTGGCTTGCATTCCTCGCAAGACACAACCAACTGTTTATATATATTTTAATTTTTTTTTTAATTAACACTTCTACTTATGTAATAAAACATATCTGTTGACATTCACAACGTACAGTAAAAAGAAGACAGATATTCAACTGAAAAAGTCCCCATTCGGCAGGTGTGAGTACATGAATGACATCGCTTCAGAGAGAGCCAGGACTGGTGCACAGTCTTTGACAGTAGAAAAGGTCATCAGTGGTGGTGGTTCACAGGTCAAGTGTGTGAGCTTTCAGGCCAGGGGCCAATGTCACCATCATTTCAGAGAGTTTAGGATCAGTAATGGAATAGGAATTTGTTTGTTTGTTTTTCACTTTTATTTTTCTTCCCACTTCCTAAATCACAGCTCATGAAACTGAGTTGACTTGGCAAACCTGACTTATTTTCCCCAGACTTTTAAATTGAAGCGCTTCCTTGTTGTCCAGGTGATCTTCTCTACGGTCACTATCGTATCCTGGTGAAGAGGTTTAGTACAGACTTGGACTCCTGGGTGGAGGAGAACACAGTGAGAGAGTTAGGAGGGAGAGGATGTAAGATGTTAAGTCACTGGGTGCGAGCTAGCACGCTGACTCAATGGAGCTTTTTCATTGGGCAAAAGTTCACAATGTCATCATTCTGATCTTGTATCATTTTTGCCCAATGAAAAATGTTCCGTTGACTTAAAATCAAGTCAGCCAGTCAGCCAGCCAGCCACCCAGTCAAAACCACTGTCAGTGGGGCCACCCACCTTTGTGCACCGTGTTTTACTGAAGACGTTCCAAAACCTCAAGGTCTCATCGCCTGCCCCCGTCACAATGGCCTCCCCATCTGGAGAGACAGCCTTGAAGGAAGACAGATGAAGAGATGAATGTATAAAAAGGTACAAATGGAAATCATATTCACATTCTGATCCAGGGCATCACATTATGACAACTACATTTCCAATGTGTTAACAAGCATTACATTTCAAACCTGTTAACAAGCACTACATTACAAATGTACTTCTAATGGACGATCTCACATCTGTTACCAATCACTATATTTCTAATGTGTTCTAATCTCCTATCTGAAGGATCCATGACTGTTGAAAGTACCAGTAGGTTTTTTTTGAAGACTGAAGACTGTATTAGAGGTCATAGTAATGACAGCCACCTACTCACCAGGTAAAGGACCCGATAGGAGTGCCCTGTCAGCTTAGCCACCTGCGTTAGTGAGGGGTACTTCCACACCAGAATTTGATTCTGAGAGTAGCCATGCGTGCTCACCTGGGTGAGAGAGAGCAGAGAGCAGGGAGCAGTGAGTTGAATACACATGAGAGCAGGCAGTAAATCTCTGGGTAGGTGAGTGTATGTAAGTGAGTACGCCAGTTTGTTTTTGTATGTTTTTCAGAAGGCCTTTGGGGGCTTTGTTTAGCTATTATGGTTGCATGCAGGAATGTGCAATGTGTGTAACTGAGTGTTGAGTGTTCAGCCTCTGAGTGCTTTTGTCCTTACCAGTTCATTGGCGTGTTTGGACCAGGCTAGATTGCACACCTGGGAGCCGGTGTCAGTGCTCTGCAGGGCCTGGCCTGTCAGTGTGTTCCAGAAGCGGAGGCAGCGGTCGGCAGTGCCACCACCTGACGCCAGCAACCCGTGCTGGTGTGGGGACCATGCGATGGCCTTGACTGCCGCCAGGTGGTCACTGTACTGCTGCACAGGAAGCAAACTGGAGCTGTTCCACACCAGAAGCTGGAGGGAAACAGAGAACAAAGAACACAACTGAACTTGCGCTGCCATCAAAACAACACAATTTAGCACCAAGACAGAAACATGGCTTTGAGTATGTTACTATGCCATTAAATTGCCATTTTTTAAAAATAATAAAAAAAAAAACATATAGCTAGATTACCTATATTGCATTTGTTATTTTTGTTTACCAATGGCAACAACTGCTAAGGTAAGAAAAGTCATGCTTTTAACCAACAATATCATTAACTTAAGCCCAAATGTCAGAAATAGTAAAAATCTATGGATTTGACAGAAACCAAGCCATTTCTATGGGCTTGACATGCAGGTTTTAAAACTGCTTTCTAAGCCTCTGCAGCAGACACGCAGCAGATGTTTCCAGTGGGATTAGTTTCATTAAAAACAATGGAGTTTTAAACTTTTTTAAGGAGTTTTAAACTTTTTTTCTTTTGATGCACTGTAGACACATCCAGTGGATGCCGGCCACTAATCAAATATGAATCCCGATATCACTCTAAGGCCTATCTAAACTCTAAAGCTATCAAAATATGGCACTGTTTCATGTGACTTGCATATGCCCTTAGTAACAAGGCAAATATATTTTGTCTCATAATGTTTACATTTTTGCAGATATCATATAAAGCATAGCAGTACAAGTATCTTTTCATATTTGTATAGGGTGGGTTGTCTGGAAACTGGCAATATATGAACCATGATGGTGGCACACAGAATACTGACAACTGACAGAATATTTTTTTCATTTTCAGAGAAGTAAGGGGGGGGGCAATAGATATAGGGCTGCATAATAAACCTCACTGTTGCTGGTCAGGGTGCTGAAAACACATTTCTGTTCTGACAGACAAGGGTCTTGTTTTTCACATCAACTACCACCAAGTAACACCATTGGAAAATAGCAGTAGCAGAAAGAGCAGTTTCACGTGATGTGCATATGCTATCGGTATGGCAAAAAAGTAATTTGATAGAGAAGAATGAACTTTCCACTGAAAATTCCGCTGGCCACATGGGATTTTTTTTTTATTGGTTGGTTAGGGGCGTAGTCAGGTGGGAGGTGTGTTTCCAAGGTGGCCACCTTAACTATAAAGTACTGGGTGAAACCGTGACTGACTTCATGATTTGCTGATTCATGACTTACATTTTTCTATGGTTCTGGTCTAAACTTTTATGCATCATTTATTATGGACTGTGTCTGGTGAGCATCAAAAGTACAAAAATCACACTACAAATTGTACAAAAAGTGCAAGCAGCTGAACTATTCACACCAGCTGGCTATGAGTAACCCCACTGCCATGCTGACCTTATTGTCGTTGCCCCCCGAGGCGAGGTGCTGGTGGTCAGGTGACCACTTGAGGCCACAGACCTCCTGCCGGTGACCCTGCAGTCGGCGCTCAGCTGAAGGAGGGGTGCGGATGTCCCTCTGAAGAATTACACGGTCCCGGCTACCCGATGACAGCTGCTCCCCATTCCAGGCTAATGCCCCTGAAGAGACACGGATTGGACTCTTGGTTTTAGATTATGACCGACTATACAGTAATGCCAATATGATGATCTAGTCTACTTTAATGCTGTACACAAGGCAAAACTAATTTTTGGCCCACCTTCCCACTGACAAAAGAATTCTAGAATCTTTAACAGTAACAAGGAAGCTACATGAGGTGCATTCCTGAAGCAGTCAATTTGCGTTGCATATGCCGCACATGCAACGTGAACACAGACCCGATGTAGCCCTAGAAGGTAAATTATCATGGCATTCTAACCAGAACAGATGGCAACAATACTGTTCAGAAAATATCACCTGAACAGCCATGATGAGAAGGCATACTGATACAGCAGGTAACCACAGGGGCTGTTCTCTGTGATCCAGACATATAATTCACATACCCTGCGCATATACTATTCAACATCTTGCAGCATGTCCTAGACTGCATTCTCACGACACAGCTCTAGGCATACAAAATGGATATGTGTAGTGTAATATGTAGATCTGTAATGCATGATGTACTGCTGTGTACATACTAACCTACACGTGCAGAATGACCCTCAAGGCAGGTCAGCTTCCGACTGGCTGCTGCATCCCATATCTGCACAAATCCCTTGTGGGTTCCTACAGCAACCAGGCTACCCTGCAAAAAACACAGGAATGAGTAGAACAGAGCTGATCATCAATTGTAGCATTATACCTTATTGCAGCAACAACAGATAAATGTTTTATCAGTTATTTCCATTACAATAACATAACACTGTTCCATGGATCTGTATGTATCAGTTCTGTCCAGGTGGTTTAAAAAAGCTCTGATATAGCAATAGTAAGAATATTACTAACCCAATGCAACATCTTCACCCAAGGGCATTGGTTAGTCTTTGTTTTTTTATGACATACCATGGGCAGTTCAATGAGAAGAAAGCTAAATCTTCAATGTGTTACATGCACTTGTACTGTATGTGCAACTGAGGCATGCCAAACAAGAAAACTACAAACCCTTTCATTCCAACACACAGATGTTACAGAGTCTCCATCCACTGACAGGTCACATAACCGGGTCACCTGGACAGAAATGCATGAATACCATCAAATGAAGAAGATGCAGGCATTCAACACACTGGCAGACACTTTTGCTCTCCTTACTGTCAGTGACATCACAAGCACAAACTTCTCAGTGAAGGAATTTCAGATAGGCTTAGTTGGTGTTTGGCCTCTGTGGCAGCACATAGTAATGTGAAAAAAGCCCAGTTACTTCCCTATTGTGTTTGGTCATTAAGGCTTCACTGTGGATCAGCCACTTGAGATCTTTCGTGTCAGTGTTTGAAATGACAAACATTCAGTTGAGCACCTCCCTTACCTGACTGGTGCAAGCGCTCCACAGGTACACACACGCCCCAAGGCCCACACTCAGCAGGTTCCCCGCTGACCAGTCCACCAAGTTGAGGTAGAAGTCGTCCTGCAACTCAGGGGCGTCCAGCACCTTAAAGGGGATCTTGGAGATCTTGCGGGCTGGCTTACGGGGAGATCTCAAGAGCTTGTGGCTACAAGAAAAGGAAATGACATTTGATTAATATATCACTTTCACACTCAGGGTGTTTTCACCTATAGCCCCATTTAAGCGAACCAAACTCAGTCCTCTAAAAGTGGACCAAAAAGTGAACCTAAACAAAAATAACTCACATTGTCTATTTATTTGAAAGAGGACCTGGGCCTTTTTCTGGTCTGCTTCAGCTCTAATGAGGCCTCAATTAAAAAAAATGTTATTTACTAGTGTTATTGTCATAGGTGTGACAAAACTCCACTTTGCACTAAAATTAATTTCCAGGATTCTAACTAGATCTGATCCGTCACTCAACACAGCCTACCAACCAATCACACCAACTCCCACTGTGTTAGGTCCAACCCATCTGGTTATGCGCTACGCAAGCTGAAGTAGTTTGTAGCTGCTCACGTCCTAAATGTCAGTGGCGACTGTGCGGCTATTTTCTCTATGAAAATATTGCACTGTGCTTCTTGTCACACACATGTAAAGAGTTCAACAGATATACTGAAAAACGGGGAGCAATTTTGTTGTGTTATGTAGCCTAGAAGGAAATTCTAAACACATTGTTTAGAACATGTAAAGAACACGTTGTTTGTCTGTGTGCTTCAAGTCTGCAGCATGTTTTATTATCAACTAGTCACAATAACTAGAGGCCAAATTATGCAGAAGCAAGTTGCCACAATGGCAAGCCTGGAAGAATAAAATACAATGCAAAAAAGGCAAAGTGAACCCAGAACGTTTTGTGTTCACAATGCGCTGGTTAAGTGAACAGTATCATGGACTTTTTAGCAAACAGTACTGAGACCATCTCGTTCATTTTTATAGGGGTCTGGGTGCAGTTGGAGTGTTCACATATGCGCTAAAAATTGCTGAGTAATCGGTCTAAGTTAATTTTGAGGGCTGAAAGGGTCTCTTAAATTCAGATTTTTGTTCAAACAAAACAAACAAAGCTTTTTTTCTGATTTTATAAAAACTTGATACCTCTTATTGCTGAGTGGGGAGAGTGAGTATGGAGAGACTTCATTGCCACTATCAAAAGGCACTCTCTTTGATTGCACTGTATACTGGAAGAGAAAGACAGAAAGGAAACATTCCCATATCAGTATACTACAGATCATCAGCATTACAAGCAAGAGGTAGGGGGAAAAGTGGAGACAGAGGATGTGACAGTGTCCCATCATCTCACCTTGAAAAGACTATGTGTATCCTGGGAAAGGATGGCATGGCGACGGTCATCCGTGTGTGGATCGGGGACTGTTTCAATGCCCGCTCCAAGCAGCTCGTTCCTCAGCAGTGCGGCATATGCCACTGCATCTACCAGAGGAAAGACAAGGATTAACAAGAAGACAGTCATCACACCATCATTTAGACAAACTGGTCCTGTGTCAGTATATATTCCAAGACCTCACACTCTGACTCTAACTGACTCACTGTTGATTGACACACTGCGACTGAGTTTGTAAGGCTGAGTGCTCAGCTTGCTATATGTAGGACAGGCTCTTCACCTGTGACAATCGCTCAATTAATAGCACTAAAGTCATGTTAAAAGCACATTTCTGTTTCTGATTTATGGCAATTGTTTACCAACATTTGGTAAACAAAGTTTTTGACCTTTCCATGACTTTAATGTTTCACATAACAACGCAACAAACTGTGGGTAATTCCCTTTAGCAAAGTCTGCAGAAGTAACCTGCATTGTCCTGCACGGTCAGTCCAGCCCTGAACAAGCTCGGGTTCGAACCTGCGACTCGCAACACTACGGACTGGGAGTTGATCATGCCCATGAGTGAGCTAAAACCCTATGCTGTTCCTTTCACTAACTAGCACCTCTCTGAAGGTCTCAGGAGGCCACCAGTTGGCTACAGTTACACAGAGATGCTGACTTTAGAAAAGGGCTCAGAGAGGGTGCAATCAAACCCTCACGCACCTCAGATTTTGACAGTGGGACACCCTAAAACCCTCACAAATTTAACATAAATGCACATCTAAGTCTGTGGGTCTGCAATGAGAGAGAATGAGACCAGCCCACTGATGCCTCTGGAAAAGTGGGGTGCTGCACTGCACTGTCCAGTATGTCTAACTTAATCAGGTGAGTGAATGATTAGCTACATGGCGACAACACGCAAGACATTCACAACACACCTTTGCCTGTGTCTGCTGAAGAATCTTTCGTTCTGTGATTCTGACTGGGAGATCGACAGTTTTCCTGGACACACACAAATTAAACTCAAGGACAAACATGATCATCTGTGACATACAGAAAAATGTTATATTTGTCATACAACTAGAGATGGATATATGAGAGTATCAGGAAAAGAGAAAAAGCATTTAGACTTTACAAACAGAATCAACAGTCAAGCTACATTTGTCTGTGGATCCATAAGCAAAATGAAAATGGCTGACAGGTCTTTGCAGTGCACATAGTTTAAGAACATGTTAAAAAGTGTGCATAAAACATATTGGGCAGATTACACACAGCTGCAAAGCTAGAGGTGTCAAAATGATAAATTCCTACATTGGCATAATGGAAGTTGATGCTCCAGTTACTCCCAGCACGAGTAGGAATGAATCTGTCTCCTGACTTGATACTGACAGGACTGCATGCTGCATAACCAGGCTGTGAGGGAAAAATAGGACAAGAGATTGTTGTGTAAACCTTAGGCACTGAACAAATATATTCTGACTTTGATTTAGCACCATGTGCTTAATGCATGAGATGTTTAGGTGCCTTAAATATGAATCAGTGTCAAAATCTAACAAGGAACTGTCCCTTGTTAGATTTTGACACTGATTCATATTTAAGGCACCTAAACATCTCATCTTCCAGCACTTCATCAGACTATAGTATTGACATTCAATTAACAAAGGCACTGGCTACCAACGATACAGAAAGAGCAGACCGGATAGCATACGTCAACACGATAGACCTTAGGCAAATGTCCCTCGGGGAGGTTCTGATGATTGATTTGCCTTAGTAGGCGTCTTTCATATTCCTGATCCATAGCTCCAGAAACATTCAGCAGCACACTCTCTCCCCCTCAGTCTCTTCCTCCCTTTAGACTTCCCATCCCTGCAGAAAGAAAAAGAGTGGGCCACTAACATGATTATTATTGTCAACGTAGCATGATGATAAAACATATTCATGTTTGCACTTGTTGGATAGCTTTAATTTTAACAACTGCAACTGTCAGGCTGCCGTACCAACCAAAGCTGCAGGATATGGTCAAAACTAACACCAACACACAGACAAAACAATCAGTAGTCGGTCAGTTAGGGTCCGGGATTAGCATGGCATCTATTTTCGTTCAAATAATTCACAGCTGAATGGACCTTTGCAAGGTTGCAAAAACTGTTCCCGAGACAACCCCTGTTAGCCACACTGGGGTCTTTAACTCGTAGGATAGTTGTCATGGCAGCTAACGCTAGTTAGCTATCTCATGTTAGCATGCCATCGGTGGAATGGAAGCTAGTTATCCTTTCCAAAAATACCGAAATAACCTTAGGCAAATTTCTAATCAGTCATTAGGTGAAAACAACTACTAACATATTGTGAGGTTCACGATAATCGTATCCCTTCAACCCGTGACAACTACAATTTAACGTTATCCAGCTAACGTTAGCTTATGAGATACCTACGACGCTGAAAATGTCTCACCTCTGTCGTTCACACCGTCACGTTAGGTAATGATGACCAAAACTGTCATGTGAAAAACTTAAAATTTCTAAGAATAAAACAGAACGACCCAGTCGTCTAAGTGCAGTTCAATAGACAGTAATTCCCCAAACGTTGAAATGTCACTATCCAAAATCTTTCGCTGAAGGGTCTTCCAATGTTTATATCTGTATCAAGATGGCGACCAAATCAGCTGTTATGCGAAAACATTGCCTGCTCCTCCGCAGCGCCACGCAAGGGTCTTGCACAAAACAAGAAAAATGGAATTCAAGGAATGTGGGAAGATGATGCTGTTGGGGACAGGATTGCTAATGAAGATGAAATAAACGCTAAATATATTACAATTAATATATTTCATCATTCAACGTTGGCCATTTACTCTTTCATTGCAGATTAGGTTATAGTTTTCAGACAAGACTTTTTCAAAAAGGCATGGAGGAGATGAAAAATAATGGTTGGTTATGGTTATGGGTCCTTTTATCCAAAGCGAGGTAAAATACATATAATATTATATTAACATAGAAGTAAATTAAAATCTAATAGTCTTATAAGCCTAAACATTTAAGTAATGCTAAATTAGGCTATTATATTTATGGTATTAAATGCAATACAGAGGTAGGGTATCAAAGTCAGGATTGCACTTACATTCCTTATGAAAATTCATTAACAACTTTACTGGATATCCAGAGAGATTCATCTCTCAAAAATTAAGCAAAATGGGCTAGTATTGGCAAGATAGTTTTATTCTGAATTAATTTAATTCAATTCCATTTGCTTCACACATGTTCTGTTTAATCAAGGGCACTGTAATCAAGAAGAGACCAATTAAAAATACACAAATGAGAATCACGGTTTGAAAGCTTCCTTGTAAATGAAGTAAATTTAGGGAGCAACAGGTTCTGCCTTAAAAACATCTAGCCTAAATAGCAGATACAGTAGGCCTACTGTGAAATATAAAATATAAAATTATTGTTAGCAACTATTGCATCGATGTGATTCCAAAACATGTAAAACACCAACATGGCAGAGGGTGTCACTACAGAGCAAAATCAGGCCAATCCACCCCAGTGCCCTTTCAAAGAACGTTTCACTGTAAAATATTACAATTGTTGGTGTATTTCTCATCTTTTTCTGATTGCATTTATTGCAAACATTAGGTCCATTTGACTAATTATTACATTTTGTTGATAGTCTAGCATTTATTGTAAGATGCAAATTGGAGAGAAAAAATAATAAATAATATAAGAAAATGTCTGAATGTAAATTGAATGCTTGTACCCATGTCAACCTGTGCAGGTGGTGATATCACCACAGTTAGGGAAGCATGCACTAATCCAAGAGTTGCTATGATAGCACAGGTAAAGGTATTATGCATAGTTGCTGTGACAAAAGATGAGCATGAGCCAAGTCATAGAAAGTTAAGTCCCATCAGCTTCTCTTTCAGCATGGTTCTTCATAGGCATCATTCATGGGCCAAAAAGGTCACCCAGGCACTCTCATCATAATACAACGTAAGAGGGAACACAATGGCACTCATCTTGAGCAGATGCTTAAAAGCTCTAGAGGTATGTAATCAGTAGGTGCACATCTGAAAGCTGTTTTCAAGACCACCACCTCAGAAGCTGAATAAAGCACTGCTAACAGCTCAGGGTGAGAAGAGCAACCAAGCATGACATTCACTGAAAGGAATTAGCGTATTATAGTGTATCTGGTGATGCAGGTGAAGTTATATTATATACAATAGCCCTATTATACTTTTAAGAGCACACATGGCTTTCAGGTCTGAATTCACTCAGGTTGTTTTGCTGTGATTTACAGACATTTAGAGGGGTTTATTTGAAATTCTGAATTACTTGTATAGGTGCACATCAATTCCAATGTTGTAAGATAAATAAATTCTACAAATTGGGGCAGCCAATTTGGTTAGGGCTGGTTAGGGCTTTGGGCTTTAAACTGATTGCCGCTTGCTAGTTCGATCCCCAGCCAGTAAACCGTGGTTGAAGTGCCCTTGAACAAGGGATCTAATTAAGCAATAAGCCCAGAGAGGCCGAGAGACCATATTTAGAACAAAACCCACGGACTTGAGTATCTTATTGCTTTTCTAACACTGTTACAACAAATCTTCGATAAGATTTCATTACAGCCCCACATATTTAAAAAATACAATAGTGTATCAATGAATAACCATTATAGACAAACATAAAGTTCCTTGGGGGAAGTGGTTTGCCCAGGAAACACTAAACGCTACAATGGTGAGATAGGACGAAGTAATATGGAAGAGGCAAACCTGTGTGTTTGTGATGGATTTACAATGCTATTCAGACAATCACAATCAAGGAACCAAACAAGCTGTTTTAGAACCAGGGCGCTGCTGTAGCAGGCACCCACTGCTCCGGGTTAGTGTGTACTTCACTTCACCACTTCACTGTGTGCTGTGTGTGTTTCATTAATTCATGATTGGGATAAAAGATCAGAGATCAAATTTCCCTCAAAGGAAAAAAAGAGTGTATATATATATGTGTGTGTGTGTGTGTGTGTGTATATGTATATATACATACTATGTACTAAATAAGCAGGACAGAGAATGCACATCCACTTATACACATACAATGATTTATTTTATTCCATATATTGCCACCAGTCCCTGTAGCTACCTCAAGTTATTGCCTTGAGTTATTGCCATAGACTGGGTTATTGATTTAAATAAGACACAAGACTCCAAAGGCATGAGGAACAGGAGCAAATTCTTAGGTTTAGACAGGTGGCCCACCTGGCTAAGTATTTAAAAGCTCTGTATCTACAGGTAAAACATGGCTAAACACTATATCAACAATTGTTCTTTCTTCTACTATCCAATTGTCTTTCTGACTAGAACCTAGTATCTGTGCCGACCATATCAATTTATGATGTTTACACACACACACACACACACACACTATTTTCCGCTCTGGAGTAATTGTTTTGATGAACGTGAGGAGTTAACAAGCATGATGATCAGTAGGGGGTGTGTGCAGCATGGAGCCTTCAGTGGGGGATAGTCTTGTTAGGGTTTGTCCCTGTCAGCACCTGCTGTGGTGGGATCCATATTCTCCCTCTAATGACCATTGCCTCTGTATTAAGGTAGGCATGGTTAATTATTACAACAGACTTACTGGCACTCTGTGGCTAGGTTGATTGAATATATTGATTAAAATGTATACACACAGTACAAAAAAGGGTGAAACAAAAATGTGCATGATAAGTTTTTGTTTTGCAACATATAAAGGCTTTGAAAGAAAAAACAAAACACCTGTCTCGTTCCATGATAACACTGCTCTGCACAATTCATGCATGTGTCTACTTGTAATTAGGGAACAAGCTGGACCTACTACCAACCTACTAATGACAATTTAGTTTTTTTTATTTGCATCTAAGGTACATCACAGAAAGTTAAAGTATAAAGGATCAAACAAAGCATCTATAAATGCTGAATACAAGGGGCCTACTGAGGTTTTCATATGCATATGTCATGTTATGGTTAAAGGCCTGCCTGTCTAGCAGTGGAATTGTGCTTTATTAGATCTGATGCACACAGCTGTGTTTTAATGTGAGTCCATTGTTTCCAGACCCTCTTATCTGGCTCTTTACCCTGCAACCATGGCAACGAGATGAAGAGGCATACTCCTGGTTGAGAAAATGGGGGAGGGAGATCGAAGGGGAAGTGTGCAAATGACAACCTGAGTAACCTTCAGGTTGTAAAGAAACAAGCCAATGTCTGGTATGTTTTTGGATATAGATGGAGGATGGGGAAAATTACTGATTGGTGATCAGATTTAATTTTGCATAAATGTTCAGATAAATCTCAGATGGTCAGATCTCTCTCTCTCTCTCTCACACACACACACATAGTGTTTGCACACAGGGCTTCATGATCTATGATTCATATCAGGCCATAACAAGTTTTTCCTAGAAGCTCACAATATCTTCCACTCCATACCTGTCAAGTGAGCTATAATCACAACAATTTTAAAGAATGGTCCATTAACAAAAGAAAATATTTTCAGTGACTTGTGTAGGCTGGAGTGTGTGTGATTGTGTTAAAGTGAGAGGAAAGAACATAAAAAAAAACAACTTTGGGGGTCTACTGACTCTTATTCAGTGTGACTAATGAGAATGAAGCCAAGTCATATGATACAAACCTGTGACCCCTTTAGACAAGGAATTTAGTTTAGGGGGTAGGAGTTTTCTGCAATTGCTCTCTGTTTACATTCTCGGGAGTGTGTAACTGGAAGAGAAGAGAGACCTAGGCTACATCTCATAGCCTAAATGGAAGAGCATTGGCTAGAGTTGAAATCTTATGAACAGTGAAAAACTTAATAAGTTTCACAGAAATCACAGAAGTAGCCAAATGTAAGTCATTTCTGTCGTTCTCACCCACATTCTGTTAGTCACACTGACGGGAACGGTAAGAACGGAATAGCCTCTTCCTCGTCCAGAGAGCGAAATGTGCAAAGTCATGCTGTGGAAGTTGGATTGTTAAAAAAGTGGGCCGAGTCCAAAAAAACAGAATGTGGACATCATAAAGGAAGATGGCATCGCGAGAGCTGAGAGGGATATAAATACTCACAAGCTCATAAAGTGGTTGTGACTTTCTGGAAGACCGAACACCAACGCAACAGCAAAGAAGGTGAGTCTAGAGCACCAACGTGTACTTTTGCAGTCAATTAGATGAGGAAGCATTTATAGGGTGATCGGGTATAGTCATAAACAACGCGAATAATGTCAGAAATATCGTACATGGACAAAACTTTTTTACGGTTCTCCAGTGTTATATTATGTGGTTTCAACGGCTTGTGAAGACACTGTTGAACTGAAATGAACTTTAGAATTAATTTTCACTATGAATTCTTTCTTTCTCTTCAGAACTGTGAAATACTGTGTTTCCAGCATCAAAGAGAATAAAACTCTTTATCTTTACGTCAGCCTCAAAGCTTATCCTGAACAGGTGGATACAAATGCATCAGAAATGGGTAGACAAAATTGTAGGTTGTACAAGACAAACGTGGTTAAATAAGGAAGTGGTAGGCTAGTTTCAGGTCATTCTGACAATAATGCAGCTTTACGTTTCCTGTCTCTAGGTCATGGGAAGAGCCGGTCTTAAACCTCGTTTATGATCTTGCGTCCTAATTAGATATGAAGATTACAATGGTCTACTCATACAGACATGGTGTTCAGCTGACAGTACTGATGTATCCTATAATGTGATGCTTATTTTTACATTTGAATAGATGGCGGCTGGAAAAGCTCAGATAGGGAAGTTGGCTCCTGACTTCACAGCCAAGGCTGTCATGCCAGATGGCCAGTTTAAGGATCTGAAGTTGTCCGAATACAGAGGTAAAATGATGTCTTTCTCATGTTTTAATCGTAAATGTAGCCTACATTTTGGCGATAATGAACAATAGGTCTCATTTATTTTTAATCACTCTCTCTCTCTCTCTGTCCAGTAACATCTATGTTCAGTGTCTGCATTTGTTTTTTTTTTGTTTTTTTTGTGAACTGGGTCAGTTTTACTGAATTTGTGTTCTCTGTTCTTCCTTTAGGAAAGTACGTAGTTTTCTTCTTCTATCCACTGGATTTCACTTTTGTGTGTCCCACTGAAATCATTGCTTTCAGTGATGCTGCGGAAGAGTTTAGGAAGATTGGCTGTGAGGTCATTGGTGCTTCTGTTGACTCCCATTTTTGCCATCTTGCCTGGTGAGCTAAATCACCTTCATATCATGATAATTACTAGCACAATATATGGAAGTATAAGAACACAATATGGAAATCTTGCTTTGATGAATATGTTGTTACTGAAGGTGTCCTGACTGCCTTACAGGATCAACACACCTCGAAAACAAGGTGGTCTTGGTCACATGAAGATTCCTTTGGTAGCCGACACTCTTCGTTCCATTGCAACAGATTATGGTGTGCTCAAAGAGGATGAGGGCATTGCTTACAGGTGAGAAGAATGCCTTGCATGATTTTGCATAACCACATTTGAAAGTCACCACTACGGTACACTTGTGTCATTACCTGTGTTTTTTTTCCATCTTTAGAGGTCTCTTCATCATTGATGATAAGGGAATCTTGAGGCAGATCACAATCAATGACCTCCCAGTAGGCCGCTCAATTGACGAGACCTTGCGACTGGTTCAGGCATTTCAGTTCACCGACAAACACGGAGAAGGTGTGCCTTTCTTGCTTACAGCCTTCGTAAAACAACTGAAGAATTTATTTTATTTTATTTATTTGACTAGTAATGGCTTATCGTGGTTCATGTAGTCAAATGTAGCTGAGTGGTACAGTACATAGTTCAGTGCTTTGCAAAATGTTTACTCACAATTTATATTAATTTGTAGCATGCTGAAAGCGAACAGTTGACAGCAAAATTGCGCTGTAAATTAAGCAGACTTTCAAAGAACTAATAGTGACAGCACATATGTAAGAAAGTAACCACATATTGCTCAGGCAAGCGAGTTGTGAAGTGATGTTGCACTATGAGCACAGCTGCTTTGTGGTAGGTTATGTTAAAAGAGTACTGTCATATAAATGCCTGACCAAATATCAATAAGGCACAACAAAGTAATTTATTAGCAGATAGGCATGGCAATTTGGCTCTAGTTTGACACCATTTTGGCTTTTCCCATCAGTTTGCCCAGCAGGATGGAAACCAGGAAAGGACACCATCAAACCTGATGTCCAGAAGAGCAAAGACTTCTTCTCCAAACAGAACTGAGAAGACCAGACTCTGTACCTTGGTTTAGGATGTGTTTTTTTAAGGAAGAAAATATAAACATTACTTTCCACAGGCTAACTACTATATCTATTATGAGTGCAACGCCAGCGTGAACAAAGTATTTAGTTGTTGTCAGTTATTTAGAAAAAAACTTTCTATTTTGTTGTTGGCATATTTTCTCCAGAATGTGTTTGTTCCATTGAAAAAAATATTTTTAGCGATTCATCTTAGAGCAGTCATTGTGTTGGCTAGCTCCACATCAATGCATTTCAAACCGCTGAAATTTCACATTCATTCAATAAATCCTTTTCTATTATGTTAATAATCACAGATTCCTGACTCATTGACTTAAATTTTATTGTTTAGTTACAGCACCCCAATGTTACATGGATAGCTTTTGTTTAGGCCTAACTGAAGTAACAAACTATAGGTTGATGTTTGCAAGACTCTACTCTAGTTCTAGTACTCTAGTACTTGAGCTGCAGCTTAAGGCATTTGTTTTTAGTTTTATGATTTACAAACCAAACTACTTAAGAAACCACAAGACTGAAATAGAATAGTTAACAAAGACCAGAGCCATATATAGTTTTCTGTACGCCGTGCGAGCTATGCATCCCTACAGAATGTGTAAGGACAAAGAAAAAAAACACAAAACAAATCTAGATCATGCACATGTATGTGCAGGATCAGGAAATGTAAAATATCATAGATAAGTGAAGATCCGCCCCCCCCAAAAAAAGCAGGCCTTGTGAAAAGTGTGCGCTGGGGAAAGCATGCAACCATTAGAAAGCATTCACCTCACTAAGCGCGCTTCGTCAGGCGTTCCATGCACGAGCAGGGATTGTCCTTTGGCATGATTTAGGCTTCACATTGAAGTTTCAGCAGCATTTTTAATTAAAGCTATATAAATTCTATTGGAGTTTCCGAAGTTCACTGGAAGACGATCCCAGCTAAAAAAGGAAATGACCACTGCAGCTAACCTGCCAACCAAACAAGACACTGCAGAGGTGAGATTAACTGTTTTGACAAGGTTAGCAAAAGTAGCCTGAAGTTAGCTTCCCGATCTAATGTTAACCACTACATGTAGCCTCTAACGACTAATAACAACACTTAGCAAACAGCTTTCACAGTCCCTTTACTCTCTTTACAAGTTAACAAATGAACATACCCAATTTACAGTTCTTGTAAAATGAAAATCACTGGGTTTGGCATTAGTTGTAGTAATGGCTAATATTGTGGCTGTTAAGTGAGCATCAGAGACTACCATTAAGTTAAGGAAACTAAGGAAACTAACTTAGATTCCTTCCATACAAGGTTTTTGTGCAAATTCTGTGAGGACATTTGGTAAAATTGGACTAGAATATTGTGACCTGTACATCCAGTTCAGGACCAGCAGCTGTAGTGGACATTCCTTTTTGTTTGCCCCTGATTCCCAGTGTGACATAAGTGGGACTTTGTTTGCAAACAGTCCAAGCCACATTCGTGCAACAATATTCTTTTTTGTGCTTTCTTTAAATCAGCATCTTTTGATACCTCACACAAGTCAGATTAATGGATTATCTTGGGAAAGGTGAAGTAGCCTACGCTTTGAACACACTGTGAAAAAGTATTGTTTCAGTAGCAAACATAATGTACTTTACCATCACATTCTGCCCAGCAAGTTGAGTTGTTCGTCTTCAGGCTACAAATCCATTGGACTCAGAGAAAAAATGTAACATGGAACCATAGTATAAAATTATATTTTATTTTTATGTTAACTTCCGCTTTTTGCAGGGGTGAAGGCTTGAAAATTCCTCACCCTTCCAAAATAGGGAATGACATAAAAAGAAAATCACTGCTTTTTAAAATCAACATTACATGTTGTATTGTTAACATTATATTACTCTACTCTAACATGATATTGCACAGTGGACTGGATTATTCAACAATGAACTTAAAACACAAGAACAGTCACTTCTTTTTGTGAAGCGAATGATGGCCCTTGCTGTGTCCTCCATTACCTACTTGCGTGGGGTTTTCCCAGAAGATGCCTACCGGTCACGGTATTTGGAAGGTAACAACCTCTGATTTGAGATAAAAGTTACTACAATTTCTATTTGAGATAACTGGACAAAGGTAGTGACTGTCAGTGTTGTTTATTTCATATTTAATTCCCAGTACATCATTGTTCCTTTGTACTACCATCCCTTTTACAGATTTGAGCATCAAAGTTCTAAGAGAAGATAGTTCCTCATTGGGTGCCTGTAAAATTGTGAGATGGTAAGTATTCTTATATTGATTAGGTACAGAAGACATTTCAGTGAGGTAATCAAGTCTGACAAAGATCATTTGTATTGTTATTTTGTTATCCAGGATGATGGGATGTTTTGATGCTTTGGAGAAGTCATATGCAAGTATTCATTTTTATAATGTCATCATTTTACATGTCAGTGTTATAATGCATGTTTTTTTCATTAATGGTCATTTGTTGGTTTTACAGTTGCAAATAGTGTTCATTGGGGTAAGTAGGAAAGTATGTAAGACATTAAGCAATTTACAAACATATCAACATCAACATGGTTATGTCTATTCCTATCCCAACCAGTTTTTGTTCTGTTAAAGTGTGCCATGTGTACTCTGTAATGCACATTGGTTGGCTGATTCAATCTGTCATACAGTGCAAAATATGCTTCTTGTTTTTTCTTTCCCCTCAGGTGTGTCCAAACACTGCAGATATAAACGTAAGTCCGTTTTCACAGCTTCATTGTGTAGACTTTTGGTATTTGAAGTGATGGCAGGCAGTAGGGATGTATTATTTTATTTTAATATTTAAACTGTTTGAAATGTCACCTAGAGCACATCTTTATTGCAAGTGAGCATAAAAACAGGATACCATGTAATACCATATCAAATATTGCCTGTGTAAATGGCACAATGAATGAAAGCAAACATTGAAATCACGTAATTTACTGCATGTTTGAGCAGTTTTAGGTGGTCCTTGATATTGACATTCACTTGATAATTTAATTTTGTTCATTTGTTGATAGCACATCATTGAGTCGTACCAGTTTAAATTTGTGTACACAGAGGATGGCCCACAGATGGACTTCATAAGGTTAGGTTGTTGACTCTTGCACTTGCACTCATTTTAACATCATGTGTTGCAAAACTTTCAAATAACCACCAAAATCTTCTTAGAGTGAGGGAAATAGATAATATTAAGTTAACAATCAATCTAACAGAACAATCTAAGAAAAAAAAATCTCAAAAACCTCAGTTCCACAAAGTATAAATAAAACATGAATGCATCCATTTTCACTCTGTTTATGTTCTACTTCATAGGAATGAGAATGTTGAGATGAGAGTGACCATGGAGGACACAAAGAAGGCCTCTGTGCTCCTCATCAGGAAGTTGTTCCTCCTCATGCAGAATCTGGATGTTCTTCCTCATGATGTGTCTCTCACCATGAGACTGTACTACTATGATGATGGTGATGAAAATTATCCTAATTGTGTTGTAAAATGCTTATCAACTGTAGTAAACATGTGCATTACCAAGTGAAACTGTGATCAACTCAAAAGTTAAAAATAGGTGTATTACACTTGGTTTGAACTTCAGTATAAATTATCTCTGTCTAAATGCATTGAGTTGCTGTCATGTTGATTAGATATTTGCATTCGCCAGCAGTTCCACAGTGGCAAGTTCAGCAGGAACATTTTGCAACAGATTCCATTTATCCCTATGTGTGACTTGTGCAGCGTTTTGCAACGTTTTAACTTGAACTCAAAGCACTTTTGCCTTTTTTACCTTGATGAGGGGGGCACTAAGTGTAGGTTAAGGCTTATATGTACAGAATGTGGAAGGGTAGGTGGTATATTCATACTAAAATGTCCCGTTTTCTTACGTAGGTTTTTAAAAAGCCAGTGACATAGTTGACTGACTCGAGAAGCAGACAGCTCAAAGTTCACCAACTCACTCACCCAAACTTTTATTGGTCCTCAGTTACGCCATCTAACTATGAGCCGCCAGGCTTTAAAGAGGGTGTGTGTGATGACCTGTGGTTTGAGGGCACAGCAGTACACTTCAAAGTGGGTGAGCTTCAAACCCCATTCCACACCATGAAGGTGCGTGTGGCAACTGAACAAGGGCGTGTCAAGAAACTGCAGGAAGGCAACCATCTGAGGGAGACTGGGAAGACACCACTCACTTCTGACCAAGAGGTATGCTTGAAAAATCCAAGGCCCTAGTGTTTGTAACAATTAGGGTTTTATTTTAGTGCCCTTCTCTGTATGAATCAACAGCAGTTTACACACTGGTTTAATTTCAGTTAACTTCATTCTGGACAGTGACAGTCATTTACATTTACATTTATGCATTTAGCAGATCAAAGCAACATTTGTCAACTACAATTAGTTCAGGGCCAATCTCCCCTAGAGCAATGTAGAGTGCCGTGCTCAAGGGCACAATGGTGGTAGCCGGCATTTAAAACCCCAATATCCACATTACTAGCATGCTAGCCGAGTTCCTTAACCACTACACCACCACCACCCCACTCTGTAAGATCTATTGTGTTAATCTTAATCAAGCTATAGTCTGTCTAACTGTGTCAACCCTTAAACAGGTTGCCCAATGTAGAGGCTCTGCTGACAATCTACCATCTGATGAAGGTAACCACCCACATAGCCGTACTACAATTAATGGCATATGATTTATAGTTTTCAATTTATAAATGAATTAATTTCATTAATTAGTGTTTTATTTCTTACTTGTAGAATCTGTGGAACAGTTCAAGAAACCACAACAGATTAAGGTAAACTGTAACATGGAGTTAAAACTAACCTGCTGCATGCCATGGATTACAGCTGAGAGTGAGGTGTATGATTTTTTTTTCTGCCTCACACAGAAGCAAATCCAGGGCAACAAACTCACCAAGAAACGAAAAGAGCTCTGAAGTGGGTGTGGATTTGCAGTCAGCTATATGCAGTGAAGAACAAATCCCTGTTGTGTATGTATTAGCAGATGCATTTATATGTATTTATTTATAGTATTACAACTGTTCACATTATTATACATTTACGTGTGCACAATTGCTGTAAAGATTTATATATACCCTTTTATATATATAAAAATATATAGGTGTAAATATATAAGGGGGTTTCATTAATGGAATTAATGAACTGAAACTGTGAAAAAGTTGATAATTCCTATTATTTTCTGTTGGTGTTTCATGGTGTACTCAGTGAACCCAAAAGAAAAAATATAAATAGTTTCTAATCATTCCCCCATCAGTCTTTTGTCATTGATTGACAAGATACAAGATACCCTGATATTTTCAGGGTAGTGATGAATCTTAATTAGTTCTTCTCAATGAATATTTAAGATTTTGGCACGTGTTAAACATTCCATCATAAAAGCTAGGACAGTAATTAATTACTACTCTGATTAATTGCTGTAAATTGTTAATAGCTGGAGTCAGTTTTACTCTTTCAGTTGAACTTAAAGGCAATATGTCCATGAAAGGCTTCCTCCTTCCATATACAGTTACTGACCCCTTGTGGTCAATCAATACGTGCATGTTTGGGCCAGTGTTTAGGTGGCCAACTTAATGTTTAAGGCTCATGGTGTGCTCTAGCAGCTTGAGATATATCCTCACAGGACTCCTACTTAAAAGAGACTGTCCACATCCCCCATCTCTACAACCACCGTCTTCAGCTGAGAGTAGAATTCAATGGTAACTTGTCCATTCTCTCTTCCAATACCTGTGACAAAGGCAAAAAAAAAAGAAATTGTGCAGTTACAATGACAAACACATAGACTTAATTTCTGGCATGGCTTTGAGAGAGAAATACAATGTGAATCATTCAATCTGATGGGTGCACAGGAAAATGAAACTGAACAAAGTATTAGTTAGTGTTAGCTACTGTTTCACATATTACTCTGCATTGCACCAAACTCTCGCTCTCATACCTATCGACATCTCTCAGCAATTTCAATAAATAGGACTATTTATTGATTCACACTGGCTTTCTTCTTCAAGGAATGGATGGTCAAGGCTTTGCATTGTGGATAATGATAGTAGAGAACACAGAGAAGAGTAGGTGTGTAAGTACGTGTGTGTGTGTGCATGTGAGCAAACCTGATGCTTTGTACCCTCCAAATGGCACCTCTACAGGTGTAATGTTGTAGTTGTTAATGAAGCAGGTACCAGCTTGCAGGTTCTCCACCACACGGTGTGCACGTTTCACATCTCTGCAATGCAACAGGGAACAAAATCATAAGGATTTTGGAAAATTACTAGTTTTACATTTACTAGTTGTCAAACGAGGTCAAATACCATATCAAAATACCCTATACAGCTTTAGAGTTTAGTAATGCCAATGCACGTTGAAGTTCCTAAAGAGAAGTGAAATTGTTTGAAAATGAACTATATTCAATGTGATTTTGTTACTTGGTGAAGACTCCTGCTGCTAGGCCCATAGTGGTGTTGTTGGCTCTCTGCAGAACTTCTTCTTCTGTGTCAAATGGTAATACCGACATCACTGGACCAAAAATCTCCTCTCGCACACAAGTCATGTCATCTGTACAGTTATCTGTAATCAAACATAGCTGATTGTCTAAAGTGTGTTTGTCATGTCATCTGTAAACAAACATAGCTGATTGTCTAAACTGTGTTTGTCGTGTCATCTGTACAGTTATCTGTAAACAAGCATAGCTGATTGTCTAAAGCGTGTTTGTCATGTCATCTGTACAGTTATCTGTAAAAAAGCATAGCTGATTGTCTAAAGTTTGTTTGTCGTGTCATCTGTACAGTTATCTGTAAACAAGCATAGCTGATTGTCTAAAGTGTGCTTATCCACCTATAACCTAAAATAAGTTTAAATATAAATAACAAACAAACACAATGAGACATAATGTTTAACACTGTGCTAAAATCAAGTGACTTTGGAAAAGATATTTTCTAGAAAGAAGAAAAAGAACAAACCTATCACACATGGAGACATGTAGTAACCATCTTTTAGCTTTGGATCAGCAGGGATAAAGGGCTCTCCCCCACATAGTATCCTGGCTCCCTGGAAATGCCATGATTATATAGTTGGGCAACATGGAGAACATGAGTAAGCACAGCATTATTGAAATATTTAGTGATTTTTTCATTTAACCTCTGCAGCTAATATAACAAATCCTCAAATTTCATACAGTCATTTTCATCATAAAAAATATGTGGCATTTTATTGGCATTATGTTAATGAGCAGAAGTGCACAAAATGTCCACTTCCTGTTGCCCTGTTACATCCTGTGAATATCTCAATACGTTTTAAGCCAAAAAAACATATACACAATTAAAAACAAACAAAAAACATTAACAATCTACAAATATTTCTGTACCTCTTTTTTAGCTTGGCCGATATATCCTAGTACTTTGTCCAGGTGTGGCTTGCTCACTACAGCACCCATGCGGGTCTCCTCCAGCAGTGGGTCTCCTATCTGGATGGCTTTAGTCCTTCGCACCACCTCCTCCAAAAACTGAGGCAGAATCTGCCTCTGAACAAACACTCGAGTTCCATTGCTGCACACCTAAAAGACAGACGGGCAGTGTGTAACGCATCATGAAGCAATGTAACGGACAAAGGAAGAATTATATTACTCTCTAACAGTACACAGAATATCACTGCATAACTGTGCCGTTTTTAATAATAAAACATAATTTTCTCCAATGAGACAATAATGTCTCCAATGTAATTTTCTCAAATTCATGTATAATTCAAAGAATGTGAACCAGCAATGGAGAAACCATGTTGACCAACAAGATGATAAGCACGATTTTAGGCTAATGCATGGGTGTGTTTCAGTTTTGGTGGGGTGACAATAGAGAAGTGGCTGAATTCTCCATATTGATAGGCCATTCATGTACATGGGCCACATAACCTCTGAATCACTGCACTGCAATTAAAAATATCCAACACTACGGCAATCAAAAGCCACAAAATATGTTTGCATGCCGATTTAAAAAAAAATGGAAACAAAATTAGCCTGACAAGCCAAACTATAACATCAAAATTAATGGTCTAGCCTCGAGCAATAGACTGGGCTCAGTCCTAGGGGCAGAATCAGCGGAATCAACTAGTTTGTGCTATGACCAATCAGAGCAACAGCAAAACAGCAAATAGGTCCTTATTTGAAACTAATGGCTTAAGTGCCTTTTTCCTCTTAACTTTCAAAGAAAAGCCCATCTGACTCTTCAAAACTCTTCAAAATGCCAAAGTTGATTCAAGCAATAGACCAACTAAGGCCCTTAAACTATTTGCTAAAGCTAGGATGCATCTAGATTTCTAGGCTACAACAACATTGTACATTCTCACCAATCCATGTGGTTTTGTTTGCAAACCAAAGAACAGGAACCAGCAATGACCATTTTCGCAATGTTTAAAAAATAACAAAATTGTTTTCATTTAGTTTCAGTTTCGTTTATGATCCAAAAATGTTGCCTATAGTGCCTTTAAAGTTGTTTATGTTCAGCACCTGGCCTTGAGACAGAAAGTTTGCCATGAGTGCTCCTCTGACAGCATTCTCCAAGTCACTGTCCTCAAAGATGATCAGTGGAGACTTCCCACCAAGCTCCAGGGTCACTGGCTTTACCCCTCTAGCAGCCATTTCCATAATCTGCAGAGCAAGGACAGAGCACAAACAAGAAAAAGAGCAATCAGTCATTTAATTCACACAATGCAGTTGTCAGCCAAGATGCCACATATGTTCATGTTGTAACACATGGGTTTGTACACTTATCGTACATGTTCATTATTTCATTAGTTAATGTCATTACTTCGACTAGAAACATGATAGGTGGTGTTACCTTCTTGCCAGTGGGAATGCTCCCTGTGAAAGACACCTTAGCCACAGATGGATGGTGGCAAAGCAGCGTGCCTGTTTCCTGCCCACCTTGCACTACATTGTATAGCCCATTAGGGGCGCCAGCTTGGGCATAGATCTCAGCCAGAAGAACTGCAGTCACTGGGGTCACTGGGGATGGCTTAAAAACCATGGAGTTTCCTAATTAAAAAAAATAGACATTCCAGCCATCAATGTCTGATCAAACATGTATGCTTACAACCAGATAAATTAGGCAGCTAATGTAATTTAAGGGATGCAATGTCAAGCACATTTCTTATGTAAAGGTGAGAACACAAACTGGACTCAAGTGTTTACAGTTTAGGTCTTGGCCATGGTGTTAAATTAGCAAAATGGTTTTGCCTTGTTGTTAATTAGCTTTAGTCCGATGTAAGATTAGTCCCCCTTCTTCTTTTTCAACAGTTCTTAGAAAGGTATTAGTAACAAAGAATTTAATATATCTGTGAAAGGCAAAAGGTTTGATACCACAAGAAAGGGCTGGCGCAGATTTCCAAGCTGCGATTTGAAAAGGGTAATTCCAGGCACCAATTCCAATACACACACCAAGGGGCTCACGTCTTGTGTAGGCAAAAGAACCACCAGGCAACTGGACATGCTGTCCTGGGATAGGAAGCACAGGTTTACAGCGCTTGTCTCAGTTTAATGCAGTTAAAATGATAGAAATTGCAAAAAGACAAGTTACAAAAAGAAGCCAGACATTGTTTTGATACAATTGGTACAGGTTTAGTAAAGTGTTTGGTTGATAAAGCTGATGCGGCACCAACCTGCCAGAGAGCTGGCAAGTCCAGCAAAGTATTCAATACACAGACGAGCAGAGTCCACATCCAGACGGGCCTCTGTAATGGATTTCCCATTGTTCACTACTTCTACCTCTGAAATCTCTTCTCTTCGATGCTGTCAAAAGTCAAGATAGTTTTGCATCATCAAGCCTCATGGAATTATTTGGTAGCCAAGTACTACTCATAGTCTGAATGTCCCTAAAAAACAATGATACCTCAATAATACGAGCTGCCTCTAGCATCACTTTGGCTCTCTCCATTCCAGACATCTTACTCCAGACCCCAAAAGCCGTTTGTGCATTGGACACTGCCTGGTTCACCTCTTCAGGTCCACAGTGATGAAGCTGGCAAAGAACCCGTCCTGAAATGTCACACCAGGATACATCAATATGCAATGCTTTTTGAGTCGAATACGGAACAAAAAGAACTCTGAGATGAGTCTGGTCACACTATGTAACCTGAACCATGCAGTTCATTCAAGGGTTTACAATTGCTCGAAGCAGCGTCATGTGACCCGTATGACAATAACTGACCGAGGTCTAAGGTGAGACGTTCAATAATTGGATGGCAGAAATCAGCGAATTTCTGATTGAGTACTTACCAGTGGCAGGTTCATAAACAGGTTCTGAAGTTACTGCATTATTAAGTTTGACTCGACGGGCACCCCAAAAGTTGAGAGGGTCTTTGACAACCATGGCACCCGACGAGGCTCTTCTGGAGATCTCGTGCAGTGCAGCAGGCTTACGGAGGCGTTGGGTCAAGAGCTTTATGACCGGCATCTTGCTGGTAGAATGGGACGAGTGTTCCTCCGAGTTTATTCGTCTTTTACAGGAAAGAGAAAATAAAGTCAAGACAAAATAACATTACTCACTGGAAACCTGGAACAAGACGACGTGATACTGGTTTCTAAACAAAACTTTGACGGTAGCTTATAACAGTGTTTCTTTACCTGTTTTAAAGTCTCACTTGTTATGGGGCCACATTCCCATTACTATTTAGACGTAAATTAAGCCTACAACCAGAAAGAGGGCGCTTACATATATTAAAAGATCGCCTCTCTGATACAAAAAAATTGAGGGCGGGACATCCATCCAAGTAAATTAAATGTTGATAGGTTGAGTTAAAATGACGTATCAGGTGCTTGATTTACTCATGCGGAGCCATCTCTACCGATCTGGATTTATGCGTATGATTGACAAACCCAAGAAATTATATTACACGTATGTTTATGTACATGCAATCACATGGTTTTGTACTGATTAGATAAAATTGAGTCAAAGAGTGTTTGAGTATAACATTATCCGAAATGGTTTGGAGGAAGTTCCGTGGAGGAGGGAACATGTTTCTGCATCGGAATTATAAACAGGTTGCACTGACACGCTAAGCCATTTGCAAGCATGGCCGGCGACAGTGAGACACGACTCAGACCGTCTGAAAATGAACAGATAAACAGAAGACCTTTTCTCATAGGCGTATCCGGAGGAACGGCAAGTGGCAAGGTAAGCGCCAACAGTTGCAGTAATCGTAAAACTGTGAAACCCAGGTTTTCAAGTAGCGTTTAGCATTAGGAAACCTTTAAGCGGACATCATGTCAGTTGAATGAACGTTACCGTGTTATCGGGGAGAAAAACTGATTTTATGTGGAATGTATCACCTTGACGGCGTTGTTATTGAGACGCGTACACATTCTGTTTTACGATACGGACAGTGTTTAAGGTTGATACTGCTTGGCCGTATTGCTACCCAAGTAGACAACATTAGCTGCACTTGGCTAACATTGGCAGGAAATAACATTACGTCGCATTTGAGTTCTCCGCAGATTACGATTATGTCCCAACTGAATGAATTTAAATGTGGTTGACAAATGTGGATAAATGTGGAATTTAACTTCTGTTCAAATAACATCAGATTGATACATGTGACTTCTCAGTACTGTCGAATTTGGTCAGTGGCATGGGCTAGCTAATGGCTGCTAAGTTAGGGAGACTCGTCACCACTGGAAAAGCACGTTGGGTGGAGGAAGTAACTTACGGGAAGGACGTGTTAATGTTTATTAACATTACGGTGATGGCCTATAAAAGTTGATCTCCGGTTAAGAAAATGGAAACAAAATGACGACAAAACTGTCGTGCTATATGGGACCAGAGAAGCGGGGTCGAAGCGTGGTTGTTGACCTCATGTTGGTTTCTAATTTTAGAGGATTTGTTAAATGTACCAGTTTAAATTAATTGCACATTGACTGAAGAATTTGGTATTGTGCATTGGACCGTTCAGTAGGCTATATTAGATGGTCCATTTTGTGAAGGTTAACTTGGACCTGTGCCACATGTCGCATGGAATTCCCATAAATGGAATGTGGTGTTGGTTGACATCGGAGTTGTTTAACACGTGAGATGACACTCTTGGCCTGGAAACCTCTATTGCTGATAAAGTTTTTTTTATTAATGAATGAACTTGTCATTTGAAATGTACTAATACCTAACTCCTGCAGTCCTCAGTCTGTGAGAAGATTATGGAGCTGCTGGGGCAGAATAAAATTGACCATCACCAACGTCAGGTGGCCACCCTCAGCCAGGACAGTTTCTACAAAGAGTTGACCCCGGAACAAAAAGCCAAAGCAATCAAAGGCCAATTCAACTTTGACCACCCAGGTAACATGGATCCCATGCCATGGGCCAGAATTTCTGATGTTTTCTATTTTTGTTTTTCCTGAATCAGTTGATGGTGTATTATTTTCAACTGAATTGACAGATGCTTTTGACAATGAACTCATCAAGAAGACACTACAGGACATCATTCAGGGGGAGACTGTTCAGATTCCAGTATATGATTTTGTTACCCATTCCAGGTCTTATGAACAACTTTAACTCTAAACATTCAGAGCTGTTATCACCATAAAATTATCATTCTAACATTGCTTTTGTTTCTTTGCTGATGTTTTAGGAAGGATGAGTTTGTGACCCTGTACCCAGCTGACGTAGTGCTGTTTGAGGGCATCCTGATATTTTACTCCCAAGAGATCAGAGATGTCTTTCAGATGAAGCTCTTTGTGGACACGGATGCAGACACTCGTCTCTCCCGAAGAGGTAAGACCCCCTCCTTGCATGAAAGCAAAGCATTTCTAATTGGTCATGTCGGTGTCTTTGTAACAGATTTATAATTGCATGCACTGTTTTTGTTTGGGTTAGTTTTAAGGGACATTGAAGAACGTGGCAGAGACCTGGAGCAGGTGTTGACCCAGTACATAACTTTCGTGAAGCCAGCCTTCGAAGAGTTCTGCTTGCCAGTGAGTGTGCTTCTCTTACCTGTCTCTTACTTTACTTCTCTATCATCAATCTGTTACTTCTCTATCATCAATCTATTAGTCATGTGTTCTTTAGCTTTTGTATATGTAGTTATTTATTTATTGTTTCTAGACAAAGAAATATGCAGATGTCATCATTCCCCGTGGAGCAGACAATCTCGGTAAGGATGTCATCTGTTCTGTGCCATCAGTATGATAAACTTTGGGGATTTGTAGGTGACAAACATTTGAGAGAAGGAATGTTCATGTTCCATTACAGTGGACCATGTCTTATAAGGTAATGTTAACTGGCTGTGGTGTAAGCTGTTTTTTATTTTTCAGTGGCAATAAACTTGATCGTGCAGCACATACAGGACATTTTGAATGGCGGATTCTCCAAACGACAGAGCGGTTGCATGAATGGCCATGTAACCCCACGAAAGCGGAGGACTTCAGAGTCCAGCAGGCCCCACTGATGATCTGCCTTTCTCTTATTCAGAGGAAAGAGGACTGTTTGCAATGCCTCTGGATATGAGCTAAGGCATAATGACCTGGCTTTGGCAATATTTACATGCATTTGTATTCATATTTTAGGTATTGATATTGGTTCTTCTAAGAGTTGTTTATAGAAACAGTGACTCAAAAATGAGGGAAACTTAATTGTACAATGGAAAATGGATAAGGAGAAGTATTGTTTCTAAGAAGAGCTATGATGTATGATGATGAAGTTAAACTTACATTATAAGCAAGTTTTTCTCTTTTTAAAAAAAAAAAAAAAAAAAACCTTTGGTTTGGCCCAAAGAAAATGAAGTCCTAGCCATTAGATTCAGTAACCTTTTTTTGATGGGTAATCAGTTTTGGAATGGCCGAAGTGGGATAATACAGTCACTGCTTTCCTACTGTGTTATGTCCCACCTTGAACTGCATCATCAAATAAAATGAATGGAGGAGACCTAGAGGGCAAGGCATTTGAAGCTCCAACTTTGTCTCCCAGTGGCCGGGTGAATGACTCCCTTGCACCTTGCTGTTGGTAGGAGGATCATTCATGTGTGAACTGATTACAACACGGAAGTGTAACAAAAAAAATGTAAATTCTTGGAATTTATCTATTTATGTACTAGAGCATCTATACAAGCAATGATTAAGTCTAGGGGTATTTTGAGATTCACTGCACTTGAAGACTTTCTGGAATTGCCAGATTTTAGATGAGTTCTGTTGTTTCACCCAGATGGCCTGTTAATCCTCATAATGAGGGTTTAATTTTGGCTGGTGTATTTAATGTCAAATGTCCATCAAAAGCTAATGTAACTGGTGCAGAAATAATGACAGTTTTGTAGCAGTCAATGTAAACTAACCTGAATGCAAATTGTCTGGTAACAATTAACCATACAAAGATTGCTGTAGGAAAATGACAATACTGTGGAAGACACGAATAACAGGACCTTAAACTAATAGATTTTCTGACCAGTTCTTGGAGAAACAGTACTGTGTGTCACTGGTCACCTGGAAGCCAAGCATTCATCTGGCCAGAAGTCCTGGAGTTATCCTGTGGATAAGTAGGGTCACACTGCTAAAACTTGTCTCAGAGTGGTGTGCTTCATTAGACCGATACTTATGTATCTTAATTTTATATAATTTCTCACACTAAAATACAGAGAAATGCATTTGTATTTCCGTTCAATTGTGACTATTGTAAGGAAATTTCGTTGTGGGAGTTATACTTCATGCAGTAAAGTACAAAAGTATGTTTGTAGTGCATATGATCTACAAATGACAGTCTTGTCGAATAGCAACCCGTGTGAGACATGTCTCTGATTTATCAAAGGCCAAATAAATATTTTGAGTCCTATGTCGATGTTTTGTCTTACTTTGATGAACTGCAAATTTGTGTCGGCACGTTTGGACCGGACTTGATCACGCTGTTTGGCAACATGAATGGAGCCAGTTTTAGACAGGATATGCGCATGCGCTTTCGCGCACACACAACGCATGCGTGAATAGAACTGTAGATTCCAAGATGGGGGTAAGTTTGGGTGAGAAGCGTCTCTGTCATAGACAAAATCAGTGTTTTTCCATGTTTAACATCATGTGCTACATTTTTATAGAAATTTGGATTGCAGTTCAAAGCCACCTTAGAAAATGTCACGAATGTGCGACCTTTAGGGGACGACTTCCGGTGGTTTTTAAAGGTATGGCTTCTCAGAAAGAGCATGAGAAATTGCAAGTTAACAGAACTGAATTTAAAATGTTCTGCAACCTAGGCAAAATCTTAACCTATTGTAACCTACGTTTAAATGACTACTTCTGTATGAAACAACTGTAAATTCATTAACCATTAGCCCAGTATTTTGAACTCGACTTGAGCTAAACTTGTGCTTGCTTGATGTAATCATCCAAACATTACTGTGTCTGTCTACCTTGCCATTCAAAATGCATGTCAACCTCGCTCGTCTATGTATTATGCTCATCAGCAGTACTTACTTGTTTATCCTGTTTGCGTCCCTGATCTTTAAGCTGAAGTGTGGAAATTGTGGGGAGGTCCCAGACAAATGGCAGTATGTGACCCTAGTGGTAAGATTTCATAAGACGTTCTGTCTATTGCTATTGTAAACACATTTTGCACAAAGTGAAGTAAATTGTTGTAATTCTCTCCACAGGAAAGTGTACCACTTAAAGGTGGACGAGGAAGTGCAAGTATGGTACAGAAATGCAAGCTTTGTTCAAGAGAGAACTCAATCGGTAAGTACCAATGCAGTTTAGGTTTTGTATTGCAATTGGGAATGAAAGTGGATGTCTTCCATAAAAAAAACTTATTTGCATTTTTATTGTGGTGACTGATTTTATTTTAATGCTAATTCACGTTTCTGCTAGATATCTTGAAAGACACCATAACACCATATAATGTGAGTAAAATATGAAATTGAAATTGTCCCATAGCCATAAACAATGTTGGGGAGGCATCATGTCTCAGCAAGTGGCAAAAAGAATGTATTTGTCATTTAATCAGTGTGTTGCTCTTTGTTACTATAGGCAGAGGACAGTGAAACGTTTAAAACCATGGTGCAGTTTGAGTGTCGAGGAATGGAGCCAGTGGACTTTCAGCCACAGGTCATTCCTTAAATCTTGTAACTAGTTAAACATGAATAAATTAAAAAAATACAGAGCGGAGAATAATTGAGAGTGAAATCAGAAATCGCATTATCTAATAGGCTCAAAATGATTATTATCCTAGATTTAATGTGTTTGTACTATTATAATAAATGGTTTGTTTTTATTTGTTTGCAAAAGGTTGCACTTCACTCAGCAACATATTGATCAATAAGCACAGTGAACTGTGTGAACTCACTACAACCCCATCATCCCCATGTTTCCCCCAGGCTGGCTTTGCAGCACAGGGAGCAGAGTCGGGGACACCGTTCCTGGAGGTCAACCTCCTTGAGAAAGTGTGTGGCCTTATTTTCTATATTTTCTGTGTGTTGCATGTGTCTGGTCAAAAACGCAATGTCAATGTAAAATAAAGACTAAAGTGTTTCATGTGATGCTAACAGAATATCTGCCGAAAAGCCATCATAACTTGACTTGTTTCATTGTGTTTTAGGATTGGACAGATTATGATGAGAAAGTCAGTGAATCAGTCGGAATCTATGAGGTCACACACAAGATTGTGAAGTGTTAAACACGGACATATTGGCAACTGCAAGCATTTGTGGAATTTACCTTGAATCAGTGTAGTTTTGACCTGGAGTGAGAAGCAGGCTGCAAAACCAAGAAGCGGAGTGATTTGCGGAAATCACCAATGGAAGGGTTCTGATGCAATGTGATTAAATCTACAATAAAGGTGGAAAAAATATTCATGTGTTGCACTGCATATGTGGTGCTTGGTGTCCATGATTTGAAATATTTTGTCTGATGTTTTTTTGACTGTGGCATTTGCTGCACCATATTCAATAGCTCACCACTGCAACGCTTTACATAATAAACGGTATTAGAGTAACATGTTACGTGCACTTAAATCATGTAATTTTATTACAAAAAAAGTAATAGTAATCAGTTACATTAGTTTGAAAGATCTTCAAACTAATATTTTCAGGAAATATTTAAAATTACAATTCCGATCTTAATATCTTCTCCAGAAACATTTGCTATATGTTTAATAATATTAGTAAGTAAGTTAAATTTGTGTAGCACATTTATGTTCAACCAAACCAAACTAAAATGTTCACAGTAAAAAAGAACAGAAAAATAAATAACATCTATACCAACATGCAAAATACAAACAAACAAAAGGCCATTAACACCAGTACCATCATACAAAGACAAGAATAAACATCACAGATAATATTATCATTAATATAAGTTTTATTTTGCCATTTTTCTGTGCACAACATCCTCCATTTACAGCAAAAAGTGTAATAGTATTTTGATAAGCCTAATTGGTTCTCCTATCAAGTTTGAATAGGCAACAGCACCCTCTTGCTGCCGAATCAAACGTTATGTGCAGCAGTTGCGAGGAGGCCTGCAGTGCCAGATACAAACTACAGTGAAGCCTTGGAAATACAAATTAGCTAATGAGCAGGCGCACATATGCACAATCAATCCCACACAAATAGACAACTGCTTATTCAGTGATGTTCACCAAATGTAGAATGTTAAAGATTCGATTTATCAGGTATAGCTATTCAATTATCAGTATGAGTAATGCTGTAAGGTTAACCCTGCCAGGTTTCAAAAAGTTGAGGGTTAACAGAAAATTCATTCAAAATGTAGAAAAGCAATCCAAGTCATCAATGTAATTAGTTACATTACTATGTTAAAGTCATTGAAATAATCACACTACCATTACATTTTTTATAGGGTAATTTGTGACTGTGACACATTATGTTACCAATACTGCATATACAATATACCACTATATTAATAAGGTGTTTGTCTGTGTCTGGGGTTTCAAGAGTCTGCATCTCTGTGAATTAAAATAACACATGTGATTTACAAATATAAACAATTAAGGCCAGAAATATTCCTGCCCAGAGTAAGAATAATCTCTAAATGTTGGGATTTAAAATAATAGTAGTTAGTAATGGTTGCCTATAAATAATTTGGGCTACACCATACAAAAACCGTAACATACAATGCTGTAAATACAATCTCAAAGAGATTTCGCTCAAAGAGGAAGGCATAATTAGAATGACAGCCAGACAGGAGTTGCACAACAGAGGCGGATCCAGTCCAACCTACCCGGACTACATGGTGTCATTCTCCACTGAATAGTGTCTGTGAGCAACTGCGAACATGTCTCCTGCAAAGAACAGAGTATTTGTTGTTGGAGTGGGAATGACAAAGGTAGGAACATTCATACTTGTGGTAAATAAAAAATTGCACTGAAAGGAAATAGCAGTTGTAGCCTATGCTATCTGTAGCCTGGCTATGATTTACCAAAACACTGTAATTTCACACCCGGCTTCCTGAATGTTACGTAAATTTCGTAAAGGATAACCTTGGTGTTAATATCGACTTGAGGTTAACTGAAGTTGTCCAAAGTGAAAAGACACTTGCTGTTGAAGTTAACGTTTCATATTCTGCAACTTGCAAGTGTTCAGCAGACTAGCAACTATGTTGTGACCATAACGTTTGTAGGAGACTGTCTCGCAGTTTCATAGCATTCTCGTTAAATTCTTGAATAACGTTATCTAGTCTCGTTTTGTTGCAGTTTGATTTTCCTTGTGACTTGCCTGCTTTTAAAGTTGTTTACCTGCATGCCTAGACGCATTAGCTTATGGAAAGTTAGCTGGTAACGTTACCTACCATCTACTGTGGTTAGCTAAACAGGGCCAGTTGTGAGACTGAAAATGACACCAACCCAACCTTATAGTAAGGTGTTAATTATCAAATACAGTGTAACAAAGGCCATAGGGTGACCAACTATGGTGGCAACCCAAATCTGAGTAGAATATTGCTAGCTGATATTTACAAAATCGCTGGCAGTAGCGTTTCAGACGCCTTGAGGCAGAATATAAAGATACATTCACCCTTTAACATCTTGCACACGATCCGTATATGTCGACAGTGGTTTGCTTTCACAGCTTGAATTCAAAGTTCAAGGTTTGATATTTGTTAGTAGGTCATGGTTCACCTCTACATAAAGCCATATCATCAATACATTTCATTTGATGTTGCGAGAGCGCCCTCAGCAGGCAAACTGTAACTGTGACTGTAAGGCTCTCTAGTGCTCAGTAGACTGACGTGGCCATAGAGTTAGATTGTCCTCGCACTTCTAACTGGCATGCAAAAAAAGAATGATCCAATCAGTCAACCTATATGGTTTAGCAGGGTCTATTAGTACAAAAAGTTAGTGTTCACGCTATCATAACAATGCAATACGCTTCTAAAAGTGATTGTCTTCATCTACTGTGTGTGTGTGTGTGTTTGTGTTTAAATCCATTTTAGTTTGAGAAACCAGGGGCAAAAGATTACCCTGAAATGGCAAAAGAAGCAGGTACAGTGTTCTGCACTAGATAATTAAAATGACAGTGACAAAAGAATGAATGAATGAATGAGTTCAGAGATTTTTCTTTTTTCCCCTGCTGTTTTAACTCCAGGTGAAAATGCCCTGGCAGATGCTGGAATCCCTTACAGTGCAATAGAACAGGCTTGTGTGGGTTATGTCTATGGTATGATATCCTCTACTGATCTTTGATCTTTTATCTAGTAGACATTTACCTTAAGAAGTTCCATTTGTTAAACTTTGTTAAATTATTATAATCATAATGACCTTGAAAGCAATGAAAATCAATGCTTCATTGTCATGTTATGGATATTTTCAGTCAAGTGATTCAAGACTCCTGCATCACTCTGTCGGGGCTTTATTATGACTGCCTCATAGACGCTATCCCGTTGCTCATGCGTACCTGTACCTGTCGTCCCATACCGATGGCTAGTCTTATTTGCCTCCATGTCCTCTCTGTGTTCGGTAGGTGACTCTACCTGTGGCCAACGGGCCATCTACCACAGCCTGGGTCTCTCAGGCATCCCCATTGTCAACGTGAACAACAACTGTTCCACGGGCTCCACGGCACTCTTCATGGCTCGGCAACTCGTCCAGGGAGGTGAGGGGTCAGGAGTGGAGCATGGCACACTCTCCAACACAGTAGTAATAGTGTGTGAAATAATAGCATGTACATTTGAATCGTTTGATGGAGTTCATATTGCATGCTCTCATGCTCTCTCATCTCATAAGGTACTCTTTGGTGCTTATCTGGACTGTATATGACAGTAGTAATTAGATTTTTCAGACTTGGGAATTATTGTTCAGTAATTTAAGGTTGCTGTTTCTTTGTCTCTTTCTGTTTTAAAAATAATTGGTTAATTGTGTTATATTGTCATGTGGACCTTTCATGTTGTCATTTGTCAGCGTGTCATCTCTTTATGCAGAAATTCCTGACAATGAACTCCACAAATTCTGGATGAAGCATATTGATAGAACGTGCCCACATGGTAACCACATGTTTTCCTTCCTTGTGTTTTTGTCAGGTCTTGCTGATTGTGTGCTTGCCCTTGGGTTTGAAAAGATGGAGAGAGGGTCTTTATCCTCAAAGGTATGCTAAACTGCAAAAATGCTAAACTCAGCAGGTATCTGAGCAGGCTCAGTCTTAGTTTTGTACTTGGTCACATTACCTTGTGACTTTGCATAATATATGGATACCCCAGTGTTTTAATGAGTTGCTGCAAGTTGAATGTAAAATGTCATGTAAAATCGTATATGGTGGTGTCATAGCTGTTCTCTATGTGCAGTACATGGACAGGACCAGTCCAATGGACAAGCACATGGAGGTCATGATGAACCGCTATGGGATGGTGGCTGCACCACCGGCACCTCAGATGTTTGGCAACGCTGGCCGGGAGCACATGGAGAAATATGGTGCGCAAGACTGCTGGGTCTGGTTTGTTCCAGCGCCTTTAAAGATAATTTCACCAACCAGCAGGAATTGTTTTGATGTCTTTGTTCATTTGTTTATTGTGTATGTTAATTTAGTAAATTTCATAACTAGCACAATAAGCACTAGAACATTACCTCTTGATAGACTTTGCACTTTAAACCTCTTAGTGTAATGTAGTTTAATTAGTGCTTTACCCAGTGCAATGAAGTTTTGAATGAAGTCGCTAAAATGTGATATCTGGACAGTGGATAACCTCTATGAATAATGGTATTAAATCAGACAGTGGAGTCAAATGCAGTGATATGTGTATGTATGTTAAATACATAGTGTTAGCTGTACAGCTCCAAGGCACTGATGTTTATTTTTTGATTCACAGGCACCAAACCTGAGCACTTTGCCAAAATAGCATGGAAAAACCACAAGCATTCAATCAACAACCCGTGAGTTTACACATCCAAAATGGCCCACCATTATGATTAAGATGTATGTGTACACGCATAGTGAATAAGAAGACACCTGTGGTTATCATTCAAGTATGACATTTATTACATATCTCTTCCATTCCTCTGATGAAGAGCAATGCACTGGTATGCAGTGTGCATTGTGTGCTGAATACAGTGTGCTCAATATTTCCTCAACTTGCTAAAGATGTGATGGATCCTGAATAAGTTAGAACCAAATATTGACTTGAAACAAAGTGTGAGCAAGTACTGTAAGTGTTTGAACTTGGACCTCTGCTGCAGGTATTCTCAGTTCCGCGATGAGTACAGTCTAGAACAAGTGAAGAATTCCAGAAAAGTGTTTGAGTTCCTCACACTTCTGCAGTGCTGGTAAGGGTCTCATCATCATCTGCAAACCTTGCAGTTGTTCAATAAGTAGCAATTGCTCATAACCTTGTGCAGGAATGGTGCTGAGAGAGAGTTCATTGGAGTTCACTGCCCCCTCTCCTTGAAATCAAGGTCATTTTGCGCCTAAGAAATGGCCATGAATGATGTAATGAATGCTTCAAAATCCCAAAGTTCACTGATAAGATAATCATATTATTACAGGAGAATCCTTTCTGAAAACCTTCTTTCCCTGTCAGAGCATGTTATTGTCATACAAGTGCATTCTTTACATTCTTCACAACAAACTGTTGTTTTTCATTTGCTTGATCTGTAAAGGGGTTGATTTTACCCTTACAGCCCAACATCAGATGGTGCAGGAGCCGCCATCTTGGCCAGTGAGGACTTTGTCCGGCGCCATGGTCTGGAACAGAAGGCAGTGGAGATCATTGCCCAGGAGATGGTGACTGACACATCCTCCACCTTTGAGGAAAACAGCTGTATTAAAATGGTGAGACTGAGAACTACAGCTGTGGTCTGGCATCTAATTAGTTATGTAGATTGAACACCTATTCAAACAAATCCAAATTGTCTTCAGAGCAGTTTAGGTCATATTGTGTATGAAGTTATACCAGTCCAATCCTCCCAATCAGGTGGGCTATGACATGACACGACAAGCAGCTAAAAAGTGCTTTGAGACGGCTGGACTTGCGCCATCCGATGTAAACGTGATTGAGCTGCATGACTGCTTCTCTGCCAATGAGCTCATCACATACGAAGCCCTAGGCCTGTGTAAAGAAGGTGTGTATTTTGGTTTCTGTCCAGCTTTATATTTAAAAAAATATGACAAAACAGAACTGGTAGAGGATTCTTCCATGACACATTAGTCAAGTTTCCATCCAACTTGTTAATGCACCTTTAAATTATGCGAATAACAAATCCTTGGTTGGAAACACCTGAAAATTTGCATCAGTCTCCTAATGCTAAGATAAATTAAATTTGCTTGAGGCGGGCATAATGTGATTAAAGTCATAATCTGGAAACAGTTTAATTTCCATATATTCACATTTACCATGCTTTGGAAGCTGGTCGGAAGACGTCACTTGATGAGCCTAATGTTCATTTTTTAGTTGCATTACACAGTTGATGGAAACACATGCAGACACACATATTCATGAGCTGAATTTTTGTTAATGTGAATATGATATGTGAATAAGTTGGATGGAAACCCAGCTAATTTGCTGAGAGTTAAGTTGAAAGGTGAAAGAAGTCATTTTTGATTGTGTGTGGTCAGATGTCTGTCATTACACTATTACTTCAAGGACAGTATCAGTCATTTAAAAAATAACATGGAGTTAGTGATTAGCCAGTCTACCTCATTCTAAACATATGAACACATTTTCATGCAGATGGTATAGCTGAAAACTGATTTGCCATTATTGAGGAGCCTAGTGATTTTTGCAGATGTTTAGGTGGGCCTGCATTGTGTGAATCCAAACTCGAGATATTTGTTACCTGGTTCTGCAGAAAACGTAATCATTAGAAGCTTACATGGCGAGTTACATAGTCATTGCAATGCATGTCTTAGAAATTATGTAGTCACCAAGTGGAAAAGACGAGCAATGCTTGATTCACCGTTTTGATCCCTAGGAAGGAAATGTGAGCTCTGTTGGTTGTGAGCTATGGTTGTTTTGAGTGTAAACTATTGTTGTTGAATGTGTCTCTGGGCTATTTGGCAGGCAAGGCAGGGGAGCTCATTGACAGGGGAGACAACACGTACGGGGGCAAGTGGGTGGTGAATCCCAGTGGAGGCCTCATCTCTAAAGGTCATCCCCTTGGAGCCACAGGTGAGCTGCCGGTATCATTTTTCATCTGTTGACCTTTCACCTCTTCCAGTAAGTGCCTTCTCTGTCTTTCTGGAAATGTTGATCTTTGAGGACAGAGGGAGGAAAGAGAATAGTTTTTTCTAACTATGGAAATGTGACTTTCTGTAGTGGATGTTCCTGGTCATTGATTATGATTGGCTGAACCAGATTATTCAGTTGTTCACAAATCTATTGTTGTTTTTTTGCTTGTGAATTTAGAGTGCCATCATGTGGTGAAAGGATATGCACAATGATTTCGCCACACTTTAGGGAGATTATAGTCCTTTTTAGGTCTGGTAATGCAAGACCTGACCCAGATTAGAGCACCTCCTAGAGTGATCTGTTGAGATTTACAGACCTCAAGATCTAAAACATTAAGGTGATTTCTGACACGGAAACCAGGGACATTTTCCTGCAATTTCCTGAAAATTTGGGACATTTCCAGTTCTGCTCTGCAGTTAATATGAATAAATATCTAATTTTCTTTTGCTATAGTCAGAGCATGTTTTCATGACTTTTAACTGAGACAGAACAACAAAATCAGGGACAGTCCCCTTGAAAGACACCAAGTCTGTGAAAAGACACTTGCCTCCCCCCTATAAAATATACCAGCCCTGAGAAAAGTCTCATGTTGAGAAACTTCAGCATGAAGTGTCCTGGCATTAGTATAAATAATTACCACTAGGGGTCACCAAAACTCAGTTGCAGTGCATCCACTCCTCCCCTCCTCTATGCCGTCCTGTGTCTCCCCTCTCCGGCCCGTTGGCGTGACCAGGGTTAGACAGGGTAATTAACTCCAGCTGGCTGGGAGAGTAATTCTAGCAGTCTTAGTGCACCAGCACTCCTCTCTTCTCACCTCCCTCTTCCTCTCTTTCTTCCCATCTTTAAGTTCCATCTCTCTTGTCAGTGACTGCATCTATTACCTCCATGGTGTTCAGTGGCAGCTGCTTGAGTTTGTGAATGAGCAGGTGAACGTTCACGCCTCTCCATCAGAACCTTAACAGAGAGGATGCAGTTCTCATTAGTTCTCTCTGTCTCTTTCTCTTTTCTTTCATTCTGTTTGTCCCGCTTTTCCTGTTCCATCACTCTGTCACAATCTTTGTCTCTGCCCTGACCTGTCACCTTTGACCTCTTGGCTGTCTGCTGTCGCAAAGAGGGCGCATGGGTGGTGTTTGAATGTATGGTAACATCTGGTTTTACATTAATCTATTTAAGGCAGCAGTGCACCACAATCCCTAACAAAACCCAACTGTAGTTAGGGGAAGACATGTTTCTAATCCCACAGCAATCACAGTGGATGTGAAAAACCCAATCTGGGTATGCAAATTATGAAACTACGGCAGCATTTCCATAACCAGACCTATCATATCCATTGTGTGTTGTTATAGCTTATAGAAGATCTGTAATGATGATGGTTGAATGGTCAAATTTAAACCATCTGTGAATAGGGCCCGGAGTGTTAGAATTAGAGTGTTGAAAGCAGGCTGCAGCATGCCTGCCCTAGGAATAAAGTCTCATCTTATTCTCACTCCATAAGCATAAACAGGTCAGGAGGCAAAGCCCTATAATGGGCAACACTCACCCCATCGTCTCCAAAATGGATCTTAAATAATGGGAAATGATGCATGAGACCAGCCTTGGGCAAAGGTCCTTACTCTAAGTCTCTTATCTCGCAGTGATTTCCTAGCAAAAAGCCCATTAGCCAAAGGGGATAAAATGCTTTGCTTCAGCGGTCACACAGGAGCTGCTCCTCCCCAGATTAGGGATGGGGAAGGGTGTAAAGTGCTTCTCTCTCTCAGTTGGAGAGGAAACTGTGGGTCAGTATCCTTCTGTTGTTAGTTGCAGAAGTTGCAGGACAGCTTTTGGAGGGGTGTTTATCGAAGAACTTTTTCAAAGAAAGATGTGATTCCACTTCAAGGAGCAGTTTGGTGTGAATGAATCAATAGTCCTGTTGTTTGACGTTGCTGAGAGCTGCCGGTAGGCATGAGAATGAGAGAATTTGGTGTAGCGTAGACAGGGTGACCGGTTGTCCGGATTCCAGTTGGACATTCCGGTTTTCCAGCCCTCTGTCTGAACCAACAAATAATGTCTTAATTTGTAGGAGTTATGTAAGGTAGCGGTATTGAAAACAATGCGTTCTCCACGGTCAGTGCTTCTGCATTCCAAACGCAATAGAGAACATCATATGGTTTAGATGCACGTACTAAACCGTTGCAGACACTAAGCCTGCATTGTTTTTAAATGCTTGGAGTCTGTTTTCTAGGGGGGATGCTGAAACGACAGGATAGACTGCAAAGTGCCATATTTTCACATCAAATCTTACAGCAACACTGGCAGCAACTAAGTTAAGGTTAAATTAGGCTACTAAATCTCCAATCACACAAAGTCCATGGACATTAGCTAATGGTAGGCCTACTATCAACAAATACGCAATTAGCCTGGTCTTTTCATAGCCTACATTGTTTTGCATTTCTGCAAAGGGCACTATGTTGTCGTTGTTGTAGGCTAAACCATATTAATCTTCAAAAAATGCACACAATTATTTTTTGTAAGGGTTGTTTTCTTAGTGTGGTTGGTGGTAACTCTAAATGTAGACTGAGTAGCTAACGCTCAGTCGCTAACTGATGGGGACACAAGGAACTTTGTTTCAGTTTCGGTTTCCTGTGCCCCATCAGTTAGCGTTAGCTGCCATTTCGCTATTTGGTCAACATCAAACAACTGGACTGCTGGAATGCTGCTGCTTAGTATTTAGAGTTTAGGGCATTTTCAAGCCAGTGATTTGGAAGTTTCTAAAATCCATCACAGCAAAATGGATTATTTAAGCAGCAGAAGCAGCAGTGGAATAGCCAGTTACTGATCTGCTGTCATATAAGTAAAATTAATCTCAACACTTTTAGATTTCAACAAGCTAACCATTACTGGAGTACCTCCAAGTGAATGACATTGCAAACGTTAAACTGATGAGGTATTATTATGTACAGTATAGATAGTGTATCCTCTTGCACTATATTGGTCATGTGTTTATCTCTCTCTCCCTCTCTCTTTCTCTCCCTCCCTGTGATTGATTGGTTAGGCCTGGCGCAGTGTGCGGAGCTGTGCTGGCAGCTAAGGGGAGAGGCTGAGGCCAGACAGGTGACGGGTGCAAAGGTGGCCCTGCAGCACAACATCGGCCTCGGAGGAGCAGTGGTGGTCACGCTTTACAGGATGGGATTCCCTCAGGATACTCGGTCAGTGAGATGATTTGTTTTTTGGCTCTGATGCTTTTCAGTTATCTGCATGGCCAGGGATTTGCCCAGGTCTTAAATGAGCCGATGAGCATTTAAATGAGCATTCTCTCATTGACATGGGTATTTGTTTAGTTTAGTGGCTGGTATGGTGTGACTTGTTAAATTGTGAGGTTGCCTGAGCCTGATGGTGTTCTGACTGCTCTGCATAGAAAATGTCTCTAAAGTTATCGTAGATTCTTAACTGAAAAAACATTACATTAAGGTGTTCTTTTCTACAACCACATCATTGTAATCATGCTGAAAACAGTTTAGCTTTAGCTTTTTAGTCTTCACTTGGCAGATGTAGCATCAAATTATTGCAAAGGCCCGGGGTCATTGTGAACTTTTCAGACATTTAGTTAACCATTATCTTAAGCCTGCATGTGTACATATGATCAACACACCAAGCACTGTGAAAAAGAAAGAACTATTACTGTATGGTAATAAACAACAAAAAAAGTAGGTACAGAATGTTTGTGTGGTTGCATGGATGTATGTTTCAGTAGGATAGGAGTTTGAACAGCAGAGACATTTTCGATACATTTTCTCAGAAAGGGTGCTATAGGTCATTTTGTAGACCTTTGGACTGAGGTGAAAACATACATTGTGCAGGTACTGAACATCTTTTCCCCATGTGATAACCTCACACGTGTGACCTAAGCCTCAGGAAATGTTTCTTTGCTTGTCTCTCCAGGCCTCAGATCGGAGCAGTGCTCACCAGTGCAGCCAGTGACTTGGATGGCTTCAAAGCCAGTGCCGTCTTCAAAGAGATTGCCAAAAAGCTAGAGGAGGTAGAGTGAACCACATAGTCTTATCTTTCAGTTAATTGTTACACATCACTTTTTGACTCATTCTCCATAGGGAGAGTAAAGAATAGAGTTGAGATACAAACCAAACGGCAAAATAAAACAATTAGTCTTCTAATTTTTTTATACATAATACCACAAGGCTGGAGTGAAATTATTTGATACCGTCGGTAGTTGAGAGCTATCTGCTCACATGCGATTGCTCTATATGTTCTTTCCCATGTTCTTACCTTGGCAGGAAGGGGAGCAGTTTGTGAAGAAGATTGGCGGCATCTTTGCCTTCAAGGTGAAGGATGGCCCAGGAGGGGCAGAAGCTGTGTGGGTCGTTGATGTGAAAAATGGCAGTGGCTCAGTGACCAATGATGCAGGTCAGCAAACAGTGCATAATGAGGTCACTTGACACACTGAGCTAAGCTTGCCTTGACCACTTTTTTTTTTTCTTGGGTGAGTGTGAAAACCTCCTTTCTTTCCAGCCATGACTAATGCTGAACCTAATAAAAAATGCTTGGCATATTGTAACTCTTATTATCTGTGGAAAGGTCACTCCTGTTACATCCAGTGTTGCACACTTTCTTGCTACATTTAACAATTGTTCCTTTAAAGGGTGATTCACAGGCTTTTACCAGTTGTCAGTGGATATTACTCCAAGGCTATCTTGGCATCCTGTTAAAGGGTTTGTTTGTGATTGAATCTTTGAGTAAATGTGCAGTGAGCGACTGCATAGTTATAGCCTTGCAGGGATTTAGTTCACCATGAAGCTGACTGTTATGAATGTTGCAAATGGCTATACACATTCTGAGGGTTCTCTCTCACATGAGCCCAGTTCAAATCAAATTTACTTTGACATTTCATTGCTTGTAGAAGCGCTGGGGGGGGGGGGGGGGCTTATGTCCACTAATGGGGGCAGTTTCTGACCGTCAGAGAGCACCCAGCACCCACTGGGTCTCTGTCGAGCAAAATGACTGAGCTGTTCTTCTTGTCTGATGTTGGCTTTCCTACTCTCAACCAAGTATGTTGTATGTTATGTATGTAACCAGTTATGTAATTGAAAGGTTAACAATCTGTTCACTTCAATTACTTGAAATCTCTCTCTCTCTCTCTCTCTCTCTCTCTCTCTGTTCTCCCCTGTGTCTCTTGCAGATAAAAAAGCGGATTGCACCATTGCTATGTCAGATGAGGACCTTCTATCCCTCATGACAGGGAAAATTAATCCACAGACTGTAAGTGTTCAGTTACAATTTCCAGGAATATTTCATACATCTCCCAGGGGTCAGCCTTGTGTCTTTCTTACTTTTCCATGGCTAGAGAAGCCTCAAGAATATGAACTTTTGTTTTTGAACTCAACCTGGGCCACCTCTAAAATAGAAAACAAAATCAATAGGAAGACATTACCTGCACACATCAGTCAAACCAGTCTGTTTGAAGGCCATGTGAAGGGTCACTTCATCACCAGCTTCTAATGTGGAGTTGTTTTCACCCCCTACCATTTGACAATAGCTCAGACAGATAGTTGTGTTTATGCAGAGTTGCTCTTGAAGATAAATCCAGGAACACACCTGATGGGCTTTTTGTGTCATTATGACTGATGACTGTCTGAGCCCTGGGTCATCATGGGAATTATTTTAGGCAGACAAATTGCACAGTAGAAGCCTGCCTGTCTGTTCTGTATCTCCAGACTCGAAATGTTTTTCAAAATGGATTCTGCATCCATTTAATGAATCCCTGGGGATTTGTCACTCAGTTTGTTTGTGATGCAAAATAAGAGTCATGTGTCATGTGTGAAACTAAGCCACTCATGAAACAAGCCATCAGATTTGACCAAAAAGAAATGGAATATGTGAAGATTGCAAATGAAGGTGGACAGTATCTCCTCAATCGCCTGTATATTAGGCTAAGCCTGCAGGATGTTATGTCATGCTTGCCTGATGCTCTTTTCTCTTCTGCTGGTATTGACCAGTGTAAAAGGGGGGAGATGAACGCAAGATTGGCGGCTCCACCTGCTCCATTTCCGGGCAGTTCCTCCCACCTGTCAAGTACTTTGATAGTTTAATTGCAGTCTGGCAACTTGCTCTTTCTGGTTTTTAGACCAGAACTGTTTTATTTATGCTGTATACCTCATTTTCTTTCTTTCTGGTGATGGCCGTGTCATAGATTGTAATGGGTGATCCCAATGATTTCAGTTACACAGAATGTGATGTCATTAATCCAGGGTGCCAGCGGACCTAAATATGCAGCATGTGCATATGCATATCACAGCATCACAGCATCTGTCATACATTTCTCTAGTTCCCTAATCGTCTCATTTCCATCCAAAGGCATTTTTCCAAGGAAAACTGAAGATCACTGGAAATATGGGAATGGCCATGAAACTTCAGAGCCTGCAGATGGCCCCTGGCAAGGCAAAGCTGTGAACTCTCATCTCTAAGTCAGTCATCTCTTTGTCTTTCTTCCCCTGCACAAATGTTGGGGGCGAATAACAACCTGCCTGTGAGCTTCAGATGAATAATTGTGATTACTAACAATTGCAAATAAAATGTTATAGCCATAGCCAGGACCTATCTTTCTTGTAGAGCACTTAGTAACTGCTTTATCAAGTGATGCAAAAAGGTCCTTTGTGAGACAGACTGTCCTCAGCCTTTAACCTGAATAATTCTTGTGCAGTAGATATGAGAAATGCTGAGGCTATATGAAGAAGGGGCAGAGGGAGATCATTTTGTATGGACGTCTTCAAGATGTGCTGCTGCCTCGCTCATTATTTAGTCAACGGCCAATGATGAAAGCCCGAACTTGTCATTTCTTTAATGCTATTTGATGTTCTCGTTAAATGAATAATTCCCATAAAGACCTTTGTATTAAAAGTGCCTATGGAATGCCATTGCAGTTGACTTCTGGGTGATTGTGATTTCTTGAATACTAGTTGATTTTTAGGCAGAATCATGCTCTGTCTCAACAAAGCACTGTAAACCACAGCAGGTGGCAACTGAAATATTGTACCACAGACATTTCTAATTGTAGTTTGTCAGACATGAAGTGCATGCAAATTACATACCTGTCTTCTACCAGAACAATGAATGATACTGTTCAGATAACAGAATGAGTGTGTGTTTGGAGGGGGAGGTGGGGGTACTATGTATTTCTGTCATTTTTAAAAGTAAGTGTTTGAAGAGTGGTTGGACTGTTTTCTTAGATGATTAATCTTGTAGGAAAATTATGTCTCCATTTTTTTCTGAGCAGTGCCTGGTACATGCAGTAATTTGCAGATAGATTACAAATCAGATTCAGAATTATTATTGTTTTTTTGACATTTTTGATACGAAGCGTTAATCTTCGTATTCGTATCAAAAAATGGAAGGTTTTCATGGGAAATTAATGGACTGTCTTGTTATTGACCAGTCGCATTAAAACCAGCAGGAAAAAATTGAGACTTTTTATTTACCTTTTAAGAACCCCAGGAGTCTATAAGACCCCCCCTCCCTCCCCCAGTGGTTGAGGAGACTGATGATTTGTATCAAATAAAGCTTCTATTAATTCTCTACCTAAGACAGCTGATTTCTTCAAACCCCTGTGTTGGAGAGTTTGTGGCATTTAGTCTGCTGTTATTGCCATACTTTTTCAGAATTCATATTTGAAACAATGTGCCTGTCAGTTACTTAGTCTGAAGAATTGTAAAGCCCATAAAGCAAGATGAACTGGCACAATTCTTGCATTCAAGAATGATGTTGAATCTGGGAGAACGCTAATTTGCTCTCAGACTGAAGTTGATGACACTGAAATACAAAAATTCAGCAGCCTCTGTCACCACTGTCAGCAGCAGCACCCCCGCCCTGCACATACATCAGTGCCCCTGCCCATAGTTATTCTCCCATCACTGATGCGGAGGAGGGACACTGGATGTGCTTCCTGAAGATGAAGCCCATCACTCAGACTCATACCTCATAACTCATACCTATAAGCCTTTGGTAAATGAAGAGCTTGTTTTTAGCTGATTGTGTTCCTCATGCTTACCTCAGCCTTTGTTGGCTCACTCTTCAGTTGAATGGATGGTCCCACAATGAGTGCTCATTAAACTGCACTGCATTACACTACAATGATCAAACTTAGGGCCCTATGCCATATTTGTATCACCCCCAAAGCTTGAATTTGATAAAATGTCATCTGACTTAAACAGTAAAACAATGCTGTACAGTGGATTATAGTATTTAATAAGCATTGACTACCCTAAAACCATGCAAGAAAGAAATCTGAATCAAGTAACATTGCAGTGTTCTGAGGAACATTTTGAGATGGGTCAGGTTTCAAGACATTTTTTTTTCAACATTGTTACCTCAAAAAGAGTCCGATACATGATGAAATCTTATTAAAGTAAAAAATTATTAAGTAAAAGAAAGAAAAAAATATCTCAATTTACATTGTATGACAGTAAACATAAATGTGTCTGAGTGAAGTTTGAAGTGCTGAGTTGGTATCCTGCCCACTGATAAGGGGGCATGAGAAACACTCTTCACCCACATATGTTTACTGGTGTCATCAGTAATGACCAAATGTATATGGCAGACTGTGTCTGCACTTTAGCCAGCTCAACAAGGGGCATGATCCCTCCTGACCTGGTGCTCAGTTGTAATGCTGAAATGGGAAATACCGTTGTACTACAGATTCCTGTCCTTTTCACTGGTGTCAGGTGACTTGTTTTCCCATTAACCAGTGCATGGATCAACTCAGCCATGCACAGAAATGACATTGCAATCAATTTAGGTCAAAATGAACGAAAGCAAACCCAAATGTGCACATAAATGAAAAGAAAATTGTGTCCATGAAGATCCTAAACCTCAAGAGCAATTTCCTTGATGGTTGGGTGTACGCCGGGCGTAGTCTCTTCACTCCACTTTTGGAGTGGGTGTAAATTTTTCTTGTGTTTGAGTCTTTGCTGGGCTTTGAAGGAGCCTACACGTTGGTCTCCAAGCCATTCATGTCTATGGCGCAGTGATCCTTGTCCTTGGGCTCCCGCTTGTGATGGTGAGAGGACTTTTTCCTGTCGATGGGCCGGATGCCCTCCTCCAGTTGCCGGATCCGTGCCACGTCCGGGGAGAGGTGCTCAGGCTTCCTCAGCAGGCCTGCAGGCGAGGGCTGGAAACCGCCGTTCTTCTGGTACGCCATCATCTGCTGGATGCTGATCATGGGCTTGGTCTCACAAATGAGGGGGATCTGTGGAGGTCCAATTCACAAGAAAAAGGACAATTCATCTCTGGCACTGGTAGCTTATGTAGCATTCTATGGCTATGAACCATGTTATTTGAATTAGAATGACTGTTGAGCTTCATTCTTTTCAGTCGGCTCTATTTATGCTGTCATTTTTGGACCATATTTGTAAACACCTTATACCTGATTATAAATTCCTTCAATATTCTATAATATTTAATGTGTCAGTGTGACATCAGGCTGCATCTATGACCTTCATTAAATGTGTATTATTCTACATGCTGCTGGTGTACTCGTCCAGCTAAATCTGAGATTACTTGGTGCAATTCAGCCAGTTTGCTGTCCTTGGAGGACAGCATATGTATGGAGAAAATGCTCCAGGAGATCACACTGTCCATACCTCTTCACCTTCCTTCACAAAGTCTTTTCTGCAGATGTGAGCCATGATGCCTGTGGCCAAGGCGTCCCCCATCACATTCACCATGGTCCTAAAGCGGTCCCTTGAACACATGAACACATACCATTGAAATGAGGAGGGATGCCACTGCCTCTCATGTAGATTATGACGATTAAGGCATGACTACTGATTATTGATTACTGATTTTGA